>OY757908.1:103653344-104130844 GCA_963585895.1 Sepioteuthis lessoniana
AGCTAATAATAATAATAATAATAATAATAATAATAATAAATACTTGCTTGAAAGCCAAGGGCTATTTCCTGAGGAACAAAAAAGATGGCGGAAAAGAATTAGAGAAACAAATGACTTACTATTTATAGGCATATGTATTTTAAAGGAAACAAAGACTAGAAAGAAAATTTTAGCCATGTCACAGATGGACTCTAAAAACAATTCACATGATCCTGTAAACGTGGATAATAGAATGTCTGAAAATGTTCAAGATATCAGAAAAAGTTATAAAGTTCATCACAAGACCTGTGGAAAGCTGGAGAGTAGGATTATCAGTAGGAGAACATATACTTGCAGAGGTAAAAATCCAAAGAGGCATCTTTCAGGGAGACTCATTTTCAACACTACTATTTTTTATAGCAATAGTGAATTATACACTGAGGAAATGCAAAGAAGATTTACAAAGTCACAAGAAAAGATAAATCACCCACATGTCTGTGGGTGATATAAACATTTTTGCTAAGAATGGAAAAAAATGACAATTACTAAAACAAACTATTAGAATCTTCTCCTAAGATATAGGAATGGAATTTGGAATTGAAAAATGTGCTATACTTATAAAAAAATAAAAAGGGAAAAAGAGAAACAATGAAAGTAATAGAACTGCCTATTCAGAATAGCATCAAAACAGTTTTAGAAATGGAAAATACAAATATCTGTAAATATTAGAAGTGGACACCATTGAAGAGAGATGAAAGAAAAAGTAAGAAAGGAGTACTTCAGAAGAAAAGGCTAAATTCTCAAATAAAAATACCACAGCAGAAATCTCATCAAAGGAATAAACACCTGGGCAGTCTCCCTTGTAAATAATTACCCAACCCCTCTACACAAGCCTGATGTAACACAAAGTCAATTTTTTAAACGGGGGTTTGAATTCAGAGTTTTCTTTCTCATAGCAAGAGGAGGAATAATTGAATTCTTACCTTTCCCATGGGTATTAACACTTTGCAAAATGCCAAAATGCAAAAAGCCTCACCAGGGTTTGAGCTTGGGTGCTCATGTCCATACCCACTGATGGCAGTCCGCCTTGTAAGATACTCTAGACCCTTCTTAAACTAAACAAGTAAGAAACGCAGGAATATGGAAATTAAAACAAGGAAAATGATGACAATGTCCAAAGCCTTACACCCAAGTGATGACATCAACAGATTCCATGTGACAAGAAAAGAAGAAGGAAGAAGACTTTGCAAGCATGAAGGTTTGAATTAAGGGAGCATTAAAAGGACTCAAAGAATATAAAAACAAAATCAAAGATTAAAGTAGACAGTAAGAATAATAACAACATGACAAAAAAAGAAAATCAAAAAATCTAGTAAACAAAAAAAGGGAAGAAAAACAACTAGATTGACTCTTTAAGTGGTAAAGTAAGGACATTATATATAAGATAACCTGGACATGATTCTGAAGGGGAAACTTAGAAACTCTATCTGTAATAATAACATAATGCCCACAGGACTAATTCTATGGAAGCAAGAATGGATAATACATGGGAGAAAAGCAGATGTAAGTGATTTGATGATAGAAATGAAACAATGGATATCATTGTAATTGAATGCAGCAAACTAGCACAAAAAGAATACAAGAATAGACCTGATTGGGCAGATAAGATTATCCACTGAGAATTGTGCAAAAAACTGAAATTTCACTATTCCAATAAATGTTAAATGCATAAACTGAAATCTGTCCTTGAAAATGAAATGCATAAAATTCTCTGGGACTGAAAAACTTGAAGAGAGAAACTGAATCTCTACTAATAGCAGCACAAAATGATGCCACAAAGACAATGTCTAAACAAAAATTGATTATCATATTACCAACCACTCTGTTCGGGCAGGATATGACACAAAGTCAATTTTTAAGCGGAGTTTAACAGTTTTGAATTCAGAGTATTCCTTCTCCAAGACTAGTTGCCTCACCAAGGCTGAAGAACCCAGTCTGTCCAAAAATTGATTATACTCTGGAAAATATCAAGTGTAAGCAATGTGAGGATAGAGATAAAAGAGTTAATCATATAAGTGAATGTAGCAAACTAGCACAAAAGGAATACAAGAATAGGCATGATTGGGCGAGTAAGATAATCCACTGAGAATTGTGCAAAAAACTGAAATTCCCTCATTCAAACAAATGTTATAGGCACAACCTGAAATCTAACCTTGAAAATGAAATGCATAA
The DNA here is from genome assembly GCA_963585895.1 of Sepioteuthis lessoniana. Taxonomy (NCBI): domain Eukaryota; kingdom Metazoa; phylum Mollusca; class Cephalopoda; order Myopsida; family Loliginidae; genus Sepioteuthis; species Sepioteuthis lessoniana. Next base: position 103,655,556 of record OY757908.1, read on the forward strand.
CATTCTCTTGAACTAAATCACCCAATCCAGGCCAGAAGAGTGGAGTTAAGGAGATTTGCTGTCACTTAGATATCTGTGAAAAACCCTCTGCCAATGCTACAGTGAAAAACTCTCAAAAAAAGTTTTAAAAATTAATGCACCAAACTAGGACAGAAGGAGTACAAAACCAGTTATGATTGGGTGGGAAAAGTGATCTGCTGAGAATTGTGCAAGAGATAGAAACTTAACCATACAACCAAATGGTCTATGCACAAACCAAAATCTGTCCTAGAAAATGCAATGCATAAAATTCTCTGTTATTCTGAGATATAAATGGATCACCTAATCTGGACAAGAAGACCAGATCTAGTGGGATTTAACAAGAAAGAAGAGAGAACTTGTCATCAAGTCGATTTTGCCATTACAGTTGATCACGGAGTGAAAATAGAAAAAAGCAAAAAGATAATCAAATAGTTGGATGTTGCCAGTGAATTTTAAAAAAGTTAAATATAAATGTGCAATTGGTGCAATTGGAACGGTCCTCCAAGGCTTGGAAAAAAGAATGGAGGAACTGAAGACCAGAAGAAAGATCAAGACTCTACAGATCACAGCATTATTAAAATTGAATAGAATACTGAAAAGAGTCCTGGAGATTGAGGAGACTCCAGGGAAAGACCTCCAGTCAATACTGGTCTGGAAAACTCACAAAGAAGTAAAATAATGATTACAACAAAAATAATAACAATAATAATTCATGATCAATTATATATCTTCTATCAACGACTCCTATTTAATACTAATATTTTACAAGCCTTTATATAATTTGGTTTGGTTTGGTTTCTTTGTTTAATGGCATATCAACTCTTTGTAGGTTATTTAATGCCAAAGCCATTCTCCTAGAAGAACAGTAGTGGTACTATTTAACCCATAGCTGGGAGGATAAGGAGGTTCATACCTTTCCCTAGGGTATTTGCCCGAAAGTGAACGTAATAGCTTTATATAATTTGCGTAATCATTTCTAATATAGTTAATTTGTACACAATAATATACTTTCAATTATTCCAATCTAATACAAATAATTTGCAAGTTATTAAATGAAATTTAAATGCTTCATCTTTTGTAACAATATCAATCCTTTCAGATGGTTTAGTTAGGTTTCTTTGTTTAATGGCATATAAGCCTTCCTGAGTTATCTAATTCCAAAGCTTGCCCAATCGGCTGAGGCTGTAGAATACACCAACTGCACCTCTGCAGAGGGGTAAGACCCCCCCACCAATGAGTCTCCAGGATATGGCGCTTAACAATTTGATGGTCAGGCTCCAGTAATGCCAGGTCTTTGGGGAATGCGGAGTACCCCTTCAACGCCATTACTCTCTGGCCCGGAGTGGTGGCACCTGATATGGTCCTATCTATGTGTCAAACAGAACTGAAATGCGTACTTATGCTAAACTGAATTACTTGAAATAGAAATGTTTTGACATATAAACTTCATACTTATGCTAAACGGAATTGTTCGAAATAGAACTGTTTTTGACTTTGAAGCTGTACTTATGCTCGACTGAATAATTTGAAACAGAACTGTTTTGACATTTAACTGTGTGTAGACAAAAATATAGTTATACTAAACTGAATTATTTGAATTAAAACTGTTTGACTAAACGGAATAGCTTGAAATAGAACTGTTTTTACAATTAAACTGCGTACTCATGCTAAACTGAATTGTCTGAAATAGAACTGTTTATTTGTATAAAAATGCATTTGACATTGAATAATCTACAAAGGTTCATATGCCATAAAACCCAAACAAACAATAATGTCAGTCATTCTTGTAGAAGAATACTAGTGGTACTATTTAACCTACAACTGGGGAAATAAGAGGTTTCATACTTTTCCCAAGGGTATTAGTCTAAAAGTGAACGTAATAGCATAACTGGAGTTTGAACTCGCTTACTACGATTTCGCAGTCTAGCACTTTAGTCACAACATTACAGGTACTCCTCCAATGTTTTAAGAGCTAATATGTTAATGCTGTTCAAAATCATTGTAAACATAATCTCTGTAGAATACGCCGAATGCACCTCTGAAGAGAGGTAAAACCCCGCCCTATTGGGGTAATCTGTTGGCCGTGCGTGGCGACCCCTTTAGGCGCTAGGACGGAATCCTAGTGGCTGAGCAGTCATTGATCCTGCGAGAGAATGGTCAATGGCTTGCAACATACCACTTTGGCTTTTACTTGGTCAGATGGGCGGTCGGATAGGCTTGATCCGATCAATCGGCTGGTCATGTCAAGCCCTAGCACCTATATGCTTTATCCCGACAGTAATTTTAAATCTGCACTTGCAGCAAATTCCCTAGCCTTATCTGTTAGGTGCTAGAAGGCGGTGTTTAAGGGTCAATTGCGTTGAGAGAATATGAATTTGACCAGTGCTGAGAACGTGAAATTGACAACAGCTCGGAAAACTACCCTCAGCTCGAGTATACTGGTCGTTTATCCCCGTCTCAACCAAAGCGAATGGGTCCACCCACCTGGTTCATTTCCAATAAAAGTTGAACTCCGTGGTGTGTGGTGGACCTCAGAGCCAGTGAAAAATATTCAGCTTATATGGTGTCTTCAAATAAAAAACTTTTCCTCATAGAAAGAGTAATTTTTACAAGGGCAACAAAGGAAAACAAGGAATGGCAACTTGATACTCGAGGTGGACAGCCGCAGGCAGACAGAAAACATTAAAAACGAAAATCTTTCATTCGACAAAATGCAGAGCCTACCACCATGAGAAATTCAACACTTCCAAAGGAGTTATCCAGAGTAGGACGTTGGTATTGGCTACAGAATTGGAAATAGCATCATCCCTTTGAAAACAGGGAGTTACAAATATAAGAAGAATCTTCATCAGAAAAGGCGAAGAACTAATTCAGACCACCACTTACATCCTGACATTTAATCAGCACCGTCCTCCTTGATATCGGTTATTGTCTTGAGAGAGTCGAGCAATACGTTCCAGCGCTCCTGAGGTGCTTCAAATACAAAAAATATGGACACCACAGGGAAGCCGGTAGAGGAAGACACACACATGCCAAATGCGGTGAAAAGGATCCGAACCACGTGGAGGAAGATTAGTTGAAAGAAATTAGATGTGCAAACAGCCGACAAGATCTTGCGATGTTTACAAAAAGAAAAGGAAATACTTGAAGTGAAACACAAGATGAACGTGTCCTTCCTGAAAGCAAGGAAAATTGTAGGGACCTACATGGAAGTAAACAGCTATGCCTCTGTTACACGGAGGGCGGATACAACCAATCAAGACAACAAATAGAGAACACTCGTGAAGAAATTGATCCAATTGGAAACCAATGATAGGCTAACGTTTCAGGAGAACTTGAAAAAACTGCACACGGCCGAATTTTACCAAGCACCATCTCAGCAACAGGTTGGGAATGGGAAGAGATCCAAGGTTATTGCCAAGACACGTAGGATCTACCACTCCAACATGGACAACTCTTAAAAGTGCAAAAAATCTCCAACAAAATAGCCATTACATTAGTCACCAATCCGTCCACCAAAAAGCATTAAAGGCAGACTAAAAACTTGTCTCCCATAAGACCTGAACAACTTGAACAAAAATCACAAGCTCCCATTAGCCAAGCTGGGAAAATACAGATGAACACCTAAGTGAACAAGTAAAGACAAGGAAGCACATTTAAAATGCCCTCGAGAACAAAGTCGCCGCTTAGAATTAAACAGTGCAATGCTCAGGGATCGACAGAACCCCTACAAAGAACCTATAGTATAGAAAGTATGGATAGTGACACAGACCGCATAGTTGCTACACTTAATCTTGAAGAAATAATCAATAACAACTATACTTGAAAGCATTTAACTGTGGGCAAACTTATAAGCTCATTCACCTTTTTGAAATGTTAATCTCTTACATATCATACGTTTCTATCTAAATGTGTGCAAACAAATGACTGATCTTAAATTGTTACTGTTACATAGCAATTCTCGTAATAATTGAACTGTGTGCAAACAAATGAGAAAAAGTAAATGGTATGATTCATATTGGATAGAAATACTAGAAATCATTAAACTGTGAAGAAAATGAGCTCAGGTTTGTTTAATATTTTATTAGCAAAATGACCACAAACCATGTGTTTTTCATATATAAATCTAGACAGGATTTGTCTTTGAACAATTTGCAAAGTTTGATATGAGATGAAACCAAACTAACTTACGAAGAACTGTTTTTGACACTTGAACTGCGTACTTATGTTAAACTGAACTGTTTGAAATAGAACACTTTTTACATTTTACTGAATTTTAACAAAAACTGTACTTATGCTAAATTGTATTGTTTGAAATAGAACTGTTGATATGTATAAAATTGATTTAGCATTCATCATCATCATCATGTCGTGCCGCCAGCACGGATATCCCTGACCCTCTCTCGCCACTTCTCCCTATCGTTCATCGCCTCTGGCAGGTCTTCAGAGATACATCCCGTATCCTCACATAGCTGCTATATGTATGTTTGAGCTGGTTGTCCTGTTTTTGCTCGGCCATATGTGGTGGTCCATAGGAGTACATCACTTATGAGCTCGTCCCTGCTTCTCCAGCAGTGTCCTGCATGTCTGGTTCATTAAATAACCTAAAATGGTGGATATGCCATAAAACCAAACCAAACCAAATCAATCTATTTAATTAGATTGAACCCAAACAAGAAAAATCACTATAAGTCCGTCTGAACCTGGGAATAACTGTTGCATATTGACCTTTTACAGAGCCGTCAATCAAGGATTTCTGAAACAGGATGTTCAAGTTGTGTAAACAAAATGATTACCGAAAACAATCAATGCGTGGGTGTAAGCCACGACCAATTGAAAACAAGCATTGCGCGTGGGTCACGTAAGAGATTTAAGACTATATAAGGTCTAGAATTTTGGATGTAGTCAGTTCCCGCTGGCAGTTCCGACACCCGACAGTTCCTCCGCGTGCACGAACTCTCACCCCAATTGCTCTCTTGTTCCACACTAGCGTCTCCATCATTGAATAAAAGTATAAGATTATATTTTTATGTATACTTGTTCCTCATTGTTTGTCAAGACCCTGCGATAGTATACTTTATAAAGACCACAAAAGGAAGACTCTATAAAAAGCTCCAAAAATGGGGACTCACCACAAGATTTAATGTTATACTCAGGATATGTTAGTCTTGAGGGTAGAAAAATGTTGTGGATTTTATATATATGTATATATATATAGAGAGAGAGAGCCGTGTCTACTTTTTGTGGCAAGCTTCAGAAATTAGTACACCAGTTCACATACCTTGGTAGCAATATCTCATCTACTGAAAACAATGTAAACATACACATAGGGAAGGCATGGACTTCTATTGATGGGTTATTGATCATATGGAAACCTGATCTCTTCAATAAAATTTAATGGAAATTCTTCCAAGCTGTCGCAATGTCAGTACTACTGCATGGTTGCACCATTTAGACTGTAACTAAACACTTGAAGACAAAACTCAATAGGAACTACTCATGGATTTTTGAATATCATGTTTTGAAGAAATCCGAAAAGTAACACCTCACAAAACAACAGTAACAGGTACAGCCACTTACCTCCCATCTCACAACTCATCCAAGTAAGACTTACAAAACATTCTGAGTAAGCATTGCTGAAGAAGTAAGAACAAACTTATCAACAACATTCTCTTTTTGACTCCAACTTATGGACACATCGGTATTAACTCTCTAGCAACAAGTGATATGTCAACTCTGTGCGGACACCAGATGCAGTCTAGAGGACCTCTCGGGACAATGGACAATTTGGACAGATTCAGAGAGAAGAGTCAGGGGTTCTGTGCTATGCTATCAGCATGAGTTGATGATATATATATATATATACATCCCCTCTGGAGGTTGAGCACTCCCCCCCCTTGGGAATTGAGCACTGTGGCAAAGGGATGAACGGCTACCACTCATGTAATGTCAAACTCTTCTAAAAAATTGAGTACTCCGATAGCTGAGAGTGCAAAATGTAAACAAACAAAATGTTAATACATATGTGTTAAATCCCCGAAATGACGATAGGTTGCTGAATGGCTGAGCGGTATGTCATCGATCTAACATAAAGTTAGATGGATTTCAGTCCCAGCTTAAGTGTCCAGTATGTCTTGCCACACTGAAAAGTTGTGATACAATGAAACAGTCTGTCTGTGGATGACATTATATATATATATATATATATAAAGATGGTTGTGGTAGGTCCAAAGAAAGAATAAGGATATATCTTTAAATAAGTAGGTCCACGAAGAGATTTGTATTTTTTAAATTTATTTTTGTTCCTTCATACATGTCATATATATATATGTTTCCAGCTTGTTGCTTTCGTCACAGAACATATGTGGCACAAGGCTTTTTAATGGGGTACTCAATGAGACTTAAACTCACTCTTGTTTCCAGTATGAATTTATACTGAAAACAAGAGCTCATCTTTCATACAGTGAGGCATGAGGTAGATACAAAAAGAACGAACAGTGCATGGCATGCATTGTCTCTCAAATGACCATGTGTGTGTCTTATATATAAATATATATTACCCATTTCCTTGCTAAGTGGGGTCATGAGATGAAAAAAAGATTCTAAAAACACTTCTTGATGTTTGTAACAAAAACACTTGTGTTTTTTGATATTTAGATGAGAAGTAAACAGCCCATTCAGCTGAAGCTATAAAATATGCCAACTGCATCTTTGCAGAGGGGTTAGATCTGACTTCACAATGAGTGTCCTGGCTATAACACTAAACAATCTGATGGTGAGGTTCTAGTCCTGAGAAGTGTAGAGTTCCTCTTCATTGCCATTTCTCCCTGGAGTGGTAGTACCTGTTGGGGTCACATCTAAGAATTCAATAAAATTGTTTAATTATTTACTATACTTTAAAAATTTCACTGTGCAAATAGAACTACAAGTGTTACATAGCAATACTTGAAACCATTTAACTGTAAGCCTATAGAACTATTAGTGTTAGATAGAAATACTTGAAACCATTTAAATGTGTACGAATAGAATTATTAGTGTTAGATTGTAATACTTGAAATGCTTTAACTGTGAGCATATAGAACTATTAGTGTTAGATAGCAATAGTTGAGACCATTTAACTGTGAGCAAACAGAACTATTAGAGTTGGCTAGCAATATTTGAAACCATCTAAATGTGTGCAAACAAATGAGCTCTGGCTCTTTTGAAAATTAAATTACCAACAAAATGTTCATTTACAAATCATATATATATATATATATATATATATAGAATTGCCATTAAAAAAACCACAATGGCTGATATGCCATAAAGCAAAACCAACCAAACAAAAATTCACTCTGAATTGTCCAGCAGGACACATGGCATAACAGTTAGAGGCGTTGGTTCCCTAAGCTTCTAAGGAGACAATCATCTGGAGGTTTCAGGTTCAATCCTCACTCCAGGCGAGTAACAATGCAGGAACACTTAACACTTGTACCTGGTTATGGCTTAACTGAATCAGAACAGGTGACCCCTCTGGATTCAATAAAGGACATAGTTCAGAGTTCTGTGAAGGTTCTGAAGTTCAACAAACACCTGAAGAAGGCCGGAGGACATATCGCCCGAAACGTTGTGGAAATAACAATAAAGATGAAGACAATTGTCCGAAAACCTTTAATGATAAAGACCAAACAAAAGTAGTAAAATTAAATGTAGAGTAGCTATAACCCCTTCAGCATTCTACCAGGTGGACTGGCTCAGAGCCATAAATAGCCAACGATTAAGGACTTTGATGGTTGATTGATAAATTGGATCCAGTAGATGGAGTACACTTTGGCCAGCCATGGCATCAGCAGCACAACTCTGGTCAGGTGTGTCACGTCTCTGGATATGGTAGTCAGCTGAGTCTGCCTGGCGCAGCCAAGACTAACATTTCTCAAGCCCCAAGAGGCCATTCGCCCAGGTTCTCATCCTCCTTGGAGGGGCTAAGTTTATCACCTGAGGCACACCTTTTCAGGGGAATGCCAATGGAGTCCAAGGAATTTTGGGGAATGCCCTACACCTGGACCCACCTTAAAAAAGTCCTTGTGTCACACTCACCCATTTGGTGGGATGAGCGACAAATACCATTGAATTAGAAGCTGATATTCAGTTGATTAATTTTCAGATTGATCTTACTTCATTTGGCTATATAGCATTTTGACTCTTCTCTAATTCAAGTAAATTCTCTTGTTAATTGTTTGTAACTTATTGTACTGTGTCCTTTTTGTATGTATCTGTTAGCACTGGATACTGGTGCTGAATAAATATATCAAGCTCTCATTCTTCTCTGTGTTACATTCACTTTGACAATACAACATTAAACATTACCTTTTTGAACAATAAAGCCATTTAAAACAAACAAAAAAGAGAGTAAAATTAAGGATTTTGCTAACCCACTCTTATGTCGTGCAAATTCTTTTCTCTATACCATTTTTTGGTTAAAAAGTCTAACCAATTGGAGATTTAGTCATACACACACGCACACACTCACACAAACACACACACACACACACACACACACACACACATACACACATATATATATATATATATACAAGCACATATGTATACACACATATATATATGCATATACCCATGCATATATGTGTATACACAAATGCATATATATATTTCCCCACACACAGACATGTACTCACACATATATATGTATATACCCAAGCACATATGTGTATACACAAATGCACATATATATTTACATACACACACACACATGTAGTAACACACATATATATGTATATACACATGCATACATGCATATACACAGTTGTACATATTTATTTACACACACACACACACGTACTCACACACATATATATGTATATTGCCATGCATATATGTATATACACAAATGCACATATATATTTACACGCGCATACACATACTCACACACATATATATATATGTATATACCCATGCATATATATGTATATGCAAATGCACATATATATTCACACACACACACACACACACATTCACACACATATACATATATAAATGAAAAGAAATGAACCATTTCAAATAATGCCTTAAATGTCATATAATTGACCTACTCCTTCTGTATAAAAAAAAAATTAATCCTGCCCATTTGGTTAGTAATTGAATGCATGTGTGTTGTGCTTGTCTTTTTTTTTTTTTTTGCCCCCAAAGTGGACACTGAACAATCTTCATGTGAAATTCGGTTTCAGTTTAGAAAAAAACTCTTACAGAAATTCTTCCAATGCAGCTACAGGCTTAAGAAGGGGATTATTTGAGTTTTAATCAATGTCACAAGTAGTACCAGCATTTCAAATCAGGAATAACACTCACCGAACACAATCTTAAATCTGAATGACCTCAACATTATAAAACTAGCTAAAAAAATGGGAGATTCTTTTTCTATTCATATAAATGACCTGTGATCAAAAAGTATCATGATGGAAGATTAAATAGTTTTAATTTTAAATCTCAAAAGAGTGTTTCAAGAAGATGTTAGCATTATGAATAGGTTTGGTTTGGTTTGGTTTGGTTTTATGGCATATCAACCATTGTAGGTTATTCAATATCAAATCCATTTTTATTCATATAAATAGTTCTATTTCTAACTATTCAGTTTAGCATAAGTACATTTTTTTGTTTAAACACAGTTTAACATATGTACACAGTTTAAATGTCAAAACTCTTATTTTGAACAATTCAGTTTAGCATAAGTACACGGTTTAATTCTATTTGATCCATAGATAGAACTCTATAAAGCGCTACCACTCTTGGTTAGAGTGGACCTGGGAGCAATGGTAATAAAGGGAAACTCCACATTCCCTAAAGCTGGAGCATTACTGAAGCCTCAGCATCAGATTGTTCAGTGTCATATCCAGGACAGTCATTGGCGGTGTCTAACCTCTCAACAGAGATGCAGTCAGTATATTCTACAGCCCCAACTGACTGGGCCAGCATTATGAACAGTGAACATATGTGTGTAGAAAAATAAAGGTGTGTGTTTACGTATCCATTCTGCTATAAGTTGGATGCAACACATCCATTCTGCTATAAGTTGGATGCAACACTAGGTCAAATTATTAGCCGAGTTCATTTAGTTTTGAGTTTTCCTTCAAGAATTGTTACACTACAAATAGTTTCCAAGAGTATTAGTGCTATATGAAATTTAAACAGCACCGTTCAGGAGTAGAACTCAGACCATCATGTTTACTTCCTAAAATGATTACTACTACATCATTAGCACCTCCAAATGTGTACATGTGTACAAGATACAAAAAATATATTCCACTAATTACAGGGTAAAATTATATGTTATGTCAATAATATCGAAATTGTTTCATGCTGAAAGATCAAAAGGAAGATTTGTAGCAGTGCACATCACAAAAATGAACAGGTGTTGAAATATGTCAGTGAATTTCCCTTAGATATTATGTTTAAGGAGAAGTCTAGGAGAAGGAAAACTCTGAATTCAAACCTGTTAAACTCCGCTTAAAAAATTCACCTTGTGTCATATCCTGCCCGAGCAGAGGGGTTGGGGTAAAAACGGGGGTGCCTGTGGAGTAATGGTTATCATCGCAGGAATTAGACACGGCGACACGAGTTCAAATCCTGGACTGATTGCATTTCACATAGCACTAATACCCTTGGGAAAGGTATGAATCCAATTATTCTCCCTCCAGCTATGGGTAAATAGTAGGGCAGACTGGTTCTTCAGCCTTGGTGAGGTAACTAGTCTAGGAGAAGGAAATACTCTGAATTCAAACCTGTTAAACTCCGCTTAAAAAATTGACCTTGTGTCATATCCTGCCCGAGTGGAGGGGCTGGGTAAATATGATTATGTTTAATGAAAAATCTGTTTAAGAAAATTGTTCTGGTATAATTGGTCCATTAGTATAATGGTTAGAGTGTTCGCCCATGGACTGAGAGACCTGGCTTCAATCCCAGGTCGAGTCATATGAAAGACTCAAAAAAAAGTACTTGATGCCTTCTTGCTTAACACTCAACATTATAAAGTACGGATCAAGGGTAAAGTGAGGCAATACAGGGAAAGGAGTAGTGCCCACTCCTATATCTTGGTGTAGTAGCTATCGAAAAGGGAGCCTTCGGGTCACCCTCGATTATGTTTGCCAGCTTTACTTTTACTTTTATATTGTGAAGACATTTCAGGTTGTTACTGATGGAAGTCTAAACTGACCAGTGAATATACCTACCAAATGGATCAAAATCTCTTTGTAATATTATGGACGGGTGCTGTCATCACTCAGTGAAGGTGTCATGAGACTAGCGCATGTGGGCAGAATGACCAGCAAAGTTAGACGTGATTTTAAAATAATCACAGATGAATTATCACATGTTTCACGACAGTTTCACTGGTGACATTGAACATTCGGGGATCTTCGATTTGTTCCCCAAAATCTCTATATAAGAAAACAAGTCAGGAGATTTTGGCAGAGTTGAAGGCAGTTGTCAAAACGGGTGCGTTAAAGGTTCCGAGGCCCCGACCCGTCCTACCCCAGTCTGCTATGACCTGTCAGGCATGTGTCAACAGTCAGCTCTCACCCACACAGCCAACACCACCAAGAGGAAGGGAGAAGAAGAACGTAACTTAAATGAACTTTTTGAGTTGCAACAATCATAGCTAATGGAATAATAAACAACTGCTATATTTTCTTCCCTTACCTTCGAGTTTGAGTATTTCTTTTTCTGCAGACTTCTTTCTTTACAGCACAACACATTGGTCCTATATTACATCTTTGGCTAATCTATTTCACATGAATTTTGATTGGTTGAAATATATGATATTTTGGTCATATTTCATATTCAACACCATGTCCAAATTGATTTTTTTGCTGTCACATGATTAGTGATTGATTTCCTTCACTCATACATTCACACATATGCAAAATAACAAAAGGGAAGATTTGTAAAAGTGCCTTTCTTACTAATGAACAGGAGCTAAAATATGTTTGTAAAGTTCCCCTAGGCATCATGTTCGGAGGAAAATCTGTTTAAGAAGATTGTTCTGAGGGACTTGGTGTTGTGTAGATATTCCTGGTTGTCATGGACTGACATCCAATATCACTGGGTAATGATCACATAGAGAATTTTTGGCAATCGTACAATACAATTCTTATTCATCCAGTTTGCTTATACTCCAAATTTGGCTGCTGTTGATTTTTCTTTTCTTATTATTATTGAAATCTCCCGCAAAAGGGTATTCAGACAATTGAAGGATAGGAAACCCAAACACAATCTCAAAGCAACTTCCAGAATGCATTCCAGAAATGGAAAAAAATACTGAGAATAATATATAAACTGTGAAGAAGTCTGTCTAAAGGGACAAGTCTGATTTAGTTAGAGGTAAATCAGTACATTTCTGGGACTCACATACATACATATACATATATATATATATACATATATATATATATATATATATATATGAATATATATATATATATATATATATATCAGAGGTGCCCTACATGTTTTGATCATCTAAATTTGATATTTACCCAGATTAGGAGTTTGCTCCAAGGGTACTCAACCTCAGCTGGGCTGCCTGGCATACATACCTTGCAGAGTAGCAATGAAAAGTATAGGTTCACATTGCTTAGACCCTCGGGTCTTGTGAATCTAGGACCAGCAACGTCCCCTAGCACTCGAACCGGGAGATTTAGAAAAGACTAGTATAGTTCAGATTGCACCTATTGATCCTATGACCAGCATTGTCCAGGAGCACATGTGTTTCAGTAAAGGCTTGACATCCCTCTCCCCTGAATCCCCACTATAAAAAAGACCTTGTGTCATATCCTGCCTGAGGGGAAGTATAGATAAATAATTTGATGGGTTATAAGATTGAAACCGCTATCTTCTTACAATGCTCACCTGAAATCATAAAGACTCAATGCCTCTATCCACTGCGCCATGGGCCCTGAAGGGTGATCGAGGTTGGATTTTTTGGTCTTATAAATCCAATTATTTGTTCTCCTAATCTGGTCTTCCATAGTCGGGCCTGTACCGAATTTGTAATTGTCTTTATTGGGAATCCTTTTTTAAATTAATTAAAAATTAATTAAAATCAATACTCAGATTAAGAAGCCTCATCTCAAAAAGGATTCCCAATAAAGACAATTAGTTTTAACTCCTTTAAAAATGAAATTACCCACAAACTATTTGCTTTCAATTCATATAAGTATATACTGTTAAATAGTAATACTTAAAACTCTTTAACTGTGTGCCTACACTGAATTATCAGTATTGCATAGTGTTATACTGTCATGTGCCCAGCAGGCTTGCAGGGTGCCAAGTCCACCAGTTAAAGCTGGGCACAAATATTGGCTGTGGTCTGCCGAATGCTATTTACTATCACAGATATCACCAACTCCCAAGCGGAACCACATTTTAAAGCTACTAGGTGAGTTCTAGGCAAATCATTAAAAGTCTACACAGCTAACAGGCTAACTTTCCCCCTCAAATACAAGGTCTTTGACAAACACAATTCTTCCACAAGAAAATAAGGACTCTGAACTGCCATGTTTGAGTTAACAGGATTAATAACAATATTCTTTTCTTGCATAAAAGAAAGAAACAAAGAAAACAAAACAATTCAGGTAAAAGTCAAGAGCAAGAAAGTTTTTCTGTATCCCGGAGGAACCTCTACTAAAATATCTGTCTCCTGGACTAAGCCCCTCATAGCATATCTGTTAATGGGGGAAGGTGAGACCGTAGTTCGATAACGATAGACACTGTCCACTTTCCTGCATGCAATAAGATTTAATGGCAGAGCTCGTTCCAAATCTTAGGTTTATCATTTCAGTGTGAATGCAGCAGGATAAAGTTGAATATATTTAAATTGTATGCTACTTACTTGGGATTTTGTAGAGTTTATTCTTCTCTCCTTTTTCTTTTATTTTTGGGTTTCTATAACACGTTCGTGGAAGGATACACGTCTTATTTCTGATAAGACCAGGATTAATTATTGTTCCTTTCCTCAGGGACAAGACTTTCCTTTGGGTGTTCGTTTAACAAGTCTGACCATGTCTTGGAGTGCTGGTTCATTCAAAAGATAGGTTCTTTCTTTTCTCTCAGGGTTCTCTGCGCGGCATTATTTTGGAATTTGGGGTTCTTCATATCCCATACTATGTCTTCACCCAGTGATGAATGAATGGCAACTAAATCACCTTCCGTAGTCTGAAAATTCACCACGTGCTGATTTTCTTGGCGAGCTCTTCCTCGGTACCAAATATGGTTGAAGGCCTGCCTCCCCACCAACACACACATGGCTAATAGAGAGTGAGGCCCCCCCATGCCCACATCACCCTGCAATGATTGAGAGGATGGGAGAGAGAGACAATCTTTCTTTTCGTTATTCTACTATCGTCAGCTGATTCTTGCCTGTTACCATTGTCCACTGACGGCTAAATGTATTAGGGTGTCATATTTCCTCGTCACAATAGCAATTCTCAGAAGCATTTGACAGTTTACAAATGAATGAATTTTGTTGAATAGAATGATTAGTGTTAAAGAGTAGTACTTGTAAACACTTCACTGTGTGCAAACAAATAATTAATATTGAACAGAATTATTAGTGTTAAATAGCAATAATTTAAAATATTTAATTGTGTAGAAATAATAACAATACTAATGTGCAAACAATTTTGTTTTAACTCATTTAAAAATGAAATTATCTACAGACTATTCACTTACAAATCATATAAATATATTCACATAAATGTGTGCAAATCTATGTAAATGTTGCCGAGTTGGCTGGGGCTGTAGAATACACTGACTGCTTCTCTGCTGAAGGATAAGACTCCCACCTCAATGAGTATCCAGGATATGACACTAAACCATCAGATGGTGAGGTTTGAGTGATGCTGGAGCTTTTGGGAATGTGGAGCACCCTTTCATTGCCATTGCTCCCAGATCTACTCTGGCCCAGAATGGAAGCACCTGATAGGGTCCTATCTATGGGTTAAATAGAACTAAACTGCATACTTATGCTAAACTGAATTGTTTGAATAAAAACTGTTTGATAAAAACTGAATAGCTTGAAATAGAAATGTTTTTGACAATTAAACTGTACTTACATTTAAACTGCATGCTTATGCTAAACTGAATTGTTTGAAATGGAACTGTTTTTGACATTGAAATTGTATTTACAATAAACTGAATTGTTATATATAGAACTGTTTTGACATTTAACTGTGTGTAAACAAAATATGTGAAAGAACCTTGGAGTAATTAAGGAGTTTTCCAAATTCTCCTGAAAGGAAATGAAATTGGTGATTCAAGTTCAAATCCTGGACAAGACTGTGTTTCATTTTCGAATCCATCTTTTCTTCTCCTCCTGGAACGAGTAAATAGTAAGGCAGACAAGGTTCTTAAGCCTTTGTCAAGCCATCAGTTTAGTTGGTTGGAAATTGAATTGAAACAAGCTTTACTTTGCTTGAAAATTGACCTTGTGTCATATCCTGCCAGTGTTGGATGGGTTGAGTAAATATATACTATTATACTTCATGTTGAGGAGTGGGGCAAATATGTGGAACTTGACCTTCCAAACAGGATGATCCATGAAATTGTCCACAAGAAGTTGGAATATCAAAATGTATTGTTTATTGTTGGTTTCTGATGAATGACATGATGTCACATTCTTTGAGTCCAGTATTTATGTGTTCCAGTACAGATGAAAAAAGTGCATCAATCTCACTGGTAAATATATGGAAAGGTAGCACAGTATTATACCAAGACTCAAAAACTGGTACTTGATGCTGCCTAGCTTAACACTCAGCATTATAAGGTATGGATCAAAGGTAAGTGGAGCAATCCAGAAAAAGGAGTAGTGCCCTCACCTTGGTGTAGTAGCTACTGAAAAGGGAGCATTCGGGTCACCCTTGAATATTGTCGGTCAACTTACTTACTTATATATATATATATATAAGTGTGTGTGTGTGTGTGTGAAGGTCACTTGTCTAAATTTCTGAGATGAAAATTGATAATTATCATTACTTTGAATATTCAGACAATTGACCTTGTCTTTATTGTTATACTCATGTTTCGGCTGATATGTCCTTTGGCCTTCTTCAGGTGTTTCATGTCAAACTCCATAGTCAACTCTGAATCTCAAACTAAACCCTTAATTTGAACCACAGTAGTAGACTGTTTCACTTCTGTTAACCATGGCCGGGCACAAGTGTTTAGTTATGATAAGTATTCTTTGTTCTTCAAACCTGTTGCTGGGATTGAACCTTCAGCCTTTGTATGATTTCACTTAGAAGCACTTTCCAACCAAATTATGAACATATGAAGGTCGTTCAAAAAGTTCTAAGCCTCACTCATAAAGAAGAGCCATAGCTGAACAGTTGTGTTGTGGCAACACACTACTCCTTATAAAATTAGTAAAATCTGAATAAGTTTTTCCAATCTTATAAGAACTAGTAGTACTTCTTATACAACTAAAAAGAAATAATTCATCTATGGACTTCTTTTTGAGTAACACTTGGAACTTTTAAATAACTCTCATATATATATATATATATATATGCACACACCCACACACATGCATACTAACTCAAATAATGTCTTGATTGATAGTTATCAACTTCAACTGCAGTACCCAGCAATAGAGCATTGATCAGAGAGAAATCTCCATCATGAAACTTTGTAACACATTTTTGACACATTGTGTGAAGCAAGTGGAATAAACCATCACTAATCACCAGAAAGGTTGGTTTTCATCCAACAAAAGTGGTGCCGTGTCTATGGCGGCATTGGACCACCTTTCAAAACAATTGATTTGAACAAGCACTGCTCTAAGTTAGGCCATTGGAAGGCGGCAGCAATCAATGAAAAGTGTCCAGAATTAAGAGAAGAAAAAGGGCATAGCAATCCATCAGGAAAAATGTTGGGTTTTTTTTTGGTTTTTTTAATTTTTGTTGTTTTGTTTTTGGTGATCAGGCAAAAATCATTACAGTTTGGCTGGGAGCTTTTCACTTCTCTGCTGTATTCATGAGATATTGCCCCTTCAGGCTACCATTTATCCTGATCTTTACTGGATTCTCTAAATAAAAAAAAATTCTTGCAAAAAGGTACCTAGAGCAATTCTTAGCTGAGAAAGATTTTTTTAAAGTCTTGAAAGGAAAGAATTATGAAGTTGACTGAAATATGGTAGAAGACTAGAACAAAATGGTAAATATATCTGTCATAACAACTACATTTTAGAAATGACTCATCATAATAAAAGTTTTGTTAGAGCAGAAGCATTAAAATGCTCCAACTTTGCAATTTTCAAGGCAATTTGCAACTTAGTTATATTATTTTGTAGATTGATCAATTAATTGGTTTTAATGGCATGTCAACCTGTCAAGAGTTGTCTATTTGATAGAATGATAATGAAGATAGATGTTTACTCAATATATATCTGGGGATTATAACTGTTGACCCCAGTCTGCTGGTGCTGTAGAATACACCAACTGTATCTCTACAGAGGGGTAACACTCCTCCAAGTGTCCTAGAAAACATTAAACAATCTGATGGTGAAGCTTAAGCCCTGGAGCTTTAGGGAATGTGGATAACCCCTTCATTACCATTGTTCCCAGGTCCACTCTGACCCAGAGTGGTGGCACCTGATTGGGTCTTTTCTATGGGTCAAATAAAACTGTTTAACTATTCAAATCTATGCCAACAAATGATTTATGTTTACTTGAATTAATAAAAATAGAAATCTTTGACCATTTAACTTTGTGTAAACAAATGACTGATGTTTAATTGAATTGTTAGTGATACATAGCAATACTTCAAAACATTAAAGTGTGTTTTAATGAATGAGCAATGTTGAATAGAATTATTACTGTTAAATAGCAATACTTGAAACTCTCTGTGTGCCTATATTGAATTATTGGTATTGCATTGCAATAATCAGAAGCATTTGACAGTGTGCAAATGAATGAATTGTGTTGAATAGCAATACTTGTTACCACTTAACTGTTTGCAAATACATGATTGATATTGAATAGAATTATTAGTGTTTGAAAGAAATAATTGAAACCATTTAACTGTGGAAAAACAATAAAAATACTATATTGCAAAAAAATTAGTTTTAACTCATTTAAAAATGAAATTACCAAAAAACTATTTGCTTACAAATCACACAAGTATATTCATTTGAATGTATGTAAACAAATGACAGATGTTAAATTGTTACTTTTACATAGCAATACTTGAAACCATCTCAGCAAACAAATGATTTATAGAAAATATGATTATTCATGTTGGAAATATTTGAAACAATTTAATGGTAAAAAATTGGCTCACGCTTCTTTAAAAAGTTATCAAACAAAATGTGTTAATAAAATGTATATACTTAATATAACCTACAATGATTGATATGTCTTAAAACACAACCAAACCAAATAATATATATTCAATATATATGCATTAAAAGGATTTGGCTACCAATAACCTACAATGATTGCTATGCCATAAAACCAAACCTTACCAAATCTTATATATTTGATATATATGTATAAAAATGATTTGGCATTAAATAACCTACAATTGTTGATATGCCATAAAACCTAACCCAACCAAATCATATACATTTAATATATATGCATGAAGAGGATTTGGTATTAAATAACCTAGAATGGTTGATATGCCATAAAACTAAACCTAACCAAAATCTAGATATTTGATTTATATGTATAAACATGATTTGGCATTAAATTACCAACAATTGTTGATATACCATAAAACCCAACCTAACCAAATCATGTATATTTAACATATACATAAAAAGAGAATTTGGTATTAAATTACAAACAATTGTTGATTGGCCATAAAACCCAACTTAACCCAATCTTATATATGATATATATATGTATAAACAGGATTTGCTAATAAGTAACCTACAATGTTTGATGTGACATAAACCCCAACCAAACCAAATCATAAATATTTAGTATGTATGTATGTATAAATAGGATATGGCATTAAATTACTTACAATGGTTGATATGCCATAAAACCCAACCAAACCAAATCATATGTATTTAATATGTATTTATAAAGACGATTTGGCACTAAATTACCTACAATGGTTGATATGCCATAAAACCCAACCAAACCAAATCATATATATTTAATATGTATGTATAAAGAGGATTTGGCACTAAATTACCTACAATGGTTGATATGCCATAAAACCAAACCAAACCAAGCCATAATTGTTGAACTGATATCAGCATAAAATATGTAAATAAGGGTTTACATACTGTAGAACCAATGAGCCAGCCAACATTGAATTATTATGAAAGCTATCTGCAAAAAATTGCTCCTATATGAAGAAAGGTGAGGTTGTTTGGTTTAATGGTGCATCAACTCTTGATGGTTATTTAATACCAAATCTTTTTCATACAAATGTATATGATATATATGATTCATAAATGAATACTTTGTTGGTAACAATATTTTTAAACAAGCAAGAGCTTATTTGTTTTCACACAGTTCAATGGTTTCAAGTATTGCTATTTAACATTAGTAATTCTACACTTTAAGTATTCCTATCTAATACAAAAACTCACCTGTATGGTTTCAAATAAATGATAATAATAATCCCTAGTAAACGATTGAACAGCTCTATTTGACTCATAGATGAGACTCAGTTACTTCCAATCTGAGTCAGAGTGGAATTGGGAGTAATGGTAAAAAAGAGGTACTACACATTCCCTAAATCCCAAGATTAGATTGATTGGTTGGATGTTTGGGTTTTATGGTATATCAACCTTTGTAGGTTATTTAATACCAAATTCTGCATCTACATATATTAAACCCAAGATTTCTAAACAAATACTTAGAAGAAAACATTCTAGACAAGTAAGATCCCATTTGCTTGCACACAATTAAATTCCAAAATGAGATCCAATTTAATGATATACCCAGAATATTAAATAGTTTCAAATGATACTATCAAGTACTTATAATACTATTCATAAATATTCATTCATTTGAACTCAGTTAAATTGTTTCAAGTATTGCTATCGAATACAAATCATTCAGTTTAATATTAATAATTTGTTTACACCGTTAAATTCTTTTAAGTATACTAAATTATTAAATAGTCCAACTTTATGGGTCTCAAACAGATACTACTACACCAAGTCAGAGTGGACATGGGAATAATGATAATTAAGGTTACTCCACATTTCCCAAAGCAGCACTGGAACTTCACCATCAGATTGTTTAGTGTCATACCCAGGACACTCTTTGGGTGGAGGTCTTACCCCTCTGCATAGGTGCAGTTGGTATATTCTACAGCCCCAACTGACAGGCTCAAAGCAAAAACAAATTAAGATTGAATAATAGTAGTTGTTGGCGACCTTAGTCGAGGTTGACATGACAGCTCCTTTTTCAATAGCTACTACACCGAGATGAAGGAGAGGGCACTACTCCATTCCCTGGATTGCTCTACTTTGCACTTGATCCTTACTTTATAGTGCTGAGTGCTAAGCAAGGTGGCATCAAGTATCATTTTTTGGAGTCTTTGGAATGACTCGACCTGGGATTGAAGCCCAGTCTCCTGGACCATTGGCAAACACTCTACTCATTAAGCTAATTGTCTGTTTTTTGTTTTTTAACTTCTTATGAATATTACATTTCACAATTACTCGGATAATCACTGTTAGTGAGTAAGTATATGTTAAAAAGTTGAAAACTCACGAAGAATCATTATATACTTAAAAAATGTAGTCTGTTTTGTTATAGGTGCTAAAAGGTTGAGTGATTGATTTTAATGGCATGTCAACCCATCTGGGGTTATTCTATGCCAAGAGGTTAGGGAATCATGTTCATTGTACATTCATATTTACATTTTTTGTTTAGTTGTTTATTAAGAGTTTTTTCTTTTTTTCCACAAAGTCCTATCAAATGTAAGTCTAAACAGATCTATTTGATCCATAGATGAGACCCTAGAACCACTCCAGGTCACAGTGGAACAAGGAATAATAGCAATGATTCAAACTGGGAGTAATGGCACTGAAGGGGTACTCTACACTCCTTGAATCTCCACAACTGAAACCTCTCCATCAGATGCAGTATTGTGTCATAACCAGATTACCACTTTTTTGGAGTCTTACCCCTTTGCAAAACACATATCAAAGCCATGCTGAACATAAATCAGGGGGAATTCCTTCAATCTCAAGAGGATAACTGTCAGATATTGATTTTAGAGTACTTTCCTTTATTTATTTATAATTAATTATAATATGAATTCTATATGTAGGATTTGATCAACATTGAGCTTAATGACTAACAAAAGCAGGCTTTGGTTGAATAACATTAATGATGAAAACAAAAACTAAATACTTTTATGTTTAACAAAAAAAACTTTTTACTAAACAAATCAAATGAACATTTTGGACAACCTTTACCTACCTTATTTTCTCTCTTTTTTTCTCTCTCTCTCTTTCTCTCTCTCTTATAAAAATTTATTTCAAATAAAGAAACAAACAGACCACATGCAGCACTTGATTTTGGCCAGAGTTGAAAAGGGAAAAGTAATCCTAGACAATACGCCACCAAAAAGCTACCTCCCACTAATTGTTGGAAACTACTATTGGGCCCTCAGTAAGAACTTGGAGACCAGACTGTTAAGGCAGGAAAAAATAGCCAGCATAAAGGTTTCATCACTTGCTTCTTGAATAACCGATAAGTATTCAAACAGGCAAGAAACTTACCAAGAAATAAAAATAAACCCAAATGAAATTCAACAAACTAAATTCTATGAAGTTGAACAACTGAAAGAAAATTCAACCTGAAAATTACAAACGACTCAATTAAAATTAAATGAAAATTAAAAAGACTCAATTAAAATCAACAGAAAGATAAAATTCAACTCATGAATTCTGCTGAACAAAACAACCTTTCAGAAGACTTATAATTAAATAAAAACTGAAACATTTCAACAAAACTAAAAAGAAAAAAAAATTACTCCAATTCAAAGAACATCGTTTTCCGAACATTCTCTTAGATAATTTCCCGCAAATTACACAAAAATTTGCAACACTTCATCTTTTCTATCCCTCTCTTTCTTGTTTGTTTAGTATAAAATTCCTTTTTAAAACTTTATTGTCTGTGTTATCTTTTTGAATCAGTGTCCGAACTAGAAAACTGCAGAATTTACAGTTTGAACTTACCATTTAATATTACACACTAAAGCCACCAAAAAGCATACCCAGTTAAATATTAAATTTGGCTTTAGTGTCATTCTCTTCATTTTAAATTTTACTTTAAATTCTTTTACTCTCTCTCTCTCTCTCTCTCTCTCTCTCTCTCTCTATCTCTCTCTCTCTCTATATATATATATATATATATATATATATATATATTATGAGAATTTATTCAGTAAAACCAATAATTAATCTTTAAATAAAAGTGCTCAATGTCTCAAAGCTGAAAAGTAAAGCTAACATAAAATCTAAAATTTAAAAAGGTTGCAAATAAGTAGTTTCATGTAGTCATAACACTGCAATCATCAGTTGGTAAAATTTTTCTGGAAGAAAAGTTTCTGAAATTATTTCATTTCCCAGTTATTGACCTAAGATCAAATCTAGTCTGCAAAAAAAAAAAAGAATAAAAAAGAAAATTCTAGAAAACATTTTATTATTATTATTATTACATTTATTCATCTTTATATATATATATATATATATATATATATATATATATATATATATATAAAGATGAATACACACACATATATACACATACACATATATAAACACACATATATGCCTGTGTATAAATGTTTATGTATACATATATATATATGTGTTTATGTGTGTGTTAGTGTGGGCATAAATATATGCATATAGATGTGCATATATATATATATATATATATATGAAGTAAAAAGAATTAAAATCTCACCTTCTTAGCACTTATATGTATATATATATGATTATGTGTATGCATATGCATACACTCAAACTCATAATCATACATATGTGTTTATATATATATATATATATATATAGATAGATAGATAGATAGATAGATAGGTAAATAGATATACATATTTACACACGAACACATACTCATGTGTATATATATATATGTATATATATATGTGTGTATATATATATATATACATTTTTATATATATATATATATATATATATATATATGTATATATATATATATATATACATATATATATATACATGTTTATGAGTATGTTTTGTATGTGTATATGTATACATACGTGTGTCTATATATATATATATATATATATGAATATATAGGAAATGATAATAGAAAAGAAACTGAAGAACAAATTAATCCAAAGTGACAAATTTATTGTGAAAGCAAGTTGACGCCATAACATTTCGGTTTTAGACATCATCAGAACTTTAAAAATGACGATACCAAGCATTGATGGATGAAAGATGGATGTTGAATAAAAAAAATCCAATCATTCTCCATCTAGTCATCGGTAAATAATATGGCAGATTTGTCTCTTTAACCTTGGTATGGTGATTGGTCCAGAAGCAGGAAAACTATAGGGGGGTGTCCTCGTCGTGTAATGGTTAAAGCGACAGACAGCGGAATTGTAGTAAGCAAGTTTGTACTACAGTCGTGCTATTATGTTCACTTTCGGGCAAATACCCTTGGGAAAAGTATGAAACCCCTTGTCCTCCCAGCTATGGGTTAAATAGTACCACTACTGTTCTTCTAGGAGAATGGCTTTGGCATTAAATAACCTACAAAGAGTTGATATGCCATTAAATAAAGAGGCCAAACCAAACCAAATCAGGAAAACTCTAAATTCAAATCTGTAAAACTCTGCTTAAAAAGTGACCTTTTTCATATCCTACTCTTATGGAGAGGTTTGTATGTATATATATATATATATATATATATATATATACTGGAAACAAGAGTGAGTTCAAGTCTCATTAAGTACCCCATTAAAAAGGCCTTGTGCCACACGTTCTCTGATGAAAGCAACAAGCTGGAAACATACATATATATAACACGTATGTAAGAACAAAATAAACAAATTAAAAAATACTAATCTCTTCGTGGACCTCCCTATTTCAAAATATATATATATATATATATATATATATATTTGTGTATCTGTGATAGTGCGTGTGTGTGTGTGTGTGTGTGTGTGTGTGTGTGTGTGTGTGTGTGTGTGTGTGTGTGTAATGATGAATAGATGCTGTTAGACAGTTCTTTAAAATTACTTCATTTTTTTTATTCTGGCTGTATAAATTTTGACAAAAGGTCACCATCAGAAGAATGTACAACTGATAAACCACAAAAATGCAATAAAGAATGGGTTCAATAATGTGGAAATTTATTCAGCTTAGCTTAGTTTGACGAAAGGCCAGTAGTAAGCATCATATAACCTTATAAATTATGGTCTCATTGCCTAACTAATTGACCATTATATCACATGAACTCACCCATGCAACATATCCATGTATTATAGCCATTACTATGGCATCAACATATTATAAGTATGATATACACAGGGTAACATGCAAATGCTACCCTCCCAAGAAGAATGCATCAGTCCAGTCATAACTATTAAATATGTACACATATGTGAAAACTTTGGTAGTTATATGGTATGCATGTGATTGTTTACCATATATATTAAATAAGTGCATGTATTTACCTAACCCCTCCATCACAGGTAGGATGTAAGACGTGGGCTATTTTTTTATATAGAGTAAAGCTGTTTTGAATTCAGACTGGTTGCCGGACAAAAGAATTCAGTTCTACTATTTACTCATAGCTGGAGAAGAGTAGGATTCATTCCTTTCCCGAAGGGCATTAGCATAAATGAAATGCATATAGCTTGATCCTGGATTTGAACTCAGGTTGCCGAATTCATTTCTTATGTTGATAACCATTATGCTAACAGAGTATGTGAATTTACCCAACCCCTCTGCTATGAGTAGGAAGCGACACAGATTCAATTTTTAAGTGGAGTACACTGGTTTGAATTCAGAGTTTTTCTTCTTCTAGACCAGTCACCTTATCAAGGCTAAAGAGACTAGTCTGCCCTACTATTTATCCAAAGCAGATGGGATGAATAGTTGTAATCATACCTTTTCCAAGGGTATTAGTGTATTGTGAAAACAAAAAGCCTCTAGCCTAGTTGGCTGGGACTGCAGAATACACTGACTGCATCTTTGCAACCCTAGATATAATACCAATGAGTGTCCAAGATATGACATTAAACAATCTCATGGTGAGGCTCCAGTAATGCTGGAGCTTTGGGGAATGCTGAGTTCCCGTTCATTGCCATCGCTCCCAGGTCAACTCTGGCTTGGAGTGGTAGCACTTGATAGGGTCCTATCTATGGATCAAATAGCACTGAACTGCATACTTATGCTAAACTGAATTCTTTGAAATAGAACTGTTTTTACATTCAACTGTGTGTAAACAAATGACTGATGTTTAATTGAATTGTTAGAGATACAAAAATTTGTTAGTGAAACAAAAACCTGTACTTATGCAAAAATGAATTGTTTGAAATAGAACCGTTCATATGTATAAAATGGATTTGGCATTAAATAACCAACAATGGTTGATATACCATAAAAACCAAACCAAACTAAACAAAACCAAAATGTCTCATTCAGGATTTGAACCTGGATAGCTAAATCAATTTTCAAATGATAACTGTTATTCTACAAGTATATGAACTTTCCACAGCCTTATCATCTATGTCCAAGCACTTTGAAATATTCTTTGATTATTCCTTCTCATGAAAATGGCCATAAAATGATTGAAAGTGCTTGGAACCAGAAAAAAAGACTATGAAGAGTTCTCCTGTTCCCTTTCTAAGGAAACAAAAGATGAATGAAAAAAAAAGTAATGACATGTTTCCTGCCAATGAAGCATTTTACACAATTTCTAATTTTTAGAGAATGGAGTACAGCTGGTTTGAATTCAGAATTTTTCTTCCCCTAAACAAGTTGCCATCATCATCATCATGTCGTGCTGCGAGCATGGATTTCCCTGACCCTCTCTCGCCACTTCTCCCTATCATTCATCGCTTCTGGCAGATCTCCAGGGCTACATCCTGTATCCTCACATAACTGCTGTATGTATGTTCGAGCTGGTCGTCTTGCTTTTGCTTGGCCATATCTGGGGGTCCATAGGAGTACATCACTGATGAGTTCGTCCTTGCTTCTCCAGCAGTGTCCTGCATGTCTGGTTCATCTAACTTGGATAGTTTTTGTGATGGGAGGCAGGGGGCCATATAGTTGGTGCCTTGTGGGGTGTTGCCGCCAAGACTTGTTCAATATTGCTTGCAACATTCTTGCGTAATTGCTGTCTAGCTTTTTCTTCAGCTGTTTGGTTAGCGTCCAAGTAGTGCATCCATATAGCAGTATCGATACGACCGCTGCCTGGAAGAAACTGCGTTTCATTTTATCGGTCAGGTCTGATTTCCATATGATCGAGAGCCTATTGATAGCTGTCCATGCTTTCGTTTGTTGCCATACCGAGGTTAAAAAGCCCAGTTTGCTCTTCTATATGTACATATGGACAAACTATAACTACCTTACTTTCTCTTTATGTATTACAAGCAAAAAATTGGGGTCACCCTTCATTTCTTCAAAAAACACCTTAAAATGAGATGTTTTTGTGCTGTTTTTTTTTTATTAAAGATAAAATTCTAGAAACTTATTTGTTTATTTGCTTTTATTTTGACAAAGAATAAGCACTTAACTATTACTTTTTGGGTATTCTCTTTGAACTCTCTGAACAAATTTAACTCAACGTCATTCACATGGAGAGAGGTCAGGAAATTGAAGCAGGCAAATGATAATTTCCAAAATCTTTTTCCATTTTTTGACTCAAGGTAATTTCAACATAATTTAAGAAGAGTGTTTTGGATCATTGTCTTGTTGGAAGGTGATTTTTTTTTTTCCAATTATGCGTAAACCAGATGGTATGACATGTCTCTCGCAAAACATCCCTACACCATAACAGATCGACCTCCCGTGGTGTAATGGTTATCGTCATAAGAAATGGCGACACGAGTTCAAACCCTGGACGACACTGATTGCATTTCACATTGCACTAATACCCTTGGGAAAGGTATGAATCCAATTATTCTCCCTCCAGCTATGGGTCAATAGTAGGGCAGACTGGGTTCTTCAGCCTTTGTAAGGCAACTAGTCTAGGAGAAGGAAAACTCTGAATTCAAACCTCTTAAACTCTGCTTAAAAATTGACCTTGTGTCATATCCTGCCCGAGCAGAGGGGTTGGTAAAAAATGGAGGTGCCTGTGTTGTAATGGTTATCGTCGTAGGAAATGGATATCCTGCCCGAGCGGAGGGGTTGGTAACTATGATAACAGATCTACCTCCATGATTGACTGTTGGAGCCAAACATTCATCTATCAGTCTTTTTGCAGCCTTTCCTCTCTCATACACTCTTCTGTTGCTACCATCTATGGGTCAAATAGATGTATTTCAAAATTATTTGTGTTTGATTGGACCATATGCAAAAAAATTATAATTCTCTTAAGAAACAACTGTATCAAAAATGTGAATATCAGTATTACAATGAACATAATTCCCCAACCTCTAGGCATAAAATAACCCTAGATAAGTTGATATGTCATTAAAATCAATCAATCCAATCCACAGTTAATTATAATAAAAACTCTATCAGTAGAATACGTTCTGTTGTTAAAATTTATTTTGAAAGATTTTATTTTCCTCTTTAATGAAGATCTTATTATTTTTTTTTGTAATAAATTTATTCAAATTCTAATCAACTCAACCAAAACATGTCAATCTAATTTTCCAAACCATTCAAACCATTCCTGGAGGATGTTTAGTCTTAATGTTGATCATTTAACAAAAGCATTTTCAAGTCATCTAACAATTCATTAGATTCAATTGAAGAGTAAAATGAAAACAGCCATCAGCTAATCAGCTCACATCAAAACCAAAATGGCAGAAGTCTCTCAACATTTTGGGGAAGATAATAATTGACATTTTCTTGCCTTTAGCTCATATCTATTTGGAGTGTTGCTTTTATTTTTAATCTTTTATTTCATTTCATTTTTGTACACATAATTTTAAATTATGTTGTAGTTTTTGAATTTAGGTTGAAAAAAATCTTTTTCGCCTATTGAAAATCTTTAAAAAATATTTCACTATGATAATGGTTTAGTTTGGTTTCTTTGAATCAACTTTTGTGGGTTATTTAATACTAAAGCCATCCTTGTAGAAAAATAGTTGTTGTACAATTTAACCTATAGTGGTAGTGGTGGTGGGTGGTAAGGGGTTTATAGCTTTCCCAAGCTTGGTTTGGTTGGTTGGTTGGTTGGTTGGGTTTTATGGCATATCAACTTTTGTAGGTTATTTAAAACTAAAGCCATCCTTGTAGAAAAATAGTTGTGGTACTATTTAACCTATACTGGTGGTGGTGGTAAGGGGTTTATAGATTTTCTAAGTTGGTTGGTTGGTTGGTTAGTTGGTTGGATTTATGGCATATCAACCTTTGTAGGTTATTTAATGCAAAATCCATTTTTATGCAAATAGTCAGTCCTATTTCAAACAATTCAGTGTAGCATGAGTACACAGTTCAATTGTCAAAAGCATTTCTATTTCAATCTATTCAGTTTATTCAAACAGTTCTAATTCAGCTAATTCAGTTTAGTATAAGTATAGATTTTCTTTACACACAGTTAAATGTCAAAACAGTTCTATATATCACAATTCAGTTTAGTGTAAGTACAGTTTCTAAGTCAAAAACAGTTCCATTTCAAGCAATTCATTTTAGCATAAGCACATTGTTTAAATGTAAGTACAGTTTAATTGTCAAAAACATTTCTATTTCAAGCTATTCAGTTTAGTCAAACAGTTCTAATTCAAACAATTCAGTTTAACATAAATACATAGTTTGTACTATTTAACCCATAGATAGGGCCCTATCACGTGCTACCATTCTGGGCTTGAACGGACCTAGGAGCAATGGCAATGAAGGGGTACTCCACATTCCCCAAAGCTCTCGGCACTAGTGGAACCTCACTGTCAGATTGTTTAATGTCATATCCAGAACTCCTCTCCCCAACACCACAGGGACTCCTCTCCACTACTCCACAGGGACTCTTTCCCTTTACACCACAGGACTCTTCCCACTACACCATGGGTACTCCTTCTAATTACACGTCTGGACTCTTCTCCACACCACCACAGGGTCCCCTCCCCATAACTCCACTGGGACCCCTCTTCTTTACACCATGGGGACTCCTTTCCACTATACTTCTGGGACCTCTCTCCACTATGCCATGGGACTCCACTACACCACAGGAATTACACCCTTCTACACCATGGGACTCCTCCCCACAACACCATATGGACTCCTCCGTACTACTCCTTGAGGATCCTTCCCACTATGATGAGGGAATAATAAAGCTTTAAATATAATTGATTCACTGATTTTAATACTACAACTTTAACAGCCTCATGGAGAGACTGAGAATATGTCAACTGCATTCTCTCAAGAGGTTTTAAGACCCACCCTTTCACCAAAAAAAAAATGAATGTCCTGATTATTACACTAAAATCCATCTTGTGGTAAGGGTTCAGTTCTAGAGCTCTGGAAAATATAGTGTCACCCACCTTCATTCCATTACTCCAGTCATAGTATTTACTAGGTGAAAAGATGGGAATTTCTTACCCCACCAGACTGAAACAACATCTAATGGAGATTGAAAGTTTGATGTTAAATTATGGCCCCAATCCACCAAGATCTATTCAGCAATACCCAAGACAATTTTTAATGAACAAGAGTAATAAAAGTATTCATCAAAATGGTGTTTAAAGATTTAGAATCTTTTAACCACCCAGAACTATTTTTAGACTCTAAATATGATTTGTATGCGAAGATGCTGAAAAGTTCCCAAACCAATCATGTTTTAAAGGCAGAACTAATATCAACAAGAATAGTTATAACAGTTATAAATTATTAAATAGACCTGGTTGGGATGATAAATAGTTTAAAATGAGTGAAGATACATTTTTGTACCAAATGTATTTGGACAGATGCTGTAAAATGCAACCAACCAACCGACCAGCCAACCAACAATGACTTTACAATAAATGTTATCCACAAAAAATTGCTCGTTGATGAAATATGAAGATAATAAAAGCAAATGACAAATGAATATCATAGCACAATTCATTACTGCTAAATTGCATGTCATTACTAACAAATACTATTTGTGATTGGTTTGGTTTGGTTTGATTTGGTTTTATTGCATATTAACCATTGTTGGTTATTTGATGCCAAATCCTGTTTTTTTACATGTTTATTAAATATGATATTTGTAAACACATCTTGTAGATACACACAGTTAAATGATCAAGCACTTCTATTTCTAACAATTCAATTTAAATTGTTACAAATATTGTTATATATCTCTAATAATTCAAATAAACACCAGTCTTTTGTTTACCCGCAGCTAAATGATCAAATAGTTCTTTTTCTAACAATTAAGTCATTTGTCATAAGTCATTTATTTGCATACAGTTTAAACATCAAACAATTCTATTTGACCCATAGATAGGACCCTATCAGTTGCTACCACTGCAGGTCAAAGTGCACCTGGGAGTGATGGCAATGAATGGAAACTCAGCATTCCCCAAAGCTCCAGCATTACTGGAGCCTCACTGTCAGATTGCTTAATGTTATATCTAGGACACTTGTTGGTTGGGTTTTACCCCTCTGCAGAAAAGCAGTCGGTGAATTCTACAGCCACAGCCGACTGGGCAACCAACTGTTAATGAGTAAATATAAAAGATGTTGATAAGTTGATAAATAGTACAGAAGAATCATTCCATATATAGACAAATGTAGACTATTTTGTTCTAGATGATAGAAAGTGATTAATTGATTGATTATAACAGACTGTTAACTCTTCAAGAGGTTAGAGAATTGCAGTCATTGTACATTCAAATTTACACTTTCAGCATAATTGTTTTTTTTAATAGGTTTTTTTTTTGCACACTGTCCCATCAAATACAAATCATTTTTAAATGGATCTATTTGACCCACAGATGAGACTCTGACAGGTACTATCACATTTGAAGTAACGGTAATAAAAGAGTACTCCACACTTCCTAGAGCTCCAGAATTGCCGTATCACCATCAGTGTTATACCAAGGACTCTCTTTTTTGTGATTGTCTTAATTCTCGGTTCCGTATACCTTCTCCATATTCTAAGCTCTGCCAACATACCTAATAAAGCTTGAAATGTCAAAGGTTATTACCAATCATTGATTGGCCTAATGAGTAGAGTGTTCGCCAATAGTTCGGGAGACCAGGGTTCCATCCCGGTTCGAGTCATACCAAAGACACAAAAAATAGTACTTGATGCCGCCTTGCTTAGCACTCAGCACTATAAGGCGAGGATCAAGGGTAAAGTGGAGCAATCCTGGGAATGAAGTAGTGCCCTCCCCTACACCTCGATGTAGTAGCTATTGAAAAGAGAGCCTTCGGGTCACCCTCGACTAAGGTCACCAACTTTACTTACTTTTATTACCAGTCGTTAATATTATTCAAAGGATCTTCTGAAAATCATGCCTCATACTTATTTACTCAGAAACTACTGCAAATACAAGGAGCACAATAACACCATTGGATAGAGCAAGTTTTCAGCTACTAAACACTATTTTTCCATATAGTCACCATTATTGGCTATTCATTTTTTTCAGCAATGAGCTGCATGTCGTACAGATATGCTCCAAAAGTAATTTTTTTTTTCACAGAATATTCAACAGATATAGAGAACTCAATAATACTATTGGATAGAGCAATTTTTCAGCTACTAAACACTATTTCTCACATATTTTCCACCAGTGGCAAAAATGCAAAAAAATAATCTTTGAAGTCACTTAACAAAGAGTTTGGTGTCAACAGAAAAAAAATCAATAGAATCACTAGCCATGTTCAATGACAATGGCTTTATCTCAGCTATCATTGGCAATGTTGAGAATTATTAAAGAAAAAGTATGAAGGAATGAAAATATATTGCTTTTATAAAAAGCAAATTATACAAGGTGTGATCAAAAAGTATGAAGACTGAAGCTTAAATCTTTAAAAAATTTAAACTTAGAAATTAAATTAAATTTTAATTTTTAAAAAGAACTAAAAATGAATTTTCATTAAAATTTAGCCTTGGATGAGTCAAAAGTTTTGCAATATTTTGGTAGTTCTTGAGGTATAATACAGCTGATCCAAATTCTTTTACAAAAGTCATGAAGATGACAAACCAAAATGAACTATGAGCTGGATTTGCCTCTATGTGTTGCAGTATGACCTCAGAATCCACGTTGCCCAGTCGGCTGAGGCTGTAAAATAGACCAACTGCATCTCTGCAGAGAAGTAAGACCCCCACCCCAATGAGTATCCTGGATATGACACTAAACAATCTAATGATGTCATGTTTTCCCATGAAGAGATATACTTAAATATCTGCAGAAACGTGAAGGGTGTACTCACTTTTGTGATACACTGTATGTATATAAATTATTTACAAAACTATCATCCCTTAAAATGAAAGATTTCAGTGAATTAAAATGACTGATAATTAGGGGTACACTAAATTGCAGCATACAAGTTGACTTTTATGCTGCATTTTATGGTAGGTATGATACTGACATTTAGTTTAGTTGGTTGGTTGGTTGGATTTATGGCATATCAATCTTTGTAGGTTATTTAATGCAAAATCCATTTTTATGCAAATAGTCAGTTTTATTTCAAACAATTCAGTTTAGCATGAGTACACAGTTTAATTGTCAAAAACATTTCTATTTCAAGCTATCAAGTTTAGTCAAGCAGTTCTAATTCAGCCAAATCAGTTTAGTATAAGTATAGATTTTCTTTACACACACTCAATTGTCAAAACAGCTCTACATTAAACAATTCAGTATGGTAAAAGTACATTTACAATGTCAAAAACAGTTCCATTTCAAACAATTCAGTTTAGCAAAAGCATATAGTTTAAGTACAATTTAATTATTGAAAACATTTCTATTTCAAGCTATTCAGTTCAGTCAAACTGTTCTAATTCAAACAATTCAGTTTAGCATAAGTATGCAGTTAGTTCTATTTAATCCATACATAGGAGCCAATCAGGTGCTACCACTCTGGGACAGAGCAGACCTGGGAGCAATGGCAATGAAAAGGTGCTCTGCATTCCCCAATGCTCCAGCATCACTGGAACCTCACCATCAGATTGTTTAGTGTCATATCCTGGATACTCATTAGGGGTGGGGGTGGGGTCTTACCCCTCTGCAGAAGTACAGTCGGTGTATTTTACAGCTGGCTGGGCAAACATTTAGTTTAGTTGGTTGGTTGGGTTTTATGGCATATCAACCTTTGTAGGTTATTTAACGCCAAATCCATTTTTATGTAAATAATCTTTTCTATTGAAAATGATTCAGTTTAGCATAAGTACACAGTTTAATTGTCAAAAACATTTCCATTTCAAACTATTCAAGCAGTTATATATAACAACTCATTTAAGTGTAAATACAGTTTTAATGTCGAAAAACAGTTCTATTTCAAATAATTCAGTTAAGCATAAGCACGCAGTTTAAATGTTAGTACGGTTTAATTGTCAAAAACATTTCTACTTCAAGCTATTCAGTTTACTCAAACAATTCAGTTTAGCATAAGTATGCGGTTAGTTCTATTTAACCCAAAGAGAGGGCCCTATCAGGTGCTACCACTCCGGGCCAGAGTGGACCTGGGAGCGATGGCAATGAAGGGGTACTCCGCATTCCCCAAAGCTCCAGCACTGCTGGAACCTCACCATCAGATTGTTTAGTGTCATATCCAGGACACTCGTGGAGGGGGGGTCTTACCTCTCTGCAGAGGTGCAGTCAGTGTATTCTACAGCCCCAGCTGACTGGGCAATACACAGAGTTAAATGTCAAACAGTTTTATTTCAGATAATTCAGTTAAGCATAAGTTCACAGTTTAGACGTCAAAAACAGTTCTATTTCGAGCAATTCAGTTCAGCACTAGTATGCAGTTCCAATGCCAAAACAGTTCTATTTTAAACAATTCAGTTTAACATAAATATGCAGTTGAAATGCAAAAATCAGTAGAGTGAAAGAAGCACGGTTTAGTTCTATTTAATTCATAGATAGGACCCTTATCAGGTGCTACCACTCCGGGCCAGAGTGGACCTGGGAGCGATGGCAATGAAGGGGTACTCCGCATTCCCCAAAGCTCCAGCACTGCTGGAACCTCACCATCAGATTGTTTAGTGTCATATCCAGGACACTCGTTGGGGGTGGTCTTACCCCTCTGCAGATGTGCAGTTGGTGTTTTCTACAGCCCCAGCCGACTGGGCAAAGATTTAGTTTAGTTTCATCTGTATAATAATGATCCTATTAGTAACCACGATGTTACGATAGTACAGAAAAAACAGCATATACTTATAAGATTATTGTTCGAGCAATACGATTAAAATGTTCTTTGAGTATGAAGTAATTTCCAATAATTAATTTTAACTTAATAATAGTGTAGGTTTTGTGTCTATGCTCGTCTTGATAATGATCCAATTTTTTGTTTACATGTCAAATCAAGGTTAGTTGGTTGTTTGGATTTTATGGCATATCAACCTTCATAGGTTATTTAATGCCAAATCCATTTTTATACAAATAGTCAGTTCTATTTCAAACAATTCAGTTTAGCATGAGTACACAGTTTAATTGTCAAAAACATTCTATTTAAAGCTATTTAGTTTAGTCAAACAGTTCTAATTCAAACAATTCAGTTTTGTATAAGTATTAATTTTGTTTACACACAGTTAAATGTCGAAAACAGTTCCATTTCAAACACTTCAGTTTAACATACAAAAACATTTCCATTTCAAACAATTCAGTTTAGCATAAGTACACAGTTTAAATATTAGTACACAGTTTAATTGTCAAAAACATTTCTATTTCAAGCAATTCAGTTTAGTCAAACAGTTCTATTTTAAAGAATTCCGTTTAGTTCAAGTTCAGTTTTTGCCCTCACACAGTTAAATGTCAAAGCAGTTCTATTTCAAACAATTCAACTCAGCATAAGTACACAGTTTAGTTCTATTTGACCCATAGATTTTACCCTTATCAGGTGCTACCCCTCTGGAGCGAACCCGGGAGCAATAGCAATGAAAGGGTGCTCCTCATTCTCCAAAGGTCTAGCATTACTGGAACCTCACCATGAGATTGTTTAGTGTCATATCTAGGACACTTATTGTGTGAGGAGGTCTTATCCTTCTTCAGAAGTGCAGTCGGTGTATTCTGCAGCCCCTGTCGACTAGGCAAATCAAATCAAGAGAATTAACTTCATATACACACACAAAACACACACACAAACACACACGGAGACACATCTAAAAAGATATAAGGTCTGTTGAAAATAAATGTTATATTCATGTATAGCAACATAAGGGGAAGAGAGAAAGAGGAGTGTGAGAAGAGCAGTTTGCGGACCAGGATGTCGAGCTGATGGCTACATAGCAGATGCGGAAGAAATGGAAGCAAACTACAATAGAATTAACAAAATAGGTGGAATTTATATACAGAATGTACAGAAACATTCCTTTATGTTAGTTTAGCCAAATGAGTAGAGTGTTCGCCAATGGTCGGGGAGACTGGGGTTCAATCCCAGATCGAGTCATACCAAAGACTCAAAAAATGGTATTTGATGCTGCCTTGCTTAACACTCAGAATTATAAGATAAGGATCAAGTGTAGTGGAGCAATTCAGGGAATCGAGCAGTGCCCTCCCCTACACCTTATTGTCGTAGCCATTGAAAAGGAGTCTTCAGGTCACCCTCGACTAAGGACAACTTTTTTTTTTTGTTTAGAGGGCTTGCAAAAGAGCTAAGTGTTTGGAAGTCTCTTTTATGGTGCAATGTCACATAATTGTTGACTGCTCCATCTATCAGTGAAACGGTGACCTCACACAACCAACAGGTCATTCTATTTTTTGATCTTATGTAAGAGTTTATGAATCATAAGGAGATTTGAAATTAGAAAGTAACATAAAGAAACTAATGTTTTTTCAATTTTCACATTGGCAAACCTGATTGGAAATCCCTTGACCAATGTTAACCTTGAATATATATGAAAATGTTTAGTTCAAATACACTTCAGAATTCATGTTTAGCTGAATTTGGTTTGATGTTATGGCATATCAACTTTTGTCAGTTATTTAATGCCAAATCTTGCTTTTACATATATATAAAGGAGTCGCGCCCTCCCCTACACCTTGGTGTAGTAAGCTATCGAAAAGGGAGCCTTCGGGTCACCCTCGACTATGGTCGCCAACTTTACTTTACTTACACATGATTTGTAAACACATCTGGTAGATACACACAGTTAAATGATCAAACAGTTCCATTTCTAACAATTCAATTTTGCATAAGTCAACTAATGATTCAATTATTCATCAGTCTTTTGTTTACACTTAGTTAAATGATCAAACAGTTCTATTTCTAACAATTCAATTTAGCAAGTCCTTTGTTTGCATTCAGTTTAAATGTCAAACAGT
Source organism: Sepioteuthis lessoniana (assembly GCA_963585895.1). NCBI lineage: Eukaryota > Metazoa > Mollusca > Cephalopoda > Myopsida > Loliginidae > Sepioteuthis > Sepioteuthis lessoniana. The sequence goes on from OY757908.1 coordinate 103,692,186, forward strand.
TCTATTTGACCCATAGATAGGACCCTATCAAATGTAATCACTCCAGATCAGAGTGGACTTGGGAGCAATAGCAATTAAGAGATACTCTGCATTCCCCAGAGCTCCAGCATTACATAAACCTCACCATCAGATTGTTTTGAGTTATATCCAGGACACTCGTTAGTTGTAGGAGGTCTTACCTTCCTGCAAAGATTCAGTTTGGGTATTCTACAGCCCTAGCTGACTGGGCTGATGTTTAACTGAGTAAATTTTTTTTAGTTAAATTTGTAAAAATGGAACACATACAACAGTTTAAATTTTGTGAGACAATGCAATTGAAATAAGTTAAAACATGTTTATCAAGATCAAATTCTGGGTACAAGTTTTTAAAGTGATATAAGGTATTTTTGGAGGTGGTAAATGAAACTCATTCTAACTGACCAGTCACTTTACAAACTGAAAAAGTGCATCAAAACTGAGGGCTCTTACGATAATTGCTTTGGTTTGTTTTTATGACACATAAACCATCATAGGTTATTAATGCCAAATCCATTTTTATACACAGTTCTACTTCAAACAATTTTTATTTTTATTTTTATATACAGCTCTACTTCAAACAATTCAGTTTAGCATAAATACACAGTTTAGTTCTATTTAACCCATAGATAGGGGCCTTATCAGGTGCTCCCACTCAGGGAATGATGGCAATGAAGGAATACCCTATTTACCAACCCCTCCGCTCGGGTAGGATATGACACAAGGTCAATTTTTAAGCGGAGTTTAACAGGTTTGAATTCAGAGTTTTCCTTCTCCTAGACTAGTTGCCTCACCAAGGCTGAAGAACCTAGTCTGTCCTACTATTTACCCATAGCTGGAGGGAGAATAATTGGATTCATACCTTTCCCAAGGGTATTAGTGCTATGTGAAATACAATCAGTCTCGTCCAGGATTTGAACTCGTGTCGCCGTGTCCATTTCCTACGACGATAACCCTTACACCACGGGCACCTCCTGTGGCAATGAAGGAATACTCTGCATTCCCCAAAGCTCCAGCATTACTGGAACCTCATCAGCAGATTGCTTAGTGTCATATCAAGGACACTCGATGAGGTAGTCTTACCGCTCTGCAGAGATATATTCGGTGCATTCTGTAGCTCCAGCCAAATGAGCAATACGAGACCTGATTAACATTTGAAAATGCAAATGATTAGTGATGAATTAAATTTATATCATTAGATTGTAAATGACATTTTGGCCTAAGATCAAAACTTGTGGAAAATCTGTGCCAAATTAGATCCAGAAAATCACATTGTCTCTGAATGGGTTTTAAAATCAAAAGAATTGCCATATGCTCTACCATAGCCCCCTTGCAGACATGATATGAGTCTTTTGACTGTTTACTCTCCCCCAAAATCAAATTCCAGCTCTGTGGTTGTCATCTAGTTTGGTTTGGTTTGGTTTTATGGCATATCAATCATTATAGGTCATTTAAACCCAAATCCGTTTTTAGACATTTCTATTTAATACATTTCTATTTCATACATTTTTATACTATTCTATTTCAAACAATTCAGTTTAGCATAAATAAGTAAAGTTGGCGACCATAGTCGAGGGTGACCCAAAGGCTCCCTTTTCGATAGCTACTACACCAAGGTGTAGGGAAGGGCGCTACTCCTTCCCAGGATTGCTCTACTTTACCCTTGATCCGTACCTTATAATGCTGAGTGTTAAGCAAGGAGGCATCAAGTACCATTTTTTGAGTCTTTGGTATGACTCGACCAGGGATTGAACCCAGGTCTCCCGGCCCAAATAAACAGTTTAAATGTCCAAAACAGTTCTATTTCAAGTTATTCAGTTTATTCAACAAAGTTAAATAGTTTTAAGTATTTCTATGTATCTTTAACAATTCAATTAAACAACAGTCATTTATTTACACAAAGTTAAATGTAAAAACAGTTTTATTTCAAACAATTCAGTTTAGTATGAGTACACTGTTTAGTTCTATTTGACCCATAGATAGGACCCTATTAGGTGCTACCACTCTGGGCTTGAGTGGATCTGGGAGAAATGACAATGAAAGGGTAATCCACATTCCCTAAAGCGCCAGCATTACTGGAGCCTCATCATCAGATTGTTTAGTGTTATATCTAGGACACTCTTTATAGAGGGGGACTTACCCCTCCTTAGAGATGCAGTCAGCGTATGCTACAACCCCAGCTGACTGGGCTAGGTGGTCATTTAGGAATTGTTCAAAACATTCAACAAGTTTTAACCTATCAACTGAAGGCAGTGTCAGTTGAATACTTCAAACACTTTTTCCAAGCATGGGAACTATATCTTCATCACCGTGTGATTTCCCAAGGGTAGTGTTTTTGAAGGATATAAAGTCGATTTATAATTAAGTTGATAAGAAGTATATTTACACAGTCAGTCTTATAACTTTCTAAAAGCATTCAAATGTTTCTGTTTGCATGTGAAATTAAATTCTTCGATATGAATTAAATTACAAGATTTTTCTTTAATAAAAGAATGAACATAACTTGCTATTTATAATTAAAAATGTAATATTTTGTTAATAATCAAATCAAACAAAAGAAAACATTTTCTAAGAAAAGCCTGAAAAAAACTTAATGAGCTTAGTTATGAAAATGTGGTAATTTATTTTATTTCTATTTACCGGCAATTTGACAAGGAGATTAAAATTCAGAAGATTTTTTTAAGTGTAATAGAGTGATGTGTTTTTCTGAGACAAGAGATTTAGAAAAGATGTTTTAAGGATTAGCCATGCTTTCTTTGAGTGACACAAAAAGAGTATATATATATATATATATATATATATATATATGTATATATATATATATATATATAACTACATTATATGTATATAATGTATTATTATATGTATTATATAATATATTATATAATGTATTACTACATTTTATGTATATAACTTCATTATATTACATAGTTGACAACAGATTACTGGTATGCACAACAATTCATACAAGTAACTATTTTGAAGGAAATAAATTTGATTTAAAGTTAGATTGACTGTAAAGATTTTTGACTTATTTGGTTAATGATATAGCAACCTTCATAGGTTATTTAATGCTAAAGCCATCTTTGTGGAGGGACAGTCAACATTTAAATCAATGTTGACCTTGAACATACAATTTATGCTCGGCCTTCAGAATTCATGTTTAGCTAAGCAATCTAAGATTATTACAAGTGTGTTTGGTTAAATGCAATCAAATTCTATAAGACAATGTGACAGAAATAGGTTAAAACATGTTAAGCAGGTAGAGTTCACCATTTTATGTTTGTATGAAAAAAGATAAATCCATCAGGAAACCTTGGCATGCATTTTCTACCATAAACCAAGGTTTACAAAATTAAGCTGCTAGCCTCATTATATAAGAATAGTTCTTTTCTGGTCGTGACTTTGATTCAGACTTCTTGTAGTTTGTATCTTTTTTATGAAATATTCAACCGTTAATTTGCTTAAATTCTGTAGTGTTGTTTTGGTGAGATTAAAGAAGACATTTCTATAACATGGGTGGAATTGTCTGATTGATTTTAACAGCACGTTAACCTGTTTAGGGTTGGTGGTTGGTTGGTTGGATTTTATAGCAACCCTTGAGTTATTTTATTCTGAGTGTCTAGAGATATTTTATGGAAAGAAGTTAGGAAATTGCATTCATTGTACAATCATATTCACATTTTCTTTGTAGAGGGTCTTAATGATTAAAAATAATTTTTAAATACATCTATTTGGCCCATAACTTTTTGATATATCGATTCGACCCATAACTTTTTGATATATCTATTTGACCCATCACTTTTAAACAGATCTATTAGACCCATAACTTTTGATATATCTATTTGACCCATAACTTTTAAACAGATCTAATTGACCATAACTTTTAAACAGATATGTTTGACCCCAAACTTTTTACTAGATTTATTTGACCATAAATTTTTAACAGATCTATTTGGCTCATAACTTTTGAACACATCTATTTGAACCCTAACATTTTAACAGATCCTTTTGACCAATAACTTTTAAACACATCTACTTGACCCCTAACATTTAAACAGATCTATTTGACCATAACTTTTAAACACATCTATTTGACCTATAACTTTTTAACAGATCTGTTTGGCCTATAACTTTTAAACAGATTTATTTGACCACTAATTTTAAACACATCTATTTGAATCCTAACTTTTCAACAAATCTATTTGATCCCTAACTTTTAAACAGATCTATATTACCCTGAATGAACATGAGCTGAGTCTTTTGACTGTTTACTTTCTCCCAAAATAATATTCTCCTCAGAATAATGGCCTTGAAGAAGAACTTCACATCCTCAAGATTTTCTTTGAGGTATATGAAAATGTGTTGTACACAGGGAAGAACAACAAAAATGTTGATGTATAAAAATATAATCTACTTCTTTTCTTGTTTTTCTTTATTACCTGAAATGCATGTATGAGTAGAGTAAGGAAAGCCAGAGATAGCTGAAATGCGAACACACATGGGTGACTGTGCAGTTTTCAGTGAAACTTCTCTGCCTTTTTGCAATGACATGAGAAAAACTATAAAAGACAAAATTTTAGAGTTAAATTTGTGTATTGTATAGGATTTACACTTCTATATTTTAAAATGGCCATGATACCACTTGTTCCTGAAATAAAGATGGTGGACACCGGTAAACTAATCAGTCTCGGGAACCAATTGGTTAGGAAAGTCACATGATTTGTGCTCACAACTACGTCCACACCTTTGATTTTGTCCTGTGTTTTTGGAGCCAACCGCATGACAAGGATTGCCTAAATATACTCTCATTTTCTAAGAACTCATTCTCTCCATTTTGACTGACAGAGACAGCATACTCTCTCTCTCTCTCTCTCTTCATTTCAACTTCCAGAAACAGCTTGACCATGCCAGTTAGTAAGACACAACTCAATACGCGTGACATGGGTGCATATACATGCAACCTTTTTCTTTCCTGTTCTGCCTTTTCGGTCAGACTTGTTCCAGCCTCGGACACAGCCTCAGAAATCTCGTCAAAGCGCGAAAGAGACAAACAACCAACAGGAGAGACGACACATTCCTCCTCAAATACATTGCTATATTTCTGTATATCGATACCTCGAAGGAAATACTTAATCAACATACATTTTATAGTCTACAAGACACTTTTACTATTTAGTCTTTTTCCATAATATCCATGTTAGTTACATACACACACACATACACGCACACACACAGAGGAATATTTAACAGACTATATTAGAATATTTGTAATGTTTACTTTTTTATGTATTTGTTGATATATAAATTTGATTTTGTTTGTACTGCTTTGTTTTGAATGTTCTTTTGTCTGCGTCGTTTTACTTTGCTTGCTTTTCAATAATGAGCCAACATAAATTGTGGGAACAAACTATCCGCCAAAACACCTCCACAATTGTAAAACAGAAGTTGTGTGGTGTAGAATTCCTAGTCCCAAGAAGGAAAAGTATTCTTTCTCTGGCTGGATGGGGTCAGAAGGCCAGTGGATGTGAGTTCGTTCTTTACCCAGTAAGCATGGTGTGAGTGAACTAGTTCTGGTCGGTCCGGCTCCTTGTTGGTGTGAGAGTTCATTGATAAGTCGAGGTTATTTTCCACTCTTTGTCTAAGGTGTATGATGAACTGTGATTTATCTGACATTCCATCGTTTTAGAATGTGGCACAAGGCCATTTGATGGTGGGAACCGCACGCACATCTAGCCACATGCGCGGCAGGTGCAAAAATTCTTGACCCCTTCAGCAATCCCCTAATGTGGCGCCTCAGGCATTAAGCAATAAACGCCAGGTCATAGTTTGAAAACACAACCTCCCGGCATGAATGCCATGCGAGAGGATTGATGTTGGTGTGTGGTGAACTGCTTTCAAGTCTATGGATGGCGTCTTTTTTTTTTTTCAACTCTGTCAGGGAAAGAACGGGCACCAAAAGAATTTGGGTGGAAGTTTTCTGATTGGTTGAAAAAAAAGTTGTTTTTTATTTGTTTTGTTTTGATTTTTTTTTGTGTGTGTGTGGGTTTAATTTTACATTTCAACCGGATGCATGTGCGGAGCTTACCTGCGAAGCGACGTATTTTATTCATTTTGTAATAAGCTTCCATTCAGACAACATCCGGTTAATGTTACCTTTTTTTTCAACCGAAATGAATACACGTAAGATTTTTTTTTCCCCGGGTGTTCTTATTTATTTGTTCATTTTACTGGTGAGTGCATACGAAATGTATTAGTTAATCTGGAGAGATTTTGATTGACGTTGTATTACAAGTCTCATTATCCAGAGGCAGGTTAGCGTCATACCCAGTGTATTAAGAGCGGATCTTAGCTCTCTGAAGAGTATACAGTCGGCATAATCTTAGCCCCGCTCACAGGGCGTATGGTCAGCATACACTGAAATATGATACATCATCTTTCTACAACTGGGCTGGTGTCTGAAGAAAGGGCATAGAGTTTTCATTGTCTTTGCTTCTATACTTGGTTTCTGCTCATTTTGGTTTCCATAGAAACAACACTTCTATTTAAAAGAATGCTTAAGGGTATATAATCGAATAATTTTCATATAATTCTTTTTGGGGGACACAATGTATGACCTGTTCAAATCAAATGCAAAATTACCTTAAGGCTTGATTTTATTAGATTCTCAAAACAGTACATTAAAAGGTGAAAATATTTTTTTCTGCTTGGCATCATTTAGAATGTTTTTTTATATCTTAGATTGCAAGGTGGCACTAGAAACCTAGAAATTAGATGTCTATCATTCTAACTGCTAAGCTGTGAGAGTTCACTATTTTATATGTTAGTATAAAAAAAGATAAGTTGCATTCACTGATCTTGAAAAGAATATAATATTCTTAGTGTTAACAGACGACTAGCCTTCTATTAAGTGAAGTAATGCCTGAAAGAACTTTTGTTTTTATATCCAGAAATTTGGTATTTTTTTGCCAGTAAACGTCACTTGAGTATTATCATTACAGTTCTGAGTGAATAGCTTTTTTCTTTTTCTTTTTTTTTTTCATTGGAAAGGTCAGTTTTGTTTTGGCAATGTTTCAAAGAAGTGATTTGTTTTTTAGTTTGTTTTCTTTTTCATGAAGAAATACGCGGCAGTTTCTTAGTTAACTTTGGGTATTCATATTTTAACATTTTTGCCGCATCTTAATTGAAGTTTTCCGTGTCTTCAGTCATAAAGGTTTATGTATAATAAATTTGCCTTATGTAAATCTTTATGCGTGTGTCTTCGCATTTAAACATCTAACACAAAACAGTCTACATTTCTTAATATGTAATAATACGTCTATACTATTCATTAACTTTTCAACATATATCATATTTACTTACGAACAGCGTTTATCTGAGTGATGATAATATATAATTTTCATCAAGATTTTTACGAACTGTTTTTGATAATTGTACCTTGTTATTTTATTTTAACTTGTCCTGTTGATAGAGCTTAGAATATGCTGACAATATTACGTGCAGAGGGGTAATACTTCACCCTGCAAAATAGGAATGTCCTTGGTATGACATTAAACAATTCTGGAGATTTGGGGAAAGTGGGGTACCCCTTTATTGCCATTACTCTCAGATCCATTCTCACCCAGAGTGGTATACCTGTTTGGGTCTTATCAATGAGCGAAATAAAAATATATATATTAAAAACTACTCATATTTAATTGGACCATGTAGGGGAAAATCCTCTTAAGAAACAACTACACAAAAAATGTAAATATGAACGCACAGTGAATGCGATTCCCTAACTTCTTTGCCCAGTCGGCTGGGGCTGTAGAATACACTGACTGCACCTCTGCAGAGGGTAAGACCCCGCCATTGAGTGTCCTGGATATGACACAAAACAATCTGATGGTGAGGCTTCAGTAATACTGGAGCTTTGGAGAATGTGGAGTACCCTTTCATTGCCATCGCACCCAAGTCCACTCTGGCCTGGAGTGGTAGGACCTGATAGGGTCCAATCTATGGGTCAAATAGAACTAAACTGCATACTTATTCTAAACTGAACTGCTTGAAATAGAAATGTTTTGATGTTTCAACTGCATACTTATGCTAAACTGAATTTCTTGAAATGGAACTGTTTTTGTATGCTAAACTGAATTGTTGGAAATGAAACTATTTTTGACATTGAAACTGTACTTATGCTAAACTGAATTGTTTGAAATAGAACTGTTTTGACATTTAACTGTTTGTAATCAAAAACTATGCTACATTGCTGTGGGGTGTTGCTGCTAGGACTTGTTCAGGATTGCGCGCAGCATTCTTGTGTAATTGCCATCTAGTTTCTTCTCCAGCCGTTTTGTTAGCGTCCATGTAGTGCATCCATATAGCAGTATCGATGTGACCGCTGCCTGGAAGAAACTGCGTTTCATTTTATCGGTTAGGTCTGATTTCCATATAGTCGATAGCCTATTGATAGCTGTCCATGCTTTCGTTAACCTCGTTTCGATGTCCTTTTCGGTTGATTCGACGCTGCTTCCTAGGTACGTGAATTTGTCTACTAGTTTAAGAGGGGTTCCTTCTAGAGTGGAGATGTCCCCCGTTTGGTTATAGCACATATATTCCGTTTTGTGTGCATTAACATGGAGGCCTATGCTTGCTGCTGCTCGTTCCAGGCTATGCAGAAGTGTTTCGGCTTGGTCAGGTGTATTTGCCAGTATCTCTATGTCATCGGCGTAGTCGGCGTCGGTAATTGTTGTTGCGGGGTATCTTCTGCTTCTTTTCTTCGTCAGTTCGAAGCCATTCTCTTTGATTTTGTCAATCGATGTTCTAAGTACGTAGTCTAGACAAATGATAAAGAGATACGGAGCCAGCGTGTCCCCTTGTAGTACTCCTGCTACAATGTCGAAGTACAAGACACCAACTGTACGGCCATCTGCCCCCTATCACGAAAACTATTCAAGTTAGGCGAACCAGACATGCAGGACATTGCTGGAGAAGCAGAGATGAACTCATAAGAGATGTACTCTTATGGATCCCCACACACGGCCGCGCAAAAGCAGGACGACCAGCACGAACGTACATTCAGCAGCTATGTGAGGATACAGGTTGTTGTCCTGAAGACCTACCTAGGGCGATGAACGATAGGGAGGAGTGGCGAGAGAGGGTCAGGGATATCCGTGCTGCCAGCACAATATGATGATGATGATGATGATGCTACATTGAATTGTTTAAAATTTAATTTGGTGTTAAATGACCCGAAAAGGGTTGATATGTTGTAAAACAAAACAAAACAACCAACCAACCAAACCTCTATGCGTAAAATAACCCTAGACAGGTTGATGTGGCATTAAAATTCTTGACTAATAGGTCAGTAAAGTCATTGTTGTGTATGATCATAAAAAGAAATGTTTGATTTTTTCAATTCTGCCTTTTCATTTGTTCAATTAGCCATAATTTAACAAAGAGACAAAATTCTCATTGTGTTGATATTCATAAGAGCATTATTAGAACCAAAGAAAAAATTCAATTCTTTGATATTTACTGTTTACACTTTGCTATTAGATTTGTTTTGTTTTTATCTAAAAATATCAAATAATTTTACTTATTTGAAACTATAACTTTCTTTTCTGATGGTCAACTCTATGTAGCTATGTCCAGACTGAAAATTCTTGTTGACTTATCATAAAAAAAAAGAAAATATAGAAAATGGTGGATTTAGCAGAAAATACTGCATTCATAGAAGTCCCATTAAGCTAAAACTTTAATTTTCTCTGTCTATATGACAAACATCCAGCTAGTATGAGAAATTGTTGTAATTAGTTTAAGAATTCTTTTTTAGTTTTTGTTTAATTTGAAGGTGCAGTTGATGTTAGGGTTTTTTTTTTTTAGAAAATGGACTCAGCAAACCAAGTTCAAATCCTGGACAAGGCTTGCTTGCATTTCACTTTGTTCTAATACTCTTGAGAATGGCATGAAGCTATCCTTTCTCCCTGAGCTATGGGTAAATAAATGTCTTTCATTGGTTTCCATCAGTCTCATAAAATGATGGATCAGAGCATAGGCATGAGTAAAGTTTTATAGAAGACCAGCAGCAGCAGGTCTTCTCACTCTGCAATATAGATATCATCCGAAATTTTGTGACAATGCAACTTTTCATTGATATCAGAATGAGGTGGTCTTTTGGGAAATAAAGGGGAAAACTGGGCCCTCTAGCCATTATAAGGCGACTAATCTAAGAGAAAAAAAAATCCAAATTTTAAAAAAATCAGGAACTGGAGTCCTAGAGGCAATCGGACATTGTTTTCCACCTCATTCTGATATCGATGACAAGTTGCATTATCCTAAAATTTTGGATGATATCTATATTGCAGAGTGGGAAGACCTACTGCTGCAGCTGGTCTTCTATAAAACTTTACTCATGCCTATGCTCTGATCTATCATCTTATGAGACTGATGCAAGCCAATGAAAGACATTTTTTTTTACCTCATTTGGCCTGTTTTTCCAGTGTGGTCAGAAATAAATCAGCATCATATTGAACAATGTTGCTTTATCAAAATCTTAGATTTTATGAGGTTTGGAAATAATTTTCATTCCCTGTTATTATTATCATTGTTGGATAGCCCTCAGCTACCTTCTTTGGGTGATGTTGATGAGAGCTTCAACACCCATGTTGTGTTTTTTGATGATCCATCTCTTTTCTATCATTCCGGGCCCCATGCTGTTTGTGAGGAACAAATATCTTTTGTTGGGAAGAATAGGTGCTATGGCACTTTTTATTACTTCTTAGCTATGACCTTTTTTCTTTACCTATAACCCACTCAAGCCAGTTTCTTATCTCTTGGTACGTAGATGGAAAAATATCTACCCACCTTATTCACACAGGTGCTCATTGATTCCTCTGGACCAACTGATTAAACTTTTCAAGCTATTTTTCTAGATTCTGCAACTGTTTGGTCCCAGACTGAAATTAGCCTATCACAGCCAAGTTCTTGACTTTATCTCAAGGTCATCACTTGTCACTCACACTTATTTGACTTAACACCACTGTATATGATTTTTCAAATTCTACACTGCCTCTCAAATAATTGATACAACTAATCTATTTAACATTATATTGATAGAATGAGTTACTTATTATTCTGTTATGGAGCAAAAACATTAGCAAAGGTAAATTTAGTCTCTAATTACCAAAACAAAAATTCTCATCATCCAGCAAGGATTTTCTTTGATTTGTATATCTTGTACGTTGATTAAAGGAGATAACCCTTGATTCCCAAATTACCTTCAATGGAAGTCCCAGTGACGTGCTAGCTGTGACATTTAGTGAGTTCAAACTCTTGTCTTGTAATTATATTCACTGTCAGACTAACACCTTTGGGAAAGGTATGAATCCCCTTACTTCCCCCAACTATGGGTTTAATAGTACTACTGGGGGTGTCCTCGTAGTGTAATGGTTAAAGCAATGGCCTGCAGAATCGTAGTAAGCGAGTTCGAACTCCAGTCGCCCTATTATGTTCATCGGACAAATACTCTTGGGAAAGGTATGAACCCCCTTATCATTCTAGCTATGGGTTAAATAGTACCACTACTGTTCATCTATAAGAATGGATTTGGCATTAAATGACCCACAAAGGTTGATATACCATTACAAACAAAGAGAGAAACTAAACTGAATCACCTTGGTCATCTGAATTTATGAAAATATTGGCAGGAGTTTAACTTAGTTAATTGACCATAAACATATTTGTCCCATTTTTTATAAAGCTGTAAGCTTAGGCATACACTAACTTGTGTCTTTGTGAGGATTTATAAGTTAATAAGCATTGCTGAGTGGTTATGTTTATAGATCCCTAGTGGTCATTATTCATACTACAAATATAAACACAGCAACACAATTCATTGATTTAACACCCATTGGCAAAAAGTTTTAAAGTTAGTCATTCACAAAAGTAAAGAAACTGAACCCTCATCAATGAAGATTTATGTTTTAGGTAAATGCTATGGAAAAAATATATGAAATGAACATTTACAGTAGCTGCATTAATGATTTAAAACAATCCATTCATATTATTGATTAAGGGAGTATTTGATGTGTAAAATTTTGAGAAAAGTCGGTGTCATTTTGGTGGGGGGATTAAAATATGTCCACAACTCAATTGCACATATGTACCAAATTTTGTGAAAATTGGTCTAGCAGTTTTCCCATCCATGAAAACCCAACCACACACACACACACAGAGAAATTTCATTTTTATAACTATATGTGTATATATATATATATATGAATGTGCAAAATGTTCTTATAAGTTTTACTAATTATAAATTCTTAGTCCATCAGGTGAACATGTTAACAAATAGCGCCATTAATTTCAAGTTTGCAAATCTGTTTATTATTGCTTTACACATTGAGCCAGCTCTGGTAGTTTAATTACTACATATTAGTTAATAAGTTTATAGAGGCACTCATGGTTATCATCATAGGAAATGGACACAGTTAGTCATGTTCAAATCCTGGACGAGGTTGTTTGCATTTCACATAGCATTGATACCCTTGGGAAAGGTATAAATCCCACTATTCTCCCTCCAGCTGAGGATAAATAGTAGAGTAGACTGCGCTCTTTAACCATGGTATGGCAACCAGTTTAGGAGAAAGAAAACTCTGAATTTAAAACTGTTAAAATCTTTTTAGAAATTGAATTTTTGTTGCATCCTGCTCCTATAAAGGGATTGGATAAATACATATATAAGTTTTTGAGATCATGTAAACCTATGTGACATTGTCGAAAGAATGGCTTGATGATGTCATTTGATTGCAGTGTTTTTCAAACAGGTTTCAAGAAAACTTTATTTTTATAACTCCAGCTTCTTCATTATCTAGGCTAGACTTTCTTTATAGCTAGGAGACTAAATGGAATATTCTCCATTGTCACAGTGTTTGAGGAACTCTTTCACGTCACAAGTCCTTTTATTGTAACATGACAAGGCAAACCTGGGAATCTATCTCTTTGACAAACAGGACTTGAGAAGGGCAGTTGTAGTTGTTAGCTTCTCAGCAGTGAGCACATGGTGCCTCTCTCTGTTATCTTTGCGACCTGAGAATGGTAAGTGATTTCCACCTTTTTGCTGTATGGACTTATATTCATGTTTCTTGAACACATAGTGACTTTTTTATGGCATGGAATGGGAACTTAGTTCTCTCCTTGTAGTGTGTACAATTAAATGTCATAAATTAATTGACTTGTCTGTTTCCTACCAAATATTCTGTGTTAGGTTACTCTCTATGGGATAACCTAATATATTATAAGAAATGGGGTGTTATCTACAAATTAATACTTCATTAAATCTTATACTGTCATTAGAAAGGGAAGAAAAGTCCCCTTGCCATCTTTAGTATGTTAACCTAAACAGGGTAAGAAAAGGGTTAAAACCCCAAGACTCTTAAATACATTTGTTCTCTTCTATATCTTAATTCTCAAAATCTAACTGAAAACCCAGCCTTCTATTTTTGCTTTAATATTAGTATCAACCAGTCCCAATCCATATTTTCATTTCGGTGGCCATCTTTGCTGAGTTGATACTTGCCACACCCACTAAAACAGATAAATCATTCAAGTAGGTGCTGAAATGAGCTGACTGGACCAAATGTTCTCGCTCACTATCCAGTATTTATATACATGGGTTACATGGCATGGGTAGCAATAAACAAGCCCTGACCTGATCTATCAAAATGAATTGCTTTTTCCAAGCTAAAGAGCTCCAACTGCCCGGTTATTTAACTGTAATTGAGGGGAGAGATGGATTCATGCCTTTCCTTGGAGCATTATTGTGAAGTGAAAGCAAACTGTCTTAGCTGAAATGCCTGTCTCCTCTCCAATAAACAATTCCTGACCAAACATATCATTGAACATCCAAGATGCATGACTTTTACAAAACTAAAAAACCTCAAGTACTTTGACCTAGTCCGCTCAGACAGCAGAATACACTGACTCTAGCTCTACAGAGGGGTAAGACTCTCCCAATGAGTGTCCTAGATATGGCACTAAACAATCTGATGGTGAAGCTCCAGGAATACTGACGACCCCTTTATTGCCATCACTCCCAGGTCTACTCTGGACTGGAGTGATAGCACCTGATAAGGTCCTATCTCTGGGTCAAATAGAATTAAACTATGTACTTATGCTAAATTGAATTGTTTGCAATAGAACTGTTTTTACATTTAAGTGTGCATAAACAAAAACTGTACTTATGCATATTTGAAGATAGGAAGATCTTAAAATGTACCAACTTTTAACAAATTGATTTCATCATCATCATCACATCGCGCTGGTAGCACAGATATCCCTGACCCTCTCTCGCCACTCCTCCCTATCGTTCATCACCCTAGGTAGGTCTTCAGGACAGCATCCCGTATCCTCACATAGCTGCTGAATGTATGTTCGTGCTGGTCGTCCTGCTTTTGCACAGCCATGTGTGGGGGTCCATAAGAGTACATCTCTTATGAGTTCGTCCCTGCTTCTCCAGCAGTGTCCTGCATGTCTGGTTCATCTAACTTGAATAGTTTTCATGATAGGGGGCAGGTGGCCATACAATTGGTGTCTTGTGGGGTGTTGCCGCCAGGACTTGTTTAAGATTGCACATGGCATTCTTGTGTAATTGTCGTCTAGCTTCTTCTCCAGCCGTTTTGTTAGCGTCCATGTAGTACAGCCATATAGCAGTATTGATGTGACCGCTGCCTGGAAGAAACTGCATTTCATTTTATCGGTTAGGTCTGATTTCCATATAATCAATAGCCTATTGAGAGCTATCCATGCTTTCGTTAACCTGGTTTCAATGTCCTTTTGGGTTGATTCGACGCTGCTTCCTAGGTATGTGAATTTGTCTACTAGTTTAAGAGGGGTTCCTTCTAGAGTGGAGATGTCCCCCATTTGATTATAGCGCATATATTCCGTTTTGTGTGCATTAACATAGAGGCCTATGCTTCTTGCTGCTCATTCCAAACTATGCAGTAGTGTTTCGGCTTGGTCAGGTGTATTTGCCAGTATCGCTATGTCATCGGCATAGTCAGCGTCGGTAATTGTTGTTGCGGGGTATCTTCTGCTTCTTTTCTTCGTCAGTTCGAAGCCATTCTCTCTGATTTTGTCAATCGATGTTCTAAGTACGTAGTCTAGACAAATGATAAAGAGGTATGGGGCCAGCGTGTCCCCTTGTAGTACTCCTGCTACAATGTCAAAGTATTCCGTGTCTCCATCTGGTGATCGTACTTTTACTTTAGTGTTTCTATAGAGAATCATTATTGCCGCTACGGTTTCTTTAGGTATGCCGTACGCTAGTAGGATTTGTTCCATCTTTCCTCTGTGAATGGAATCGAAAGCCTTGGTAAAGTCGACAAATATTAATGTCGCTTGTAGGTTTTTTGCCCGTACACCTTCAAGGATTCTACGGATGGTTAATATTTGTGAGGTCGTGGATCTATTTCTTCGGAAGCCATTTTGGTTTTTTCTAAGTATGTTGTTGATTTTGGGTTCTATGCGGTTTCGTAGTAGGGCATTGTAGATTTTGGCTGCTATGGATGTAAGTGTTATGCCTCGGTAGTTTTTGGCTAATCCGAGGTCCCCCTTTTTAGGGAAGGGGAGTATGCATCCCTTCATCCATCTATCAATCGGATTTTGATTGTATACTGCGTTGCAGTGTCGGAGCAGTATGTCGTCGAATTGTCTGGTCTTCCATACTTCCGGGGGAATTTCGTCCAGCCCTGCAGCTTTCCTATTTTTAATTTTTCTGAGAACCGAGTTGAGTTCTTCTTGTGTGAACTGTCCTAGTTTAATGTCTAATTGTTTGCTAATTATTCTGGTGATTGGTTCATGTTATTTTCGGTGGGTTTCCTAGTAAGTTTTCGAAGTGCTGTTTCCACAGTTTTATTCTTTCTTGTTGGTTTGCTGCTTTCAGTTTTGCTTTGGCTGTGTTCTTTCTTCTACTCACTTCGTTTATTGTTTGCCAGGCTATCCTAGATTGTCTATCTTCCACCGAGTCTCTAATCTTATCTATCTGATTTTGAATGTATTCTGTCTGTTCCTTTATATATATGCCTGCTAATTGATATTGTGCCATTTTTAGTTTTAAGGCATTTGTGTTTGTTGGGTTTTTTCGATAGTTTTTGGAGGCTGTTTTCACTAGTGCACGTTTGTCTCTCACTGCTAAAGTTTACCATGGGACTCTATATTTAGTTTTGAGTTTTGTTGGAATGCATTTCGCTGCTGCCTCGAGGTGTGCATTGACGAAATTTTCATATTCGTCGTTTGGTGTACTTTTTTCCGTCTTTTCTTGTAGTGTTTCGAATCTGTGTCTTAATTCTAATACGTATTTATCTCTTATATCTCTGTTGTTCAATAGGGCCCAGTCATAGTGTTTGGTGGTCGCTGTTCGTTTGGCGTTTTTTCGTAGGCTTAACCGTATTTTCGCCGTGACTATTCAGTGATCGGTGGACACACCCTCAAAAGAGGAGTATGCCTCGCAATTCATTGCACTATTTTTCCATTTCTTGTTTATAAGGACATAGTCTATCTGAGCTTTAGTATTGTTTGTGTATGTGTATGTCCATAGTTTGCCCTTCCTTTTTTGGTAGTTTGTATTGAGGCATGCTAATCTATTTTCTATCATGAAATCTGTTAGATGTTGCCCATTCCTATTTGACGTGTTGTGGAGGCTGTATTTGTTGTTTCCGTTTTTCCCGATTTGGGCATTCTCCGCCAATGACTAACATGTTGTGTTTCGGGATGCTACGCACTAATAACGATAGCTCATCGTAGAAGGTGACTAGTTCAGTTTCTTCACTAACATTGGTAGAGCTGTAGCAGGAGATGATTGTTGCTCTGGGGTTGCCGTTAAAAGTAGCTGCCATCATTCTAGGTTGTATTTTCTCAATGCTATTTAGCATTTTTAATGCTCTAGGTCCTATAAGTAATCCTACCCCTCCTACTGCGGCGTTGACAGAGTTTTTCCATGCGGATACAGTGACAAGCGACCAGCCATTGCCAGTTTTGTGATATTTGATATCTTCGGTGTGCGTGTATCTGTGTTCTTGTATGCATATTATGTCAATCTTATGTTCTTCGGCCGATACGATTAGCTCTGGTAGTTGTCCTATTCTATTTAAGGTTCTTACGTTAAATGCGGCTATTTGTAGTGTTTGCTTGCATTTTAGTAGTTTTGATTGTTTGAGCTCTGTAGCTGATTTTTCGAACACTGAGGCCAGGGCTACAACCTCAGCAGGACGCGCCCCTTTTTACCCGCGCGAAGAGCGATGCGGTTTGTGTATGTGGTTTGAGTGTGGGTCATCGTTATCTTTCGATGGCTGTTTTATTCTCTTCTATAGAAGCCACTCTTATAGAGGAGCAGCAGTAGTTCCCCGATCAAACTAACGATCCTGAGCGTAAAGTCGTCGAACTCACGTCCAGGACCTGTTTAGGTATTGACTTTGGTCGTCCATGGGTTTATTCAAATACCTTTACGTACATCATGCTGCTTCCCATCTGTACGTAGTAAAAAAAAAAAGAGGGGGGTAATTTTGATCTAAATTTTCTTAAGTTTTAACTTAGTTAAAGTTCGAGATTAGGGTACTTTCGTCAGACTTTCCCTGGTACTGAAATTTTTTTTTCTTTTCTTTTTTGGCGGTATTGGGACATGTTCCTAGGCTTTTTAGTTTTTTTTGTTTTTTTTTTCTTCTTCTATACTACCATTGGGAACCGAGGAGGCTTCAGGAATTATAGAGCTGTTACAAATGACTTTTTTTTTTTCTTTTTTTTGGGGGGGGTGTTTTAGGCTTTTACTTTTTCTTCTAAACTACTGTTAGGGCTTTCGTTAAGAATTTTTAATTTATATTATAGAAGAGATTCAAAAACGTTTAGCCTTGTTCGCTGACATTTGGACAGAAGTTTTATAATCAATTTGGGTTTATAGTAGAGTAAGCGTGTCTTTACATTTAAAACACATAGTTTAAGCATTCTTTTACAAACAAAAATACAGCATAACATTTTGTAAAATTCAGCATTTTAAATTAATAGGACTTAAAGACATACTGACCAATATTGATACATTCTTTCCTGTAGGCGCATGAGTTCAAATCCTTCCTTTTCCCTTTAACGTTTATTTACTACTGAATTTTAGGTAGTTTTGGAGACGGTCTACTCTTTTAGTCGGGGGGGGATATTAATTTCATCATTTTTTTTTTTCCCTTCTCTTTTTTTTGGGGGGGGGACTTATGGTAGCATTAGGTGTTTTAGGCTTTTACTTTTTCTTCTAAACTACTGTTAGGGCTTTCTTTAAGAATTTTTAAATTATATTATAGAAGAGATTCAAAAACGTTTGGCCTTGTTCGCTGACATTTGGACAGAAATTTTATTATCAATTTGGGTTTATAGTAGAGTATGCGTGTCTTTACATTTAAAACGCATAGTTTAAGCATTATTTTACAAACACAAATTGATTTAATTCGGCGTTAAATGACTCGAAAAGGGTTGATATGCCGTAAAACAAAACAACCAACCAACCAACTACAAGTACTTACTAAACACAGCTATTTTCTTTTCTTCCTTTTGATACAATCAGATAATCTATCAAACAAAGAATTAATCCCAAATTGGTTCTTGCATTGAAAAGATTTCACTACAAAAACATGATTGGATTATAAACTATTTCTCTTAAGATTTTGTATTTTTTCCCTGATTTAGATAAAATGTTAAAAGAAAGACTCGAATATGCTTACCAGTATTACAATGCCATCAAAAAAATGACGATAATATTTAAGTAATTTTTTCAGTTGCATTATAAAATATCAAAACTTTAATATTTCTCTTCATTTTATTGTTTACATTCAATAGTTTCCAAATAAATCAGTGAGAAATCTTTTTCAGCCATTTTTTTTTTCTTTTTTAAGAAAGAGCAGTTTTCTGTGCCTTAAGATATGGTATAGATGTTTACCGAGTATGTACATATAGGTATGTTCTTATGAAATGAAAATATTTGCCTCTCTCACTCTCACTCTCTCTATATATATATATATGACCGGCTCATTGGCCTTGTGGGTAGAGTGTTTGGCAAAGGCTCGAGAGACCAAGGTTAAATATCAGGTCAGTGTCATGTCAAAGACTCAAAAAATGCTACTCGATGCCTCCTTGCTTAGCACTTAACATTATAAGGTATAAATCAAGGGTAAAGTGAAGCAATCCTAGGAAAGGAATAGCACCTTCCCCTTCACCTTGGAGTAGTAACTAATGAAAAGGCAGCCGCTAGGTTGTCCACATTACAACTTACTTTTATATATATATATATATTTTATTTATTTTTTTTTTTTAGTTGGTCCAAAGAAAGAAAAAAGTAAATATTTCTAAACTCAAACTCACTTGTGTAGGTTTGTTAGTCAATTAACAAACCTACATGACTGAGTTAAAATCTCATTGGCTGCCCCATTCATATGGCTTTGTGCAACATACAAACAAAAAAACCTAGTAAATTACTAAATGTTCTCTGATGAAAGCAACAAGCTTGAAACATACTCATATGTAAGAATGAAATAAATAATTTATAAAAAAATATAAATCTCTTAGTGGACATATTTATTTTGAAATATATTCAGTTGTCTGGCAAGGTCCAAGTATTTGTCCAGTTATTTGTTTTCTTTCACTTTCACTTTGTGAACTGCTGACACAACAAAATCCACAGGATGGCAAGATCTTTTCTTCTCATTAATTAAAACTAGGTGTGATATTCTAACCTTTATTATTATTATTTTTCTTTTTGTGATTTTTCATGCCAGCATTAGTTGGTGGTCTTTCACTGGAGTCTGAGTAACAGTAAGTTTTCTCCAATCTCCAGGACTCTTCTAAGTATTCTAGTTGAACTTAAAAATGCTGTGGTCTGAATGTTCTCATCCCAGTGCTAGCTGACGTCCATTTACAAGAGTTCAGATGACAGCAAAATTCAATAAGGACTCTACACAGTATTTCAGCTGATTTTAACCATGCTGTATTCTGAATGGTTTCAATCTTTTTCTGGTTCTCAAGTTCTCCCAATCTCTTTTGGGATTGTCCTGATTGGAGTGGTATCACTGTTAACTCCATTATTTTTATAGCTTTCTAGTAAGGTCTTGGAATTCATCCAGTTTTTTTATATATGGTATATATGCTGTTGAATATGTATATAGTGAAAATGAGGAATGGATTCATGCTTTTTCATGTGTTATTATTTTGAAATGATGAAAACTGTCGCAGCCAGAGTGCTTAATCAGAGCTGGAAGATATGCCTCTCAATGAATTGAACTCTAAGTCCATGATCAAAATTACCATGAGACTTGGCTCTTACAGATATAAAAACATGGTCGTCAGTCATACCAAACTGTGGCTACTGTCTGATCTGACCATCATTCAGGATATGTCCCATCCAGACTGTGGTAAGAATAAAAAAAGAAAAATTCAGACTCTTAATTTCAACATAAGACTAAAAAGAAAAAGAGAACATTTTTTTTGTGTATCTATCTTTCAATATTATTCTTTTGAAAAACATACATGTTACTCAAGTATTCATAGCTTCAAATTTGTCATAGAAATTTAAAAGAAAAAATAAAAGGAGAAAAAAAAAATTATGCTGGCTTGTACTGATGCTACCTTGCTCCTTCCTATTACTCACTTTTTCCTCACTGTCTCCTTGGATCCTTCTACCACCTCCAGTTACAGCTCACTAAGGGAACCACTGCTCTAAACTGAAGCTACATAATTCTGAAGTTATCTCATACGAAAACATTCCTTGCTACGATGCTAAATTTGCGGCTAAAAATAAACGGCTCATGTGATTCAAGTTTGTATTGTTATAAGTGGGAAGCTATTTGTTATTGTGATGCTTTTATTTTGGAAAGGAGTGAAATATTTTTGATTTGTGGGATTCCCCCCTCCTTTTTTTTCTTTTTGATAATATCTGATAATCTATCAAACAAAGAATTAATCCTAATTTGCTTCTTGTATTGAAATGATTTCTCTGCAAAAACATGATTGGTAGCTGTAAAAACCTGTATAGAATAAATCTAGTTAAATTATGCATCTTTAGCACTTAAAATTAAAAAAAGAAAAAAATCCAATTGTTCCTTTAGTTTTTGTTTCTACATTGTTTTAATCAGTGTTTTTTTTATTTTTTTTATCATGCAACACAGTTGCCCATTACTTACATTTAAATGATGAAACATTTATGCGCTTAAAATTATCTGGTCAACTTCATACGCTGAAGATATTTTTGAACAAATTTTTTTCCTCTCTCGCATATTGCTTTTGAATGGTAATTCGATAAAAATACCATTCACTTGATGAGGATTAAAAAATATACTGATCATATCACAATGAAAAGACATGAAGGTGGTGTAATACCTAAAAAAAACTATGAATAAAATTGGTAAACAGAGTTCAAACTGTAGCTGCAGCAGCTTAAATTCACTTTGCAGTTATGCCCTAGGTAAAGGCATGAATGTACTTTTCCCTTTAACTATGAGTAAACAGCAAAGCAATTGTGACTTTTTTAACCTTGTGAAAGCAATACTTTTTCAATATTCAATTATAGGTTAGATCAGGTATTTTTCTTGCTCTTGATATCATATAACTAAGTGTAACCTGTCACATATTATTAGGAGAGAAATTGGGTGTTCCAGCTAAGACACTTTATATCTACATCATACTAATGTGAGGTACACTTAGCATAACAGCTATGGTTGTAAGGAAATGGAACTGGTAATCCAAGATCAAATACTAAAAAAGGCTGTTGGCATTTCACTACATGGTTTGGTTTGGTTTGTTGGTTATTTAATACCAAATTCTTTTTCACATATATATTAGATATACAGTAACGAGCATAAAGATCAGAACAAGTTAAGAAAAAGTCTAAGTTTGAAATAACTTTTTATTTTACAGCTTCATAGAACATTTTATCTAGGAAAAATAAGAATATAAAGGTCAATTATATAATTTCAAAATATAAAGCTCAATAAACTTATTTTGATAAAGTAATAAGAATAATTATATAACATTAAAAAAAAATAGATGATCAAAAACATCAGAGACTATTGAATAAATCCATAATATTTGATAATTATTTTGTATTATTTAAAAAAAATTAGGGAATGAATATAAGATGGTGTATTTTACTAAATTACCCTGGATCTTGCTTTGTAAACATGGTGAAAAAATCTGTGACATCATTGCTACTTAGAAAATTAATAGTCAATTTATGTAAGGAAGATAAACTCTCAATTGGGGATATTTCAAAAACTGGGGAAATCTAAAAGTGTTATTTTAAGAAAATTTGAGGAAACTGGGTCATGCGAAGCCAAGAAACAACCTGGCAGGCCTAGGAAAATGACTGCAAGGGAAGACAGATGGATTGGTAATGAATGAAAAAAGGATCAATATGCGACAGTAACCACTATCTCTGAAAGAGCTAATGCTAACCTTAGCATTAAAATATCAAGGCATACTATTTCCTGAAGACTTAGTGAAATAAATTTGAACACTCAAGTAGCTTCTATGAAGCACTACATTTCTAAAAAGAGCAAAATGAGCAGATTGAAATCTACCACTGAGTACATCATATGGACTGAAGAACTGGGATTGTTTTCATTTCAGTGATGAGTCACTTTAACCTGTTCAGTTGTGATGAGAGAAGGCTCATTCAACACAGTCCTAAGGAATGATATTCACTTTAGTGCATTAAAAACAGCATTAAATTTGGAGGAAGAAGTGTGATGGTGTTTGGCATAATTTCTGTTGCTGGTACAGGACCTCTTGTTAGGCTACGTGGTAAAATTAACACAACTGTATACAAAGAGATATTGAAGAAACATGTTGTACCTAATTTGAGAACTGCAATTAATCAACCAGCTGTATTTATGCAAGATAACACTCTGTGTCACACAGCAAAGTCTGTTGACATTTCTTTCAGACGATATTACCATTAAAAGCCCAGGCATGAATCCTATAGAGAGCATTTGGAAGTTACTTAATGAAAGAGCTAAGGAAAAGAATCCAAGAAATATTGAAGACCTATGGACTAAGCTGAAAAGAGAAGGGGAGAAAATATCAGTTGATGAATGCAAGATGTTAATTCCCTTGTGTAGCAAAAGATTTCAAGGTGTTATTGAAAGTAAAAGTCTACGCATCAAGAACTAATGAATGATGAATGCTATTTTTATTTAGATATGATGTATTCATTATAATAGTAGGATTTTGTTAACCATTCTGATGTTTTTGATCCTCTATTTTTTCAAATGTTATATAATTATTCTTATAACTTTATCAAAATAAGTTTATTGAAGTTTGCATTTGAAATTATATAGTTTACCTTTATATACTTTTTTTTTTTTGATAAAATGTTCTATGAAGCTTTAAAATAAAAAAAAGTTATTTCACATTTAGATTTTTTCTTAACATCATTCTGATCTCTTTGCTCTCTACTGTATATCATTTGTAAACACATTTTGTAGATACACTCAGTTAAATGATCAAACAGTTCTATTTCTAACAATTCAATTTAACATGGGTCAACAAAGTTAAATAGTTCCAATTATTGCTATGTATCACAAACAATTCAATTAAACATCAGTCATTTATTTACACACAGTAAATAGTTCTATTTCAGACAATTCAATTTAACATAAGTCATTTGTTTACATTCAGTATAAATGTCAAACAGTTTTATTTAACCCATAGATAGGACTCTATCAGGTGTTACCTCTCTGAGCTAGATTGGACCTAGGAGCGATAACAATGATGGGGTATTCCACATTCCTCAAAGCTCCAGCATTACTGGAGCCTCACCATCAAATTATTTAATGTTATATTCTGGATAGTTGTTGTGGTGGGGTCTTACCCCCTTGCAGAGATGCAGTCAGTTTATTCTACAGCCCCAGCCAACTGGGCTGTCACTTTAATTCTAATACCCTTTGGAAAGGCGTGAATCCCTCTGTTCTCCCTCCAGCTATAAGTAAATAGTAAGGCAGACTGGCCTATTTAACTTTAGTATGGCAAGCCATCTAAGAGAAGGAAAATTCTGAATTCAAACCAGTTTTACTTTACTTAACAATTGACTTGGTGTCACACCCTGCTCATGGTAGAGGGGTTGGGTAAATAGAAATACACTTCTTCTCTCAGCTACAATTAATAAGAGGACCATTAGAGCCTTTTAGCTTTAGAATAGCTATCCATATTGAATATTTAATCAGTCAGTTCAACAATTGCTACTTGCTTCTGGTACCATTTAACTCACATAGCTTATCACATTTTAGTGAGGAGATGGTCATTGCCAAGTGACTCCTATTTCTCGGAAATAGGGGTCTCTGAGAGATGCCATTAAGAATAATTACTTAGAATGGCACCTCAATGACCTAACAAGTTATGGGAGAGGAGATGGACACTGCCCTGATGAGGAATTCATAGCATACTGACAACATAATAGGTTACAGAACACATCCATGACACATTACATTCACACCAAGAAAGGAAAATAAATAACGAAATGAGAATAACTGTCAAAATCAAGTCATAGATTTTATTGATTTGTCTTTTCTAATATCTTGTTCACCTACTTCTTCCTGATATCCCTCTCCTGAAAAAAAAAATGTCTGCTTCTTGTTATTTGTCGATAGGTAGTGTACATATGGCCCTTGTTCGAGTCATTCCATCTTTAGCTCAGATCATGTGAAACACTAATGGACAATGAAATTAAGTTTTCCTTCTCATCACCTCAGGTGTATTGCTCTGCTTTTAAGTTGGCAACTTGACCAAGTTGTCTGTTAATAATTTATTACTCTCTTTAAGAGAGAGAGAGAGAGATGTGTTTATCACGAAACAAGCAAGACGAATCTTGAGAGTTTGGGGGATCCAGACTGAATGCTTAATACATTGTCCAATAACAATTTAAATTAATTATAAAGTATTTCTCAAGCATCTTGAATTTTTCCCTGATTATTATTACTTTACTCTTTTAAGAGTTTTTCACACCAGCGTTAGCTGATGGTTTTCTATTAGAGTCTGAGTGACAGCAAGTCACCCCAAGTCTCCAGTATTCTTCTTATTACACCCACGACTCCTACTACGTGGTGCATTCAGTAAGTTTCCAGACATTTTGTACAGTCATTTAAAATTGTTGTATACTCTTGAAAATTCACTATATTATTGCTATACATCTTATGAGATGACTGGCCAATTTTTATGATTTCAGCTTCAAATGAACAGCTACAGCACGAATTGGAATTCACCCTACTAAAGCCTGATTGTCACAGCTCGTGAATTTCAAAAATGCAATCTGGACGTGAGGACATTTTAGAAGAACAATATGCAATAAAATTCTGCTTTAAACTTGGAAAAAATGCCACAGAAATGTATGGAATGCTTCAGATTGCTTTTCAGCCATCTTGCATGAATCAAGCATTTTGAGTGACATAAGAAATTCAAGGAAGGCAGGGAGTCTGTGAGGGATGTTGCGACGTGTGGGAGGAGTAAGGAAGTTAGAACACCAGAGTTGATTGGCCAAAGGGTTAGAGTTAGGACAATACACTAGTTCACAACTCCATCCTTGTTACTGACTTTTTAACCAAGATTGGCATCAAGACATTTCCTCGGCCACCCTATAGTCAAGACCTTGCTCTCTGTGACTTTTGGTTATTATTTCCTTAGCTCAGAGGCTGTTGTTATGAGACAATTGAGGAGATGAAAGAGGCTGTGACGAAGGTCACTGACACGCTCACACAAGAGGACTTCCATGGGGCCTTCCAGAAGTTGTTAGAATGGTACAACAAGTGCATTGCAGCTAGAGGAGATGACTTCGAAAGGGATAAGAGTTTCATGTGTGTACTATCAATAAAAGTGTCCATACAAAAAAAAATCTGGAAACTTATTTAATGATCCCTATATTACTGGCAAGGTGGTAGTTTTAAGAAGCCCCATTTTTTTCAATTTATCATTATTATTATTTTACTTTTTGTGAACCAACATTAGCTAATGGGCTTTCACTGTAGTCTAAGTGACAACAAGTCTCCTTAAGTTTCCAGGACTCTTCCCAGTATTCTGGTCGATCTCAACAATGCTGTAGTTTCTGTGGTCTCCACTCGTGCTCTTATTTCCAATTCCTCCAGTCCCTGTTCCAATCCTGTGGCAAATGTACTGAGCGCATCATTACAATTGTTATCATCATCACTTTAATATTCCATGTTTTTTCAGTTCTCTAGCATGGTCTAGTTACTTATCTCTCTTTTCACATTCTTTCAGCTTTACCCTCTTTTCAGCTGGAATGGCAAAGTTCACTATTTGGCAGGTTCTCTTTCTCTTTTTTATTTTTATTTTTTTGTTGACTTCCACGAGATCTGGTCATCTGGTTAAGATTAGGTGACCCGTTTGTATCTCAAAATTCCTGAGAATTTTGTGCGTCTCATTTTCTAGGACAGATTCTGTATTTTGCATACACCATTTGTTCGTATGGTCAAATGTAAACTTCCTGTACAATTCCCAGTGGATCACCTTCCCCACCCAATCATGTCTAGTCTATTATTATTATTATCTTGGAGGTGCCCGTGGTGTAAGGGTTATCGTCATTGGAAATGAACACGGCGACACAAGTTCAAATCCTGGACGACACTGATTTCATTTCACATAGCACTAATACCCTTGGGAAAGGTATGAATCCAATTATTACTCCCTACAGCTATGGGTAACTAGTAGGGCAGGCTAGGTTCTTCAGCCTTGGTGAAGCAACTAGTCTAGGAGAAGGAAAACTCTGAATTCAAACCTGTGAAACTCCGCTTAAAAAGAATTGACCTTGTGTCATATCCTGCTAGAGCAGAGGGGTTGGTAAATATTATTATTATTATTATTATTATTATTATTATTATTTGTTTGTTATACCTCCTTGGACATCTCCTTTTTTTACCTTCTCACATGAGCATTTATAGAAAAAAAAACCTTTGCACAAAGCATTTATACTATTTATACAGTATCTATATACAGATCAAATTCTGTTCAGTAATTAATCTGATAGTTGCCAAAAATGCCCTATTAATTTCTTTTCCGTTCAATTATTTCTAAATTTATCCAATTTGATTGTAAAATTTTCAATGATATTGCTGTTTTTGATCTTATTAGATAATCTTCCCAAAATATATAACTCTATTAGCAAAACAATCCAATTGGTTAATAGAAATTAAATATATAGGTTTGGTTTGGTTTCTTTGTTTAATTGGCCTGTTTAATGGCATATCAACTCTTTGTGGGTTATTTAATGCCAAAGCCGTTCTCCTAGAAGAACAGTAGTGGTACTATTTAACCCATAGCTAGGAGGATAAGGGGGTTCTCACCTTTCCCAAGGGTATTTACCCGAAAGTGAACGTAATAGCGCGACTAGAGTACGATTCCGCAGTCTATCGCTTTAACCATTACACCACAAGGACACCCCTCTTAAATATATTGTAAAATAACTTGCCAGACATTTTTATAGTAAATAATTTGCAAAAGATTTCTTTGTATGTATTATGTATTTGCTGTATTACGATATATTTATATATAATTTCCTAAAGAGCCAGAAGCTATCTACCAAGGTTTCACCCACTGGATCATCACTGGTAGGCGAAACCTAAGTATTCTGGCTCTTTAGATATTCTAGCTTTGCTCTAATTTGTCTGTTGAGCACTTTTATGTATTAGGTTCAGTAACTCTGTAGATCTTTTTCTTTTGGCTAAACATTGCAGTGCTGGTTGATTATTTTCAAGCAGTATGAATGTTTTTAGTTTTGTCTTTTTTTTTTTTATTGAATTTTTTTCCAGATATCAGTTAGTGTAATATTTTTTATTTACAAATTGCATCATTTGTTGTTTTTTTTTTGTTTTTTCATGCCACCAAAGTTATAGAAATAGGTTTAAAAATAATATATATATATAGTCTATCACTCACAATAAATACACCACTGATTTTTTTTTTTTATAAAAACTTGATTTTTTTTTAGATTTGAAATCTGTCTTCACAGTAAATTTCCACTTTGAGAAGGAATATTAAAAAATGTCTACCATGATTAAAAATTCCATTAATTATTTTGAAAGTTTGAATTAAATCACTTCTCATTTTACTTTCTATTAAAGCAGTTAATCTTAATTCTTCTAATCTCTCCCTGTAGCTTGTAATCTTTTACTATTCAAATAAAATGTTAAGAAAACAAAGTCTTGTATATGTTTGCCAGTTATTGTGCCATTAGAAAAATGATAATAATAATCAAATAGTTTTTCAAGTGCATTTTATTTATAAAGCATTGGCCTAATGAGGGGAGTGTTCACCAATGGTCCGGGAGACCGGAGTTCAATCCCTGGTCGAGTCATACCAAAGACTCAAAAAATGATACTTGATCCCACTTTGCTTAGCACTCAGCATTTTAAGGATCAAGAGTAAAGTGGATCAATCCAGGGAATGGAGTAGCGCCCTCCCATACACCTCAGTGTAGTAGCTATCGAAAAGGGAGCCTTCGGGTCACTCTCGACTAAGGTCGCCAACAACTTATACTTATAAAATCCCAAAAATCTAATAATTTTATAGTTTATGTTCAATACTGAATAAATCTGGGAGAAATATTTTTTCAGACAATTTTTTTTTCTTTTTTAAGAAAGGGCTGTTTTCTATTCTATAAAATATGATATATGTGTTTATTAATTGGTTGGTTGGATTTTATGGCAAATAAACCCTTGTAGATTATTTAATGCCAAATCCTCTCTAAACATACATATACTAAATATGGAGAAATGGTAAATCTGACAAGATGAGAAAAATAAGTGGAAAAGTGGATAAAGCAAACACTGACAATGGTTTCAACGATGATATTTCATCTTCATTCTGAGGATGTTTTTCTAAAATAAAGACAAAATATCATTTTTGAATCCGTTGTCAGTGTTTGGTTTATCTACTTTTCCACTTAATTTTCTCATATAATAAATATGTATGATTTGTAAATGAATTGTTGGTAGGTAACACAGTAATCAAGTCAGAGCTCATTTGTTTGCTAACTGTTAAATAGTTTCAAGTACAGCTATCTAACACTAATAGTTTTATTTGCACACAGTTAAATGGTTTTGAGTAATGCTATATTAAACTAACGAATCAACTTGAGATTGGTTATTTATTTACTTAGAGTTAAATGGTTAAAGAGTGCTATATGACCCGCAGATGGGACCCAAATCAGAGTTGACCTTAGAGTAATGGCAATGAAGAGGTACTTCCCAACCCCAAAAGCTCGGGGACTTGAGCCTTATGATTGGATGCAATTTAATGTCATACCCATGACAGATTTATTGAGGATGTACATATAGGTATATTCTGAAAAATGAAAATATTTGCCAACTGCAAGTTTTCTCTGATCTCCAGGACCCTTCTCAGTATCCTAGCTAATTTTAATACTGTTGTAGTCAAGATGTTTTGAATTCATCCTCTGATCTCCTGTTTCCCTAGTCTCTGTTCCAAACCTTTTGGGGATTGTTCTAAGGACTCCAACTATAATTGGTATTACAGTCACCTTTGTTTCATGATTTTTTCAGTTGTCTGGCAAGGTCCAGGTATTTGTCCAGTGATTTGCTTTTTTTCACTATCACTTTGTGAACTGCTGATACAACAAAATCCACAGGTTGGCAAGTTCTTTTCTTCTCGTTTATTAAAACTAGGTCTGATATTCTGACCATTATTATCATTATTATTTTACCTCTTGTCATTTTTGACACCAGCATTAGCTGGTGGTCTTTCACTGGAATCTGAATGATAGCAAGTCGCCTCAGATCTCCAGGACCCTTCTTAGTATCCCAGCTAATTCTTCTTCTGTTATGCAAGTTTTTCAGCTGATCTCAACAGTGCTGTGGTCTTGATAATCTTGATTCTTTCTTTTGGTATCCAATTTTTCCAGTCTCTTTACCAGCATTTTGAGGACCATGCCCAGTGCACCAATTATAATTGGCATCACTGTCACTTTAATGTTCCATGACTTTCCTGCCCAGTCATGTCTCCTGTTGTATTCCTTTTATGCCAGTTTGTTTGCATTCTTGTATGTGATTAACTGTTTCCATCTTTGTTATTATTTTACTTTGCCCAGTTGGCTAGGACTGTAGAATACATCAACTGCACCTCTGTAGAGGGGTAAGACCCCCCACCCCCACCCCAATGAGTGTCCTAGATATGACACTAAACAATCTGATGGTAAGGTTCCAGTGATGCTGGAGCTTTGGGGAATGTAAAGCACCTCTTCATTACCATTGCTCCCAGGTCCATTCTGGCCTGCAATAGTAGTATCTGATAGGGCCCTATCTATGGGTTAAATAGAACTGCATATTTATGCTAAACTGAATTGTTTGAATTAGAACTGTTTGACTAAACTGAATAGATTGAAATAGAAATGTTTTTCATAATTAAACTGTACTTACATTTAAACAATGTGCTTCTGCCAAACAGAATTGCTTGAAATGAAACTGTTTTTGACATAGAAACTGTACTTACACTAAACTGAATTGTTATATATAGAACTGTTTTGACATTTCACAGTAAACAAAATCTGTACTTATACTAAACTGAATTAGCTAAATTAGAACTATTTGAATAAACTGAATAGCTTGAAATAGAAATGTTTTTGACATGTAAACTGTGTACTCATACTAACTGAATAGTTTGAAATAGAACTATTTACATAAAAATTGATTTAGCGTTAAATAACCTACAAATAACCAATGCCATAAAACCCAACCAATTACAACTATTATTTTACTTCTCATAAGTTTTTCACACCAGCTCATGATCTTTTCTTGGAGTTCAAGTTACAAGTCTCTTCAAGTTTCCAAGGGTCTTCTAAGTATCCTAGCTGATTTTAACCATGCTGTGGTCTGGATGATCTTGATTCTTCCTCTGATTTCCACTTCCTTCAGTCTCCTTACCGAGCCTTTGGGGACTGTTCCAAGTGTGCCATCTACAATTGGTATCACTGTCACCTTCAGTTTCCACAGTTTTTTTTAATTCTCTGGCAAGATCCATGTATTTTTCCAGTTTTCCGATTTCTTTTATTTTTACTCGGTGGTCTGCTGGGAGGGCAAAATCCTCTCGATGACAATTTTTTTCTTAATCAACACTAGATTTGATCTTCTGGCCAGCCTTAGGTGATCTATTCGTACTTCGGAGAATTTTATGCATTTCATTCTCTAAGACAGATTCTGGTTTGTGCATATACTTTGTGGTGATTGTTGGAATTCTGTCATAATGCTCAGTAGCAATGAGTCAGTGTTCACATGCAAAATAATTAATTACGAGTTAAAGTGAGATTATATGGAAATTAGGATGTTCCATTATTCGAAGGTGGCCAAGTCCATTACCTGGACAGTGATTAGTTGCTGGCCCAGTGAATGGGTATATTAGTGTATATATACACCGACTTGCTTCAGTCATGTTTCAGATATTATGGGCTCGGTATTGAGTTACTGCCCATTCTACTTTTTGTCTGCCTGCCAGGTGCTAGCTGGGGCTGCTGAACCAGTAAGTGTTGTCATTCTTGTTTATTCTGCATGTTAGAGCAATGACTTCTACAGTAGTATGTTCAAATTTTAATTTCTTGTATAATTCTCAGTGGATCACGTTTCTTGCTCAGTCATGTCTCATCTTGAACTCATTTTTCCCTTGTTTACTGTATTCACTTATTGTGTGATAAACCATTTCATCTCTTTCTCTACTCAACCTACTCTTGCTATTCAGTTGCATATTGTCATTTTTTGCTTTAATATAATTAGTCTTTATGATATTGTTTTATGCTGCTATTAAAAGAGATTCAGTTTCTCTCTTAAGGTTTCAGGGTAGGCCCACCTGGCATTCGTGCCAAGTGGGTAGTTGAAGATTAATCACCTGGTCTCGGAGCCTTCCCCACCAAGTCATACCTGCTTCTTGTGTCGAGTTTATTGCTCAGTGTCTATGACACCCCAATAGGGAAATTCCAACAGGACCAAGCATTTTTGGGATCAGCTGCTCATCGGTCACAATTTGTGTGTGGCTCTTCATTATAAAACAACCTTGTATCAAATATCGACTTGGTAAAAAGTCGGTTAAATAGCTTCTCTTTAGTAGCCATGTCCATGTCTTCTCCTGTAGAATCTTGCCAGGTCATTGTTTTAAAATATCCACAAAGCTGTTTCTCTTCCAATTCTGTTTTCTAGTTTTTGCTGTTTTTCTGTTTGTTCTTCTGTTACCAATGCTTTTAATGGCTGCTGTTATCAGTCATTGTGTTATATACTGCCCAATGAAGAAATGATGAGACTGTAACACATTCTTTACAAAAATATAAGTCTTTCATCTTCATTTCCCGCAAGGTCCAAAATTCTGTAAGCATGAGAGAGACAGACTGACAAAGGACTGCTATATTGACCTTTTCTTGACCCCCATTGTGATTTCATATTCAGGGTTTTACATCCTTGCTTCTTTGACAAAAGGTTCTCAACCAGGTTCTGCCGTGAGCTACTTCACCCCCTCTTCCTGGTGGCACCCTGGGTGGCTTCTGCCCTGACTTGGTTGTGACTCCAACTGTCTGACTGTGACTACCTGTGTATATATAACTTCATAATGCCTATGCATTCTGGTTGTCAACCCATGTAATCTGCTTCTGGCTTTCAACCTACATGAGTTATCCTCTTGTTTACACTGCTGGAATATCTTTGCTCTTGTAAATAAATTCCTCAAGTCCTTGTGAGTTCTTTAAATAAATTCCTCAAGTCCTGGAGTGTTCTTTTCCTCCTTCCCTTCTTGACTCATAGAGTCTGTCTATGTCTTCTCTCTGATGTAACTAACACCTTGTGCACAGTTATCAATTTTCTTGTACTTTGTTTATTTGTTGGAGTTTCTCTCTTGGTCCATTCTAAGAATGCTCCTAGTGTCTTACAAAGGGAAACTGCCCTGGTGTTTATTCCTTTTTGATGTGATTTCTGTTGCAGAGCTTTGTTTTGAGAAGTTTATTCATTTATCTGAATTACATTTTTCTAATTTTTTCCTTCATATCTGTTTGTTTGATGGTATTCAGTTCCAGTATTCCCAAGTATTTGTATTTTTTCTTCTCTTCAAGCATCCTGATGCTTTTCAGATTTAGCAGTTCCATTCCATCCATTGTTCCTCTTTTCCCACTTTTCATTATGAGCATGGCACATTTTCAATGTCAAATTCCAATTCTGTATTCTGGCTGTATATTCTTATTATTTTTATCAGGGTCTTCATATTGTTATTATTATCATTATTATTTTACTTTTTGTGATCAATATTTGAATAGTATTAATCCTAAGGTTTTATCTATAAAACAACTGTTCTGTGAATGATGATGTGCTGTACTTGAGACAAAGTCAAGATAACAATTGATTCTATGTGTTATCCCTTTTCTATAATTGAAAATGAATATAATTGATGGAACTATTTTTTCATATATACAATTATATCTATCTTTAAAAATTTATTTATCTCCAGAGCCAATTACAATTTAATAGTTCCATTAACATCATATTCCTTTTGTATTAATACCAAGAATGTGATCAAAAGGTATTGAGACTAAAGCTTTAACTTTTCTTGATTTAAATATCTGAAATTTAAATGAAGCACGTGCACAGCTGGACATCTTATATGGTTGAATTGAGCCAGTGCACAGTGGCAGACTAGCCAATTATGACAGTATTTGTTGTATGCCCCCATCAAATAGGCAAGTACGGCACAAGCCTTTTCTTAAGGTGGGTCTAGGTGCAGGACTGTAGCCTAGACACGCCCAGCATTCCCCAAAATGCCTCGAGGACCATTGGCATTCTCCTATAAAGGGGCACCTCCAGGAAGGGTTAGAGCCTGGAGGAACAGCCTCCTTAGGCTCAAGGAGTTTCAGGCTCATGACTTGAATGCTGGGCTTCCCCAGCACCCACGTCAGCAATCTTGATTGTATAACTACAACTAGATCTACACCGTCGTGCTATGGCTGATCAAAGTGCATTGTATTGATTAGACTTGGCAATTATGCCTGGCTTGATACATAAAGCAATCAGTATTTATGGTATTCTAGAATATCCAATTCCTGTATCTGGGTGATCCCATTCCTTGAGTCCTGATTTGCCACTGGTTTCAGTGTGGATATAATGATAGATAAATATCCACCATTCTGCATTATGCTTACAGTGACTGTACCAAGTTCAGTCATTGCCCACTGTGTTGGGACACCTGTCGGCCACCATGTTCATTGGTATACAGATCAGGTTGGGTGTGTCTTGGCTTTGTGGCAGTTGGTGGCAGCTGTCTGACACAGGTGCCAGGAAAGCCCAGCATATGCGTCTCAAGGCTGAGACCAGCATCCTTGAGCTTCAGAAAACTTTTCCACCTGGCTCTAACCCTCTCCAGAGGGGCTAGGTTTATTACCTAGCACCTGAGGTGCCCCTTTTTAGAGAAATATCGATGTAGCTCAAAGCATTTTTGGAACCATGTGTTGGCTATGGCCCAACACCCACTACCCATAATAAAAAAAAGCCTTGTGTCAAACTCACATGTATGTGGTACACTCAACAATTACTAGTGAGTGTACCTATGTTGAAATACGAAACACACTTGTAGTCAGTAGCTAGGCTAAGAGCAACGTCTTTAGCAAGGCCAAGACCAAGTGAGTCAGTCCCCAATGAAAGAGCTATTTATGGCACATTGGGAGATTCCAATGTGCCCACATTGGCCGGTCCATTCCTTGGATTGTGATTGGCTAGAACATCTGATTGGCTATGTCTGTTCATAAATACCAACCCTGTCAGTAAGCATTAGTCCTGACCATGCTGGACCTCAGGTAAGTGTTGCTTGTTATTATTGTTGTACATTGTTGCGTTCTACATCTCCCCTCCCCCCCCCACGGGTGGGCCGGGTTGCTTGGAAGGTGTGTCTCTCTTTTATGCCTGGTTTGTTATGTGGTAACAACCTAGAGAGAGCTCGGGGAATCCTTGATGCTCGGAGTCGTGGGGATATATGTGTGGTTTGTTGTTGGGGTCTGGTTGCTGTGCATGTGCTATCACAGGGAGACAATGGGGGATGTGTGACTGTAGCATTAGTTGACGGGATTCTTGGTCCTAGTGTCGCACTTGGTATCGGGGTTGGTGTAGGCTTGAGATTGCACTTTTTGAGGAAGCGACGGTTCCTAAGTGTAATTCTTCCGGAGCCATCAACCCTGATTTTGTATTGACGCTCAGGTAGAGCGGAGATTATCTTTCCTGTGGTGTTCCACCGGCGATTGAGTGGGTTTTGAATGGTGACAGTGTCACCGGCTTGTAATGGGCATAGGTTGTGAGTATGCCTGTTGTATCTTTCTACCAACTTAGCATTGCGTTTCTGAAGAATTAATTCGCGGCGTTGCGCTGCCGCTATCCATTCAGGATGTGGTTTGTAAAGGAATGGTTGCGACGGGATGGAATCCCGGAGCCGCCGGTGGAGTAGTAGTTGTGCCGGTGATAGGCCAATACCTTGAATTGGGGTATTTCTATACTGCAAGATGGCCCGAGCGGCCTTGTCATTGTCCAGGGAACCTTGAGTGTCTGTGTTCCCATTGACTATCCTCTTTGCGGTTTTTACTGCTAGCTCTGCACGGCCATTGGATTGGGGATATGCGACCGAGGATCGTCTGTGCTTTACGCCCCATGTCTGAAGGAATTCCTGGATGCAGTAGAGGTGAATGGTTGGCCACCATCTGTGCTGATTTCCTCCGGAGTGCCATACATTTGAAATAGTTGTCGACAGATGGCCATTAATTTTGATGTTGTGGCATGGCCTGGTTTCAGATGATATAATATGAGCCAGCCAGTCAATCTGTCTGCGCAGGCAAGGTACGTAACGTGCCCAACGTGGAATATGTCCATCACTATTTGTTGGAATGGCCATTCTGGGGATGGTGTCATGGTGATGGGTTCTCGTGGTTGGCTAGGGGCGATGGTCGTACAAAACGAGCAATTCGCTCTAAAGTTTCGTATTGAGGCGTTCATTCCCGGCCAAATACGGAGTCATTCGCTCGAGCTTTCATTCCATCTACGCCTTGGTAGGCTGAGTGTAGGCAGTGCAATATCTTCTTTCTTAGGGGCTTTGGTATTACAATTCTTCTGTCCATTAATACTAGCCCTCTGTCATTGCTAAGTCGGTGTCGCACCTCCCAGAAATCACGGATGTCAGGTTCTGTGAGGTTGCGTTTGGGTGAGAATCCCTGGTTAATCGCATTTATCAGGGTTGTATAGGTCTTGTCATTTCGACCCGATGCCCGAATGTGGTCAGGGGTTATAACAGCGGTGTTGTTATCAATGTTTACTGCAGCTTGAATGGCAGCTAATTCCATTGCAACATCTCTGCTGTTAGAAAGGTGGATATCTTTGGGGGATGGGTTTGTGGGACATATGCTAATGAGCGATTCCACTGTAGCAACTGGGTTGCGGGAAATGGCATCAGCGCCCCTGTGCCACTTGCCTGGGCAATGTTGAATTGAGAAGTGATATCTTAGGCACTTCTCTTTAAGTCTGAAGAGGCGTGGGTTGTTTATTTTCCCAAGGTCCTTGTCGCCAAATATTCCCGTAAGCGGTTGGTGGTCGGTTACTACTATCACATTTGGGCAGCCTATGATAAATAGGCGGCATTTTTCCAATGACCAGGCGATAGCGGCTGCTTCGCCCTCGATGGGTGCATATCGGCGCTCTGCGTCAATGCAGAATCTGCTGCCGGCAAATACAATGTGCCACCCGTCAGGACAACACACTGGGGCCTTCTCGGTGGGGCATGTGCAGTGCTTCTGTAACAGTAGGAAGCCCATTCCATCCTTGCTCCAGTCAGGTGCTAAGCAGGTCGTTCTATTTATATCAAAAGTGGTGACTCCTTTTTTTACTAGCCCCACTATAACTTGCTTAGACTGCTGAAATGCTTTTTCGAGACCTTCATTCCAAGCGAAGTTGGAGTTTTTTTTTACAAGTTCTCGGAATGGTAGCATTATAGGGCTTAATGAGTATGCCCATGCTACTTGGTTGACAAGCCCGAACCAGGACCTAGCATCTGTAATGTTTTTAGGGCTTGGGAAGCTGGAAATTGCATTCAGCAAGTCGTTAGAAGGGGTCACTCCTGTTGATGTTATTTGGAGGCCTCCGAATTGGACTACGTCTTGGCAGAACTGGAATTTATCCTTGTTGATGACTATTCCATTCGCCTCGCATAGTGACAAGTAGTCTAGGGTATGGTAGAAGGCGTCTTTTATGGTCTTGTCATAAAGGAGGGTGTCATCAACGACCTTTATTTTGCGCGGGATGTCTTTAATTATCTCATCGTACCTTCGTGTATAGGCGTCACCCGAAGCTACATACCCTTGGGGCATTCTGAGATACATGAAACGACCCCATTCTGTGATAAAGGTCGTGAGAGGTTGAGATTCTTCATCTAGGGGTATTGAATGGTAGCCATCCACCGCGTCCAGGACAGTTTTCTTTGTGTTTGGTGGTACCTGGAGTGAGAGTTGGAATGGGGAGCTAGTGTGGTGTGTCTCACGCTTGCATTGGGAATTCAAATGTTGGTAGTCCACCGTCCTCCTTGGTTTCCCGTTTTTTTTTGCGGTGATCACCATGGTGCTACACCAATCAGTAGGGGTACCAATGGGTACGGGACTGATGATGCCTCTTTTGACATCTTCCCAAAGGGCTTCCTTTACCTGTTCCTTGTAGTGGTATGGTACTGGAATCGGGCTGTGTCTAGCTTTGGGGGTTGAGCCTTCCTTTAGGTGGATGTGGGCTGGAGGGCCGGACATGGCTGGAAATTTCCCGCTGCTATTAAATACCGTGGTGGCAAACCTTTCCAACAACCATTCCTTCAGTTTGGGCACGTTTTCGCTGGTTGGTGAGAATGGAGGAGTTTTAGGGTAGTTGGAACTTGTTTTTGTTTTTTGTTCTTCAGAGAGGTCTACTTCAGAAAGACGTGGTCTTGAATAAGCAGCATCGCATCTTATTGGATCGATGAGCGAGGGTGGTGATGTCATGGGCTTAGGAAAGCAAGGGGGCAGTATACCCACATCCATGCATGCATCTTTGCTGAAGTACAGTATCTGTACATTTCTGCATATGTACAGTGCCTGTTTTGTGGTCTTTTTTCCCACTTTGAAGGCGACGGGTAGCCAGCCCTGGCATGTCAAGGAGAATCCTCCAACCGTGCGCACCTTCTTGCTTGAGGGGACCAAGTTCTTCTCTGATATTCCCATGTGTCTCAGATGCTTTGTCCCGCCGAGGCATATTGTTGCACCACTGTCTGGGTAGATCCTTAGTTTGGTAGGACGAAAAGAGGGAATGTCCTCGGCCCGTCTTGGATCCGGACACGGAGAGAATGGGATAAGTGTTGCTTCCACTTCCTCGCGGCTGCTATGGTTGCCCGGTTTATAGGTGTTGGTTGCCGGGTCGAATACCATGTGGGCAATGAGAGCATCCATGACGGTTTCCTCGTCCTCTGGACTCCATACGGCCCCTTGTTTTACTCTGCCCTTTGATTGACAGACTCCTTCAACGTGATTCTCTTTGCCACATGCTCTGCATGTTTGACCCCATGCAGGACACATCCGTGGTCGATCGCCTGACCCAGTCTTACCATGTTGGAAACTACCGCAACCCCTACATGCGTTACGTTGGGACTGTATTTCCATGATGTTCCTTCTGCGGTTATTGGTGGCAGTTGGTCGGATCGTGTTTTGAGCCCGTTTTTGTTGGTGATATGCCGACATCTGAAGCCTTGCTATGTCCGAGATGCTGGACATTTTGTTTTGGTCCCGCAGTGCCATCTCGAATGCTTGGGCGTGGCTCACACTTTGTTCTAGGGTCTCCAGCGATCCCGCTTTAGCCAACAAGTCTGCTTGTAGAGCATCGTTGGCTATACCCCGAATGAACTGGTCCTTAACGTATATGCCGGATAAATCGTGGTCACAGTTGGGACATATAAAGTTGCAATCCCTTGCTCCTGACTTCAGTCGAATCAGGTAATCACTGACAGGCTCACCATCGCCTTGTGCAATAGACGAAAAAGAGATTCTGTGTACGATGGGATTGGACTTCATCGTGACCAAAACCTCAAGCATGTCTAGTAGTTTGTTTGGGTCTGCATTGAAGAACTCAGGATATGTGTTGATGATTGAGTTCTGGACAGTTTCTTCGGCGCAGTTATATAGTTGGACGTTCATTTGTGTGTCAGAAAGGTTGGTCATCTTTGTGAATACGTCCCAGTCTATTTTGAATTTCCGAAACTG
The DNA here is from genome assembly GCA_963585895.1 of Sepioteuthis lessoniana. Lineage (NCBI taxonomy): Eukaryota > Metazoa > Mollusca > Cephalopoda > Myopsida > Loliginidae > Sepioteuthis > Sepioteuthis lessoniana. Next base: position 103,731,493 of record OY757908.1, read on the forward strand.
CTGTGGTGTCATTCCTGAGTTAAGCTGAGGAGGCTTGGCGGTCGGTTTTACATGAGTGGTTGGTGATGCCGGATTTTCTTTGGCCAACTTCAGTATGATGAGTACTTCTCCCATGTTCTTTATACCGAGCTCCTTGAGCATCGTTCGGTCCAGCATATGTATAGTGTCCCTTGTGATGCCCTCACTTGAGAATGTCTGCGCATAGATCTTTGCAGAGGCCGTGGTTATGCCTGCATTGGTAAAAATGCTCTCCCAGTCAGTCAGGTCGGATCCTGTTCGCAGCGCCATGTTGAAATACGAAACACACTTGTAGTCAGTAGCTAGGCTAAGAGCAACGTCTTTAGCAAGGCCAAGACCAAGTGAGTCAGTCCCCAATGAAAGAGCTATTTATGGCACATTGGGAGATTCCAATGTGCCCACATTGGCCGGTCCATTCCTTGGATTGTGATTGGCTAGAACATCTGATTGGCTATGTCTGTTCATAAATACCAACCCTGTCAGTAAGCATTAGTCCTGACCATGCTGGACCTCAAGTAAGTGTTGCTTGTTATTATTGTTGTACATTGTTGCGTTCTACAACCTAGTTATGGCTTATGCCCTTGTCTGCCAAATGAATGCTCGTTGGAATCAAGATGCGATGGTGAGTACCTTATTGCTTTTACTACATCAGAGTGGTAACTTCTACATTATATAAGAAAAAAATGATTTCATATAGACTAATCAATTCTTTAAATATATAGAAAGGCAGTCTGGATATTTTTTAACAAAAGTATTTAGTAAAACACTGGGTTTTGCAAGCACAACACTCTAACTTACTCAACCAAGGTGGTGCCCGTGGTGTAATGGTTATCATCATAGAAAATGGACACAGCGATACGAGTTCAAATCCTGGACTAGACTGATTGAATTTCACATAGCACTAATACTCTTGGAAAAGGCATGAATCCAATTATTCTCCCTCCAGCTATGGGTAAATAGTAGGTCAGACTGTGTTCTTCAGCCATGGTGAGGCAACTAGTCTAGGAGAAGGAAAACTCTGAATTCAAACCTGTGAAACTCCGCTTAAAAAAATTAACCTTGTGTCATATCCTGCCTGAGTGGAGGGGTTGGTAAATATGTATACTTACTCAACCAATTTAAAGCCCAGTAAGCTGGGGTTGTAAAATACATTGACTGTATCTCTGCAATGAGGTAAGATCCCCTCCAGCGAGTGTCCTAGATATGACATTAAATCATCTTATGATGAGACTCCAGCCTAGGAGATTTGAGGAATATGGAGAACCCCTTCATTGCCATTGCTCCCTGGTCCACTCTTACCTGGAGTGGTAGCACCTGATAGGATCCTATCTATGGGTCAACCAGAACAAACTATGTGCAAACAAATGACTGATGTTAAATTGTGACTGTTATATAGCAGTACTTGAAACCATTTAACTGTGTGCAAAAAAAAACTCAGGCTCATTTAAGAATGTGTTTACAGATCATATGTATATCTATATATATATATATATGATATATATATGTATAAATAGGATTTGGCATTAAATAACCTGCAATGATTGATATGCTATTAAACTCAACCAAACAAATCAACCAACTTCCAAGCAAGTTTTTCTAATATCCTAAACTTAAAAATTATCTTAATAGTAAAGTTTGGGGATATAGATAAGATTAAAAGAATTACAAAGACCCAGCCCTTCAACATAAAAGACAAGTCCAGTGGTACCTTAAATAATAGAAAACTAACTGAAATAAGTGAGTTGAATGCAAAGGGGACTATCTTAAAGAAAATATACATTTCATTTCTTATTCCTTTCTGTTTTGGTAAATATAATTTCAGCCTTACTACCATTTTAACACACTTTGTATATAAGATATATATATATATATATATATATAAGTAAAGTAAAGTTGGCGACCTTAATCGAGGGTGACCCAAAGGCTCCCCTTTCAATAGCTACTAAACCAAGGCGTAGGGGAGGCCGTTACTCTATTCCCTGGATTGCTCCACTTCTCTTGATCCTTACCTTATTATACTGAGCATTAAGCAAGGCGGCATCAAATACAATCTTTTGAATCTTTGGTATGACTCGACCTGGGATTGAACCCCAGTCTCCTGGACCATTGGCAAACATTCTACTGTAGTGAGCATAAAGAAAAAGTTTAAATATGAAATAACTTTTTATTTTAAAGCTTCACAGAACATTTTCTCAAGAGAAAATAAGGATATAAAGGTAAATTATATAATTACAAAATACAAAACTCAATAAAATTATTTTGATAAAGTTATAAGAATAATTATATAACATAAAAAAAAATAGATGATCAAAAACATCAGGATGACTAACAAAATCATTCTATTATAATGGATACATCATATCAAAATGAAAATAGCATTCATAATTCATTAGTACTTGATGTGTAGACCTTTACTTTCAATAACACCTTGACATCTTTTGCTACACAAGTGAACTAACGTCTTGCGTTCATCAACAAATATTTTCTCCTATTCTCCTTTCAGATTAGTTCATAGTTTTTCAATATTATTGGATTATTTTCCTTAGTTCTTTCATTTAGCAACTTCCAAACATTCTCTATAGGATTCATGTCTGGCCTTTTAGCAAGTCACTCTATAACAGTAATATCCTTCTCAGAAAGAAAGACTTTGTTGTGTAACACTGTGTTATTTTGCATAAATACAGCTGGTTGATTAATTGCAGTACAACATGTTTTCTTCAATATCTCTTTGTATACAGTTGCCTCAATAGTAACATGTAGCTTGACAAGAGGTCCTGTACCAGCAACAGAAATTATACCAATCACCATCACACTTACTCCTCTAAATTTAACGCTACTTTTAGTGCAATAAGGCAAATATCAGTCCTTAGGACTGCATCGAACGAAACTTCTTCTCTCACTACCAAACAGGTCAATCTTTGACTCATTGATGAAATGAACACAATCTCACTGTTCTTCAGTTCATATGAAGTATTCAGTGGCAAATTTCAATTGGCTCATTTTGTTCTTTTTAGAAATGTAAGGCTTTGTAGAAGCTACTCAACTGCTCAAATTTAATTCATTAAGTCTTCCGTAAATAGTGTGTCTTCTGAAGAAGCCACTGCCCTAACGCACAGGATAAAATAATTACACTCACTGGCTTGACGGTCCAGCAGCAGCTTGGCTGGCAGACAAATATATGTCAATTAGTTGGACAGTATGTATGCACATTAGCGTAGCCACTCCTGGGCTGACAGCCAGTCATTGCCCAGGGAGTGGACTAGACCACCTGCACATCATGGAATGCCTCGATGTGCATATAATCTTCCATTTTTCATGCTCAAGTCATATTCACTTCGATGTATAATTCGACAAGTGTGAACAACATTTAAGTGTGAGTACAATATACAAGAGAACTTTGATACCCTGATATTTTAATGCCAAGGTTAGAGATATTGGTTGTTGTCGCAAATCAATCCTTTTTAGATTCATTACCAATCTATCTGTCTTTTGCAGTAGTTTTCCAAGGCCTGCCAGATGGTTTCTTGGCTTCACATGACCCAGTTTCCTCAAGTCTTCCTAAGATAATACTTTCAGATTTCCCCACAGTCTCTGAAATATTCCCAATAGAAAGTTCATCTTCATTATGTAACTTCAATATCAGTTTTCTAAGTTCCAATGATGTCACAGATTTTTTCGCCATGTTTACAAAGCAAGATCTGAAGTAATTTAGTAAAATACCTGATTTCATGTTCTTACTCTGAAAAATTTTTTAATTATACAAAATAATTATTAAATATTACAGATTTATGTGATCATTCTGATGTTTTTGTTCATCTACTTTTTTGAAAGTTATATGATTATTCTTATAACTTTATCAAAATAAGTTTATTGAGCTTTATATATTAGAATTATATAATTGACCTTTATATCCTTATTTTTCCTTGATAAAATGTTCTATGAAGCTGTAAAATAAAAAGTTTTTTCACATTTAGACTTTTTCTTAACTCATTCTGATCTCTTTGCTCTCTACTGTATATCATTTGTAAACACATTTTGTAGATACACTCAGTTAAATGATCAAACAGTTCTATTTCTAACAATTCAATTTAACATGGGTCAACAAAGTTAAATAGTTCCAATTATTGCTATGTATCACAAACAATTCAATTAAACATCAGTCATTTATTTACACACAGTAAATAGTTCTATTTCAGACAATTCAATTTAACATAAGTCATTTGTTTACATTCAGTATAAATGTCAAACAGTTTTATTTAACCCATAGATAGGACTCTATCAGGTGTTACCTCTCTGAGCTAGATTGGACCTAGGAGCGATAACAATGATGGAGTATTCCACATTCCTCAAAGCTCCAGCATTACTGGAGCCTCACCATCAAATTATTTAATGTTATATTCTGGATAGTTGTTGTGGTGGGGTCTTACCCCCTTGCAGAGATGCAGTCAGTTTATTCTACAGCCCCAGCCAACTGGGCTGTCACCTTAATTCTAATACCCTTTGGAAAGGCATGAATCCCTCTGTTGACCTTTATATCCTTATATGCTCGCTTCTGTATATATAGGTCACCAACTTTTATTTACTTTATATATAATTGTTTCAATCAGTTTTTATATAAACTTTTCTCATTTCCATTTATCTTTTTATTATATATATATATATATATATATATTGATTGTATCATTGTATCACAACTTATTTATGTGGCTAGACACACAATATGCTTCAAGCTGCGATCAAAACCCAGTTGACTTATAAGTGTGTGTGTATGTACTTTCAGATCCCTCATTTTGAGAGGCCCTGTGTCTGTAAACCTTACCATAATTAACTTTTTCTCATTCATTCTTTAATCGCTAATGTTACTCCTCTAATCAGTATTATTCAAAGATCTTCTAGGGCTTCCTATAAATGTTACCATTTTTGTTCTAAAAAGTTATTAAAATAAAATTCAAAATAAAAATAATTAAGGCCTTTAATTATTTTTTTACTGCAATTTCAGTGCTGTATAATTCAGTAAGAAATAATACCCAATAATATCAATTTCAATGGTATAATGCTTCACTAGAAATAATAAAATCCTGGTGTCTTTAGTTTAAAAGAATATTGACTTTTTATAAAAAGAAAAAATTGTTCCGGTGTACTTATCTATGGGTGAAACTCTAAGTAGAATATATGGTTCAGTTTGATGGCATATCAACCATTGTAGGTTATTTAATGCCAAATCTTATTTATACATAGATTAAGGAGATTATATGAATTTATAATGTGTTCATAACAATGCCTTTAATAATTAAGAGTTTCAATTTAAAAAAAAAAAAAAGCTGGAAAATGATGTTTTCTAGTAGCTAAAATAAAACTAGTTTGCAGTTTTTGTGGATAAATCATTTACCTCATTTGAATTTCTTTACAAAAGGTTTTCTATGATGTCTACTCAGTACCAATTCAGCTACTGTTACAGTCTTGCCATAATTATTTTCCCCATTTACTATTAGTGCTACTATTTCAGTATTATTATACTGCCCTCCACTGTAAGGATGACCTTTCTATAACCATTTTTTATCACTTTACTATAAATAGCACTATTTTCTCCCATTGACCATCCTCTCTTTATCACTGCTACCAAATGTACCATTATCCTTATTCAACTATTACTACCATAGTTCCTTTTTCATTATTAGTCTCATGGTCACTGTTCATATATATTTAACAGTACCAGTCTGTTACTCTGTTTTTTATTAGTATCCCTGTCATTTTAGCTTTACTTATTGCCATCATTACTATTGTATATTCTTATTCTTCTTACTTTACTATTGGTACTACCACTCACTCTATTTTACCACTGGTATATCATTGTCATAATAATTTCATTATTACTATATTTTTTCTATTTATTGCTCCTACTTTGTCAATATTACAACTGTCACTTATTTACTAATACTGTATACTATCAATTGTTGGCACTAAGTTTTCATTATTATTACTGAATTTTTTTGAAGTAGCGCCCTCCCCTACACCTTGGTGTAGTTGCTATTGAAGAGGAAGCCTTCAGGTCGCCCTTGACTAAGGTCGCCAACTTTACTTACCATATTTACCAACCCCTCCGCTCGGGCAGGATATGACACAAGGTCAATTTTTAAGCGGAGTTTCACAGGTTTGAATTCAGAGTTTTCCTTCTCCTAGACGAGTTGCCTCACCAATGCTGAAGAACCTAGTCTGCCCTACTATTTACCCATAGCTGGAGGGAGAATAATTGGATTCATACTTTTCCCAAGGGTATTAGTGCAATGTGAAATGCAGTCAGTCCCGTCTAGGATTTGAACTTGTGTCGCCGTGTCTATTTCCTTCGATGATAACCCTTACACCACAGGCACCGCCAACTTTACTTACATTTTTTTCTTCACTGTTACTACGAGGGTAATAGGATGGAAGTCCATGGTTGAATGATTATTAAGGGAGTCCCCGCGGTATGGTGGTTAATATGCTGGACTGTGATATGGAAGTAAACAAGTTCAAGTCTGAACTCTGGTCCGGCTATTTCCTTCACTTTCCTTCATTTGTCCCCAGTGAAAGACCAACAGCAAATGCTGGTGGGAAAAACCTGCAAGGAGTAAGATGATTATAATCCATGGCCAAAAAGTACTGAACCAAAGACTGAGATTTAAGAAGTTTATGATAGCAGAATAATACCCAAGCATACCAAACATTATAAAAGAACGGATCAAACCTATATAGATGGTGTGAAGAAAAAAAAAATGAATCAATAGACCACTTAGACTCTGGTTGCTCTGTCCAAACACAAATAGAATATAAAGAAAGGTATTATAAAATAGAGCATTATATTCATTGGAAAAAATAAATGTTATAGAATATTGGATTGTGGGAAAAATTGGTATTGATGCAAACCAGAACTAAAAAGAGAAACAAAAGGGGCTATTTTTCTCTGGGACTTTGTTATCCAAACTCATAGAAAAATAAAGAGCAATCAGCTAGATATAGTGGTTAAGGGCTATAAAAGAAAAACATGCCTTCTAATTGATATGTCAGTGCCAACAAATAGCATCAAAGAATTCAATAAAATAAGTGAATAAAAAGACCTGGAAATCGAAATGGAAAAAATGATGTAGCTCCTTAAAACTACTACCATGCCAGTAATAGTGGGAGCCCTGGGTATGATCAAGAAAGGAACAGACAAACACATTAACAAATACCTGGCAGTCCTAGCCAGTGTGAATTACAAAAAATAATCCTCAGTAAACAATTATAGCTTCAAGTAACTATTCTTGATACAAATAATTTCATGATTATATTGTATCAAGTATTTCTATCTAATATGAATGATTTTTAAACAGAACAGCTTGAACCATAGACGGGACCTGAATAGATGCTACCACTCTGGGTCAGAATGAATCTGGAAGTAATGGTAATGAAGAGGTAATCCATACTTCCCTGAGCTCTGAAATTGTAGTCTAATCACCAGAAGCAGTTTAATATCATACCAAGGACAGCCCATTTTTTTTTTAGGTGGCAGGGGGTCTTACCACACTACAGAGGTTCTAGTCAGTATATTTTAGGAGGGGCAAGGTCTTACTACAGTACAGAGAATATAGTCAATATATTTTTGGAGTTGCTGGCTTTTACTACACTATATAGAATGTTTGTTTATTTTTGGAGCGGGTTTTACCACACTACAGAAGATGTAGTCAGTATATTTTTGGTGGTGGTGCGGGGTCTTACCACTCTACTGAGGAGTTAGTATATTTTTGAAGAGGGGTCTTATCACACTATGGAGGATATAATCAGTATATTTTTATCGAGGGGTCTTACCACACTACAGAGGATGTAGTCAGTATATTTTAAACCCTGTGGTCTCAGCTGATCCCAACTTAATTTCATTGTAGAACTCTTGAAATGAAATAAAAAGTTATCCTTACAGAATAGCCAATGCTTCTTTTTAAATGCTCTTTTATTATTTTTTATGTAATGTATCATGATGAATTTGTGATTGATTTGGCTAATTTTTTTAAATCATTAAAAATTGTCTCATGTTTTTCATAAATAGACTATATTTGTTTCTATATATCTTTTATAATTATTGTTTTACAAGGTTTGGTTTGGTTTTATGGTATATCAAGTATTGTAGCTTATTTAATGCCAAATCCATTTTCAAACATAAAAACAGTTCTATTTAAACAATTCAGTTTAAATGTCAAAAACAGTTGTATTTCAAACAATTCAGTTTATCATACGTACTCTGTCTAGTTCTATTTAACCTATAGATAGGATCCTCCAGGCCAGAGCAGGTCTGGGAGTGATTGCAATAAAGGGGTTTTCTGCATTCCCCAAAGCTCCAGCATTATTGGAGCCTCACCATCAAATTGTGTAGCGTCATATCCAGGACTCTCATAGTGGGGTCTTACCCCTCTGCAGAGATGCTATCTGTTTATCCTGTAGCCCCAGCTGACTGGGCCTTGTTCAACTAGAGTTTATCATGATATAAACATTATATAATTAAGAATCATCCCTATATAATCATTGTTTAAATAACATCATTTCTATATAATCATTGTTTAAATTGGGATAATCACTTTATATTGTTTAACTAGGAATCATCACAGATTTTTAAAACTTAAACTAATAACTGTTGGGGAAAAAAATTGTAACTAGAAGTTAAAAATAATTAAAAAAATATGCCTCAATGCAGTGACAAAGTTCACATCTGAAGTAAAGCAAAGCATTTCTAATCATGACCCCGTATGATTAATGGATCTCCACCCCCATTGATACTCACAATACTCTTGGGGGCAGATCAGTACCTTTTTATTACTATTAGTAAACTTTTCTCCTTGACTTTTACTCATCATCTTCATCACTATTTACAATTCCTTCATCATCATTATCATCAAGTCGCACTGACAGCATGGAGTTTGATTCCTTTTCATCATCCATCACTCCTGGCAGGTCTTCTGTGTCTTGGCTACATCTTGTGTCCACACAGAGTTGATGAAAGTCTTTGTTGCTCAGCCAAATTGGCGCCTCCATGTGCAGGCATCCACAAGAGAATGTCACTTTGGTCTTGTTCGTCTAACTTGGATATTTCGTGTGATGAGAGGTAAGTGGCCATACAACTGCTGTCCAGTGGGGGATTTGTTCAAGACAGGATGCAGCATTCTTGTGTAGTCCCTATCTTGCTTTTCCTCTGTGTTTTGTTAGCGTCCATGTGGTGCATCCATATAATAGTATGGATACAGCAACAGCTTAGAAGACATCCTTTTTTTTGTCTTTATGATACTACAATAGTGATGAACATTCAGCATTTATACAATTTTAAGATTTTTATTTTTTTCACTGACAGAAAATGCTGAACCAAAATTTTGTAGCAAAAATATTCCTAGTTTTCTGTGGTGTATCCATATAGTAGTATGGATTCGGCCATAGCTTAGAAAAAAATCCTGTTTTTTTACTTTACCATGCTACAATAGTGATGAACATTCAGCAGTAATACAACTTTCAGATTTCCATTTTTTCTCAGACAGGCAATGCTTGAGCTGGCATACTGAAGCTGAACAGAATTTTTACCATAATTTTGTTGCAAAAATACACCAAGCCTTCTGTCTCACAATTGATCATGAGCCTTAACAACTCTTAGTTTTTAACTTAAAATCACGCAGCATTTGTTTTCTGCGTCTTTTTAGCATATTTTCAAAAGCCATTATAATGTCTACTAAACACCTAAGTGCATCTCCTGTATGCAGTAAAAAGAAGCAGAGAAAAGCCATTATCTTAGGTGGGTGGGACTCAGAAGATAATAGACTGGCTAGGGTAATTTTTGACTTATGATTTCTTTTTGCTTTACAACGGACCCATCAGAACATAACTCCATTGTAAATAGACAAGTGTCTGTACTCTCTTCAAACTTGTATTCTTTCCTCCTACTCCTCCTCCTTCATTTCCTCTGTTTTCATCTCCTCCTACTCTATATTCTCTTCTGTCTGCATCTCCTTTTACTATTCTTCCTTCATCCCTACCTCCTATTCTTCCCCTCTGTCTACTTCTACTCTCCCAATTCCTCTTCCTCCTCCTTCATCTGCATCTCCTACTATTCCTTCTTGATCTCTACCCAATTCTACACTTCCAACTTCTTTCTTACTCTTCCCTCTCCATATCTTTCTACTCCTCCAACTTCTCCTTTATCTTCATCTCCTTTTAATTTTTCTCCTCTATCTCTATTTTTTCCTCCTCTTCTTCTTCTTCTTCTTCTTCTTCTTCTTCTTCTTCTTCTTCTCTTTCAACAACAACATCAAGAAATAGAATAATCTTTTGAATGGACAATTCATTGAAATTCATTGAATTACTTTTGGCCATCTTTGGTTTGAATTATTTTCAATCATTTAAATTTACGACATTTTAATGGAGGTAATTTGGACCCTTAAACCTAATGTCATTTTGTCCGTTTCCTCATCTGAACTATTTTTGTATCTGTAGAAGGCTGAAGTGTTCATGATCTCAGATAAAACAGAGTTGATGTGTTTTAATCAAGATGATGCCAGCTTTTCTTTAAATGGAAAGCCTCTGATATTGATAGACCAGTTCACATACCTTGTTAGCAATATCTCATCTACTGAAAGCAGTCTACATATACATAGTTAAAGCATGGAGTATTATTGACTAGTTATTAACCATATAGAAATCTGATCCCTCCATTAAAATAGGGGGTGTCTCCATGGTGTAATGTTTAAAGTGCTGGACTGCAGAATCGTAGTAAGTGAGTTCGAACTTCAGCCGTGTTTATATGTTCACTTTTGGACAAATACCCTTGGTAAATGTATGAACCCCCTTATAGTATTATTGCTGTTCTTCTAGAAGGATGGCTTTTGCAGTAAATAACCCACGAAGGTTGATACGCCATTCAACAAAGAAACTAAACTAAACCCAACCATCCAATAAAATCAAATAAGAATTCTACCAAACTGTAGCCATGTTAATACTACTGTGTGATTGCACCACTTGGATTCTTAAGAAGCACTTGGTAAAAAAGCGAGATGAAAATTGCACAAGGATGCTGCATGTTGTTTTGAAATCATCCTGGAAGCAACACCCTACAAAATAGTGGTTGCACAGACACTTATTTCCTATCTCACATACCATTCAAGTAAGACAAATAAGACATGCTGAGCACTGCTGGAGAAGTAGAGACAAACTTATAAGCAATGTTCTTCAATAGACTCCTACACATGGACACAGCAGTGCTTGCTGACAAGCAAAAATTTATATTCATTAGGTTTGTGAGGACACTGGATACCGTCTAGGGGACTTATCAAGAGCAATGTTTTTTAGGGAGAGATGGCAAGAGAGAGTCAAAGGAGTCTCTGCTGTTACAACACTTTGATCATGATGATCATGTCAACTAAGATGACATCACCAGTTTGAGTATATTGTTGAATAACTAGCCCAGTTTACTGGGGCTGTAAAATATGTCAATGGGGCTGTAAAATATGCCAACTGCATCTCTGTAGAGGAGTAAGAAATCCCCGACGAGTTTCCTGTTATATGACACTAAACAATCTGATGGTGAGGCTCCAGTCCTGGAGCTCTGGAGAATGTGGAGTACCCCTTCATTGCCATTACTCCCTGGTCCACTCTGACTCTGAGTGGTAGTACCTGTTAGGATCCCATCTATGGGTCAAATAGAAATGTTTAATCATTCATTATATTTGGAACAACACTTGGGACTATTTAACAGTGCAGACAAATGGATAATGTTGAATAGAATTATTAGTGTTGAATAGCAATACTTGAAACTATTTAATTACATGCAAACATATGATATCTGGATTGTTTAAAGATAATATTACCTACATTACCGTGGTGTAATGGTTATCGTCATACGAAATGGACACGGCGACTCGAGTTCAAATCTTGGACGAGAATGATTGCATTTCACATAGCACTAATACCCTTGGGAAAGGTATGAATCCAATAATTCTCCCTCCAGCTATGGGTAAATAGTAGGACAGACTGGGTTCTTCAGCCTTGGTGAGGCAACTAGTCTAGGAGAAGGAAAACTCTGAATTCAAACCTGTTAAACTCCACTTAGAAATTGACCTTGTGTCATATCCTGCCCGAGCTGAGGGGTTGGGTAATAGGATATTACCTACAAACTATTTGTTTATAAATCATACATATATTTAATATATATATTTGTATAAATAGGATTTGGTATTGAATAATGGGCAAGGGTTGATATGCTATAAAACACAACCAATCAATCAGTCATCTCTGTTTTTTTTTTAAATAATGTTAGCTACAAATCTTACATATTTAATATATATGTATTTATTAACAGGATTTGTCATTAAATAATCTATAAGCTTTGATATGCCATAAAACACAACCAACCAAGCAAACAATGAACATATAAGGTCTGATTTATTTTAAAATAATGTGACCTACAAATCACACATATCAAGTATATATGTATGTATAAAGAGGACTTGACATTAAATAACCTATAAGGGTTGATATGCCATAAATCACAACCAACCAATCAACCAACCATCTCTGGTTTATTTAAAATTGTTAACTACAAATCATACATATTTAATATGGTGCATTCAGTAAGTTTCCAGATTTTTTTGTACAGACATTTAAAATTGTCGTAGACTCTTGAAAATTCACTATGTTATTGCTATACATCTTCTGAGATGACTGACCAATTTTTATGATTTCAGGTTCAAATCGACAGCTATAGCAGGAATTGGAATACACCCTACTAAAGCCTGATTGTCACAGCTCGTGAATTTTAAAAATGCAATCTGGACATGAGGACACTTTAGAAGAACAATATGCAATAAAATTGTGTTTTAAACTTGTAAAAAATGCCACAGAAATGTATGGAATGCTTCAGACTGCTTTTCAACCATCTTGCATGACTCAAGCATCAGTTTCTGAGTGGCATAAGAGATTCAAGGAAGGCAGAGAGTCTGTGAGGGATGATGAGATTTGTGGGAGGAGTAAGGAAGTCAATACACCAGAGTTGATTGGCCAAAGGGTTAGAGTTAGGGTTACTATGTTGAGGTTTTAAGGGAGTTCGGAAGGAGATTCTGTCGGAAGAGGCCAGCACTCTTCAAATAGGGTCAGTGGCATTTCCACCAGGACAATGCACTAGTCCACAACTCCATCCTTGTCACAGACTATTTGACTAAGATGGACATTAAGACAGTTGCTCACCCTCCCTATAGTCCAGGCCTTGCTCCCTGTGACTTTTGCTTATTCCCTAAGCTCAGAGGCTGTCGTTATGAGACAATTGAGGAGATGAAAGAGGCTGTGACAAAGGTCATTGATATACTCGCACAAGAGAACTTCCATGGGGCCTTCCAGAAGTTGTTGGAACGGTACAACAAGTGCATTGCAGCCAGAGGAGATTGCTTTGAAGGGGACTAGAGTTTCATGTGTGTACTATCAATAAAAGTGCCCATATGAAAAAGTCTGGAAACTTATTTAATGATCTCCTATGTTTGTATGTATATATAAACAGGATTTGACATTAGATAGCCTACAAGGGTTGATATGCCATAAAACACAATCAACCAACCTTGGGCAGTAGATACAGGTCAAGTAATGATTATCATTATAGAAAATTGATTCAGCATGCCAAGTTCAAACCTTACTTCTGCTTTTCCTCTTCTCATTTATCCTTTTATTTTCACTTTTTTTCCTTTCAAGGCTTTTTGCGTTCATGCTCTCTCCATTTTTTTGTCCTCTTGCTGTCTTTGGATCTTGGAATTTTTTTTCCTTCCTTTCATCTTTGAATGTTTTCTATTAACGGTGTAGTCATTTAGGTTTGGTTTGGTTTGGTTTTCAGACACATCAACCATTGTTGTTTCTATAATGCCAAATCCTATTTTTACATATATATCAAATATATGATTCATGAACACATTTTGTAGATACACACAGTTAAATGATCAAACAGTTCTATTTCTAACAATACAATTTCACATAAGTCAACTAGGTTAAATGATTCCGAGTATTGTTATCTATCACTAACAATTCAATTAAACATCAGTTAAATGATCAAGCAGTTTTATTTTAAACAATTCAATTTAGTATAAGTCATTTGTTTGCACTCAGTCTAAATGTCAAACAGTTCTATTTGACCCAGAGATAGGAATCTATCAAGTGCTACCATTCTGGACTAGAGTGGATCTAGGAGTAATGGCAATGAAGTGGTACTCTGCATTCCCCAAAGCTCCACCATGATTGTTTAGTATCATATCCAGGTCACTCATTGGGGGAGTCTTACCCCTCTACAGAGAAGCAGTTGGTGTATTCTGCAGCCCCAGCCAATTGATCCATGTTATTTACGTTGGCTTTAAATCCCCTTTTCTTGTTCTCTATTTCCTCCAAATAAGTTTCGATTGGAACAGCTCTGTTTCAGCTTTCTCTATGCTTAAAAATTTCTGATATTCACCATCTTGTTCAATGGTCCTCTTCTTTGTCTTTGCTTTTCTCATCTTTTCTCTGGAACTTTCTCAAAAGGAGAAAATTCCACAACAGCTGGAAACTTTTACTTATATCAGAACATGGAAAATCTATGTGGGCATGAGATCCAAGACTCATGTCAGTTTTTAGAAAATAGTAAGAGAGTGGTGGAGAGACTTGCTTCAAAAACCCTTCACAGCTTACAGAAGGCAATAGGCATCAGATAATTATCTTTCTAGGAGGTTGATTCCTATCAAATTTTTTGTTTGTCCAGAATAATGTTTGTGCTTGATTCCTAACCAGTGAGAATGTCTTTGTATTTGTTTCAATACCTTTCTATAGTAAAAGTCACTTCTACTTCATTACTCTTATAAAATTATTTGCTATGCATTTCTCTTGTAAAAGTCACTTCCATTCTCCTGTAAAATTCACCTACAATTAATTCCTGTAGCATAATCCATTCCCGTACATTTCCCTTGTAGATAATTTTCAATACATTATTCTTATAAAAATTAGTTGCAATGCATTCCTCTTGTAAAAATCCCTTCCAATGCATTTCTCTTTTAAAATTCACCTATAACACATTTCTATAGTAAAAAATCACTCCCAATTCATTTTTCTCATAAAATCACCTACAATGTATTTCTCTTGTAAAATTCACTGACAAAGCATTTCTTTAATAAAAGTCACTCTCAATTCATTTTTTTTGTAAAATGACATTTAATGTATTTCTCTAATAAAAATAACTTCCAGTAGATTTCCCTTATAAAAATTATGTGCGATGCATTCTGATTAAAATAACTTGTGAAATATGTTGGTGTTTACCCTATGACCTACAGAGGCAGGATGTGATACAAGGTGAGTTCAATGTGGAAACTCCCCAAGAAGCCAGCTTCCCAAGCAAACAAGTTCAAAAATCATCCTAATCTTATCCACACTCCCTTCTCACGGGGTTGCCTCAAGCACGAGATGACAAAACTACTCAACACAGACATTCCAGATAATAGAGGGAGGTTCCGACTGGATTTCATTTTCAGCAAAAATATTTTTCAAAGAATATTTTTGGAATATGTACTGTTAATATACTGTGTGTTAAGTTTCTGTAAAAATGACCAAACCAAATATTCAGGAATAAAAAATACCTTTTTAGACTGTGGCATATCAATTAATACTGAGTTTGATCCTAACTAAGTACTCCATACTTGTAGCCTTGTGCCAAATCTAAGACATGCTTAGTTTTTTTTTTAGTTAATCCAGCAAATTATTGGTCTGAAGTTCTATTCCCACTGAATGCCAAAATGTAATGTAATGGCCACATCCCAGACCAGTGACCATAGTCCACTGCTGTGTGACTGTCAACAAAAGGTCAGTTATGAAGGCTCTCATGCTAGGTGCAAGAGACAATCTCTCACAATGGATTCCCGATGAAATTCTGGCCAATTAATAGGTGCCCATTGTATGGTTTATCATATTGTTTGACAATTTTGCAATATTGAATCCTAAATTATTTGAAACCTCTAATTACACACATACATACATATATATATATAAAATAATAATTAAATATATATTGGTTTTTACATATATTTAATAGCATGGTTGCTTATCTGCGACCAGTGGTTTCATGCAATCTCTACACAGCATAAAACTACTGGTCACAGACAAGCTTCCATGTAATTAGATATATATAAAAACTAATATACATTTGATTATTATTATATTATATAATAGCGCTATCACAGATATTGAGCACTCTCAAAATTATACCACATTTGGTCTGCTACTAACCCAAGTGAGATAGTGGCGACCATATACTGTTCTAATGTATGTATATATATACATATATATCCACCCTGTTGATCAGAGCTGTAGACTACACCTCTGCAAAGGGGTAAGACTCCCTTCCCAGTAAGGCCACCAGTTGGCCATGAGTGGTAACTCGTAATTCTTTCGGACATGATCCTGGTGGCTGAGTAGTCCTTGACCTAACAACTGAGTGATCTAGTGACTTGCAACACTCTACTTTGGCACTTACTAGGCAAGGTGGGTGGTGGAGAAGCCTGATCCAATCAGTTGGCTGGTTGTGTTAAGCCTTAGCACCTATATGTTTATTCCCGGCCATATTTTTCTATTTGACCTTGTGGCAAACTTCGAACTTTTTTCATATTATGGGTACTAGAAAGCTGTAGCTGAGGGTCAATTGTATTGAGAGAATAGAAATTTGACTAAGTTGTATTTATTAAATTATATAGTAACCTACTGAAAACCTGAAATTGGCCAAGGCTTGAAATTGTACTCCCAGCTCGAGTATTATGGTAGTGAATCCCTGTCTCAACTCAGGTGAATAAGTTTCCCCATGTCAAATTCCCAACACATGTCAGATACCTTGGTGGGTGATAAGGTACAAGAGCAGCAAAAAAACAGATCTACCTATGTTTTGTTTTTTTGTTTTTTTTTTTTAAACTAAATAAAATCTTTCTAAATTTTAATCAGAGAATGAAGCTGTACTTGAATCTTTGGAAGAGATCTACCTTGCCAAATTATTTCCATTCCTACTAAAGAAGGTTATTTCAAGCAGAGAAACCCCTCAGAATGTCAAAAACACTAGAAACAGCAATTTACATGTGGAGATGGATAGCTGGAGGCATGCTGAAAATATCCTCAGAATTAAGACATATCTGCATGAGAGATTAAACACTTTGAATGGAGTTATTAAGAACAGGGAGTTGTCCTTGTGTACATCAGATGAAATAAGAGCAGCTTTGAGAAAGCAAAGAGTCATGGACTACAAAGAATAACCATCAGAAAGGGTGGAGAGGAAATTACATTACGTGTAGAGAGACAAGTACATAAATTCTGAATTTCAATCAACCTAAAATACCCAAAGAAGTTACAATTTGATATTCCCTTAAAAGTGTGAAACAATGCATCCCAGTACCCTTGAGCTGCTTTAAATGTCAAAGATATGGCCACTACTGGGAGAGCTGCAGAGGACATAGGACATGAAGGATGTGGCCAAAAAGACCCAAACTATACAGAGGAAGACTGCCTAAATGAAACCAAATGCTCAAATTGCCTGGAGGAACTACCTATGTCCTCAAGATCTTGTGAAGTATACCAAAAAAGGAAGAAATAATAGAGGTTAAATATAGAGAAACTTGAAGCTTGAAAGAATATCAAGTCATATATGAAAGAAAATACTTACGCCACTGTTGCTTGGAGAATGAGTTTAATCAGCAACAACAAACAACTGGACAAGTATAAAAATCACATTAAAAAGCTGATACAACTGAGACCAAGCAACTGGCCCAAGTTCCAAGAACTGTTGAAGAAAATGCACCCAACTGAAATGAGACCAAGGGAACTGACAAAAAATATTCCTGCCACTCTCCCAAAAATATACATAAAGAAACCCAAAATTCCGACCAAAATAGTACAGTAAAAGTAAAGTCACATAGACCTCCAATCTGTCCACCTACTTCTAGAATAGATAACTCTGGGAAAGCCCACATGTTAAATCCAGAATCAAACAATGAAAAAATAAAAACTTCACCAACCAAATTTGAATGTTTCCTACAATTTAAAACCAAACATGCTCAACCATCATCTGAATGGGAACGACTGAAGGTATTAAACCTCTCAAATCAAACTGCAGATCCTTCAACATCAAAAATTAAAACCAAAAACAAATTCAACCAACTAGAAAGAATGGTAAAAGAAGAGCATTATTCAATAAAAATAATGGTAGCAGAAGAGCCTTATTCAATAAAAAGGATAGTAACAGAAGAACCTTATTCAATAAAAAGAAAACTCATCAAAATCCACCTTAGGAAACAAAACCAATAAAACCAAAACACATAATACAACCTTCATACAATGGCATTGCAGAGAAATCCAGATTGATTACAAAGAATTTCATCAACTTTTGACTCACCATAACCCAAAACTAATGTGCCTTCAAGAAATATTAATCAAAAACAAAATCAGCCTCAACATCAAAAACTGCTCACAATATAGTTGCATAAACAAAGACGGAAGCAGAGCATCTGACAGCGTTTCAATCCTAATTAGGAAAGACATACCTCAAAACCAAATCATTATTGATACTGAACAACAAGCAATTGCTGTTTAAGCAACACAACACAAACCAATAAATATCTGCTCCATTTACAGTCCACCACATGACCCCATAAAAAATTAATTGAACAAATCCTTAACCTCCTCATATTACTGAGTAACCTTAACAGTCACAACACTCTATGGGGATGCCAGAAAAGCAATAAGAAAAAGTAAAAAACCTTGAAAAATTAATCAACAACAATAATTTTTGCATCCGAAACAAGAAATCACAAACTCATCTCAATCCAACTCAGCTATTGACATAATCCTATGCAATCCCTCCAGCTACAGGGACTATAAATAGAATGCCTCTATGGAGGTGCCCGTGGTGTAATGGGTATCGTCGCAGGAAATGGACACGGTGACATGAGTTCAAATCCTGGACGAGACTGATTGCATTTCACATAGCACTAATCCCCTTGGGAAAGGTATGAATCCAATTATTCTCCCTCCAGCTATGGGTAAATAGTAGGGCAGACTAGGTTCTTCAGCATTGGTGAGGCAAACCTGTTAAACTCCGCTTAAAAAACTGACCTTGTGTCATATCCTGGTGTAAATTGAGGTGCCCGTGGTGTAATGAGTATCATCGCAGGAAATTGACACGACGACATGAGTTCAAATCCTGGACGAGACTGATTGCATTTCACATAGCACTCCAGCTATGGGTAAATAGTAGGGCAGACTATGTCCTTCAGTATTGGTGAGACAACTAGTCTAGGAGAAGGAAAACTCTGAATTCAAACCTGTTAAACTCCGCTTAAAAAACTGACCTTGTGTCATATCCTGCCCGAGCAGAGAGGTTGGTAAATTTGATAAATAGAATGCCTATATGGATCTTTGCAACAGTGACCACTTCCCTATCAAACTCAAAAATCTGCAAAATCTTCATCATGATAGACTCTCCCATCAGAAAATAAATACAGCAAACTGGGAAGAATTCAAAATATTCTGCAACCAAAACTCATGCAAGACCCAAAGAACATAGACCTTACAAAACAGTTCACTGAAACTCAAGTCTCAATAGCAAAGGAAACCAAAAACCACACCCTCAGACACAACACATCCTTGTTTAATGATGACTGCAAAACAGCAAATTGCCTGTAAAAAGCTGCACTGTACACATTTAACAAAGAATCCACTACCATCATTTTAAACTCCTTCAAACCATTCACAGCAAAAGTTCACAAAACCAAAAAGGAAGAAAAACAGGCAAAAGTATATAAACCAACTTAACTCTACCAAAACAGATATATTCTGGAAAATCTCTAAGAAAACCCAACCAACTCCTTTCAAACACCTCATGAAAAACAATGTAGAAGTAACAAAGCAAAAAAAAAAAGATATTGCAGATAGACAGGCTGAGACTTTCTAAACAAATTCCTCATTCAAGAATGCCATCAACAATTCTAAACTTTCAAACATAACGCAGAAACATAGCCTTAACTTCAAATCAGGCAACTTGAAACCTATTACAAACCTTTCACATTACCAGCAACACTACAATCAACCCAGATGAAATCAATTACCAAAAAATCAGTGGACTACCTTTTAACCACTCTTAATGATATTTGGATAAATGGTCGATTCTTAGAGTAGTGATAAATATCAATTATCATCCCCTTACCCAAACCAGGAAACAACAGCTCGAATCCAAATAACTGCCACCTAATAGCACTAACAAGCTGCCTTTGCAAAACCATGAAGTGTATGGTCAACAAGAGTTTAGTTTGTTTTATTAAATCCAACAACCTTATAACCAACTGCCAATGCAGCTTCAGAAACCAAAGGTCTACAATAGGATTGGATTGGTTTCTTTGTTTATTGGCATATCAACCTTTGAAGGTTATTTAATGCCAAACCCATTCTTATAGAAGAACAGTAGTGGTACTATTTAACCCATAGCTGGGAGGATAAGGGTGTTCATACCTTTCCCAAGGGTATTTGCCCGAAAGTGAACATATTAGCGCGACTGGAGTACGAACTCGCGTACTACGATTCCGAAGTCCATTGCTTTAAACATTACACCATGAGGACACCCCCTGGTCTACAATAGATCATGTGGTCAGATTGGAAACCACTATCAGAGAGGCAGATATCTAAAAAAAAAAAAATCTCATAGAAGTTTATTTTTACCTAGAAAAGGCGTATGAGACCATTGGGAAATATTATAAATGAAGGAGTTACACAACCTGGGGCTGTGAGGTAGATTATCCAATTATATCAAGAATTTCTAACAGTTTGAATCAGATCAACCAGGTCAAACTTCCGTTATCAAGAAAAGGGAGTCCCTAGGGGAGTAGACTATCAGTGACCCTGCTTAGCTTAAAAATCAACATTACCAAGTGCTTGAATTCTGGAATTTATGACTACTTATATGTTAACGACTTCTGTATCACCTCCAAATCTTAATACAGAGTGTCTCTGTGTTCAAAGTTTTGGAAATCTAGTCAAAGTGGAATCAACCTATTGGGGGGTAGTCAAATTATTTAACACGCAAAATAAACTGCTGGATGTTCACCAATCAGACATCAGCAAAATACTGTGCTTTTCCACTTCAAACTTAGTCTCTTTTATATTCATCAAATCTCGCCACTTCATGGAGGCTTATCTCGTTCTCCTCCATAAAACAAGTCACGCCTCTTGCGTCCTTTTTTTCTTCTGGTTTCCATGTGCCGGTAGCAGAGAGAGCACACCTTCTGTTTCTTCGAGGTAAGATTGTTCGTGGCATTACTACTACACTCATGTGACTGCTCATAACTCTACTACTAATAATAATGTTGTGTACTTTTTGTTTCCGATTTGAAAATAGCATACAGTAACAACTATCAACCCTCAATCACCTTGGACAAAAAAGAAAAAAAAATATTTTGTGTCACTACTTATTTGGAGACAAATCATTCAAAACTGTCTTAACATAGATGCAACCCATTAATATAATAATGATTTATTACTGAGACAAAAAATCAAAAAAAGATTGCATGTCCTGGAAGCTGATGTAAAAACAATTAAAAAAAACATTGATTTGATGTCTGTAGCTGAAAGGATGCATTTTTTACCGGATGTGTTCCAAATGACTGCCATAGCGCTTGTCTCAGTAATAAATCATTATCATATAAATGGGTTGGATCTATTTTGAGACACCTTGTACATTCCCACTGCAGAACATCAGCTGCAACAATGCCTTAAGGAAATCAACCAATAAACAACCACAAACATCCTCAAGATCTCCCAAACTAAAACTTGATGGGTGAATTTTTGCCAGTTAAGGAAAATGTATAACAACCTAATATTTAAATTGGACAGAACAGAAAAACCATTTATCGATCAGTTCAAATACCTTGGTATAATTTCCCATAAAAATGCTAAACTTTATATCCTACTGACGACACCTAAAAGAAAATGCTGCAAAGTATTAAAATTCCTCTACAGAGAATGGGGTACTGATTAGCAAACCTTTCTAAAACTTTGTAGAATCCTAATCTGTTTTGCCCAGTTGGCTGGGGCTATAAAATATACTGACTGCTTCTCAGCAGTGGGGTAGCCCCCCCCAGCGAGTGTCCTGGATATGACACAAAACAATCTGATAGTGAGGTTGCAGTAATGTTGGAGCTTTGGGGAATGTGGAGTACCCTTTCATTGCCATCACTCCCAGGTCCACTCTAGCCCAGTGTGGTAGCACCTGATAGGGTCCTATCTATGTGTCAAATAGAACTAAACTGTGTACTTAGGCTAAACTGAATTGCTTGATATAGAATTGTTATGATGTTTAAACTATGTACTTATGCTAAACTGAATTGTTTGAAACAGAATTGTTTTAACATTTAACTGCATGTAAACAAAACTATACTCATAGAAAATTGAATTGTTTGAAAAAGAACTGTTTGAATTAACTGAATAACTTGAAATGGTACGTTTTTGACAATTAAACTGTGTACTTATGCTAAACTGAATTGTTTGAAATAGAACTGTTTATTTGTATAAAAATGGATTTGGCATTAAATAACCTACCAAGATTGATATGCCATAAACCCAAATAACCAACCAACCTAATCTTTGTCCAAAAATCAGCCAAGAAATCCTATCAGAAATTTCCATTGCAATCCATCAGGAAAAATTAAGACTTATCCTAGGTTCCTCCAGAACATTCCCACTGAAGAGCCATATTCCCATGAATCACCTCTTTATTTCGGATTTTAAAAAATTAGGCCACCAAATTCTACAACAAAATAAAATCTCTACCAACTAACCCAGCTCATGATTGTATTTTCAACCCCAAGCTACAACTTCTTTTTAACCAAAGAATAAAACGCAATAAAACATTTTGGTCTCCACATGAAATCCATACTGAAAGAAGCAAGAATCTCCCTCACAAACATTCATAATACCATATAACCAAACCAGTCAGCTGGGGCTGTAGAATACTCTGACTACGTCTCTGTAGAAGGATAAGAAACCCCTAAAGGTGTCCTGGATATGACATTAAACAATCTGATGGTGAGTTTCCAGTAATGCTAGAGCTTTGAGGAATGTGAAGTACCCCTGAATTGCTATCACTCCTAAATCGACTCTGGCTAAGAGTGGTAGCACCTGATAGGGTCTTATCTATGAGCTGTTTGACATTTAAACTGAGTGCAAACAAAGGATTTAAGGGAATTGTCTGAAATACAAGTGTTTGATCATTTAACTGTGTAAACAAATGACTGATGTTTAATTGAATTATTAGCTATGCATAACAATACTGGAAACCATCTCATTTTGACTCATGCTAAACTGAATTGTTAGAAAATAGAACTGTTTGATCATTTACCTGTGTATATCAACAAAATGTGTTTACAAATCATATATATATGTGTGTGTGTGTGTGTGTAAAGAGGATTTGGCATTAAATAACTAACAGTGGTTGATATGGCAGAAAACCAAACCAAACCAAACCAAACCAAACCATACAACCAATCTCTCATCCTGTTTACTTAAACAAACAATAGTAATCCTTGACCTAACCAAATTCACCAAAAAGAATGCTCACCCTTTAATCTATCAAGAGAAACCCTCCAACATTCAAGAAAAATACTCTAACTCCTCCCACTATTGTACAGAAGGCTCCAAAGACAGCAACAGAACTGGATGTGAAACAGTATTCAACAATAAAACATACAAAAAATGCCTTCATATTCATCACTGAAACCTGCACAATAAAATTGGCACTCAACATTGCTTCAACAAGCAACTCAAATATGATCCATTCTGATTCCTTTTCTGTACTTTTATCTATGAAAAATAGAAAAGTGAATAACCCTCTTATAATAAAACTCTTTAACATTCTCCATGAGATAAACCAAAAAGGTGATATTCTGCTGGATCTCAAGCATGTAGGAATCAAGATGAACCAAATCTGCACTTAGCATGATACCAGAAAACCACTCCAAAATACCATACACTTAAAATCAGTCAAATACAGACAAAGAAATGACAACAGCTATTGAAAAAAATACCCACAAGAAACTCTATCAAATACAATTCATCTTAAAAGAGAAAAATTCAGATTCTCACAAAACTAGAAGAGAAGAGACACGCTCCTAACTCACTATGCAAAGACCACAATTAATTAACTCACTCCTTCATAATGAAAAAGGAATCTCCACCAAAATGCTTATGTGAAAAGCCATATGTATTGATGGAATGTAAAAATCTCACCCATACTCGAAGAGCTTTCTACATCATGAAAACATAAAAGATCTATTCGAAACAACAGATCTTAAAAATGTAATCAGCTTCCTGAAAAAATCAGCCTCTAATCAAAAATATAGGTTCATAAACCTCACTTGCAAAAAAATACCCACATCCACTCTCAAATATCCAAACCATCAACAGAAAGGCTGACTTCAGCCAATAACTACTAAACCCTTCCCACTGTACTCAATTAGCAAAGGAATAAGATAAAAACATCTTCAGTATAAAATAACACAAGGTTTATCTTGCAGTAAAATCCAGCTAATCAACATATATATACTTATATATGTGAAAATGTATGGAAATGAAAAAAAAACAAGTTATATATAATGATATATATATATATATATATATATAATAACAGTTGTCACTATCTTACTTGGTGGGTTTGTGGCAGACCAAATACTGTATAATTTGGAGAGTGCTCAATATCTGTGATAGAGCTATTATAAAATAATATTAATAAATAAATACTTCTCAAACCTCTTTCTTCACTGCCCAATGATTGTTATAATGAGGCAGCATGAAACTCTGGTGAGCAGATAAACATACATGCTATTAAATAAATATATATAAAAACTAATATATTTATATAAAGATTGTTGGTCTAATCAGAGGAAAGTATATATTTCAAAATGAATCGGTCCAGAAATAATATCACTGTCTGATGATTGTTGTGATAAGGCAGCATGAAACCCTGGGGCACAATTAAATATCCATGCTATTAAATAAATATCTATAAAAACTAATATATATATATATATATTTATTAATTATCATTATTATATATATATAAAGATTGTAGGTCCAATCAGAGGAAAGTATATTTCAAAATGAATATTTCAAATGAAAAGGTACAGAAATGATTTTAAATTCGTTATTTAAGTTTTTATCATTTTATATACTTGTGCTCTACACTTGTGTCAGACTTTACGTCTTCTTTCGGAGAATTTTGAATGATTAAGTTAAGTTACAGTTGTTTTTATAGAAAAGACTGTTTTGATCTGATGTCATTTTTTTAAATTCCAGATTTTGTGTCTGTAAATGTCATATTGGAGTTAAGTGTCCGTGAAGACCTCTGGTCTCTGCAGATTTTTTTTGTATATACAAGTAAACATTTTTTGTATCAATAAGGTTGTATTCTTTGTGTGTGCACATATACTGTGAGAGTACATTTATGAATATATACACAAGGAAGGTTTTATTTAATTTGGTTTAATTCCTGATTTGTGTCTGGGAATGTCCTATAGGAGAAGATATATATATATATACACACACACAAGGTTTATTTCTCCCTCTCTCTCTCTCTCTATATATATATATATCTATATATATACTACCAGTCAAAAGTATTTTTGACCAGTTGGCTGGGGCTGTAGAATACACAGACTGCTTCTCTGCAGAGGGGTAAGACCCCGCAACAAGTGTCCTGGATATGACACTAAACAATCTGATGGTGAGGTTCCAGCAATGCTGGAGCTTTGGGGAATACAGAGTACCCCTTCATTGCCATCGCTCCCAGGTCCACGCTGGCCCAGAGGGGTAGCACCTGATAAGAGTCCTATCTATGGGTTAAATAGAACTAACAGCATACTTATGCTAAAATGAATTGTTTGACTAAACTGAATAGCTTGAAATAGAAATGTTTTTGACAATTAAACTGTACTTACATTTAAACTGTGGGCTTATGCTTAACTGAATTATTTGAAATTGAACTGTTTTTGACATTGAAACTGTACTTACACTAAACTGAATTGTTACATATAACTGCTTGAATAGTTTGAGGTAGAAATGTTTTTGACAATTAAACTGTGTGCTTATGCTAAACTGAATTATTTTCAATAGAACAGATTATTTACATGGATTTGGCATTAAATAACCTACAAAGGTTGATATGCCATAAAACCCAATAAACCAAACCAAACCATCAAAAGTATTTGACCACCCTCAAAAAAATTTTATTTGTCATCCTAAAAGTATTATTTTCAATAAAACAAGTGAAGCCCCACAATGATATTATTTGTTATGCTAAATACAATTCTTCCTCAGTAACTTTGACCTTTGTATAAGCAGATACGTTCTGAAAAATTGATTTGAAGGTGTTCTTCTTCTTTAATACTGAGCAAGTGTAAAAATGTTTTCCAAAAGTTATGTCATACCACCACCTAGATTCACGTTAAAGCATATTATGTTGAATTACTGTTTGTGAGATATTACCTGTTTTACCATTGCTGAGGTCAATTTCATCAGAGTCACTAACTCGCATTGACAGAAGGCTGACTGCTCCAAACATTATTGTACAACTCAACCAATGTCATGAAAAGAATGTGTCAACATCCACTGAGAAGAGATGACTCTGTGAAGCTAGCCTATATAGCAGAATTACTGTCAAGAAACCACTGTTTGCTGAGGAAGCAAAACAGTCAAAAGGTTCTGGTAGGCCAAGGTACACAAAGACCGGACAATAGACCAGCAAAATAAAGTCCTTTGGGTCAGATATATCATAGAATAATTAATTTATGTTGATAGTTCACAAATTGGTAGAATGTGAAATAAATTTTGTTTAGAAAGGATTAGGGGCCAATTTATTTTCTGCCAGTAGTGATAGTTGTATTAAGTATTGATCAATTTATTGGATACTGCAGAGAACCAGTCAAGACTGCAATTATATTTAGCATTGATGGCTATATTAGATACTAATGGTTATATTTAGTTGTGATGTCTATATTAAGTAGTGATGTTTATATTAGATACTGGCGGATATATTTAGTAGGAATAGCTATATTAGATACTGATGGTTATATTTAGTTGTGATGGTTATATTTGATAGTTGCAGTTATATTTACTAGTGATGGCTATATTAAGCAGTCATAGTTTTATTAGATACTGACAGTTATATTTAGTTGTGATGTTTATATTAAAGACTGAATTGTAGCAATGTCTATATTAGATAGTGATGGTTATGTTAGACACTGATGTTTATATTTAGTAATGATGTTTACATTAGATACTGAGGGTTATATATACTAGCAATAGCTACATTAAATAGTGTTGGTTATATTTACTAGTGATGGCTATATTAAATAGTGATGGTTATGTTAGATACTGGTGGTTATATTTAATAGTCAAACTGACTGAGTAGAATTTTTTATAATGAATTTATTTACAAATCAACTTCAAAATAGTTCTCTTGGAATGTCACTCACCAACAAGGATATTGTTCTGACTTCTGCAAACAGTACAGGAAGTCTCCAACTGACACTGCCTTTAGTTGAATCATCACTACCTGATTAATGCTTTCAAAAGATCTGAAATAGCAATCACCTAGCTGGGTGAGAGGCAAGAAAGGCTACTGTCTTACAAGAATATTACTTTTGGCTCAAAAATTGTTTAAATAGAGTGTATCTGAAAATCAGACACTGATTTTTTTTCCTTCTTTAGGTTGGCAACTCTGCCTATCTCCTCCATGAAAGTTGGGTGGATCTTTATGAAACTTTATGAGAAGACTCATCAGGATGGAGAAAGTAATCTTTGGAGGATAACATTCCAAAAAAGAGTATCAAAATTGATTGGTCAGTGACACACAGATTAAGTTAGAGAGGTTTGGTTTGGTTTGGTTTGGTTTGGTGGCATATCAACCATTGTTGGTTACTTAATACTCAATCCTGATTTTATCTGTATATTAAATATATGATTTCCAAACACATTTTTGAAGATACTCATAGTTAAATGATCAAACAGTTCAATCTAGCATAAGTCAGCAAAGTTAAATGGTTCTGAGTATTACTATGTATTACTAACAATTCCATTAAACATCAGTCATTTGTTTACACACAGTTAAATGATCAAACAGTT
Organism: Sepioteuthis lessoniana; assembly: GCA_963585895.1. Taxonomy (NCBI): domain Eukaryota; kingdom Metazoa; phylum Mollusca; class Cephalopoda; order Myopsida; family Loliginidae; genus Sepioteuthis; species Sepioteuthis lessoniana. Next base: position 103,759,696 of record OY757908.1, read on the forward strand.
TTTTTTTTTATTTCAAACAATTCAATTTAGCATGTCATTTGTTTGCACTCAGTTTAAATGTCAAACAGTTTTATTAAGGCTATAGATAGGACCCTATCAGGTGCTACTGCTCTGGAATAGAGTGTACTTGGGAGCGATGACAATGATGGGGTATTTGGTATTCCCCAAAGTTCCAGCATTACTAGAGCCTCATCATCAGATGCAGTTTAGTACCGTATCATAATCCTGGACACTCATTGAGGTGGTGAATCTTACCTTTCTGCAGAGATGCAGTTGGAGTATTCTACAGCCCCCACCAGCTGATTGGGCTAAAGTGGGGGATAAGGATTGGAGTGTATGAGAGTGAGTAATAGTAATGGTAGTGTTATGTTTACTGTATGATTTGGACACCCTGTTGTTGAGGCATAGAGCTGTATTGTTTGTAGAGGAGTAGGATCACCCCAAAAAAGGGGGTGTCCTGAGTATGACACTAAAGTGCATTTGACTGTGATGCTCTACATTTGGAGATCTGGGGAGTCTGAAGTACCCCTTCTTTGTCATTACTCCCAGGTTCAAGATGACCTGGTGTGGTTGTACATGTTAGGGTCCCATCTATGGGTCAAATAGATCTGTTTAAAATTATTTATAATCAATAGAACCATGGGCCAAAAAAAAAAAAATCCATAGAAAAACTTATTACAAAAATTGTAGATATGAACATACAATGAATGCAATTCCCTAACCTCTAGGCATAAAATAACCCAAGATGGGTTGACATGACAGTAAAATCAACCAATCAATCAGTTAATTCTCAAAAACAAAAATACGCCAACTTGCCAAACTTGGATGATATTTTTGGTAGATTTCTCTCTTAAATTCATTGCTATTTTTCTTTTTTGGCAGAGGGTCAATCAAAATTGCTGAATGTCATGTCAATGACATGAAAATTTTATTTGGGCTTAGAACACAGAAGAGACAAAGTGATCAATAGTTCAAAATGGAGGATAATTTACAGTCCAGTTTTAACCTTTTTTCTGATAAATAAACCAAATTTCAAAAATTTAATCAGAGTCCACTGGCAGCTAATTTGTCTAGGGCTCTAGAATATGCCAATTGCATCTCTTCAGAGGGGTAAGAATAAATGAATGTCCTGTATATGACACTAAAAAATCTAATGGTGAGTCTCCCGTCTCGGAGCTTTGGGAAGTGTGGAGTATCCCCTTCATTGCCATTACTCCCAGTTCTAGTTTTGACTCAGTGTGGTAGTCCCTGTTAGGGTCCCATCTTTGGGTCAAAAAGAAATATTCAATCATTTACTATACTTGAAATCATTTATCTGTGTGTAAACAAATGAGTAATGCTAAATAGAACTGTCAGTGTTGAATAACAATACTTGAAACCTTTTAATTGTATGCAAATAGAACAATTAGTATTTGATAGTAATGCTTGACACCATTTAACTATTTGCAAATGCATGAGCCCTGGCTTGTTCGAAAATAATGTTGCCTACAAACATTTCACTCACGAATCATATATATAACATGTAAATGTATAAAGAGGATCTGGCATTAAATAACCCACAAGGGTTGATATGCCATTAAACACAATCAAACCAAACTATGAAAGCTGCATGTCTGCTTGAATTACTTACAATATCAAAAGGCTTTGTCTTTGCTGGTTGGCCAACATTGGCATATCCATGAGCAGGAGTTCAAAAAAGAACATGGCATCAGCTCTGTGTGGACACAAGATGCAGCTTAGAAAACCTACCAAAATCATTTACTGATAGGGACAGATGGTGAAAGAGAGTCAGGGTATTCTGTGCTGTCAGGAGAACTTGATAATGATGATGATGAATAAATTGTGAATTGTGGTAGTGAGGGAGTAATTGTGTGTGCAGCTTTTTTTTTGTTAAGAAAAAGCCACATATCTTCTTTACAATGATACAATTTTTCTAAAATGTTACTAAATTTTTATACATTATATTCTACCCCAGAAACTCTTGGGTCTTCCTAAGGCTGGCTGTACCCGATTCCAATAGGCCCTGATTGTTGTAAAAATAACATATAACTACATTCCACATATCTTAGACTTCTTACTATCTTAAATATAGTCTTATTGGTGGTATTGATTCAATCAAAAGTCAGCACAATTTTATCCTCTTTTTATAAATTATAGGGTGTGAGAATAGGTTGCTAATATTAACTTTCCTAATTCTAAATTTGATTAAGTGTTTCAATAAAAACACTTTAAAAATACAAAATACTTAGAATATAGAAAATTGATTTAATCTTATCTAACGTGATCTTTGATCTGTTCCCTGAAACCAAAATGGATGTTTTTATACTTACAAATTTAGCAACAAGGGTTGTCCTGAACCCCTTTATTAGCAACAGGAAAAATATACAACAATATATGTGGTGTGATCAAAATATACTGAGACTCAAACTTTCTATTTTTCAAATTTCAAAATTTAGAATTCAAATTCAAAATGAAAATGTGTGCACACCTGGTTTGATTTGGTTTGGTTTAGTTCTATGGCATATCAACCATTCTAGGTTATTTCAAGCCAAATTTTCTTTAGACATATATATTAAAACTATATGATTTGTCACTAACAATCCAATAAAACATTTGTTTACACAGAGTTAAATAATCAAACAGGACACTCGTTGGAGGAGTCTTACACCTCTGCAGAGATGCAGTCTGTGTATTCTACAACTCCAGCTGACTGAGCTGTTTGCACATCTCAGCCACTTATATTATGAAATTATGATTTCTAGATATCTTGACAATATTGAGATGATTCAGTCTTCTTTATTGATCCAGTAAGCTGGTTTGGTCATTGGGGCACTACTCGTGTAGCATATCCTCAGCAGGAATAGCCTGGCAGAGCCCATCACTCTCCTGGTCTATAGCAGAGTTTTCCTTCACGTTAACCAATTGTTGTACTAAGGTTAAAGAGCCCAGTCTGCTCTACTATTTACCCACTGCTGAAGGGGGAATAAATACATAGCTTTCCCAAGGGTATTGGTCGTATGTGAAATGTAAATAGCTTCATTCAAGATTTAAACTCAGATAGCTGTATCTGCTTCCTACAATGATATCCAAGAGTGCCCATGGTGTAATGGGTATCGTCGCAGGAAATGGACACGGCGACACGAGTTCAAATCCTGGACTGATTGCATTTCACATAGCACTAATACCCATGGGAAAGGTATGAATCCAATTATTCTCCCTCCAGCTATGGGTAAATAGTAGGACAGACTGGGTTCTTCAGCCTTGATGAGTCAACTAGTCTAGGAGAAGGAAAACTCTGAATTCAAACATGTTAAACTCCGCTTAAAAAAAAACTGACCTTGTGTCATATCCTGCCCAAGCGGAGGGGTTGGGTAAATATGATGATAACCAAGAGTGCCTCTGTATGAATTCAGCAGTTTTTGATGGAACACAGGATTGTGCTGATGCAACATCCTCTATGCTTACCAGATCTGGCTCTGTGCAACATTTTCTTTTTTCCCTAAACAGAAAATTAATCCCATTTGGTAAGATTTGAAGAAAAATCCAAAGAGAAATTCAAAAGGTACTTTAAACCATGGAAAATTCACAGGGATATATGCATTTAATTCCAAAAGGACTGTTTTTGAAGAAAATTAATGCTTCATTTATCATTCATTTTTGCTTTGATAAATACAGCTTCAGCCACTATACTTTTTGAAAGCACCCTGTATTTATGTCGGGCAAAGATACCCAATACACTGACCACAGAGAGGGTAGATCACGCCCCATTATATATCAGCCTATCACCAATACTCTTATTTGGCTTTACTTATTTACGAGGACTCTCTGAAACTAGTAAACAAATTCACCTACCTAGGAAGTAGCGTCTCATCAACCGAAAACGACAGTGACACATGACTGACGAAAGCATGGACGGCTATCGATAGGCTCTCAATCATATGGAAATCAGACCTGACCGATAAAATGAAACGCAGTTTCTTCCAGGCAGCGGTTGTAACAATACTGCTATATGGATGCACTACATGGACGCTAACTAAACAACTGAAGAAAAAGCTAGACGGCAACTACACAAGAATGTTGAGAGCAATATTGAACAAGTCCTGGTGACAACACCCCACGAGACACCAACTATACGGCCACTTGCCTCCCATCACGAAAACTATACAAGTTAGACGAACCAGACACGCAGGACACTGCTGGAGAAGCAAGGGCGAGCTCGTAAGTGATGTACTCCTATGGACCCCCTCATATGGCCAAGCAAAAGCAGGACGACCAACTCAAACCTACATACAGCAGCTATGTGAAGACACAGGATGTAATCCTGAAGACCTGCCGGAGGCGATGAATGATAGGGAGAAGTGGCGAGAGATGGTCAGGGATATCCGTGCTGGCGGCACGACATGATGATGATGATGATTTACGAGTATCATTAAATAAGTTTCCAGACTTTTTTGTATGGGCACTTTTATTGATAGTACACATATGAAACTCTAGTCCCCTTTGAAGTAATCTCCTTCTGCTGCAATGCACTTGTTGTACCGTTCCAACAACTTCTGGAAGGCCCCATAGAAGTCTTCTTGTGTCAGCATGTCAATGACCTTCGTTACAGCCTCTTTCATCTCCTCAATTGTCTCATAACGATAGCCTCTGAGCTTAGGGAATAACCAAAACTCACAGGGAGCAAAGCCTGGACTATAGGGAGGCTGAGGAGCTGTCTTGATGCCCATCTTGGTCAAATAGTCTGGGATAAGGATAGAGTTGTGGACTGGTACATTGTCTTGGTGGAAATGCCAGTGACCCGATTTGAAGAGTGCTGGCCTCTTCCAGCAGAATCTCTTCTTGAACTCCCTTAAAACCTCCACATAGTAACTCTAACCCTTCGGCCAATCAACTGTGGTGTATTGACTTCCTTAGTCCTCCCACACCAGTTATCATCCCTCACAGACTCCGTGCCTTCCTTGAATTTCTTATGCCACTCAAAAACTGATGCTCGATTCATGCAAGATGGTCAAAAATCAGTCTGAAGCATTCCATATGTTTCTGTGGCATTTTTTCCAAGTTTAAAACACAATTTTATTGCATATTGTTCTTCTAAAGTGTCCTCACATCCAGACTGCATTTTTGAAATTCACCAGCTATGACAATCATGCATTAGTAGGGTGTATTCTAATTGTTGCTGTAGCTGTCTTTTTGAACCTGAAATCATAAAAACTGCTCAGTCATCTCAGAAGATGTATAGCAATAACATAGTGAATTTTCAAGAGTCTACAACAATTTTAAATGCCTGTACAAAAAAAGTCTGGAAACTTATTGAATGCACCACAGCCTTTTCTAATAATAAGATTATTAGGTCCAAGTACCATTCCACCATGACTAAGGATCATTTGGAAGCCTGCTTGAGTTTGGCTACTAGCAGTTACTAGCAGTTACTGTCTGGACTAGCAACCCTGGCTGACTCCATTTAGTGCAAGTTATCAGAATAATGTAGTGACCATAAATGTATTCAATTGTATTGTGTTGTAAAGGTTCATGCAGTGATGCAATGTACATGAACGTATATTGTATATATAAAATGTACTCAGGGAATATATTTTTTTTTCTTCATACAACTTTTGAAAGTACGTGCGATACTCTGCTCTCATCAGCTCCCAACCAGGAGTGATAACACAGTTTTGGTAGCTCAAGGCTGTACTACTACTCCTGGCACAACCAAGCAGCTTTTGCCACTGGACAGGGTATTTAAATATATATATATATATATGCCAGATCAACTAAAAGGAGAAATTGTGCGTTCATCTTCATTTTTAGTGCAGTTTTTGATTTTTAAAATGCATTTACTTTCGGCCGTAAATGTCATTACATTCTCATAGTAATTGTTTCTTGATGTTACGTAATCACATGGGAATGATGATTCTGTGTGCATTTCATTCATGCTAAAGACTTTTCACTCTCAACCAAATCCAACTTGATGCATATTGCACCATGATCTGAAGACAATATGAGGCAACTTTCAAACTCCAGCCAGTGATTCCTGTTTTTAAAAGAAACAAAATGACTGGGTATACTAAATCAATAAATATATTTAGCGATTAAATTAAACATCAGTCACTCCTTTACACATAGTTAACTGACCAAACAGTTCTATTTCAAACAATTTAATTTAGCTTAAGTCATTTGTTTGCAGTCAATTTAAATGTTAAATTGTTCTATTTGACACATAGGACACTATCAAATGCTGTCACTCCAAGCAAGAGTGGAACTGATAACAATAGCAATGAAGGAGTACTCCACATTCCCACAACCTCACCATCAGATTGTTTAATGTCATATCCAGGACACTTGTTGAGGTGGGGTCTTAGTTCTCTGCAGAGATGTAGTCAGTGTATTTTATAGCCCCAGCCAACTGGGCTGACCTATCTTTGAATATCACTCTCAACAATTTTTGCCCTTATTATAAGATCCTTCATTTTTTTATCAATAAATTAATGACTGCTCTTTGTTTCTGGTTGGTTGGTTGGTATATCAAACCTTGTAGGTTATTTAATGCCAAATCCTGCTTATACCATGTATATACTAAATATTTATGATTTGAAAACAAAATAGTTTGTAGGCAAGATTATTTTTTAAACAAGCCATTACTCATGAGTTAAATGATTTTAAGCATTACTTTCTAACACTAATAGTTCTGTTCTTGGGGTAGTATTGTATTTGTCAGCATGTATACTTCCGAGCCCGTATTGGAATATAGAGAACAAAATTTTTTAAGTTAAACGAAATGTCAACAAAAGTAAACAAACAACAAGTGCACAAAATTGTTTTTCATTTCAATTATCGTATAATTTATGCAGGTTGCAAAAATGTGATGAGCTTATTAAAAGTGAATGCCTTTCAACCATGTGTTCCTAATGCCTGTGTCTCTGCTACTGCTAAACTCCCTCTCTTTGACCATTATAACCCGTGTCTCTTTTTCAAAATCTAAAATGGAAACTGGTAGGTTAGAAGAGGTACATGTTTTTTTCCTCCACCAGATAAGGGCCAGAAAGTGAGTGGGTGAATGTTGTTCTTGGTTGGCATACTTTGCATGTCACGTGGGTTTGTAAGCACCAGCAGTCTTTGATTTGTCCAACATGTCAACTCTAAAAGGTTTTTAAATTGGGAGTTAGCATTGGTCAAATCCATCTTTGATAAAAATGTATATATATATATATATATATATATATATATATATATATGTCTACTACCTTCAGGCCATTACAGTTCTATTTGCACACAGTTAAATGGTTTCAAGTATAGTTATTTAGCACAAATAATTCCATTCAGCATTATTCATTCATTGGCACATAGTTAAATGGTTTCAAGAATTGCTATGTAATGCTAACGATTCAGTTTAGCATGAGTCATTTGTTTGCACACAGTTAAATGGATTCAAGTATAGAAAATGATTGAATATTTCTATTTGACTTATTGATAGGTCCCAAACAGGTACTACCACTCTTGGTCAGAGTTGACATAGCATAGAGTAATAGCAGTAAAAGTGTTCTCCACATTCACCAAAGCTCTAGGAATGAAGCCTCATCATCAGATTCTTTCGTGTCATACCAAGTGCACTCAGTGGGAGGTCTTAACCATCTGCAGAAATGCAGTTTGCATATTTTACAGTCCCTGCCAAATTGTTGGGCTCTATTCATTTCTGTATCATATCCATAATTATTCACCCTCCTGTAAATACAGGCAACTATACAAGTCATGCAGTAAAAATTATTCTAACAGATGGTGTGAATGTAACACATTTTCATGAAGAACTTCAGAAAAAATGGCAAACAGGTATTACATTCACTACAATACTTGTATATTTGATTATTCATCTTATAAAGATGTTTTTACTCAAAGTGTAATTGCTATAACCGTGAGTGCACACATCATTTATATATGATAGAATATGCCAACTGCATCTCTGCAGAGGGGTAAGACCCTTCACCCACCAAAAAAACTAGTGGCGTCTAGCGTATGATGCTAAACTACATCTAGTGGTGAGGCTCCAGTGTGAAGCAAATGTTATTATTAAATGGCAATTGTTACTTGAAACTAATTGTGTATAAATTATTTGTATTAGATATGAACCCTTTAAGCCGTACAACTAAGTGAAACTTATCTGTATTGAATAACCAGTGGTGAGGCTCCAGTGTGAAGTACCCCTTCATTGCCATTACTACCAGGTCCACTCTGAATGGTGTGGTAGTACCAGTTAGGGTCCAACCTATGAGTCATACATCTGTTTGAATGTTATTTGTATTGGATTGGAATACTTTAAACATAACTGTGCAAATATTATTATTAAATGACAATAGTTACTTGAAACTAATTGAGGATAAATTATTTGTATGAGATATGAACCCTTTAAGCCATGCAACTGAGTGAAATTATTTGTATTGAATAGGAATACTCGATACCATATAACTGTACTAACAAATGATTATTATTTTATAGGAATAGTTACTTGAAACTACATAATTTTGCAAGAAGTCTTGACCTTCAAAACACTTGAAACTATACAACTGTGTGTAAATTATTTTTATTTGATTGGAATACTTAATACAACTGCAAATAATTAGACACAAGTAAAAAACAAGTGCAATTAAAAAAATGAAATGGAACATTGAAAATGGATGTAAACAAATATTTACAAAAGAATAAAATTTTGGCATTAAATACTCCATAAGGAGTTGATATGCCATTAAGCAAATGAACCAGTATATTTTATATATGACTTGCTAAAAGGCTACCAAAGGTTTTCATTGAGCTCAAGTCAGGTCACTTTACATTGATAGGATTTATATTATAATTATTCATAAAATAGCAGGGGTGTCTGCATGGTATAATGGTTAAAGCAGTAGACTGCGGAATCGTAGTAAGCAAGTTTAAACTCCAGTTGTTCTATTACATTCCCTTTCAGACAAATACCCTTAGGAAAGGCATGAACCCTCCTAGCTATGGGTTAAATAGTACCACTACTGTTCTTCAAGATGGATGGATTTGGTATTAATAACCCAAGAAGGTTGATATGCCATTATACAACAAAACAAATGAATAAACATCATAAAATAACTGAATTGAAATAACATTAGAACATTGATATACTTTTTAAAAAAGTTACTAGAAATATTGGCGTTGAAGTTTTTGACTCACTTTGAAAGTTTACCATTTTGCTTATTCAATTCTGACATTTACCTTGTATAATAGGAGTGCTGAACATATATTTTGTATTTTAATACTTTATCCTGTCATTTCATTTCAAAACTGGGAAAAATCAACATGAAAGAAGAAAAGAAAAAGAACATAATGATATTCATGAAATAATGACACTTTCAAAATAAAGGTATCATTATATCATTTATGAATTTTTTTCTGTTCTTTTTCTCTTTCAATGTTGATAGGAATTTCTTTTCAGATTTTAATTAAAAGATTAATTAATATCATCATATTATAGAAGCCTGTAAGTTACTTTGATTTTATAAAATTACAATACATTTAAAGGAGTTTCCTTTCAATATTTTTAGAGCATGTGGACAGTGAAATTAAATTGAAAAAAATTTAAACATAGAATTATCTCCCTTGGTCAGATAGTGACAACAGGAAAAATTATTGGGCAAATATGTATGCAGACCTCATACTGTTATCATTAAATTGCAAATTGAACTGAAGATTACTTATTTTCTAAGTTAAAACATTTTAACACTATTGTGGTAGCAAAAAATTCATTACAATAAAACTTTCTAGAATATAACTGAATGGCTAGGTGACTATTTTAAAGAAAATTAATGTTTCATTCTTTGCTCCTTTCTGTCTGAGTAAATACACCTTCAGACTTACTGTATTTTGATGGCATATAAGGCATACATTATTTTTACTCACACTATCTTTCAAAATTCCCTTGCATTTTATATGCCATATGTAGGTTTAAAATTCACAAGAGTCAATTGAAATTAGCTTCCTGGAAACTCCTGTTAGCTTAGACTTTAGAGTAACTGTCATATACCTATTGTCATTATTTAAAAGGCTATTATACAGATTAAAAGTGTTATCATTGATAATATTCATTATATTAATTTCATCATGTTTAATATTAGTACTTTGTCTCACTAACATTTTTTCTTGATTTGTCCTGTTGAAATTTGGGTGCGTTTATACACCATCAAATATGGTAATGCTTTCACAACATTCCTCGTGAGCATATAAGAAAGATTACAGAAATAACTTTATGGTTGTTCTATCACTTTACTTTATAACACACACACAAACCATATCTCTGGGTGTATAGTGTGATATTTGTTTTTTTTCTAATTGACTCACTATTTTTTACATTGGACATTGTTTTGAAAGAAAATCCTTCAAGTGGAAAATGACATGAAATATGTTTCTTTGTTACTGATATATATATATATATATATATATATATATATATATATATATAGTGTTCTCTCTCTCTCTCTCTCTCTATATATATATATATATATATGTAACTATATATATATATATATATATATATATATATATGTAACTATATATATATATATATATATATTTTTGTAACTATATATATGTATATATATATATATATATATATGTGACTATATATATATATATATATCTAACTATATATATATATATATATATGTAACTATATATATATGTGTGTGTAACTATATATATGTAACTATATATATATATATATATATATATATATATATATATTAATTATCTATCTATATATATATATATATATATATAGTTCATAGAACACTATATATATATATGTTGTTATATATATATATATATATATATATATATATATATATATATATAGTGTTGTATGAACTATAGAGAACAAATACTCTAAGAAACAACCCACAAAACTACTGTGCCCAGTTGGCTGGTACTGTAGAATACACCGACTGCTTCTCTGCAGAGGAGTAAGATTCCCCCCAACGAGTGTCCTAGATACTCTAAACAATCTGATGGTGAGTTTCCAGTGATGCTGGAGCTTTTGGGAATGTGGAGTACCTCTTTATTGCCACTGCTCCCAGGTCCACTCTGGCCCGGCGTGGTAGCACCTGATCGAGCCCTATCTATGGGTTAAACAGAACTAACGGCATACTTATGCTAAACTGAATTGTTTGAGTAAACTGAATAGCTTGAAATAGAAATGTTTTTGACAATTAAACCATACTTACATTCAAACTGCGTGCTTATGCTAAACTGAATTATTTGAAATTGAACTGTTTTTGACACTGAAACTGCACTTACACTAAACTGAATTGTTATATATAACTGCTTGAATAGTTTGAGGTAGAAATGTTTTTGACAATTAAACTGTGTACTCATGCTAAACTGAATTGTTTTATATGGAACTGATTATTTACATAAAAATGGATTTGGTGTTAAATAACCTACAAAGGTTGATATGCCATAAAACCTAACCAAACCAAACAAAACTACTGCTGTACAGCCACTTACTTCCCATCTTGAAAACCATCCAAATAAAGTGAACAAGACTTGCAAGACACTGCAGGAGAATCAAAGACAAACTCATTCTCCTATGGATCCCTTCTCATCGATATGCCAGCATTAGCCGACCAACAAGAGCTTACCAACAACAGCTCTGCATCGATGCAGGATTTAGTCTGGAAGACCTGCCAGGAGCGGTGGATGATAGGAATGAATGGAGAAAGAGATTCAGGGAAATCCGTGCTAGCTGCACAACTTGATGATAATGATATATATGTGCATGCATACATGTACAATGACAGATGTGCATATATATTGCTTTGATATTGATTAATCATACTTATTGCCATTAATCAAAGCAATGTTATTGTTATAGAATATGTTTTCTACATTAAGATGGCTGATCTGTTGCCTTATGATATTAAATATTTCTTGGCTTTTGATTGCAAATTTCATTATTTAAAAAGCAAATTTGGTTTGATTTGGTTTTATGGCATATCAACCATTGTATGTTATTTAATGCCAAATTGATTTTTATACATATAAATGGTTTTATTTCAAACAATTCAGTTTAGCAAAAGTACACAGTTTAAATGACAAAAAAATTTCTACTTCAAGCTATTCAGTTTAATCAACTGAGTTAATTGGTTTCAAGTATTGTTATGTATCACTAACAATTCAATTAAACATCTGTCATTTTTTTACACACGGTTAGATGTAAAAACTGTTCTATTTCAAAGAATTCAGTTTAGCATAAGTACACAGTTTAAATGTGAAAACAGTTCTATTTCAAACAATTCTATTTAGCTTAAGTAGGCAGTTTAAATGTAAAAACACTTCTATTTCAAGCAATTCAGTTTAGCATAAGTACACCGTTTAAATGTGAAAACAGTTCTATTTCAAACAATTCTATTTAGCTTTAGTATGCCGTTTAAATTTAAAAACACTTCTATTTCAAGCAATTCAGTTTAGCATAAGTACATAGTTTAAATGTGAAAACAGTTCTATTTCAAAAAATTCAGTTTAGCATAAGTACACAGTTTAGTTCTATTTGACGCATAAATAGGACCCTATCAGGTGCTACCACTCCAAGGCAAAGTGGACCAATAAACGAGTACTCCACAATAGCCCAAAGCTCCAGCATTACTTGAGCTTCATCATCAGATTGCTTAGTGTCATATCCAGGACATTCATTTGTGGGGTCTTACCCACCTGCAGAGTTACAGTCAGGGTATTTTACAGTCCCAGCCAGTTGGGCCCCTAAGAAGCTGAGATGATTTTTCTATTCAACTGTATTTGCTAAGACGATATGTTGTCTAACTGAATCATAAAAATCTTATTCGTAATTGCTATTCAAAAAAGTCAAATTGAATATTGTAAAATTTATTATTTTCATGATATCTTTAACTAATAGGCTCCATGCATTTGTTTATGGGATATTCACAAAAATTACTATATGAGGTTATGCAAAAAAGTGATAAAGCTAAAACTGTATTTTCCAAGCCAGAATTGAACAATGAATGAAGCATTGATTTTCTTCTAAGTAGTCCTTTTGTCATTTGACACACTTATTCCGACATGGTTTCCATTGATTGAAACGCCACCAAAACTCCACTTTTGATATGTCACCATATTGGTAGGGTTTAGAATATACTGACTGTATCACCTGCAGGGGATAAGATCTCTCCCCATGGGTGTCCTTGGTGTGATATGAAGCTGTATCTGATGATGAGGCTCCACTTCTGGAGCTCTTCATTGCCATTACTCTCAGGCCAACTCCCAGGTAGTATCTGTTAGGACCTCATTCATTGGTCAAATAGATTTGTTTAAAAATTATTCGCATTCAATAAGACTGTGTGCAAAAAAAAATACAAAACAACTTCACAATGTAAATGTAAATATGAACATACAATGAACACTCAATTAAGGCTCTCATTGGCCTAGTGGGTAGAGTGTTCGCCAATGGTCCGGGAGACCCAGGTTGCGTCATACCAAAGACTTTAAAAATGGTACTTGATACCTCCTTGCTTAACACTCAGCATTATAAGGTACGTATCAAGGGTAAAGTGGAACAATCCAGGGAAAGGATTAGCACCCTCCCCTACACTTTGGTGTATTAGCTATTTAAAAGGGAGCCTTCTGGTCTCCCTCGGCTACGATTGCCAACTTACTTGCAGGGGCTCAGAAGAGAGCAGAGTACCCCTTCATTGCCTATCTTAGTCAACTAGGGCTATAGAATACACTGATTGCATCTCTACACTCAGGTAAGACCCTCTCAATGAATGCCTTCAATATGACACTAAGCAATATGTTTGTGAGGCTCCAGTGATGCTGGAGCTTTGGGGAATGTGGAGTAACCCTTCTTTGCCATTACTCCCAAGTCTGCTCTGGCTTGGAGTGGTAGCACCTGAAAGGGTCATATCTATCAAATAGAATTATTTGACATTTAAACTGTAAACAAATGACTTTTGCTAAAATGAATTGTTAGAAATAGAACTGTTTGCTCATTTAACTATGTATAAACAAGTAATTGAATTGCTAGTGATATATAGCAATACTTGGAACCCTAACCTCTAGGCATAAAATAATCCATGACAGATTGACATGCCATTAAAACCAATCAATCAATTCGTCAATCAATCAGCTTTTGATATGGTGTAAAGCTGTCCTTTTATATCACTTTTAATGTTCTTCATATCTTAGCAATAAAAGGAATTTGCTGTTTAGAAAAAAAAAAAAGGTTGTTCAGAGGTCTGGTGAGTATAGTTGCTGCTGCCCTTGCACAGATGCTTATTTATTTAAATAGTATCATCAAAAACATTATCACCTTCGTTTTCAGTGATGGTAAGAAAAGATAAGATCATTAGGATAGAAAATTCTTCTACATCCTCTACACTCACTAAATTTAGCACCTACAGATTTTTATTCGTTTCAATCACTAGAACATTTCAAAAAAGGTAGAACATTCAAAAACAAAGATATTAAAATGGTCTTTTAAATGTTTTTTTTTTTTTTTCAGGGAAAAGACCAGATTTCTTTTAACATGCAATTGAAAATTTGCCTTCCTGTTAAGCTGCAATCATAGGAAAAGAAGATGATTACATTTTTATGATAATATCTAAACAAATTCAACTTGTGTTTGTTTTTATATCCTCTCTGCTAAAACATAGTTACTTTTAAAACATGTAAATGCTTTTTGATCACACCTCATTAATGTTCTAGATCCTGCTAATGTCCCATAAATGAGATGGAAAATTTTACATATAATAAATGTTTACCAATTTTCAATTATTTTTACATTATTTCTGAAGAGCTCTCTCATCAATTAATTGGGTAAGTCAAAAGTTTTACGGTATTTTGGTAATGTGAGGCACAGTTTTCCAAGATAGGGAAGGTGATGAACCACATTGGTTCATAAGAACTCACCTGATAATCTCCTAGTGCTACTCTCTAGACTGACTTCTCTGGCTTGGATCATGACCTTAGAATCCATTAAGGGTTATCTGACCTTGAGTGATCATCGAGGTTCTTGCAACCCAAGCAAAATTTCTTGAACCATCGGGTTACTGTACAGTGATCAACTCTACTTTCACCTTTCACACAACAAATAACCAAGTTCAAGCTCAAAAAGCGTAAGTTCCTGAATCAAACTATGTGAGTTTAAATTCAACACAACATGTAACAATGCTCCTATCAGCACATCAGCTACCTAGGTGCTACCAACCACAGTGGGTATTTTCCTTGATCTGAACTGCTTTGGTCATGTGATATACATGACCGTAGTTGCAGTTGAACCAAAGGCTTTCCTTTCAATAGCTACAACACCAAGGTGTAAGGGAGGGCACTACACTTTTTCCTGGTTTGCTCCACTTTACCCTTGATCCATACCTTATGATCCTGAGTGTTAAGCAAGGCAGCATCATGTACCATGTTTTGAGTCTAAGGTATGACTTGACCTGGGATTGAACCCTGATCTCCTGGGCCATTGGCGAACACTCTACCCACTGCAAACTATCATGTACTGAAATATTGCAAAACTTTTGACTCCACCTAGTAATAAGAAACCAATGGTAAGAAAGTACCAGGTTAGATAGGGATCAACAGATAGTGGGGAGGACAAGCAGATCATTTACTACCCCACTCAACTCCATTCGAGATCATCAGGTCATTTGTATCACACTTGTATCAACCTTCTTGTTAAGGGGGTCGGGTTTTGAATGTTAGAAACTTATACCAAGAGTTTCACTATGAACAGTGAGACAGCTCAAGATAAGTCACAGCTTGAGCACTTTCTGGTCTCTTACCTGATAACTGATATCTGGTTCTGGCATTTCTGACAAAATGATGAGGATTAAAATTGCTGGGGTTAGTATTAATGTCTGATTCTGAAAATATCCTTTTGTAGACATCAGAAAAGTAAAGATTGTGACAGGTTGTATAGTTGCTTTATTACACAGATAATCTAATTCTTTCTCTCTTTCTTTCTTTCTTTCTTTCTTTCTTTCTTTCTTTCTTTATCCTCTGCTTTCTTTTTCTTCTTTTACATTTTGTATTCCTTCTTTCTTCTTTGACTCTTTAGTTTGTTTCTTTTCTTTTTTTGACTATTTCTTTCTTTCTTTCTTTCTTTCTTTGGTTTCTTTTTTTCTCATTTACCCATTGTTTTCTTTATCTTATTTTTTTTTTTATCCATTACTGTCTAACTTTATTTCATCTTGGTATTCTGTTTTACCTTTTTCCTTTCTTTCTGTCATTCTTCCTTTGCATTCTTTTTTTTCTTCTTTACTCTTCAATTTCTTTCTTTCTTTCTTTCTTTCATGCTCTTTCATTCTTTCTTTCTTTCTTTCATGCTCTTTCTTTCTTTCTTTCTTTCTTTCATGCTCTTTCTTTCTTTCTTTCTTTCTTTCATGCTCTTTCTATCTTTCTTCTCTTTTTCTTTTTTTCTTTCTTTCACTCTTCTCTTTTTCTTTTTTCTTTCTTTCATGTTTCATCTATTCTTTTTAATGGAATGATCCATTTTTAGTCTAAGGTGATGATAGGGTGTGACACACATGTACAATAGTTACCTAGTTTCAAACAAGCATCTTCATATAGAGATAACCTTCTTCAAACTGGAGGCACATTAACAATTTTGCTAGTTTATCAGCAAGCATCTTTTGCAGAATCAGAATCAATCGCACCCCCCCCCCAACACATCTTCCTCCTCCCTCTCTCTCTCCCTAACTAATTCTGTTGTTCTTATTTGTCACCCACTCTGTTATATCTTTCTTTACCTGCAATGTAAACACATATGCACAATTATGCACACTTTTAGTGTAAAAGATATGGAGAGTCTCTGGAGAAGTTGGTGGTGGGGAGTTAAGATTTGTAAAAGATCTGTTTGCATATGCAGTAATTGTTGTTGTTTTGGTTGTGTGAAGTGATCAGCTGTGAAGTATGTAATATGGTGAAGGTTTCAGGAGAAAGAAGTGAACTGTAACAGGAAGGTCATATGCAGTAGATAATCTCTCCGCCCTCTCACACACACTGTTCTGTTTAAATCACATAGTTTTTTTAATGAATACTCCTCCAAAAATCAAAAGAAATAAAAAAAATTCAGTCATCCATCCCTCAGTAACTACTCATGGTTTGGTTGGGTTTTATGGCATATCAACCATTGGAGGCTATCTTATTCCAAATTCTCTTTATACATTATATTGAATATACAAGATTTAGTTTGGTTTGATTTTATGGCATATCAACCATTGTAGGTTATTTAATGCCATATCCTTTTTAAGCATATATGTTGAATAGATATGATTTGGTTTGGTTGGGTTTTATGACATATCAACCATTGTAGGTTATCTAATACCAAATCCTTTTTAAACATATATATTGATTAGATATAATTTGGTTTGGTTGGGTTTTATGACATATCAACCATTGTAGGTTATTTAATTCCAGATTCTCTTTATACATTATATTGAATATATAAGATTTAGTTTGGTTTGATTTTATGGCATATCAACCATTGTACGTTATTTAATGCCAAATCCTGTTTATACGTATATATTAAATATATATGATTTGTAAGCACATGTTGTAGATAACATTCTTACATGAGCCTGAGCTTTTTTTTTTGTATACAGTTAAATGGTTTCAAGTGTTGCTATATAACTGTCACAATTTAACATCAGTATTTGTTTGCATGCATGGTTTGTTTTATTTGATCCATAGGTAGGACCCTATCAGGTGCTACTACTCCAAGTCAGAGTGGACCTGGGAGCAATGGCAGTGAATGGGTACTCCACATTCCCCAAATCTCATAGGCTGGATCCATCAGATTGTTTCCTGTCATATCCAGGACACTCTTTGAGGAGAGGTCTTACCCCACTGCAGAGATGCAGTCCGTGTATTCTACTGCCCCAACTGACTGAACTAGTGCATACCCAGGCAAATTACACTGATTGATTGATTTTAATGGCATGTCAACCCATCTTGGATTATCTCATGCCTAGAGGTTAGGGAATCACGTTCATTGTCTGGTCATATAAAGTAGTTCTCCACCCTCTCCAGATCTCTAAGATGCAGCTTAGTTTCATACCCAAGACACCCTTCTTTTTGGGAGGCAAGGCTTACCCTAATTCAAGGGATACAGTTTACATATTCTCAGCCCAATTACCAGAGCAGTCATTTACCTCAAATAGATTTATTTACTTGTAATTGACAAGCAAAAAAAAAACAAAAAACATTTGAAATAAATTCATTTATGGTATATAAATTAGGTAAACAAATAAATGAAAGTAAATCTTTTGGACTATATATATATATATATATATATATATATATATATATATATATGTATGTATGTATGTATGTATTATTCAGTCCAGTTAAACCAGAGTCGGGAATAATTCCGTCAGGACAATTAAATTATTCAACTACAAACATTTAAATCTTCCTGGTAAAGAGCTTAATGTAACTGACATCAAAGAGCAACAATTCCTTTAAGAAAAACAAAATCCAGTCACATTAGGATTATAAATTTATTTCCATCCTGCTATGGGTATTGATATAAATTAATAACACCATATTTAACAGGACTTCTTCAGATCCAATGGATATAATTAATACCACTAGAATGGACACAGGAGGGAAGGGTGGGAGGGGGTTGAAGAGGGGTGAAGAGTTTCCTCCCTATTTCCCCCATTTCTGGTTTTTCTTCTGTTACCGGTCGGAATCATAATAAAGTAACAAGACGTAGGTTCTAATTCACTATCTACAGTAAATTAACTTACATTTTAACTTACATTTTAACATAATTCTTCAGATTTAACAATAGTTTAAGGAATTATAACAATTCCTATTAGCAAAGATTACAGTAATACTTATCTTAAATTCAAAATTTATCTTTTTGCCCATTTATTCAGTTACCTTTTCACTTAAATGTACATACGTCCACCTCATATTAAATATTATCTGGTAGATAGATAGATAGATAGAGAGAGAGAGAGAGAGAGAGAGAGAGAAAGAAAGAGAGAGAGAGAGATGTGATATGGATCTTTTTTTAAATAAATTTTGGAAAACTAATTATATCACACAAATTTGAAACTGAATGCTACCAATAGAAATTGAATAATTTAAAACTTTCTCATAATTTTTGTTTCATTTAATAACTTGCATGCCCTGATGAAGGTCAAAAATTGAAACATTTAACATTGGCAAATAATTCAATAAACAAAATCATCCTCTGAAGAATTTGTGTTTTTTCTTCCCTGTATATTATCATACGATCAGATTAATATTCAGTGTTTCATTCACACACATACACACACACACATGTATATATATATATATATATATATATATATATATGAACATCTCTCACTTGGCCATTTCTTAAAATTTTAAATTTTTAAATAAATAAATGTAAAGCTTCATTTTTAATATTATGGTATTTTGACTAAAGAGAATATAAAATGAATTTTTCTAGTTAGAATTACCATCGGTACT
Source organism: Sepioteuthis lessoniana (assembly GCA_963585895.1). NCBI lineage: Eukaryota > Metazoa > Mollusca > Cephalopoda > Myopsida > Loliginidae > Sepioteuthis > Sepioteuthis lessoniana. The sequence continues at coordinate 103,779,190 of OY757908.1, forward strand.
TATATATATATATATATACAGGTAAGTTGTGCCTATTTTTTATCTGTAATATTTTTATCTGTACTTTTGACTTAAGTATAAGTCACTTGCTTTTTGTGAATGCTGTTTATAATATCTCTTCTCTTGGAATCATGAGAAATAAAGAAAATCACCGATTTAGTTTGAAAATAACATTTTGCATATAGAATAGAGAAGTTGTTTTTTTTTAATAATAATAAACTGTTTTGCTGACTAAATCCACAAGACTACCTTAAAGTCAAGCAAAGGTCTGGGAGAAAACCACCATGTTCTCATAGGATTACATGTAGTGAATTCTAACAACTGCTTTTATTCTACCTTCATTTTTTTTTCATATTAGAAATAAAACAAAATTTCTCTTACAACTGTCAACAAATCTGTGTGTTTAACCAAGACAGATATAAGTAAATAGTCATTAGTCTTTACATGGTGAAGTGAAATTGATAAAGAGTGTAAAGGTTTCTTTCCTAATTAGCTGGTGAGGCTTGTTAACCAAAAGTTAAAATCTCTGATTCTCACCTATGTATACTTTTATATATATGTTGCAGCTGTAGATAAGTCATGCCTCCATTTTGATTATATTATTTTTATCTAGGCTTTTGACTCACAAATGAGTTGATTTTTTTGTTGTTGTTGTTATTGTGAATAGTTTTCATGACATTTTTTTTTCTCTCCGTTACTAAAAGTGTTCACAGATTTTGGTTTTGCAAATAGCATTTTAGATATAGAATCAAGCGATGTTTTTAAACAAAATAGATCATTTAGCGGAAATAATCTAAATGTTGTCAATACATACTTACAAGTCTGTCAAAGACCCAGGAGCAACTCATAATTTAATCTCTTTACTCTTACAGGTCATGCTTGAGTTTTTATCATGTTTTTTTTTATGTATCTAAAATAAAAATAAAAATTTCTCCTCCACATTGATCAACAAATCTTTTTGTCTAACCAAGGAAGATAAAAGTGAATGTGACATCTGAAATCCATCTGTATTTGACTTTATTTCTATTATAAAACTCTTGTAAACCCCATTTTTGGAAACTGCTAAGTTACATAGATACTTCCTGCTGCAGTTGTCATAAGTTGGACTTGTTAACCTTATGAACCCAGTGAAACAAAATAGTTCAATGTTCTAGCATACAACTAATTAATTACAACCAAACTCAAACTCATATTTTAGCTTATATTGTTACGTTTGCGTATAGTAGTGAGGAGGAGGCAAGAAAGAGAGAAAAGAGTTTTCATATTGAAGGTTTATGGTTTGGTTTGATTTTATGGCATATCAACCGTTGCTGGTTATTTAATGCCAAATCAAGTTTTTACATATGTACCAAATATATAATCTGTAAACACATTTTGTATATACACACAGATAAATGATCAAACAGTTCTTTTTCTAACAATTCAATTTAGCATAAGTCAACAAAGTTAAATAGTTCCAAGCATTGCTATGCATCACTAACAATTCAATTAAACATCAGTCATTTGTTTACACACAGTTAAATGATTAGACAGTTCTATTTCTAACAATTCAATTTAGTGTAAATCATTTGTTTGCACTCAGTCTAAATGTTAATCCATTCTATTTGACCCACAGATAGGACCCTACTAGGTGCTACCACTCCGAGACAGAGTGGACCTGAGAGTGATAGCAATGAATAAATACTCCATATTCCCTAAAGCTCCAGCATTAGTGGAGTCTCACCATCAGATTGCTTAGTGTCATATTCTGGACATTCATTGGCGGGGGGGGGAGGTCTTACCTTTCTGCAGAGATGCAGTTGATATATTCTACAGTCCCAGCTGACTGGGTTTTTTTATGTTGAGAACAACACTGTATCATTCACTGTTTATGTTGTAGGGATAAAGAAATGAATGACAAAGAAACAAGGGTTAATGGACAGGGATAGGAGTGTTTTCATAAATCTATAGAACAAGTAATTCAAATAATAATCTGAACATTATCAATACATCTTAAAACAAGCAATTCATTTTATCAAAAAGTCTGTTCAGTGAAAGGTTAGAGGTTAAGTTTGCACAGAAGCAGAAAGAAAGGGAAGCACCAGCTTGCTTCATTTAACTGTAGTAAGAAAGTCAACATTGAAGCATAGCTTAGAGCAGTTCTTTTGGAAATGTTGCATTTTTTAGATGGATGAGCATTCTTCTTGGTGGCACAAGTGGAGCAGATAAAAGGAGCAAATCAGTGAAGGGAATGGGAATTCTTCTTAGTAACATTAGGTGGGTGGGCTGCTGATAGAGCCCAAATGAGGGGTTGATAAGTGATATGCAAGGGCGTGGATATGATGCTACATGGGATATGACTATGTGTCTCTTGCACTGCACATGCTTACATAGGAAGAGGACTATAAGTGAGGGCTTAATATGGGTTGTCCGAGTCAGCACAGGGGAGCTGTGACAGGATAAGGCTGTTGAAGAGGAGTCTTTACACTGTATTAGCTGCAGTCAGTAAGACAGCTATTGTGTTGCTGCATTGCATGTTTATGTGGTCAGAACTGTTGTGTGGAGCTCGATCAGGGAATAAGCTGTGAAGTTGAGAACAACTGTGTGTTTTAACAGTGCTACATGCAGGCTTTCATAAATGGTTTGGTTGTGTGTCCATGATCTGGGGTCCATTAGAGCACTAGCTGATGCTACAAGGAGACATCATGTGTGGCTAGGCAGAAGGCCTGGACATATGTTGTTACTGCTGAGGCTGCCAAGAAAAAAGAGAGCAAGAGATGAGATTTTATTCATGTGCTTCAGGAGCACTGCTTGTGATGCTTTCTAATTGGTCAAAAACAGTCATATGACTTGCCTCCACACCAGGTCTGTAGCATGAGTAGTCTGCCAGTCTTGGTTTTGATTGGTTGTTTTATGGTGTCATTTAATGCCGAATTAAATCATTTTGATAAAAGTTTGTATGTTTAAAGTTTTTATACCTTCAGATATTTCAGTTAAATGTAAAAATAGTTCTATTTTAAACAATTCAGTTTATCTTAAGTACAATTTTTTTTTGTTTACACACAGTTAAATGATCAAATAGTTTTATTACAAACAATTCAGTTTACACAGTTTTTGTTTCTACACAGTTAAATGTAAAAACAGTTAATTTTAAACAATTCAGTTTCATGGAATTACACGGTTTTGACTTATAAATAGGACCCTATCAGGTGCTACCATTCTAGACCTGAGTGAATCTAGGAGTGATAGCAATGAAGGGATAATCTGGATTTCTCATTACTGGAGCTTCATCATCCGATTGCTTAGTGTCATATCCAGGACACTCATTAGGAGAGTTTTATCCCTCTGCAGAAAAGCAGTTCTTGATTCTACAGCCCCAACCAACTGGGCATTAGTCAGCCATTGTCCTGTGTGGTCACATACCATCCTATCTTTTTTACCTTGATGAAAGTTTGATGTATCATTACAAGATTCAACATCAGAGTTTGACAACATGCATATCATGCAGCATTTAGATAAATATTAGGCTCAAATATGTAAACAACAAGTTCATTAAGTGTTATAAAACTATAAAGCACAGTGAAAGGTTTGGTAGATTAATCATATATGTTTCTTTATGGCTAGTAATTCATCATACTTGTTTCCAGTGAATGCTGTTCCTTGGGCTTATCCAACAGCACCTCTGCTGAGGAGTAAGACACCCCATCAGCCTAGTTAGCTGGAGCTGCAGAATACACTGACTGCACCTATGCAGAGGGGTAAGACCCTGCCAACAAGTGTCCAGATATGACACTAAGCAATCTGATGGTGTGGTTCTAGTGATGCTTGGGCTTTAGGAAATGTACAGCACCCCTTCATTGCCATTGCTCCCAGGTCTACTCTGGCCTGGAACGGTAGCATCTGATAGGGCTCTATCTATGGGTAAAATAGAACTAAACTGCATACTTATGCTAAACTGAATTGTTTGAATTAGAACTGTTTGACTCAACTGAATAGCTTGAAATAGAAATGTTTTTCATAATTAAACTGTACTTTCATTTAAACAACATGCTTATGCTAAACTGAAATGTTTGAAATGGAACTGTTTTTGACATTGAAACTGTACTTACACTAAACTGAATTGTTTAATATAGAACTGTTTACTCATGATAAACTGAATTGTTTGAAATATAACTGTTTATTTGAATAAAAATGGATTTGGCATTAAATAACCTACAAAGGTTGATATGCCATAAAACCCAAACAACCAACATCTTCAGTGTTATAATTGTATATGGTAATGCTGGGGAGGAGACAAAGAGAAGAGAAAGAAGCAACTGATTACACCAGGAATATCATATAGCTTGCAATGTTGCAAAGGTAGAAGAAATAGTATGAAACAAGAATAGAATCAACTAATAGAGTGAAATTTGTGAATTCAATTACCATGACCAGAAAATCTGGTGAACACTTACACACGACATACGGAAACACTAGACAGCTGTTTCAACCCTATTAGGTCTCATCAGCAGTGTATACCGTGATCTCCACCACTTGAGATCAAACCAGCGACCACAGATTGCAGAGCCGAAACTCTACAACTGAGCCACTGGTCCATATAGCACACAAGTGACACTAAATTAACTAGTTATGGTAGATGTGCTGCCAACTGACCTGAACATGTCTTGCAAGTTACATCCATACTCTTTACAGAGGACACGGTCATCTCCAGGGCCACGTCTTCTCATTGGAAATACATGTCCGCGTTATTATTATGACCTCTAGGGCAAGGATATAGACCTACATTTTCTTCTTTTTTTTTAAGTAGAAGAAAAAAAAAAGAAAATGTAGAGGGAAATTTATACGTAGAAATGTAAAAAAGAATTCTTTTTTCTTATGGTGATTCAACGTGCTTACAAAGAAGCTAAATTGTTGAATGACTGTTCTATGATAGTCAAGTTTTACGTGTTCAATGAAAAACTTACTTGTGTGCTATCGTTCATGTGTATATGTGTTTGTGAGGTAAAGTGGCTAAGCTCCAGAAGGATATTTTCTGAGTGTAAACCATTCCTGGCTGTCGAGGTGAGTGAGGGAACTGCTGCATGTAGATGCTGTATTGGGGATCGTTAGAACAAGAACTGGCCCTTTGTGTAATGTGGGATGTTTTTAATGTGGGATGTTTTTAATACATTTTTTTATATGTTTTTGATGGGATCAAGAAAGCATCCACAGCTTCAGTCTGTTGTGCCTTCTGATTGGCCAAAAAAGGCATAATTTCTTGTCACATGATTGCTCACCACTATGTCCAACATAATAAGATAGTGATCTTGAACAGAGTCTATGATTGTTCTGTTTTTTGCCCACAATAAAGAGTTAGTAAATTATGAAGAGAGTTGACTTCAAGTGTAACAGTGCACTCACAGAAATGACAACCTGATTGCATTGTAATAAAAAGCTACTAGAAATAGTATGATAGACTAGCAGACCATTGTTTATGAATTAAATTCTCACTGGCTGCTTTATACCAAACTAAGCTAAGACACTTGAGTACTGCAAAGTGCAATTTTTAAAAATGCAACAGAACATTAGAAATATAGTTATGATTGTAATTAAACATCTAGAAATTAATCTAATTTTAGCTTTAAATAACCCATAGGGAGTTGATATGCCATTAAAAAAATAAACCAAAACAATATGTTTTTTGATCATGCTACAATATCTTTTACAGACTAAATCATTTGCCTGGAAGGATAATTTTTTATTTTATTTTAAATATTTGTAATGGTAGACTGTGTTAATGACAACTAGAATTAGGATGGTGAAGGATAATACAGGTTAAAATTATCAATAATAAAAAATAATAAATCTTCATCCCCCCCTATAAAAAAGTAAATAAAAGATTTATTCTTTTGTTTTATTTTCTTTAGTTTTGTTGCCTGATTTTTTTTTTCAATAAACTAATGGATTTTCAATAACCACCTTAAGCAGATAAACCCCTATTGTGAAAGCGCAAAATGCTGAATCATGTTCTAGAGGCTTTTATCACTCCAATATACATAAAGGGTTTTAACTCCTGTTTGTTAGTGAATCAACAACCATCCAGTCACCATGTTGTAAAAATGTTGATACTTTAATAAACGACTTAGAGAACAACATTACATCTCTGTTATTGTTGAGCTACAAGAACCTACAAACTCTGACTGTACCATTTAGTGGGCACCAATCACCTATATTCTATTAAAGATTCCAACATGGCAGGTATCCGGAAAAGTAAAAGATTTATCCTTTTGTTTTATTTCATTTGTTTTTTTGTTTTTTTTATCAGTTTTTTGCAATAAACTAATGGACTTCGAATAATTACTTTTGTAACTCTGACGAGGCATATAATCTTTTCTTTCATGATGACTTAACAATTGGAAAGGTTAGAAAACACATTTAGGAGAAAAAATATAAATGTGAAGAGGTGGTATATATGATCTGCAGACCCTGGAAAAGTTCTGTAGGCCTGACATATCTGAGAAAATACAGAATTTTTTTTTTTTACATTATTAAGAGAACAAATTTGAAAATAAAAAAAATATAGCCAATTTTTTTTTAATGAAATACCAGAGTCAAAAATAAATTGATTCATAAATGAATCTGTACTTAGCATTTTATTAAAATTAGATTATTAGATGATTTTTTAGTAGATTTTTGAGACTGAGGTTCAATTCACCAACAAATTTGTCTTTGTTGTCTATATTTTTCATTTTTTTCTTTTTTTTTTTTACAATAGAACATATTTGAAAATATTTTTATTTTAAAAAAATATGGCCAATCTTTTTTTTTTTTACAAAATACCAGAGTCAAAATTAAATTGATTCATAAATGAATCTGTACTTAGCATTTTATTAAAATTAGATTAATAGCTGATTTTTGGTAGATTTTTAAGACTGAGGTTCAATTCACCAACAAATTTGTATTTGTTGTCTATATTTTTCATTTTTACATTAACACAACTGTGCTGTAAAGATTTGTCTTTTGTTTTAAATTGACTGCCTGCTGTCTACAAACAGTACAAACTTGTTTTACATCCTTCAGAATTATGGTTGTTCTTGAAATGGAAAGAAACATGGAAAGGTTGCTATTTTTCATCTAATGCCATTGCTGAATTTGTCGTGCATAATTAGATCAAAAGTAAACCAGAAAATTTCTTCAAGGATGTAAAAAAAAAAAAAAAAAAAATAGAAAGTTTGAAAAAATATGTAGCATATGGTCTTAAAAAGTAAAATTGTAATTTTGAAGAGAAGTACATTCAGTTCTGTTTGATAAAAGTTTCATTATTCTATCTGATGTCAAACTTTTAAAAACTTATTTATCAATCAGTCCTTGTAATTTTGAACAGAAATAACTGCACTTCATTTTGATAGCAGTTTCATTATTTCATCTGATCTTTTTATTGATCAACCATCATATACTTCATTTTTGTTGTTTGCTTATAGTATTTAAAATATGGCTACAATCTGACTTTTACTCCGACTAAAAGATATTAATCAAATTTTAAAACTTTTGTTTGAGTCTTTTTTATTTTTTTTTATATCAATTCTGATTTATGAAAGTAATAGTCATTTATTTTGTTCTTGCAATTGTAATTTTAATAATATAGCTTGCATTTAAATTGATACACATCACAGTGTATCAAAATCATTTTCTTTTTTTACAGATCTTTACACAAAAGTTTATTTCCTGTACACATCTAAAGATTATCTATGACTTCAGTATATTATTAATAATGATATATACATAATAATACAATATATGAACAATAATAATAACAACAATAATAATAATAATATAATGTAATATAATATAATACAATGTAATATATTCAGTATATTATTAATCATAATATTAGTAATATAGTAGAGTCATTATTATCATTATCATCATCATTATCTTAGAGGACACAAAATTTCTTATAAACTTTTCCCCAAAGCTAATTTCCTATATATAGGCTGTCCTCTCAGTTTCGAATGCAACCACTAATTGAATTTTGTGATTCAGAATACACAAACCCTCAAAAAGTACCTGTGTGTGATTTTATTTATAGTGAAGTGAAATTGCACCGCATGCAATCCACTTTTTGAGTAAGGTGCAGAATCTCCAAAGGTACATAAAATGCGACAATCGGTCCAAACCAGACTCTCAGGTTTTACTTTAGAGCTTTCTTTCTCCTCGATGAATTGCTGCAACTGGGGTTTTTGAGTCCACATCTACCCCTAAATGAAGTACACATGTGTACATCATGGTGCAGTTTTATATCAGACCTTGTCCTTGATGGACTGCTTTCAGCACAGCTGAAGAGTCCCATCTGCCCTTAATAACTATATATATTCATATCAGACATATCCCTCTTCTAGTTAGACAACCTGACAAAGAATAAGGAGTCCAACACTCCCAGAAATAAAGATGTACGAGATGACCGTTGAGCAAAAAAAGCTTCATTTTTCCTTTGACGAGTCTTGCTTTCATCCTGCAGGGTGTCTAACCACACTCCAAACCAGAAAAACTTAGTGGGGTTACCATTTTAGTCAGCGATGACGTGACTATGAAACAAGTAGTACTGAGTTCATATATATATAAAGTCTATGACTCCAATATATTGATATTCTTATCATTAGTACATTAGTGTCTATCAAAATATTTGAGAAACCTTTCCACAGCTATATTCATGGATGTATTTACCAACAGGATGTGACACAAGGTCAATTTTTCAGAGGAGTTTAACAGGCTTGAATTCATACTTTTCCTTCTCGTAAACCGGTTTCCATATGAAAGTTACAGAGGCCAATCTGCCCTATTATTTGTCTATAGCTAGAGGGAGAATAGTTGGATGCATACCTAGCCTTATATGAAAAGCAAACAGCCTAGTTCAGAATTTGAACTTGACTCACCATGTTCGTTTTCAAAGATGATAACATTACACTACTGGCACCTCCACCGTTATAATCATGTTTTGTCATGTAAGGAAAGAGAAAATGGTACTTGGTGCCGCTTTGCTTAGCACTCAGCATTATAAGGTATGGATCAAGAGTAAAGTGGAGCAATCCAGGGAATGGAGTAGCGCCCTCTTCTACACCTCGGTGTAGTAGCTATTGAAAAAGGAGCCTTCAGGTCACACTTGACTAATGTCGCCAACTTATTATCAGTACTATTCAGCTGTACCTTTTGTTTTAGATGCTATAATTATGAAAACAAGAATTCTGGTTCTACCAATTTTGAGGAATTATTTAAAATTGAGTAACTAAACCACTAAAACTGCTTCCAGAATTCATGAGATGTTTAAAGCGGTCAAAAAATATAATGGGGGCCATTTGAGGTCAACGTCTGAGGGGCAGACATAGTGTGGAGAGCAATTACATGATGAGCAATTAAATTTTCTTGGTTATTCAGAAGGTACCACAGACTGAAGTTGTGGATGCTTTCTTGACCCCATCAAAAGCATATAAATAACACCCTACATTCCTTTATAGGCAGTTCTCATTCTTGCAGTCCCCACACGTCTTTGAACGACAATAAGTTCCCACACTCGCTTAAGTGGCCAAGAACAGATAATACTCTGAACATCTCCTTTGGGTAGCAAGCTGCTTTAAATCATAAATGCATGAAGGATAGAATGCCTGTAAGTTTTTCTTTGAACACTTCTTCATAAGATCTCTGAACCAATATAAGAAAAGAGAATATTCTTGCATATTTCTGTATATAAATTCTACCTCATTAGTTGATTCTATTATTGTTTTCTTATCATTTCTTCCACCATGATTTAAAGTCGTTAGTATCACATACTGGTCAGCAAGTTGCCCTTCTTCCTCTCTTTCACCTCCCTTTTAATACCATACACAAATGTAACATTACGAACACTTAGTTGATTAAAAAATCATCATAACATTTTAATATAAAAACATGTTGCTCATGATTTTACAGTAAAAATTCATCATGATTTATTTTACTATCATCATCAACATCACTATCATGTCATGCTACTAGAATGGATATCTCTGACTCTCTCTCACCATTTGTCCCTATCATCTATTGCTTCTAACGGGTCTTCTAGACTACATCCTGTGTGCGTACAGAGCTGTTGTAGGTAAGTTCTTATTAGTCGGCCAACACTAGCACGTTTGTATGAAGGGGTCCATTGGAGAATATCCCCTATGAGTTATCTTTCCTTCACCAGCAGTGTTCCTCATGTCTTGTTTGTCTTATTTGGATGGTTTTAGAGATAGGCGGTAGATAGCAGTACAGCTGCTAATGCTAAATTGATAGCATTGCATAAGCTTTAAAAAACACAGGAGTTCTTTAACTCTTAATAAAAAAAAGGAAAATATTTTTGATATACTTTCATTATTTTGGATAATTTTTATGAAAAAATATGTTCATGTTAAAAAGGAGAACAAATAATATTTGAATGACTTTTTTTTATTGAGGAAAATCTGAAGAGAAAAGTGTTGTTTAAAATCTGTAATAAGTATCCAATAAATATGAAAGAAAGTAGAGGATAAAGTAGAGGATATAACAGAGGAACTTGACACGATATAAAAGCTGCTTATTATCTGACATGAACCCTCTGCATTAACTTTTATTTCATTGCACTAATTCAGCAGCTCTGACCCTTCTTCATATAATTTATCCTTTCATGCAGCTCACTTACTGAGATTTACCCCAAAGGTTAGGAGTTAAGCAAATAGTTAACCATCAACTTTAATAAAACCGTCAAGCACTCAGTGTGATAGCGGAACTTGTTTTTTTTTTCTTCATTTTTTTCCCTAGCAAGCTCATCAATGTCAGAGGAAATAGTAGAGAGCAAGCAAGGCAGGTCTGATTTCACATTAAGCAGGTTTCATGCTTTAGACTTGATGGTAAACAGAGCTGAAAAGCTATACAGTGAGCAAAACAAGGATTTTCAGTGCATTGATACTCAGTCATGTGTAGCATCTAAGCACACAGATCGAAAAACCTTTGAGATTATGTACATGAAGTACATTCTTGGCAGAGGAATCATCTGTCAACTCCAGGAGTTCTTCTTGAACATTTTCAAAGACATTATCCCCTTTGAACTTGAATTGATTCCTCGTCAATCATATTGAAATGTCAGCAGTGTCCACACCAGAAAAATAACATTTTGAACTCATCCCTCATTTTACAATTGGACATTGATAACTTCAACATAAATAGAATTAAATAAAAATTCTAATCATTGGATTTAATTTGATTTCATTATTTGAATTAAATGAAAATAAATTTTACTTACTAGTTTGTACAATTCCTTCTTTGTCCATGTTAACATTTACCCCTTACAACAAAAAAATATTACCTGCAGTGTTAAACTGACCCAAGATTTAAAAAATCTGCTTTGCATGAATAGTCTCTCTATATGAGACTAAGTTGATCATAATTCTTCTGCTGAGAACTTTGCTGATGAGGTTGTATGAATAGTTTCTCTATATGAGACGAAGTTGATCATAATTCTCCAGCTGAGAACTTTGCTGGTGAGGGTGTATAAATAGTTTCTCTATATGAGACGAAGTTGATCATAATTCTACTGCTGAGAACTTTACTGATGAGGGTGTATGAATAGTCTCTTTATATGAGACTAAGTTGATCAATATTCTCCTGCTGAGTACTTTGCTGATGAGGGTGTATGAATAGTCTCTATATGAGACTAAGTTGATCAATTTTATCCAGCTGAGTACTTTGCTGATGAGGGGCTATGAATATGTATTATTGAAAAGATAGAATTAAAAGAAAAGTATTTTAGATAATACTTGACAGCCAATGGACCCATGACAAGTCCAACAAAATAAAGCTTAGTTTGGTTGGTTCTATGACATATCAACCTTCATGGGTTATTTAATTACAAAGCCATCTTTTAGAAGAACAGTAGTGGTGCTATTTAACCCCTTCCTAGAGAATACAAGCCTTTGTTGAAATCCATCTTTTTTCTTTCCTTTTCTTCTTTTTTGAAGCAATCATACGATTTCAAATTACTATTTCTATTAATCATTTTAAACATGTAAACTCTTTATATGTCATACTTGATATTTGCAATATCACTGCTTTACGAGACAATTTATCAAGGCTCATAATAATTAAACACTTCAAACTTTGTTGAAATATTCAGGTACATTTTCTTTTTAAGTAGAAGAATTATATTATAAATTCAATTACTATAACCAGAAAATCCAGCAATCATTGGGCACAACATACAGAACCACTGGACAGCTGTTTTGACCTTATTAGTTCTCGTCAGCAATGTATCCTGTGATCTCCCCCACTGGAGATCAAACCAGCAACCACAGTATGCTGAGCCATAACTCTACTACTGGACTACTGGTCCACATGGCACACAAGCAATGCTAAATTAACAAGCCATGGTATCTGAGCAGCCAATCATCCTGATGTATCTTGTAAGTTGTATCTGTACTCTTACAGAGGACATGGTCACCTCCAGGACTATGTCTTCCCAAGAGGATTGGAGATAAGCATCCATGTAATCATAACCTCGTGGGCAAGGAAATAGATGTACATTTTCTTTTTTAAGTTAAGGAATTATATTATAAATTGAATTATCATGACCAGAAAACCCAGCAATTCAATTTTACCAGCATATTAAGTTTTAAAATTATTTTAAACAAGTGAAGACATCATACTTAGTTATAATATTATCAGTTTTTGGGTTTGGTTTTGTCTAGTTTTATGGAATATCAACCATTGAAGTTTATTTAATGCCAAATCCAGTTTTATATATTAAGCAGTTCTATTTCAAACAATTCAGTTTAGCATAACCCATAGATAGGATCCTATCAAGTGCTACCACTCCAGGCCAGAGTGGACCAGGGAGTGAGTGCAATAAAGGGATACTCCACATTCCCCAAGCTCTAGCATTACAGGAGCCTCACCATCAGATTGTTTAGTGTCATATCCAGGACACTTGTTGGGGGACTCTTAAACCTTTGCAGAGATGTTGTCAGTGTATTCTGCATCTGTAGCCAAGTGGGCAATGTAATATTAGTGTTTTAAAGGTAAATAAAGACCAATCACATTTTAAACATTTTCTCAAAAAGATCTGTTTGTCCCAAAGATGGAACTCTGACAGGTACTACCAATAAGTCCTTGTGGACTTGGAAGTGATGGCAACAAAAAGGTTGATATGACACTGGAGCCTTGCCTCCAGATACAGTTTAGTGTCATACACAGGACACTTCAGTAAAATGAATTTATATTTGAAAAATGCAAAATTGAATATAATGACAAAAGTAAACTTACAGCAAGCCTTACATTCGCACCTTCTTAAAAAGTTTCAAAGTAAATAGAAGCATCTGTATAATCAAGAACTGACATATTTTATATTGCTGTAAATTTTAGTATTGCTGTTCCCCTTGATTTTATTGTGACAGTATGTTCTTTCAGTACAGCTATTTCATTTTCATATTATTCACAATGTGTATCCACATTTTCAACGATTATTAAATGTTTTTTTTATTAAATGTTTATCTCTTACAATTTCATTTGTGGAAATCTCTTTTCTAATTTCTTTGAATATAATTTGATTTTTCTATTCTTCCTGGTCCAAAAGAATAGATAAAGCGAAGCCTCTCGTGATTTCGCTGATTTCTGAATATTGACTTCTTGTAATGTTTAAATTTGATTATTTTATAAGGTGATTACAATTAAATATACGTTGCGGATTATTGGACATATTAATTGAATCTAGCATTAATTAATAAATTGATGATATGAGCAAACTAAAAAAATGACCCCAATTTATGAATAGAAGTTGTTGAGTGTAACATATGAATTAAAACCCCCCTTAGATAGTATGGTCATACTTTAAAATGAAGATTATTTTTTTTCTTCAAATAGATGAGGATATGTTTAAATGTACCATTGATAGTCCCTCTGGTGGGATTGCCACTTAAATTCTGACACACTACATAGCTCATTTGTTGAGTAGAGATTTGTTGGGTGAGTACATGCCTATTGTTTACTGATAGTATCCCTTATGGATATGCCCAGTCAACAGAGAGCTAGGGTCAGACATTAGCCATTTTTTAAGATTATCAGTGTAACAGAACATGTGAATATTTTTAATCTTGAAATTAAATTTTTGTTTCTACCACTTTTTGTTGAAAAGTTATGATGCTTGGAGGTTGTCTTTTTTATGAAAAAATTAATGGAAAAAATTAATGGTAAATATTGTGCTTCCACACACCCTATAAAGCAGCAGCTGTATGGCCACCTACCTCCCATCACAAAAACTATCAAAGTTAGATGAACTAGACATGCAGGACACAGCTGGAGAAGAAGGGACAAGCTCATAAGTGATGTTCTTCTATGGACCCCCTCACATGGCCGAGCAAAAGCAGGGCGACCAGCTCGAACCTACATACAGCAGCTCTGTGAGGATACGGGATGTAGCCCTGAGGACTTGCCAGAAGCGATGAACGATTGGGAGGAGTGGTGAGAGAGGGTCAGGGATATCCGTGCAGGTGACATGGCAAGATGGTGATGATGATTGTGTGTGCAATCTTTCTAGCTTAGGTACACATTAATTTAAAACAAAATACACCAATGGTTTCCAGAAATGTTCTAATTTTTCGGATTGAAATGTTCAGTAATATATTTTGATAACTATTTTGGTAAATTTTTGCTTTTATAACCAGATTTTAAGTTAACATCCCCTAATGAAATAACTTTTTTTAAGGTAAAAAACACCAAAGTATTTTCTATGTGTGTGCAAATATATAAATGCTGACATTACTCATAACTCATAGTTATATACTAAAAAAGAATTTATATGATAAATTTTTTAAGTAATTTCATTTAGATCTGCCTTAGATCTTTAGAAAGCATCCATAATCAAGATTTTCTTTAAAGTGTTGATATTTTGTTGCCAAAGTTGATTTTCAGTATAAATATCAGGTACATGGCATATATAATTCTATTGTTTGTAGCAAAAGACCAAGTCAAACGATGTGTATTCATTTAATTTAATTTGATACTGCTACGTGCTATTAATACTCTTCTAAAATCTGTGGGGAGTTCCTGCTGGACTGCAGCCTCAAAGTAAGTGAATTTAAACTCCAGTCACGTTATTATGCTACATTTCAGACAAATACTCGTGGGAAAGGCATGACCCCCACCCTTATCTTCCAAGCAATGGGTTAAATAGTATCACTGCTGTTCTTCTTCAAAGATTGCTTTGTCATTAAATAACCCACAAAGGTTGATATGCCATTAAACAACACGAAACCAAAGTTTGGTTTTAGATGCAATTTTTTTTTAGTCTTTTGCACTTTTACATATGCGTCCAAAGCCTAGTAAAGTTGTAAGTAAAGTTGGCAACCATAGTCAAGGGTGACCCGAAGCCTCCCTTTTCGATAGCTACTACATCAAGGTGTAGGGGAGAGTGCTACTCCATTCTCTGGATTGCTACACTTTACCCTTGATCCATACCTTATAATGCTGAGAGTTAAGCAAGGTGGCATCAAGTACCATTTTTTGAGTCTTTGGTATGACTCGACCTGGGATTGAAACCCGGTCTCCTGGACCATTGGTGAACACTCTACTCATTAGACCAATTTCTTCCTGCATAGGGCTATTTATAGGTCATGAATAGATATCTGGTAAAATTCTGGCACATTGTATGGTTTATCATATTTTTTGACAAATTTAAAATGTTCAATCAAAATGTCCATGAAACAATCAATTTAACCCTCTGTGCAGTTTCAGAAGCCATCATAACTTAATGACATGTTGTTGATCTTGATCTGCCTTGGTTAGTTTCATGTATCTTCAGTTCTACTGGAATTATGATCATGTTTTAGATCAATATAATGATGGTCCTTAAACTTCGAATTTTGCTCACTCGATGACCTTCAGTCTGTGGACTGCCTGCCATATCGGACAAAATTCATGTTTCTTGACCAACATAGCGTAATTGATGCTGGATGATGGGTGCCTTGATATTTGCAGAGCCAGTCCTACATAATTATTAAATGATAAAGACGGAATGGGATGTTCTGTCAAGATATTAGAAACAGAATTTCATGTTATTTTAAACTTGAAAAATAAAATGCCATACATATATTATATGCAATGATTTACAAATTTATTCAGTCCCTCTTCTATGAGTAGGATGAGGCACAAGGATGAGACACAAGGTCAATTTTTTAGCAGAGGACAACTGTTTTGAATTTAGAGTGTTTTTTTCTCTGAGACCAGTTACCATACCAAAACTAAAAGAGCCTAGCCTGCCCTACTATTTACCCATAGCCAAAAGTTATTAGCACTGTGTGAAATTCAAAGTCTTGTCTAGCAACTGAACTTAAATCACCAAGTCCATTTCTTACAGCAATAACCATTATGGTAGGTTGGGTGGTTGGTTGGTTGGTTACTTGTTTTGTTTTACAGCGTATTAACCCTTTTCGGGTCATTTAATGCCGAATCATATTTCAAACAAATCAGTATAGTCTTTATTTACAAATAGTTGAATGTAAAAACAGTTCTATTTCAAGCAATTCAGTTTAGCATAAGTACACAGTTTAGTTCTGTTTGACCCATCGACAGGACCCTATCAGGTGCTACCACTCTGGGGTCAGAGTCGACCTCGGAGTGATGGCAATAAAGGGTTACTCCGCGTTTCTCAAAGCTCTAGCATTACTGGAAACCCACCATCAGATTGTTTAGTGTCTATCCAGAACACTCTTAGTGGAGGTCTTACCTTTCTGCAGAGAAGCAGTTGGTGTATTCTACAGCTCCAGCCAACTGGGCAAAAACTTGGCTGATGTAAAGGTTATTATAGAAAGGTTATTATTATAGAAAAATGTGCAGACTATGTATGAAAACATTTTATTATAAAAAAGCATAGCAATACTTAAATAATAATGCATTTACATCAGACTTACGATATACAGGGTTGGTTAAGCAGTCGAGCTTTCTCATGCCAGGTTTGACCTTTGACAGTGTAAAGGATGCACTTCACTGGTCACCAAGTTAATAAATTGATCTCTTGTGTAGATCAGTATATATTTACCCAACTCCTTCTCCATGAGCAGGATATGACAGAAGGTCAATTTTTTAGCAGAGAAAAGCTGGTTTGAATTGAGAGTTTTCCTTTACCTAAACTGGTTGCCTAACCAACAACCTAACCTAAGAAGCCATTCTGCCTTTTCTGTCAACCCATAGCAGGGAGGATGACAGGTGAACTGATGCTTTTCTCAATGGTAATAGTGAAATGAAAACTGACTTGTCCAGAATTTGAACACGCGTTGCTAATTCCATTTCTTACAGTGATAACCATAACACTAAAGATGCTTCCTTTGAAGTGGTTGATCGACTCTTCAGTAGGTTTTTTTTTTAATCCAGCTGGGTGTTTTGTCTTCTTCAACATTTGAGCCTACCTGGTGTTTGAATTCAGAGTTTTTCTTCTCTTAGGTTAGTTGCCCAATAAATTCTTAAGACCAGTATTCCTAACTATTTATCCATAGCTTAGAGAAGAGATGAATTTGTGATTTTTCCTAGCGCTATTACTTAGAATATTTGGACTATTGACCTCATCTTTATCTTTATAATCACAATATTTTGGCTGATATTTTCTTTGGCCTTCTTCATGTTGAACTCAGAAGTCCACACAGAATCTCAAACTGAATCCTTTATTTCGACCACAGGGGAGGATTGTTCCAATTCTGTTAACCATGAACAGATACAAGTGTTTAGCTATAGTAAGTATTCCTTGTTAGTCTTACCTGTTGATGGGATGGAACCTGCAGCCTCCAAGTGTATTTGTATGAAGTGAAACACCCCTTTGTTCAGAATTTTAACTTAGACTGCCAAGTCCATTTTCTATGATAATAACCATTACACCATCTGCATTTAGATTATAATATGTAACATACTTATATCAATATAATTACAGGGTGGAACGATAAAATTGTTGCCCAAGAAAAGACGACATGATTCCATTTCCATTTAATGAAAACCGGTTTTCTTTTTTCAGTGCAGACCACCTACTAGTTGGCCAGTTGTGTACAAATCCCAAGAGCAATAGGAGCCTTCTATCATGTCTGAAAGAGACACAATGTTCAACGAGCGAGATCGGAGATGCGCCACTGTACAACTCATGCTCTCTACCGATCCAAGTTATGACAACAGGACCATTGCCAGCACCTTTAAAATGCAAATCTGGATTGCCATGAATAACAGGGACATGTGCAGGGTGATGAAAACAAAGTTTCCGGCTACGGTTATGGTCTTTGGTGTGGTTTCAAGTGACAGCCACATCATACCACCTCACATCTTCGAAGTCTGCTTGAAAGTCAACACCAAACTGTACCTGGATATGCTGAAGAGTGTGGTGATCCTCTGGTGCAATCAGGTGGCTGGTGGCAGACCCTGGGTGTGGCAGCAGGACTCAGCACCGGCCCACGAGTCCAAATAGACCCAGGCTTGGCTTCAGAAGGAGTGCTTCGACTTTGTACCCTTCTCTCACTGCCCCCCCCTCCTCCCCGACCTGAACCCACTGGATTACTTTGTTTGGTCAAGCGTTGAGAACATCACCCACATGACCTCCCACAACACCAAAGCCAGCCTGATCGCCATCATCCGCCGAGTATTCGCCGAGCTCCCACCGGCGCTTATGGACAAGGCATGCTCCCAATTCTGGATACATATTGAGGCGGTGATTGAGACTAAAGGCGGCTACATTGAATAGATGTCAGCTCTACTACATAATCAAGTTACCTGAATTGATTTTTTCAATAAAAGTTTTAAAATAAAGCTGTAGTGTTGTTTTCTTTAGGATGACAATTTTATCGTTCCACCCTGTACATTATGATATATTGTTTAATTGTGATAGGAAGATTCTTTTGACGTGCAGCATAATTTGCATGGGTGGCATGACAGCTGTTTTTTAGGATAAATAAGATGATGTCCCAGCAAGAATGACCCTTGGGTTGTGTAGCAGGATCTCCACTTACTTCCCAGAGTAAATATTATGCAGTTGTTCCTCGGAAGAACTGCCACATGGATTGCATGGGTGGCATGCTAGATAGGAGGTGTGTCCATGTGCAGCATGTAGGCAGAATATGTGGCTATGGGAATTTCCTGGGTGTCCTGAAATTATATAAACCAGGAAAGAATTTTGACCCAGGCAGAACAAAGCAGAAAGGCAGAGAAGATTCACAGAAAACCACACTGTCACCCCTGTGTATATGCATTTCAGCCATCTCCAACTCCCTCTTAATCTACCCATATGCACATCTTGGGTAATAAAGAAGAGCAAGAAAAGGAACCGTTTATATTTTTATACATTAGCGTTCTGGTTGTTCTTCCCTGTATACAATAATATATCATCATCATCATCATGTCGTGCCATTAGCACGGATATCCCTGACCCTCTCTCGCCACTTCTCCCTATCATTCATTGCCTCTGGCAGGTCTTCAGTGCTACATCCCGTATCCTCACATAACTGCTGTATGTATTTTCGAGCTGGTCGTCCTGCTTTTGTTTGGCCATATGCGGGGGGTCCCTAGGAGTACATCACTTATGAGCTCATCCATGCTTCTCCAGCTGTGTCCTGCACGTCTGGTTAGTCTAGCTTGGATAGTTTTCCTGATGGGAGGCAGGTGGCCGTACAGTTGGTGCCTTGTGGGGTGTTGCTGCTAGGACTTGTTCAATATTGCTTGCAACCGCATTAAAAAATATAATATAAATATATCAATATAATTACATTATAGTATATAATATACTGATATTGAAACCATTATGAGGTTGCTGTACAATCTAGAAATGATCTACAAGCAAAAATAATTCAAGATTTGAATAAATTATGGTATTTTTTTCAAGTTTACACTAACAGGAAATTCTATTTCTAATATGTTGCCAGAATGTACCATTTCATCTTCACCATTTAATAATTATGAAGTTTTACTTAGTAAGCTTAATATAATGTAAATTTTGGTTTCTGTTACATTATTGGAAGAGTCTATTTGATAATAAGGGGCAATCTGTAAAAATGATAGTTTTATTTGACTCATAGATTGGGTTCTAATCAAGTCCACTTTAACCACTATGGATCAGAGTGAACCTGGGAGTAATGGCAATGAAAGAGTACTCCATGTTCCTCAAAACTCCTGGATTGGAACCTCACCATTAAATTCAGTTTCGTATAATATCCAGGACACTCATTGTAGGAGATACAGAGCTGACTGAGCTGGAGAAAGAGGGGTTCACATCAAGAAGGAATCTCTAACAATAAACATACCTTTGGGAAAGGTATAAAATTCCTTATCCCCACTCACAACTATGGGAGAAATAGTACCACTACTGTTCTTCTACAAGAATACTTTCAGTATCAAATAACCCACAAAAGTAGATATGCCATTAAAACAAATTACACAAACTAACAATAATCAGTGGGGAGCCATGTTGATTTTATGGAATTTAAATTGTCTTACTAACATAATTCTTTATAATTATTTAAACACTTCTAAATATGTTTAGCAGAAGCTAGGTCTTTAAGCTAAAGATGCAAAAATGACATTATTTCTTTGCAAGACTTTTAATCTGGACAAAAATAAATGTTTGAATAGATAAATCCCGCAAGTATTACTTAGATTGAAAAATGTTTCTCAAGAAATCACTAAAATCATTCATTGAATGCTATTAACTTCAAAAGATAAAATAAAAGATATAACAGGTAAAATTTCTTTTCTGTTTTATGGATGTATCTTTTAAAACTACAATTTATATAGGGTAGTCCCCATGGCCATTGGCCTAATGAGTAGAGTGTTCGCCAATGGTCCGGGAGACCAGGGTTCAATCCCAGGTTGAGTCATATCAAAGACTCAAAAAATGGTACTTGATGCTGCCTTGCTTAGCACTGAGCATTATAAGGCAAGGATCAAGGGTAAAGTGGAGCAATGATGTTGTGCTCTCCTTTACACCTTGGTGTAGTAGCTTTTGAAAAGGGGGCCTTGCGTCACCCTCAACTAAGGTCACCAACTTTACTTACTTAGTCCCCGTGGCGTAGTGGCTAATGTGATGGACTGTGACATTGAACCTCAAACTCCAGTCACACTAATACATTTACTTTTGGACTAATACTCCTGGGAAAATTCCCCTTATCGCCACAGCTATGGTTTAAATAGTACCAAAACTATTCTTCTACAATGATAGCTTTGGCATTAAATAAACCAAAAAGGTTGATGTGCCATTAAACAAACCAAACCAAACCAAACCATTTAAAATTGTTCTGTGTCATTCTTTAATTGATAACAAAGATTGTGGATATTGTTGTTATTCTCATCATGACTTCAATTCAAGCCTTGACCTGCACTCCTATGAAGATAGTTACTTCCCCTCGTATATATCTATATGAATACATATTATGGATTATTGAACTCTTCATATAGAAGAGCCTAAATATTGTAACAGGAAAGCAATGAATGATGAGGGACTAAGTCTAAACAAAGAAATATAATTATCATGCCTAGTAATCTCTTTTATATATACCAAGGGATTTATACAAATTGCTTTTGTTGTGGAACAACTAAACAACAGAGATTTTATCATTTAATGAAATTAGAACCAAAAAAGTGATAATTGACTCCATTTTGATATTACAACACTGGTTTGGTTTCTTTGCTTTAATAGCATATCAACTTTTGTGGGTTATTTAATGCTAAAGTCATCCTTGTTGAAGAAAAATAATGATACCCATAATTGGGAGGATAAGGGGGGGGTTCATACATTTCTGAAGGGTATTAGTCTGAAAGTGAATATAGTAGATTGACTAGAGTTTAAACTCAATTACTTTAAGACTGAAATCCTGCACTTTAACCATTACGCCTCACTACACAATTTCAGAAACCATTTTGATATTTTTGCAACTTCTTTTCTGTTGTATAGTGATTCGTACCATGTGACTTCCAGTATCACGGAGATATAAAAGACATCATATTTCTTCAGCACAAAAGTTCTACAAGATCTCGGTCAATAGTAAGACCAACTTCAGACGTAACATCCACAGCGCAAGAGCTATAATATTTGTTGGACTGTACCACTTCAGTTAATAAATAATTAACTCTTTATTTCACTGTGTATCTCATCCTTACTACGATACAATATTTTCCCTTTAATCAAATTAAAGCTTATAATTATCATTCTGGGTTTTCAGACTATTGTCTTCATCTTTTATTGTTATATTCACATTTCCTCCAGCCTTCTTCCGGTGTTTCTTGTCAAACTCGGGAGCCTACACAGAACTTCAAACCAGTTTATTTATTTGATTCACGGGGGGTTGTTTGCTCTAATTCCGTTAAACATAACAGGGCACAAGTGTTGAATATTCCTCTTTTGTCACTTGCCTGCAGTGAGGATTGAACCTGCAACCTCCAAATCAATCAACACCTATAAACATTATGATGGGTGTCCTACTGGACAATTCTGAGAGAATTTTTGGGACTTATAAACTGAATGTTCTTACATCACTATTAATTACAAATATTATGAATGATTTATTACCTGAGCTCATATTACGATTTTTTTTTATCTAACCTTTTTGATTATTGATTCCCATATTGTATTTATCTCTATAATTTTCTGCTCAACTGGTCACTGTAGCCTAACATATGTGCTGATTCTTTAAGACATCTAATTCTCCACTGTTCTTCTTTATCAATTATTTTAACTTCATCACATGAGGGCAGATGGTTTCCCTTTTCCTTCCATATATGATCCGCCATACCTGACTTTTCAGTTTCACCTCATACAACAGCTTTTCAATGTTCTTCTAGCTTTACTTTTAGTGGGTGGCATGTCTCACCTTTGTATACTTTACCACAAGTACAAGGAATGGAGTACACACTGTTCTTGGTCATGTTGAATTCTGTTGGAGGCTTGACACTTTGGAGCTATCTCTTCTTATATCCATTCCTTAAGAACACATTCTTTGTTCATGGGATTTAATAAGATTTTTTGACATATATATATATATATATGTGTGTGTGTGTGTGTGTGTGTGCGTGTGTGTGTGTCTGTCTGTAAAGTAGAATTGGCTAGTCAAATTCAAGTCCCACTTATTTGTGTTCTCTTTGCACTAATGTCCCTAAGGAAAGACATGAATTCATCTATTCCATCCTTGATCATGGAGTAGAACAACCAATCTTGGAGAAGTACAATTCTGAATTCAAACTCCCTGCCACCATATTAAGGACTGGACTGTTGTCAGAATGGGTGACCGAGATTTAAAGCAAAAATGGGGATAGATTTCTAGTCCCTGAGTAAAGTTCCCAAATCTTTTATGACTCTTTATCTCAGACCCTACCCATTGATATAACTACTGCTCAAACAGGTCTATGATATATTAAGCATAAATATCATTAACATGAATATTCCTTCAACAATCCACAGAATCAGTCTGTGATACATTAAAAATAAAGATGAGGCAAGAAATCTTCAAAGAATGTAAGGTGAAGAGGATTTGAGATTTAAGAGTGAGAAAAAAGCTGCTGTTATATATATATGTACACACACACCATATAAAAGAAAAACCTTTAAAAATCACTTATATTTGTTTGTGATAATATTCATTTCAGCAGACCCTATATTTTTTTTCAGATGTTCAGTCTGCATCTTAAGACAAAAAAATGCATTTTGTCTGAAGATGCAGATCTAATATTTAAAAAAAAGGGTCTGCTGAAATAAATATTATTGCAAAAAAATATGAGTGATTTTTAAAGGTTTTTCTTTTATATGGAATTATTTGCTCTGCATTTTAATTTATTATTGTTCTATATTGAGCACTCTATTGGATTTTGAATTACATGGATATTGAAGAAAGAAAATCCTAAAATAGAATCGTTCCCATCATTGATTAACTTGGCTTTGAATAATATATATATATATATATATATATATATATATATATATAAGTAAAGTTGACTACAGTAGTTGAAGGTTGACCCAAAGGCTCCCTTTTTAATAGCTACTACACTGAGGTGTAAGGGAGGGCGCTACTCATTTCCCTGGATTGCTATGCTTTACCCTTGATATGTACCTTTTAATACTGTACCATTTTTTGAGTTTTTGGTATGATTTGACCTGGGATTAAACCCTGGTCTCCCTGGCCGTTTGGTGAATGCTTTACCCACTAAAGTAATAAAATCAGGATATCTGTGTGAGTTAGTGCCCATTCTTAATATTTTTCAATCAATAATCTCAGTACTTTTTGAACAGCAATTTTTTTGCAAAAAAAGAAAAGAATTGGGCCAGCAGTTTTGAGACACTAAAAGAAAAGATAGCATACTTTAATATGTTATAAAATAAAGAGTCTAAGAGGTGGAAAATTCACTGAAATAAGAGGAATATTAGGAAAAAAATTAATGTTTCATTCATTGTTCATTTTTTGTCTTGGTAAATACAGCTTCAGTCAATGCTTTTTGAAAACACCTTATATTCAAGAGTAGAAAACAAGAAATGTTTTATGTTCCTGTTTTCAATAAACATGAAATAAATGCATTCATTTTTATTCAATTTTTTTTTTTTTTACAGGCCCTGGCATTTCTGAATTTTATGCAACTAATTCACTTCTTCGCACTTCCCGAAAGAAGCCATTGCAGAAACGATCTTCTTTTCACCACAATCCAAGCACCAATTCCCGGAGCTTGAAAACTTCTAACATCGGTCACATTCCTGATTGTACACAATGGATTGTAGATGGCACTGAAATGGCACAATCACCATATGTTCGGAAAAAATTTTAAAGACAGATAAAAAAAAAAGAAAAATTTTGAAAAACCAAAAACAAATTGTAATCAAAGAATTGAAAACAATATACACACTGGACAAAAAGAGAGAAAAAGGCAAGAAAAATTTTTAAAAAAACACATTTTCCTTTTTTCTTTTTTTTTTTTGTATTAAAGATTTTTTTATTTTTTTTTATTTTTACCAGCTTCATTACACTAATGAAACTTTTGTGTAAAGCAAAAAAAAAAAAAAAATGTAAAAAAATAGAAATTTTCTTCCAAGAAGTTGATAAAATGTGCATTTTATTTTTAGTGCAGGAAAAAAAAATGACTTTACCTAAATAGCCAGTAATTTAATATTTTGTCAAACACACACGTCTTTATCTTTTAATTACCCGAAATATTTAAATTATGTGTTAGAAAAGGTGAGCATTCCTCTTGTATAGGTATTGATTTTTTCAGAAAACAAAAAAAAAAAAGAAAGAAAGAAAGCATAAGCAGAGAACATCTCGTATTCTAGAAGTTGTACTCTATATACAACTCCAAGAAGCAAGCATAGATCAGATATTGATTCTTGTGACCATATCATCGATCAGGATTTCACATTCTCCCAGAACTGGCTGTACTCTAAAATTGCTCATTCATCATGAGACAGGTAGTGTGAAGGTTAGAGTATTTGCCACATACTTCCAAAGGGGTGGAAAATTTCTCAGTTTCGTGTTTAATAATCACTTCTTATGAAGGCAAATTTGATTTCCCTTTTTATTTTATTACTGTAACACTATTTGAAGCCGGAATTTTTATTTTATGACTGTTTATTAAAAATATTTTGATTTTTAAATTAACTGTACATTTTTTTAGATTTGTTAAGGCATGGGTGGTGTTATGTTTGTTGTCTTAATAAATGAATTCGGTGAGCTGCATTCAAATCCACCCAATATCTACAGTTGATTTTGTTTGATCATTTGATTTAAATGACATCACAAACCTGTCTAGGGTTATTTCATGCGTACAAATGAAATGTTGCAACAAGTCGTTTATGATAGGTGCACATTGAAATGAAATCCTGAATTTCAAATGGTTGATAAATCAAGGAAATGTTTAGTTACTTCAAAGCTTGATGGTGAGAAAGAGTCATTGAATGAGTAAAAGTAAATGAAAGAAAATTCCAACGGAAGAAGTTATTATGCTGATATAAGTTATTATGTTGGTATAAGTTATTATGCTGATATAAGTTATTATGTTGACAAAATTATGAAATTAATTTGGCCATACAGATAGCTACAAAGAGTCACAAGTTGTCCATCTTTGGAGGAAATCTTTGAAATTTTTGATAGATCAAATCAGTGTATCTTAGGAAAAAGAACCTGTCAAAAATGCATACTTTCTGATTCACATTGTTTATAAAGAATAATGTTCATTGTATGTTCATATTTAATTTTTTTGTATAATTGTTTCTAAAGATTTTTTTTCTTTTTGCACACAGTCCTATTAAATACAAAAAAATTTTAAACTGATCTATTTGAACCATAGATGGGACCCTAACAGTACTACCAGTCTGGGTAAGAATGTAGCTGGGAGTAATGACAAGGGGTATTCCACATTCCCCCGGTCTTCAGAAGTGAATACAGTTTAGTGTCATACCCAGTACATCCCTATTAGTGAGTTCTTACCTCTTTACATAGGATACAGTTGGTATATTCTAAGCTCTGGATAAATAGTAGAACAGACTGAGCTTGCTCGCCATGATAAGGCAATCGTTCTAGGAGAAGAAAAAAACTCTAAATTCCAAACCTGAGAATTCTTGTTTGCAGAATCCCAAGCATATTGCTTCAGATTTCTTCTGTTATCAGCTCATCCAAAAAGTGTAGATGGTTATACACAAACCTTCACCACTATAAACAAATCACTTGTGTAAGCAGTCTAAGAGGTTATATATTTAAGTAAACAGTTGGTTAGTTGGTTGGTTGGTTGATATATCAACCTTTGTGGGTTATTTAATGCCAAATCCATTTTTATGCAAATTGTCAGCTCTATTTCAAACAACTCAGTTTAGCATGAATATACAGTTTAATTGCCAAAACATTTCAAATTCAGTTAATTTAGTTTAGTATAAGTACATATTTTTGTTTACACACAGTTAAATGTCAAAACACTTCTATATTAAACAATTCAGTTTAGTGTAAGTACAGTTTCAGTGTAAAAAACAGTTCCATTTCAAACAATTCAGTTTTGCATAAGCACACTGTTTAAATGAAAGTACAGTTTAATTGTGAAAAACATTTCTATTTCAAGCTATTCAGTTGAGTCAAACAGTTCTAATTCAAACAATTCAGTTTAGCATAAGTATGCAGTTTAGTTCTATTTAACCAATAGATAGGGCCCTATTAGGTGCTACCATTCTGGGCCAGAGTGGACCTGGGAGCAATGGCAATGAAGGGGTGCTCTGCATTCCCCAAAGCTCCAGCATCACTGGAACCTCACAATCTGATTGTTTAGTGTCATATCCAGGACACTTGTTGGGGTGGGGTCTTACCCCTCTGCAGAGAAGCAGTTGGTGTATTCTACAGCCTCAGCCGACTGGGCAAAGTAAACAGATGAGGTATTCACACATCAAGTTTGATGGTAGAGCTACTCCTACTACTACTACTACTGAGGCACGGTAGGTGTAATGGTAATCAGTTAAAAAAAAATGAAATTAGCAAGCAGAGTTCAAATTCTAACCAAAGCTATTCGCATTCACTTTGCACTAATGCCCTTGTGAAAGGCATAAATCGACTTCTCTTTCTCTCCAGCTGTGGGTAAAATAGTAGGGTAGATTGGGCTCTCTTGTCAGAGTGGAACTAGAGAAAGAACACTTCAGAATTCAAACTCTTGTCTAACGTATCATAGACAGGCATCACAGGGTGAAACTCATTATTCAATATGTCTTACAGAAACTGGGTTCTAAAGTAGATGACGAAAAAAAAGCTAATATGATGGTCATGGTGGTGGTTGTAGTAGTGGTGGTGGCTATTGTGATAAGTAAAGTTTGCGACTTGCCCAGTCAGCTGGGGCTGTAGAATACACCGACTGCTTCTCTGCAGTGGGGTAAGACCACCCCCAACGAGTGTCCAGGATATGACACTAAACAATCTGCTGGTGAGGTTCCAGCAGTGCTGGAGCTTTGGGAAATGCAGAGTACTCCTTCATTGCCATTGCTCCCAGGTCCACTCTAGCCCGGAGTGGTAGCACCTGATAGGGCCCTATCTATAGGTTAAATAGAACTAACAGCATATTTATGCTAAAATGAATTGGGTAAACTGAATAGCTTGAAATAGAAACGTTTTCGACAATTAAACCGTACTTACACTTAAACTGCGTGCTTATGCTTAATTGAATTATTTCAAATAGAACTGTTTTTCAACATTAAAACTGTATTTACACTTAACTGAATTATTACATATAACTGCTTGAATAGTTTGAAATGGAAATGTTTTTGACAATTTAACTGTACTTATGCTAAACTGAATTGTTTTCAATAGAACAGATTATTTACATAAAAATGGATTTGGCGTTAAATAACCTACAAAGGTTGATATGCCATAAAACCCACCAAACCAAACCAAACCTAAAGTTTGCGACCTTAGTCGAGGGTGACCCGAAGGCTCCATTTTCAATAGCTACTACACCAAGGTGTAGGGGAGGGCTCTACTCCATTCCCTAGATTGCTCCACTTTACCTTTGATCCTTACCTTTATAATGCTGAGCACTAAGGAAGGCAGAATCAAGTATCATTTCTTGAGTCTTTGGTATGACTCGACCTGGGATTTAACCCCAGTCTCCTGGACCATTGGCGAACACTCTACTCATTAGAACAATGGCCCTATTATTTTTCAAGAATTCTTGTTCTGCTGGAGGTTTTCTTCTACTAATGGTCAGGTTCTCCTTTCCCCTGTGTTTTTAAAGCATCATAAGTGACCCCTAATGTTTGTACACTTCTAGTTGAACTAGCAACTAACTTTAAAATGCTTTAACCAATTTCGTGCAGTATGGTCAGATATTGTTTTATTTTCTTCCACTTCCCATATTCTATGAATAGCTTCAACAACTTTGGGTCCCTGAAAAAAATAATGTCTCAGAATTGGTAGAATTTCAGTATTTGCATCTGCTGTTATAATATCTGAAAAAAAAATACAGTTAATTAGTATTTATAAAGATTATATATATATACATGCACAAAGTTCTAATCATCATGAACTGTCCTTGCAGAATAAACATTTGGCAAATAGCACTTTAATGTCAAAGTGTAATTGGGGATAAAGAAATATGAGTAACACAGAACCTTAAATTGAGTGAAGAATTCTAAAGAGTGTACACATGTAATGAAGGATCAAAATCTTGTAAAATGCTTTTTATAGGATTCTCTGAACAAAGCAAATTAATAAACCAACAATCAGAATTAGTGTCCAGATGCAGATACTAAACTAAATATTTCCTTTGTCATTTACTGCCTAGGCAAGAATAATTGATAAATCTCTTAAATGTCACTGAGTTAAATTTATTATCTTTTTGTTACATCTAAAGGTTTTAATGAGATAAAATTTTATGTTCCTTACATGGAAAGTGGAGCTCTGATTGAGATGAGATCTCAAAGAATAAACAATAGTCGTCAGGAATCAATTAGCAACAGAACGAGTAACATAAGATTAGAATTTCATATTTTAAATTTTAAACCGGCTTTGCTACATTTTTTAACACTTTTCTTACACAATTTGTTATTGTCATTATATATATATATAATTTTTTGAAATGTACCTGAAATAAACTAAAATATATAACAGTTATATGAATTATAGAGTTATTGATACTCTTTCAATATCTATATTAAATAAGATTTGGATAAATGTCTGTAAAAATGAAAATATGTTTGATGATAATAATAATAATAATCATCATCATGAACAAAAAAAAGAGAATATGCAAAATTGCCGACACTGCTGTTCCGGCTGACCACAGAATAAAACTGAAAGAATATGAAAAGAAGGATAAATATCTCGACCTTGAGAGAAGTGAAAAAACTGTGGAACATGAAGGTGACTATTATACCAACTGTGATTGGTGCTTTTGGTACAGTAACTAAAGGATTACTAAAGGAGCTGGAGGGCTTGGAAGTTGGCAGACAAGTGGAGACCAGCCAAACAACAACATTATTGCGAACGGCTAGAATGCTTAGAAGAGTCTTGAAAACTTGAGGAGACTTGCTGTCACTCAAACTCCAGTGAAAGACAATCAGCTGACACTGATGTGAAAAACTCCAACAGAGATGATGATGATGATGATGATGATGAGAAGAAGAAGAAGAAGAAGAAGAAGAAGAAACAAATTAAGTCCAAGCAAATATTGATAACATGTAGAATAATAAAAAGTGCAGATTCTATGAAGACGGAGATGAAACAGTTACTCCTATAATAGAGAAATGCAGCAAACTGGCACAAAAGGATTTCAAGACTAGACACAACTGTGTGAGAAGGTGATCTCCTGGGAATTGTGCAAGAGATTAAAATTTGGCCCTGCCGAAAAAAAAAGGCTAATGCACAAACCAGAATCTGTCCGAGAAAATAAGACGCATAAAATTCTCTGGGACTTTGAGATACACACAGATCACCCTATCTAGGCCAGAAAACCAGACCTAGTACTAATTAAAAAGAAGAAAAGAATTTGTCTTCAAGTGGATTTTGTCATTAAACAGACATCTGAGTGAAAATAAAAGAAAAAGAAAAGATAAATAAATAAATGGATCTTGCCAGAGAGCTGAAAATGCGCTAGAATGTGAAGATGACAGTGGGACTAATTGTAGCTGGTGCACTTGGAGAGTGGTCCTCCAAGGCCAGGAAAGGAAACAAGAGAGAATGAAGAACAGACAAAGAATCCTGACCACAGTATTTTTATATCAGTTTGAATACTAAGAAGAGTCCTGGAGACCGGGAGAGACCCGCTGTTTCTTAGACTTCAATGAAAAACTACCAGTTAAAAATTGTGAAAAGCTCATAAGGAGTAAATAATAATAATAATAATAATAATAATAATAATAATAATAATAATAAGCAAATGCAGCAAATTAACACAAAAAGAGTATAAGTCTAGACATGACTGGGTGGGAAGGTAATCCACTGCGAAATTGGAATTTGAGCATTCTAACAAATGGTATGTGCACAGCCTGAAATCCATCCTGGAGAATGAGACACAAACTTCTCTAGGATTTTCAGATCCAAGCGGATCATCTAATCTCAGCCAGATGACCAGACCAAGATATGGTCAACAAAAAAAGAGAAGCTGCCAAATGGCGGACTTTGCCATATTGGCAGACAACAGAGTGAAATTGAAAGAAGGCAAAAATTGAGATAAATACCTAGACCTTATTAGGTAACTGGAAAAACTGTGGAACATGAATATGACAGTGATACCAATTGTAATCAGTGCACTCGGTAAAGTCACCAAAGGATTAGTAAAAGGACTGGAGAGCACAAGTGGAGACCATCCAAACTACAGTGTTATTAAGTTTGGCCAGAATACTGAGAAGAGTCCTGGAGAATTGAGGAGAGTTGCTGTCACTCAAACTCCAGTGGAAAACCATCAGCTCATGTTGGTCTGAAAAAGTCTCAAAAGTGTAAAATAATAATAATAATGTGAAGGAAATTTAAATTTGACCTTATAAACAAATGATATATGCACAACCCAGCACCTGTCCTAGAAAATGACACACATAAACTCCTATGGGACTTTGACATACACACTGATCACCTAATCCTCGCCAGAAGACCAGACCAAAAAATCTTTATTATTAGGAAGAGATTATTTGTCTTTCCTCCAGAGATGGCAAAACAATTTGATATAGCTCTTATAATAATCAACAAAAAAAAGAGAATTTGCAAAATTTTCGACCTTGCTGTCCCAGCAGACCACAAAATATAACTGAAAGAATGTGAAAAGAAGGATAAGTACCTCGACCTTGCTAGAGAATTGAAAAAACTCTGGAACATGAAGATGATGATTATACCAATTGTGATTGGTGCTTTTGGAACAGTAACTAAAGGATTACAAAAGGGACTGGAGGACTTGGAAGTTGGCAGAGGAGAAGAGACCATCCAAACTACAGCATAATTGAGAACGGCCTGAATACTGAGAAGAGTCCTGAAAACTTGAGAAGACTTGCTGTCACTCGAACTCCAGTGAAAAACCATCTGTTAACGCTGATGTGAAAAACTCTAAAGGGTAATAATGATAATAGTGAAATCATTGTTACTCTTTAGACATATCCATAAAATAAGATTTGGAATCAAGTTCTGTAAAAATTAAAATACTTTTGATATACCCTAACAAGTTAGCATCTCCTTCCCGTCTCTCTACATAAGAACGCAAATCATTTGAAAATAAAACTTACTTAATGACTGAATTAACTCTCCTCTTTTTATCATGATTACTTTGCATATGTTTATATAATTGTATAATTAAATTGTAAATCTTTATTAATAGGAAGAGTTTATTTGTCTTTCCTCCAGAGATAGCAAAACAATTTGATGAAGAGCAACCAAATTTCCTTGGCACATGTATTGGACCCAGGAGAAGGTTTAAACATGATAAAATTTTATGTTCTTTGGGTGGAAAGTGGAGCACTGAATGAGGGGAGGGTCTCTAATAATGAACAATAGTCAGCAAGAAGCAGTGTGGAAACTCGACATTATTAATTGTACATATTTAGATTTCTTAACTTCAAAAGAAAAAAACAAAACAAAACAAATTATTTAATTAAACATTACAATATAGGTTTATGGGTAATTCTTCAACCTGAAAATGTAAAACAATATTGCCTAGTAAGGACTAACACTACTGACAAAAACAAAAATATTTAAAAATCTTCAGTTTGTTTTGGTGTTTAATGGTATGTCACCCTTCTTGGGTTATCTAATGCCAAATCCACCCTTCTAGAAGAACTGTAGTGGTACTATTTAACCCATAGCTGGAAGGATAATGGGGTTCATACCTTTCCCAAGGATATTAGACCAAAAGTGTACGTAATAGTGCAACTGGAGTTCAAACTCACTATGATTCCACAGTTCAGTGCTTTAACCATTATGCCATGAGAACACCCCCAAATCTCTTCAGTGTCACTTAGTTAAATTTACCATTTAAAGTAACAATTATGAAGAAGAGGGCTCTTATTTAGGGGACTGTCTCTAACAATAAACAATAGTTTTTGAGAAGACATGTCGTCAAAAGTTATATCAAATTACATGGAATTTAAATTTTCAAACTTCAAAAGGAGGAGTCCCTGATGTAGTGGCTAAAGTCCTGCACTGTGACATCATAGTAAGTGAGTTCAAACTATCAACTTCAGAAGATAATACAAAAAATATTATTGGTAAATCTCATTTTTTTATCTTTTATAATAACAATTACAATCTTCAACAGTTCAGTCAAATTTTTTTTAATTGACAACAAAGATCATAAAATAACCAGCTATGATCGAAGTCTTGATTTCTTTCCTTCAGTAGATGGGCACTTTATGATTGATTTTAATGGCATGTAAACCCATCGAGGGATATTTTATAGCATTAAAAGGTCAGGGAATCACATTCATTGTTCATTCATATTTACATTTTTTGTGTTGTTGTTTCTTAAGATTTTTTATTTTGCTCACAGTCCTTTCAAATACAAATATTTTCCAAACAGATCTATTTGACCCATAGATGGGACCCTAACCAGTACTATCACACTAGGTCAGAGAGTACCAGGTAGTAAGGGCAATCAAGGGATACTCCACTCTCCCTTTTCAATAGCTACTACACCAAGGTGTAGGGGAGGGTGCTACTCCTTTCCTTGGATTGCTCCTTTACCCTTGATCTTTACCTTATAATGCTGAGTGCAAGGCAAGGCGGCATCAAGTACCATTTTTTTTTAGCCTTTGGTATGACTCTACCTGGG
Organism: Sepioteuthis lessoniana; assembly: GCA_963585895.1. Lineage (NCBI taxonomy): Eukaryota > Metazoa > Mollusca > Cephalopoda > Myopsida > Loliginidae > Sepioteuthis > Sepioteuthis lessoniana. The sequence goes on from OY757908.1 coordinate 103,812,898, forward strand.
ATTGAACCCAGGTCTTTGGGACCATTGGTGAACACTCTACTCATTAGGCCAATGGTTAAGCCCTGCTGATAGGGTGATGGGTACTTCAGCTGGTCTACATAAATTGATGATATATAATATGTATGAATAAATACACTGCCAACAATCTTTAAATAAAAAGTTAATTTTCTTCTAAACTAAAGATGTTAAGATTTTATTATTTCTCACAAAGCACAATAAAATTAAACAATATATTATAAACTGTTATATATAACCAGATTGGTAAATCATTTTTATGTTGTATTGATATATCATTTATAACAACAATTGTTGGTGTCATTTTTTACATAACAAAGGTTACAAAATAACCAGCATAAATTTAAGACTTGACTCCTTACTCAGTGTAGATGGATATTTCAGCTTGTAAATGATAAATTGAAGTTATGTTATTTGCTTTTGTATGAAATTTTCATTGGTTGTTGTCTCCTGTCTCTATCATAAGTTCAGTTCATGTCAATAAAAAAAAACATAACATATGCATTTTATATGCACAAATTATTACATGAAATGGCACTATCTCTTGAACATCAGGCACTTTTTACTGAAAACTTCAATGAAACTCAGTTTGAATTGTAAACTTACAAAAATGTTGATATTTTTTTATTAAATGATTATTGTAATTCTTCCAAAGGATATTCAAGAAAAAAGTTCTTCAACAAGCTACCAATGTTATCACTTGAAATTCTTCTGAACAGATTTATTATTGGTAAGTTATTGGGTTTTTTTCCTGTTTTTTTTCAGCATATGTCTTGGTATAACCAACACTCAAAATGCCAACCAAATTTCTTTGTATAAAGCAGATATTATTCACTGTTATTATGTGATCAAGTGTCATTAAAATATTTCTAGGTTATCTAAACAATTCTTTTCTTATCTGAAAATTTTCACACAATATTTTTTTTTCATTTTATTTTTTCAGTTTAATCTACAACCAATTACTAACTACCACTTTGCACTTATGTTCTTATCACCCCTCCTAGCTATGGGTAAATTTTAGGCAAGACTGAGCTCTTTAGCCTACGTAGTTTAGGAGAAGGAAAACTTTGAATTCAAAGCAGTTGTACTCTACTTAATAAATTGATCTTGTATCACATCCTGCTTGTGGCAGAGGTGTTGGTCAATAAATACTACCAGTTAGAATCAGAAAGACAAAATCAAGTTTGGTTTGTTGGGTTTTATGGCATATCAACCTTTGTAGGTTATTTAATGCCAAATCCATTATGTAATTAATCTGTTCTATTTAAAACAATTCAGCTTAGCATAAATACACAGTTTAATTGTCAAAAACATTTCCATTTCAAACTATTCAAGCAATTATATGTAACAATTCAGTTAAGTGTAAATACAGTTTTAATGTCGAAAAACAGTTCTATTTCAAATAATTCGGTTAAGCACTAGCACGCAGTTTAAATATAAGTATGGTTTAATTGTCAAAATCATTTCTTTTTCAAGCTGTTCAGTTTACTCAAACAATTCATTTTAGCATAAGTATGCTGTTAGTTCTATTTAACCCATAGAGAGGGCCCTATCAGGTGCTACCACTCCGGGCCAGAGTGGACCTGGGAGCGATGACAATGAAGTGGTTCTCCACATTCCCCAAAGCTCCAGCACTGCTGGAACCTCACCATCAGATTGTTTACTGTCATATCCTGGACACTCATTAGGAGGGGGTCTTACCCCTCTGCAGTGGTGCAGTCAGTTTATTCTACAGCTCCAGCTGACTGGGCAAAGACAAAATCAAAGAAGGAGATAGATAGATAGATAGATAGATATATAGATAGATAAAAATAAACAGTGATAGATAGATAGATAGATAGATATGAATAGAAAGAAGTAGAAAGATAGATTGTCATATGGAATATAGGTACCAGCATCGTTTAATGGCACTTAAAAAATTGACCTTGAGTCACATCTTATTTGTGCAGATATGTTGATTGATATATGTAAGAGTATATTTATCATCATATAGTATAAACTTTTTTTTAGATTGCCAGGGTACCATGCTGAGCAATTTCATTTCATAGAATCTTCATTGGTTAGAGGAAGATCATTTTGTTGTTCGCATCTTTTCTCCAAATAACATGGTATTGGTTGTACTAGGTTACATAATACCAGTAGCAAAAAACAATTCCAAGCCTGACTTATACAACTACTTTAAATACAGATTTTCCTTCTCCTAGCTTTTTTCCTTTACTAAGGGAAGGAGCCCAATCTACCAAACTATTTACCCAGGTGAATTAGTGTGAAGTGAAACAGGCTTGTCCAGGATTTGAACTTGGATTTTCCTACAATTACAAACATGATGCCCTGTGGCTAACTATTATGGCACATATATACTTCCATATCATATCAAAGTGTCGTATCTGAATTCAAAGAAATCTAACTGATGTGGACATCCCATGGTTCTTTTGTGAGTAAGTAAAGTTGCCGACTGTAGTTGAGGGTGACCCCAAGTCTTCCTTTTCATTAGCTACTATACCAAGGTGGAGGGGAGGGTGCTACTCCATTCCCTGGATTGCTCCACTTTACCCTTGATCTGTACCTTATAATACTTGTTGGAATTTGTTTGTAATAATTGTTAGTAGTGAGCAAATACACATTTGCGTAAAAAGCAATGCTATGACTTGAGATGAGATTATATGGACATTTGGGCATTCAATTGCTCTGAGGTGGCTGAGTTCATCCTCTGGATGGTGATTGGTTGTTGGTCCAGTGAATGGGTATATAAGTGTGTATATACACTGACTTGCTTACGATGTTACAGGCTTGGAATTGGGTTACCGCCTTTTTTATTTTTTGTCTGCCAGCTGAAGCTTCTGAACCGGTAAGTGTTGTTCTTGTTGTTTATTCTGCACATTAGAGTAGTGATTTCTACAATGCTGAGTGTTATGTAGGGAGGCATCAAGTACCATTTTTTAGTCTTTGGTATGACTCGACCTGGGATTGAAGCCAGGTCTCCCGGGCCATTGGCAAACACTCTAACCATTAAAGCTATAGAATATATAATGAAACACTGGCATTATCATAAGATGGGTAATAAATAATACTATTTTAACATTATGATACTATTTTAATATTTTTCTCAAAAATTTCAAAGTCTATAATGTTTTAAAATAATCATATTTAGATATTGTCAATCAATAGTTCAATAATCATAATCATTCAGACTGTAAAAATTTTATACTTAATAATATCTCTGTTTATTAATATCTTTTCTTTTAGTTATATGGAAACGTAAGAATTATTAGGAGATGAGCAGTCCTACTGGCATAATGGTTAGAGTGTTTTCCAAAGGAGAGGGGTTCAATCCTAGGTTGAGTCATACTAAAGACTGAAAAAATTGTACTTAATGGCTTCTTGGTTAGCGCTTATCATTGTAAGGTACGGATCAAGGGTAATTGAAGCAATCCAGGGAAAGGAGTAGTAACCTCCCCTACACCTCTGTGTAGTAGCTATTGAAAAGGGAGCCTATGGGTTGCTCTCGACTACAGTCAGCCAACTTACTTTCTTATATATTCATGAGATGTTTTCTTTACCAATTTAAGACTATTCCGTCCCCTTATCGTTATTACATTTATTTTATAGAATTTATATGTAAATTTGACAACTATAAACTATAAACTTACATATATTGATTGATTGCCGAAAAATTAACAATATTAGAAGTATTTGTATTTGTTGGAAGATCATCAAATTTAATTCTCAGTTAAAAGTTTTGCAATATATCTCTATATATATACATATATACATGAGGATCATTAAATAAGTTTCCAGACTTTTTTCTTATGAGCACTTTTATTGATAGTACACACAAGAAACTCTAGTCTCCTTTGAAATATTCTCCTCTGGCTGCAATGCACTTGTTGTACCGTTCCAACAACTTCTGGAAGGCCCCATGGAAGTCCTCTTGTGTGAGCATATCAATGACCTTCGCCACAGCCTCTTTCATCTCTTCAATTGTCTCATAATGACAGTCTCTGAGCATAGGGAATAATAACCAAAAGTCACAGGGAGCAAGGTCTCAACTATAGGGACGGTGAGGAACTGTCTTGATGTCCATCTTGGTTAAATAGTCTGTGACAATGATGGAGTTGTGGACTGGAGCATTGTCCTGCTGGAAATGCCACTGACCCGATTTGAAGAGTGCTGGCCTCTTCTGATGGAATCTCTTCCTGAACTCCCTTAAAACCTCAACATAGTAACCCTAACCCTAACCATTTGGCCAATCAACTCTGGTGTATTGACTTCCTTACTCCTCCCACACCTCTCATCATCCCTCACAGACTCTGTGCCTTCCTTGAATCTCTGATGCCACTCAAAAACTGATGCTCGATTCATGCAAGATGCTCCAAAAGCAGTCTGAAGCATTCCATACTTTTCTGTGGTATTTTTTCTAAGTTTAAAACAGAATTTTATTGCGTATCATTCTTCTAAAGTGTCCTCATGTCCAGATTGCATTTTTGAAATTCACCAGCTGTGACAATCAGGCTTTAGTAGGGTGTTTTCCAATTGCTGCTGTAGCTGTTGATTTGAACCTGAAATCATAAATATTGGTCAGTCATCTCATAAGATGTATAGCAATAACATAGTGAATTTTCAAGAGTCTACGACAATTTTAAATGCCTGTACAAAAAAGTCTGGAAACTTTTTGAAGGCACTGTATATATATAGTTGGCGACGGTAGTCTAGGGCTACTCGAAACCTCTCTTTTCAATAGCTACTACACCAAGGTCTAGGAGAGGTCGCTACTCCCTTCCCAGGATTGCTCCCTTGAAATGTACTTTATAATGCTGAGTGTTAACCAAAGAAGTATCAAGTACCATTTTCTGAGTCTTTGGTATCAATCAACCTGGGATTGAACCCCAGTTTCCCTGCCAATTAGCAAACACTCTACCACTAGGCCATATATGACAGCCGCTGATTTCTTGCCCAGTTGGCTGGGACTGTAGAATACATTGACTACACCTCTGCAGAGGGGTAAGACCCCACATAATGAGTGTCCTGGATATGATACTAAACAGTCTGATGGTGAGGTTCCAGTAATACTGGGGCTTTGGGGAATACGGAACACCTCTTCATTACCACTGCTCTCAGGTCCACTCTGGCTCAGTGTGGTAGCACCTGATAGGGCCCTATCTATGGGTTAAATAGAACTAACGGCATACTTATGCTATAGTGACTGTTTGACGAAACTGAATAGCTTGAAATAGAAATGGTTTTGACAATTAAACCGTACTTACATTTAAACTGTGGGCTGATGCTAAACTGAATTATTTGAACTAGAACTATTTTTTGACATTGAAACGGTACTTACACTAAACAGAATTGTTTAACATAAAACTGTCTTGACATTTAACTGTGTGTAAAAAATATCTGTACATATAGTAAACTGAATTAACTGAATTAGAACTGCTTGACTAAACTGAATCGCTTGAAATAGAAATGTTTTTGACAATTAAACTGTGTACTCATGCTACACGGAATTGTTTGAAATAGAACTGATTATTTGTATAAAAATGGATTTGGCGTTAAATAACCTACAAAGGTTGATATGCCATAAGACCCAACCAACCTGTTTATTTCTTGGTATGAGTGTTTAAAAGCAAAATCCGTTTGAATGTTTATGGCGATTGTGAGATTTCAGTCCAGCCATCAATTTGCAGACAAGACCACAAATGGAACAGGAGTGAGGGGTGTCGGAAAGAATTGATGGTTGAGTTGAACACACCCTTATCCCTGATCTTGTCACCTTAAATTTCTCAATGCGATTTACTTCAAAATCCCTTATTCCATTCTGAATGGAGGCTTTCCATTTGTTCCTGTCTAGTGCCAAGTCCTCAAAGCTTCCAACAGGGATTTTAGTAGCTGAAAGATTGTACTCCAGCTTGTCCCTGTATCAAAACCAAGGCCAGCCAGTATTCCTTTTCCCAACTTTTAGCTCACAAAACATTAGGATTTTTGATATTCACTCATCGCTCATTCTTACCACATGACCAGCCCATCTTTGTTGGGACTGCATGAGAAACGTTTTAATACATGCAATCCCACATCTTGCAAAAAGACCAACACTTGGCACTTTATCTCTGAGCATGTATCCACATATGGAGTGAAGGCAGTGTTTGTGGAAGATATATATATATATATATATAATGTAACTGGAAGAAAACTTAAACCTGGTTAAATTGTTATTATGAATTTATTTTGGTGAAGAATATTATAATCTTCATCTCTTCAGATGACTTACATGCTTAATTTGTGGATCAAAAACAGCAAATCTGGATAACAGTATATATATATATATATATATATATATAAATTTTCAGGCAAAAAGGAAAGGAAGTTAAAACAATAAAGTATTAAATGAATTAAGAACACAGAAACAGGATGTTCCTGTAAATTGACCCATCCTAATTTGAACATATGTTAGATTTATCGTTGCTGGTGGAATTCTTGAATAAGGAAAGCTTGCAAACTAAATTATTATCTTTTTATTTTTCTGTTAACTCCTTTTACACATGTTAAGATCCCTAAGTTAATTGGACTATCATCCAACTCCTAAAAAAAAAAAGAAACCTTTCGGCAACCATCAGGTGCCTTTAATTTTATGTACCGCCAACTTCTATTTTGCTTACATAGTGGGGGTTATAGCTATCTACACTAGCATTAACCCGAAAATGGTCGAAGAAGACTAAGCACCCTAAAAATTCAAAAATTCTAAACATAAACTAATTCCTAAGATTCCAAAATTCTCATTTCCTGTATAAATCTCCCGATAATATTAGAGTATTGATTACTGAAATAAGTGTTTTTTTTTCACAAAAAATTCACCCAAAATCAATATCCTGTTTTTTTCCTTGAGTAGGACCCTCAGTGGCACTCAGTCAAGATATTTTAAGTTTATCTTTAGGTCTACATTTAAACAACAGTTTATTACATATCTTAAGGAGGTATTAACAAACAGCCTTGTCCAAGATTTGAACTCAAGTTAATGAGTCCATTTCCAATGACGATAAACATTACACCATGATTGCTATATATATATATATATATATATATATATATATAGTATTATTTGGTCCAGTTAAACCAGAGTTGTGAGTAATTCCATCAGGACAAAAAACCATTCAACAGTGAACATTCAAATTTTCCTGGTAAAGAGCTCAATGTAAGTTTTTTGTTTTTTCTTAAAGAAATATATATATATATATATGCAGTTGGTAGCCTGATGCTATTATGAGTTTTTTTCTTTTTAATGTCATACAGCTAGCAAAGATATCCCTGACACTCTCTCGCCACTTCTCCCTATCGTTCATCATCTCTGGCAGGTCTTCAGGGCAACAACCTGTATCCTCAAATAGCTGCTGTATGTATGTTCGAGCTGGTCGTTCTGCTTTTGCTCGGCCATATGTGGGGGTCCATAGGAGTACATCACTTATAAGCTTGTCCCTGCTTCTCCAGCAGTATCCTACATGTCTGGTTCATCTAACTTGGATAGTTTTCATGATGGGAGGCAGGTGGCTGTATAGTTGGTGCCTTGTGGGGTGTTGCCACTAGGACTTGTTCAAGATTGCTCTCAACATTCTCGTGTAATTGCTGTCTAGCTTCTTCTCCAGCCGTTTTGTTAGCGTCTAAGTAGTGCATCCATACAGCAGTATTGACACGACCGCTGACTAGAAGAAACTACGTTTCATTTTATTGGTCAGGACTGATTTCCAAAAGATCAATAGTCTATCGATAGCTGTCCATGAATTAGTTAGCCGTGTGTCGATCACGTGGCTTATGAAAGTTACTATGCTGTAAAAACCTGGCAGTGAATTAACTCATATAAAAGGTATACTTATTTTTGACTAAGTTGTTGCCCACAGTCCAGTCTGGGTGTCGCTGAGCTGGAACACACTTTTAGACAGGCGTTTGGCTTGGTACACAGATCAGGTTGGGCATGTCTTGGTTCCAGTGGCTGTCAATCAAGGCTGTCTGACATGGATTCCAGGAAGCCAGCATTCATGTCACACATGCTAAGACCAGCATCCTCAAGTCTCAGGGGACTGTCCCCACAGGTTCTAACCTTCCTTGGAGGAGCTAGGTTTATTGCTTCGCACCTGAGGAGCCTATTTTAGGGAAATATCAACAGGGCCTGAGGCATTTTTGGAGTCACCGGGAATGTCTAGGCTATGCCCTGCACCCACCTAAAAAAGCCTTTGTGCTACACTCATTTGGTTGGTGGGATATACCACAAATACCGAGTTTCAATGCTGTATAGTTTGGTAATAAATAATACCTAATAATATCCGTTTTTTTTTGCAAAGTGTTCCCCTATGTTATAGCATTCATACTTCAAACAAGAATATGGATCTGTATCTGGGCAAAATTGTATAGAAGACTAGCAATCACATATAATTCATGTCTCCCATCTTTGTGACACCAATGTTATCCCAAAGAATAGGAAGGTGCTTTACAATCTGGTATTAATGTTGCCCCAAGAGTGGCTGAATGAGGCTGAACTACTTTAAGAATATCTAGTTTTTGCCATTTCATCAAGGCAAGTTACTCTGTCATCCTGATAAATGAGTTTGAATTCAGAGTTTTTCTTTCCTTAGACTGGTAACCCTATCAAAACCTGAGATTCCAGTGAATCCTACCACTTGCCCAAAGCTGGGGCAAAAAGAGATGGATTCATGCCTTTCTCTAGAGCATGAACTGCTGTTAAACTCAGCCTTGTCTGGGGTTTGAACTTGGCTCTCTAAGTCCATCTTCTATCATGTTAACTTTTACATCATCTAGCATAAAAATGAAATACAAGCGTGAGTCAAAAGTTTTGCAATATTTCAGAACATGCCCATGGTGTAATGGTTATTGAAGTCGGAAATGGGCACAGCAACCCAAGTTTAAAACCTGCTCAAGGCTTTTTGCATTTCACATAGCTCTAATACCCTTGGGAGAGATATGAATGCAATTATTCTCTCTCTAGCTATGAGTAAATAGTAGGGTAGACTGTGATCTTTAAACCTTGGTATGGCAACCAGTCTAGAAAAAGGAAAACTCTGAATTGAAAACTGTTTAACTCTCCTTAAAAATTGACCCTGTGTCACATCCTACCTTTGTGGAGGGATTGGTAAATACATACATGTTAGTTTGCTGAGAGTACAAGATGTGATTGAAGTTCAAGCCTTGGAAGGTACCTGCTGAGGTTGGTAGAATTGTGATAGTTAGTATACTGACACAGTGTGCATTGCTTTACTCAATATATATTTTAAAAGCCGCACAGATAAATGTGCAATGTAATCTAATATGAGAACTTGTTGCTTTACAAGTACAAACTGGGCCATAATGCTATTGAAGCAACTGAAAAACCATTTGTCATTTGAAAGGTGAATGCACAGTTGATCATAGAGTAATCAAGAAATTTTGCTCAAGTTGCAAGAACCTCAACATTCAAACAAGCTCAAATAGGCCTAAAATGATGGATTCCAAAGCCATGCTCTAAGCAAATCCAACAAATGTTGGTAATCTCAGCGTCTCACAGTCCACTGTAGTTTGTCACCTTCCTGATTTTTAAAAAAAGCATTTAAAGCTGCTAAATACTTCATGTTTCCAAAATATGGCAAAACTTTTGATTCACTCTTGTAATAAAATCTTTAGTTTTAAAGAACATTGATTTTTTATGAAAAGAGTATTTATTTATGGGTGATGCTGTAATATCCCCTGATCCTAATTTTATATTTTTCTTTGTTTACTCTTTTTGGCATGTTTTTAGACAGTGCCATTTAACTGGTGTGCAAAATAAAGATAATCACTGCACATTTTAGAAACACTGCATTATATGAATAATATATCTCTTGAAATAATAAAATTCTGGTCTATTAGGTTTAGATGGTTTAGTTTGATGGCATATCAACCATTGTGGGTTATTTAATGCCAAATCCTCTTTATACATATATATCAAATATGATTTGTGAACACATTCTACTGATTATATTTTTAACTGAACCTAAGCTCATTTTTTTCACACAGTTAAATAGTTTCATGTATTTTTATCTAACATGAGTAACTCTGTTCAATATTAATCATTTGTTTACATACAGTTAAATGGTATTAAGTATTCCTATGTATCTCAAACAATTTAATTAAACATCAGTCATTTGTTTTTACAATGATCAATCAGTTCTATTTCTAACAATTCTACATAACTCATTTGTTCGCACTCAATTTAAATCTCAAACAATTCTATTTGACCCATAGATAGGACTCGATCAGTTGCTACCACTCCAGGTCAGAGTGGACCAGGGAGCAATCGTAATGAAGGGGTACTACGCATTCCATAGAGCTTTAAGGCTGAAGGAGCCTCACCATCAGATTGCTAAATGTCATATCCAGGACACTCATTGTAAGAGAGTCTTACCCCTGTGCAAAGATGCAGTTGGTGTATTCTACAGCCTTACTTTGGTTTAGAAGAAAATTAAACGTTGTTAGGAATGAATGAGTTTATTAGTGATGTTGTATAAACTTGAGATTTAGTGGGTTCACTATTAGATGGTGTTTACAATCAAACTTTAATTGATCATTTTTTCTTTAGTTTTTAGAAGAAGAATTAAGAAAAAGCTATCAGAACTTCAAAAATTATCCACAGTTTTGGGAAATGTTTTTTTAAGGAATCGAATATTGTTTTTCATGTTTTAAAATACAAGGTAAATTATTAAGTGAACAATCTTTATCCTTAAGGGTTTTCAGACAATTGTCTTCATGTTGCATATTGACCTCCAACCCGGCCAAGCTGTCAAAACAGGAAATGCACCTGTGTAAATAACAGGTGCATCCGGTCAAGGAATATCAGGATATTATAACCTTGACCGTGGACGGGTTGAATGAGTGCGAAATTGTGACGTTCGCAGGAAGAAGAGTGGGCATCAAATTATTATATATCCTATTTACCTAACCCCTCCGCTTGGGCAGGATATGACACAAGGTCAGTTTTTAAGCGGAGTTTAACAGGTTTGAATTCAGAGTTTTCCTTCTCCTAGACTAGTTGCTTCACCAAGGCTGAAGAACCTAGTCTGCCCTACTATTTACCCATAGCTGGAGGGAGAATAATTGGATTCATACCTTTCCCAAGGGTATTAGTGCTATGTGAAATGCAGTCAGTCTCGTCCAGGATTTGAACTCGTGTTGCCGTGTTCATTTCCTACGGCGATAACGATTACACCACAGGCACCTCCCAAATTATTATATATAAAATTATATTATTATATATAACCCGGGTGAAGACAGGAAGTCAGTCAGTTGGAGACAAGATGCAGTAGAGAAAGCCAGCACCCAGCAGAGTGGGCCCTCAGGCCCCCGATTGAGCAGTTGCAGTTAGAGATCAGATGAGTTGGAGAGAAGATGCTGGAATGAGAACATGTCCCAGAGAGGCTGGGCCCCCAGGCCTCCAGTTGAGCAGCCCAGGAGAATGGGAAAGAAACACTATTATGGCCAGAAGAGTGGGGGTCAGTATGTTGCAGTTCTGTTCGGTCTCCAACTCCCTCTCACACGCAACCCTTTCAATAAAGTGAGAGGTATATTTTTCTCAAGAACTGTGTCGCTCGTCTTTATTGTGTCATTGTTATGATTCTGCATGCATCTGCATATGTATATGTAGAGTGGTCATGGCTATACCACATTCATCTTTATTGTTATTTCCACAACGTTTCAGCCGATATGTCCTCCAGCCTTCTTCAGGTGTTTGTTGAACTTAGGAACCTTCATGGAACTTTGAACTACATCCTTTATTGAATCCACGGGGGTCAGCTGTTCTGATTCTGTTAACTATAACCAGGTACAAGTGTTAAGTATTCCTGTATTGTTACTTGCCTGCAGTCAGGATTGAACCTGCAACCTCCAGATGATTGTCTCCTTAGAAGCTTAGAGAACCAATGCCTATAACCATTATGCTATGTGTCCTAAGAAAGAACAAGTCTTCTATATAAATGAAAAGGACTGAAAGGGACAATGGCCAAAATTTCAAAATTCATATACAGACACAGAAGAGAATAGATTACAAATTAAAAGTTTGCATTGTCTAGCCAATCGCAATGAACTTTAACTAGTCATTTTTATCCTTTTAATGCTAAATAAGAAGCTGTTTCAAAACCCAACAAGCAGAAGGGAAAAACTATCTCAAGCTCTCTATTGGAAGCCATGACACTCAGCATCTCTTAGTCTAAAAAAATCTACAGTCAACTGAATCATCTTATTATCGTGACCATCTCACAAATATATGCCAAAAGTTTGTTATTTTATCTATTCCAAGTGACTTCCCGTTATGTGTGTGTTTAAATGTATTTATGATCTCTTGTATTGTAAGATCTTCATACATATGTGGTTCATTATTTTTATAAATGTCTTTAATATTTTCAATTTACCTTGCTTTTTTATTATATGATTTCTTATGGCTCCTTATATTACTCTAAAATGTTTCCAATTCTTCAATCAGGGGGTTTTCCGTTATATTTATTGACTCTTTTCCTATTTCTTGATAGATGAGTCCTTATGGTACAATGGCAAAAGTGCTGAGTTGTGACCCTAAAGTAAGCAAGTTCAAACTCCAGTTATACAATTATGTTCACGTTTGGATGAATATCCTTGGGGATGGTACAGTCCCCTTTTATCTCAGCAACTATGGGTTAAATAGTATCGCTGTTGGTCTTCAACAAGAATAGCTGTGACATTAAATAACCCACAAAGAATGATATGCCATTAAACAAAGAAACCAAACCTATTTCTCGATAGAATTTTTTTCAGTCCTCTTGAAATATATTGTGGCGTTTAAAAAATTTTGTTCATTTTTTTATATCTTTGGATACAGTTGTTGGATTTTTTGCTTCAGTTTTTCTTTCATTGTCAGGATCTTATGAATTAATACTATCTCATATTTTCTTTTAATTTTTTTGCTCTACTACTTTTCATTTTGAGATCCTTACTTATTTTATCAAGTATGGATATTTCTTCTCTTTATTCCCAAAATCTTTTTTGAATCCTTAATTTTCATTTGGGTTGCCTAAAGTTATTTTGAGATGGAGGAAAATAACTAATTTTCCTATTATTTTTCAACTTCTCCTATCTAGATTTCCTTTTTTATATTTTTTAAAATACATCCTTAGCAAACACTTGTTATGCAATCAAGAATGCTAGATGTTGCTGTTACTGAGTTCAGAGCGAGAGGTCACACTAGCAGAGATCTGTGAAAAACATCAGGTGTTCCTGATTGACAGGTAAGGATCATAAGTGAAGATTGCACATAGGGAACTGGAGTTAGAAAGAAAAAAACCCTCATCTGAGCTGCATGATTAGTTGATACAAATCACATGATAAAAAAAAAATGGATAAACATAGGTGAGAAAGAGAGAGAGAGTTTTAGTTCAAGTCTCAACCACCTTCCTCCCAAGAACAAAATTCTAGTCAGCGAGGTTTGATGTTGATAGAGATTTTTCTTTCAAATAGTGGTCTAAAAACCGCTTGTATTAAAATGAATACCATTGGAACTAGCCAGAAAAATGGAATATAGAAGAGTTAACAATTATCCAAAAGTATACCTGTTCATTGGCTCATTGGCCTAGTGGGTAAAGTGTTTGCTAATGGTCTAGGAGACCTAGGGTCAATCTCAGGTCAGGTCATACCAAAGGCTTTGCACCCTCCCCCCACTCCTCAGTGTAGTTGCTATCAAAAAGGGAGCCTTCTGGTCATCCTTGACTATGGTCGCCAACTATACCTGTTCACATCAGAGTGTGAGATTGACAGTAACTTTTGGAATCCATGGCTATAGAAAAAAGAAAGAAAAATAAAAAAAAAAGGAAAGACAGAAAATATTAAAAATGGAAAGAAAAAATCAAACAGAAGGAAATGACTCATCTAACAGAAAGAATGAAAAAATAAAAGAAAAAAAAAAGAAATAGGAATGAGTTACGACAAAGGAAGTAAAGAAATATTGAAGAAATATGAAATAACAAAAGGAAGAAATTGAGAAAAATAAAAAGGTCAGGACCAAAATGAAAGAAAGAAAGAGAAAAACAAAGAAAAAAAAGGGAATAAATTGCTCTTAAAAAGTTGGTTGGTTGTTTTATGGCATATCAACTCTTCTGGGTTATTCGATGCTAAATCCTGTTTATACATACATATATATTAGATATATATGATTTTTAAAGGAAAAGTTTGTATGTAACATAATTTTAAATCAAGCTCATTTGTTTACACACAGTTAAATGGATCCAAGTATTGCTATGAAGTACTAATAATTCAATTTAACATGTCATTTGTTTGCACTCATTTAAACGGTTTCAAGTATAGTAAATGAGGAGAGATGGGAACAGATAATAGATAAACTCACTCATTGGCATAATGGTTAGAGTGTTTGTCAATGGTTCAGAAGACTGGCGTTCAACCCTTTTATGATTTAATATACTTGAAACCATTGAACTGAGTGCAAACAAATGAGCTTTGCCTAATTAAAAAAAATGTTACCAACAAACTATGCACTTAAAAATCATACATGTACGAACAGGATTTGGCATTAAATAACTATGAAAGGTTGATATTGTTGTACTCCCTGAGTGGGGATGGGAGGGAAACCAACCGGGTTTATGTTTTGTTTACTCTGGGGCTTTTTTCTCCAATCCCTCATCATCCTTTCACTCGCTGTATATATGCCATTTCATTTCATCAGGTTTTTAGTAGGGTTTTCATGGACCGAATGAGGCATTTTGGTGATTGTGGCATGGTTGGTGGATGAAGGAACTTATTGTATGGAATGATTGAACAAAAATGACGGTTGTTGACGATGAGTGTGACTAGCTAGGGCTACATAGAAAAATATTGTTTTCGACCCCTTCCAAAATTTTGGGCCTTGTGCCCACTGAAAAGTCATACTTTTTCAAAAATAAATGATAATGTTGTACTCCCTGCATAATGGACTCACGCTCCTCCATAAATACGTGTCAATGAGAGCATCAGACAGAGTGCACCAATCAGCATGACACAGTCATGTGTGATACCATTTGCTTAGTCGACTGATAGTCACTACTCCACTGGAGTCTCTGCTTCGTACTGTTTAACCAGATTCACCTGTGTCTTGATTCTGTTACTTGAATATATATGTTTTTCTATCAACACTTTTTGTGTTCCCCGTGTCTTTCTTTTGCCAGCATCACAACAGATACCATTAAACTTAATAATCTAACCAAACAACACAACATGTTCATCAAGTATTTCCACCTTCACAGAAGTCCAATAATTTTTTTACCCGACCATTTCATTTAATCCTTCGCCATTGTTTTTGATAGCATCATTTCATTTCTGCCTGAAATGATTAATTGATTGAATTCAATGGCACCTCAACCCATTTAAGGTTATTTTATACCAACAGTTTTGAGAATTCAAACTATTGTAGATTTATATTTACGTTTTTTGTGTAGTTTTTTCTTAAGAACTTTTTGTACACAATTATATGATATCAAGTATTACGATCCAATGCAAATAAATTGTACACAGTTATAGGGTTTCAAGTATTTCTATCTAATATCAATTATTATACGGTTTCAAGTAATTATTTCTATTCAGTAATGCTGCCCAGTTGGCTGGGGCTGTAAAATACACCAACTGCTTCTCTGCAGAGAGGTAAGACCCCCACCCCACCCCACCCTGCAAAACAAATTTCAAGCATATCAGTGTTGACATGTATTTATGGAGGTGCCCGTGATGTAATGGTTATCGTCGCAGGATATGGACACGGTGACACAAGTTCAAATCCTGGACCTGACTGATTGCATTTCACATAGCACTAATACCCTTGGGAAAGGTATGAATCCAAATATTCTCCCTCCAGCTAGGGGTAAATAGTAGGGCAGACTAGGTTCTTTAGCCTTGGTGAGGCAACTAGTCTAGGAGAAGGAAAACTCTGAACTCAAACCTGTTAAACTCCGCTTAAAAACTGACCTTGTGTCATATCCAGCCTGAGCGGAGGGGTTGGTAAATATGATTAGTGTCATATGATGGTGAGGTTCCAGTAATGCTGGAGCTTTGGGAAATGTGAAGTACCTCTTAATTGCCATCACTTCCAGTAGTTGTAGCGCTTGATAAGGTCCTATCTATGGGTCGAATACAACAAAACTGCATACTTATGCTAAACTGAATTGCTTGAAATACAACTGTTTTGACATTTAAACTGCATACTTATGCTAAACTGAATTGTTTGAAATGGAACTGTTTTTGTATGCTAAACTGAATTGTTTGAAATACAACTAGTTTGCTATTAACTGTGTGTTAACAAAAATCTAAATTGTTTCAAATAGAACTGTTATGAGTTGAAAAATGGATTTGGCATTAATAAGCAACAATGGTGGATATGCAATAAAACCAAACCAAACCAAAACAAACCTATTTAATAAAAGTCATTTATTTGCACACTGTTATATGGTTTTAAGTCACTAATAATAATCATTAGTAAACAATTATAGAGAGAGTCTCCATGGTGTAATGGCTAAAGTACTGGACTGTGGCCTCAAAATGAGTGAGTTCAAAATCCAGCCATGTTTTAATGTTCCTTTTCAGATAAACACCCTTGAGAAAGGTATGGACCCTCTTATAATACCTGCTATAGATTAATTAGTATCACTGTTGTCCTTTATTATAAAATAACCCATGAAGGTTGATATGCCATTAACATAACCAAAATTATTATAGGTTACTATCCTAAATATAAATTACTGTATTTCACAGCATATAAGATGCACGGTTATATAAGATGCACCCACAAAAAAAAAACAAAGTACTAAGATTAAACATGATGAAATTAATATAATGAATATTATCAATGATAACACTTTTAATCTGCATAATAGCCTTTTAAATAGACAATAGGTAAATGAAAGTTACTCTAAAATCTAAGCTAATAAGAGTTGCCAGGTAGCTAATTTCAGCTGACTATTGCAAATTTTAAACCTACATATGGCATATAAGACACAGAGGAATTTTAAGAGATATTTTGAGATAGAAAGTGTGCCTTATATACCATGAAATATGGTACTTATGGCATTGGGTATTTCTATTGAGTACAGACACATTTTAAACTGATCTATTTAATGCTATAATGTTTCGGTTTTAATAAATCATCATGATGTTATCAAGTGTCATTAGATCCCTGATGGATGTTTGATAAAATACAAAATAAGGGAAGAGATTATATATACAGGGAAACATCAATAATATTTTTTCTATGTCCTGATGATGGTTAATTAAAACCAAAAAGTTATAGTGTCAACTTGCTTTCATATTAAATTCTTCCCTTTGGATTGCTTTGTTTTTCAATTTTTCTCCACATTGTTGGATTCTTTTCCATTATTTACTTCCATATATATATATATATATATATATATATATACCAAAAGAACCAGAAACTAACCACCTAGGTTTTACCTACCAAATCATCAGGATAATTTTGCATCATCTGTTTTTTTTTCATGCTGCCAGAGTCATAAAAATAGGGATTAAAAAACACACACACACTTGGCATTAAATAACCTACAATGGTTGATATACTATAAAAAACAACCAACCAATATTCTATACAGTTTCAATTCCAATAAAATGATGCAAGTTTTGTCCAACTTGTGTAAATAAATACCTGCATACTTGAATTGTTTTGAAATTCCTTCTGGAGACAAAACAAACATTCCTTATTCTCAACAAACATTTCTCTACTGTGTTTACATAAAAAAAGAAAATTGATTACTGTTTAATTTGTGCATACAAAAACGTGCATGATAATGGTATAATTACAAACCCTGAATTCCAGATTGGAGCCAATAAACACAGTTCCTTTGCTACCAAAACTGTGTGTACATATCAGAGAAGGGGAAGTTCCCATGGCATTATGGCCAAAGTCCTAAACTGCGGCATCAAGGTAAGTGAGTTTGAACTCCAGTTGCACAATTATGTTCCCTTTTTGACTAATACCTTTAAGAAAAGTTATTTATTCCCCCAACCCAACTATGTGTTCAATAGTATCACTGCTGTTCTACAACAAGAATGACTTTGGCATTAAGTAACCCATAAAGGTTGATATGCCATTAAGCAAACAAACCAAGCAAAATCACTTATCAGGACAAGGTTTGATTTGGTTTGATGTTATATCAATTATTCTAGGTAATTTAATGTCAAATCCTCTTTATACATATATATTAAATATATATGGTTTGGTTGAGTTTTATGGCATATCAACCATTGTAGGTTAATTAATACCAAATTGTTTTCATACACACATATCAAATATATATGTTTTTGTTTGGTTTGGTTTTATGGCATGTCAATCATTGTAGGTTATTTAATGCCAAATCCTCTTTATACATATATATTAAATATATATGATTTGGTTTGGTTGGGTTTTATGGCATATCAACTGTTGCAGGGCTTTTAATGCCAGATCCTCTTTATACATATGTATTAAATATATATGATTTGGTTTGGTTGGGTTTTATGGCATATCAACCGTTGCAGGGCTTTTAATGCCAGATCCTCTTTATACATATGTATTAAATATATATGATTTGGTTTGGTTGGGTTTTATGGCATATCAACCATTGCAGGGCTTTTAATGCCAGATCCTCTTTATACATGCATATTAAATATATATGATTTGGTTTAGTTGGGTTTTATGGCATATCAACCGTTGTAGGGCTTTTAATGCCAGATCCTCTTTATACATATGAATTAAATATATATGATTTGGTTTGGTTGGGTTTTATGGCATATCAACTGTTGTAGGGCTTTTAATGCCAGATCCTCTTTATACATATCTATTAAATATATATGATTTAGTTTGGTTGGGTTTTATGGCATATCAACCGTTGTAGGGCTTTTAATGCCAGATCCTCTTTATACATATCTATTAAATATATATGATTTGGTTTGGTTGGGTTTTATGGCATATCAACTGTTGTAGGGCTTTTAATGCCAGATCCTCTTTATACATATCTATTAAATATATATGATTTAGTTTGGTTGGGTTTTATGGCATATCAACCGTTGTAGGGCTTTTAATGCCAGATCCTCTTTATACATATCTATTAAATATATATGATTTGGTTTGGTTGGGTTTTATGGCATATCAACTGTTGTAGGGCTTTTAATGCCAGATCCTCTTTATACATATCTATTAAATATATATGATTTAGTTTGGTTGGGTTTTTTGGCATATCAACCGTTGTAGGGCTTTTAATGCCAGATCCTCTTTATACATATGAATTAAATATATATGATTTGGTTTGGTTGGGTTTTATGGCATATCAACTGTTGTAGGGCTTTTAATGCCAGATCCTCTTTATACATATCTATTAAATATATATGATTTAGTTTGGTTGGGTTTTATGGCATATCAACCGTTGTAGGGCTTTTAATGCCAGATCCTCTTTATACATATCTATTAAATATATATGATTTGGTTTGGTTGGGTTTTATGGCATATCAACTGTTGTAGGGCTTTTAATGCCAGATCCTCTTTATACATATCTATTAAATATATATGATTTAGTTTGGTTGGGTTTTATGGCATATCAACTGTTGTAGGGCTTTTAATGCCAGATCCTCTTTATACATATGTATTAAATATATATGATTTGTAAACACATTTTTAAATGAGCCTGAGCTCATTTTTTTTTGGTTTCAAGTATATCAAGAATAATTCTATTTACTATTAATAATGTTTGCACACAGTGAAGTGGTTATAAGTATTGCTATTTAATTCTAATTCTATTCAACACTTGCCCAGTCAGCTGAGGCTATAGAATACACTGACTGTACCTCTGTAGATGAGTAAGACCCCCCCAATGAGTGTCCTGGATATGACACTAAACAATCAGATGGTACTATTTACCAACCCCTCCGCTCGGGCAGGATATGACACAAGGTCAATTTTTAAGTGGAGTTTAACAGGTTTGAATTCAGAGTTTTCCTTCTCCTAGACTAGTTGCCTCACCAATGCTGAAGAACCTAGTCCATCCTACTATTTACCCATAGCTGGAGGGAGAATAAGGGGGTTCATACCTTTCCCAAGGGTATTTGCCCGAAAGTGAACGTAATAGCGCGACTGGAGTACGAACTCGCGTACTACGATTCCGCAGTGCATCGCTTTAACCATTACACCACGAGGACACCCCTAAAACAATCAGATGGTGAGGTTCCAGTAATGTTGGAGCTTAGGGAAATGTGGACCACTCTTTCATTGTCACCACTCCCAGGTCCACTCTGACCCGGAGTGGTAGCACCTGTTAGGGTCCTATCTATGTTTGCATAGTTATGCTGAACTGAATTGTTTGAAATGAAACTGTTTTGACATCTCATTGTTTGAAATGGAACTGTTTCCCAATATTGAAACTGTACTCAAGCTAAACTTAATTGTTTGAAATAGTACTGTTTTGATATTTAACTGTGTGTAAACAAAAACTATACTTATACTAAAATAAATTGTTTGATTTAGAACTGTTGGACTAAACTGAATAGCTTGAAATAGAAATTTTTTTGAAAATTAAACTGTGTACTCAAGCCAAACAGAATTGTTTGAAATAGAACTGATTTTTTGTATAAAAATGATTTGGCATTAAATAACCTACAAAGGTCGATATGCTATAAAACCCAACCAACCATCTAGTCAAAAGAATTCCTTCATTTTCATGCAAATGTTTCTAAGTATTGCTATATAAGACCAATAATTCAATTTATATATATATATATATATATGGTTAAAGTGATTACCAATGGGCCGGGAGACCAGGGTTTAATCCCAGATTGAGTCATACCAAAGACTCAAAAAATAGTACTTAATTTCTCCTTGCTTAACAGCCAGCATTATAAGGTAAGGATCAAAGGTAAGTGGAGCAATCCAGAGAAAGGAGTAGTGCCCTTCCCTACACCTTGGTGTAGTAGCTATTGAAAAGGGAACCTTAGGGTCATCCTCAACTAAATTTGTCTTACTTATAAAAATATATATATATATATATATATATATATATATATGGAAGTAAATAATTGAAAGGAATCAGACAGTATGGAGAAAATTGAAAAACAAGGTAATCCAAAAGTGATAAATTTATTACTTAGTAAAGTCCGTTGACTGTTTACGTTTTAAGGAACCTCTTTCAAGACTTTCATCATCATCATATCTTCAGGACAACATCCCGTATCCTCACATAGCTGCTGAATGTATGTTCATGCTGTTCGTCCTGCTTTTGCATGACCATGTGTGAAGGTCCATAAGAGTACATCTCTCATGAGTTCGTCCCTGCTTCTCCAGCAGTGTCCTGCGTGTCTGGTTCATCTAACTTGAATAGTTTTCGTGATAGGGGGCAGGTGGCCGTACAGTTGGTGTCTTGTTGGGTGTTGCCACCAGGACTTGTTCAAGATTGTACATAGCATTCTTGTGTAATTGCCGTCTAGCTTCTTCTCCAGCCGTTTTGTTAGCGTCCATGTAGTGCAGCCATATAGCAGTATCGATGCGACCGCTGCCTGGTTGAAACTGCGTTTCATTTTATCGGTTATGTCTAATTTGCATATAATCGATAGCCTATTGATAGCTGTCCATGCTTTCGTTAACCTCGTTTTCGATGTCCTTTTCGGTTGATTCGACGCTGCTTCCTAGGTCAGTGAATTTGTCTACTAGTTTAAGAGGGGTTCCTTCTAGAGTGGAGATGTCCCTCGTTTGATTATAGCACATATATTCCGTTTTGTGTGCATTAACATAGAGGCCTATGCTTGCGGCTGCTAATTCCAAACTATGCAGTAGTGTTTCGGCTTGGTCAGGTGTATTTGCCAGTATCGCAATGTCATCGGCGTAGTCGGCATCGGTAATTGTTGTTGCGGGGTACCTTCTGCTTCTTTTCTTCATCAGTTCGAAGCCATTCTCTCTTATTTTGTCAATCGATGTTCTCAGTACATAGTCTAGACAAATGATAAAGAGGTACGGTGCCAGCGTGTCCCCTTGTAGTACTCCTGCTACAATGTCGAAGTATTCTGTGTCTCCATCTGGTGATCGTACTTTTACTTTGGTGTTTCTATAGAGAATCGTTATTGCTGCTACGGTTTCTTTAGGTATGCCGTACATTACTTTGTTTTTCAATTTTCTCCATATGTATATATATATATATATATATCATCATCATGTCATGCCACTAGCATGGATATCCCTGACCCTCTCTCGCCACTTCTCCCTATCATTCATCGCCTCTGGCAGGTCTTCAGTACTACATCCGGTATCCTCACATAGCTGCTGAATGTATGTTCGTGCTGGTCGTCCTGCTTTTGCCCGGCCATATGTGGGGGTCCATAGGAGTACATCACTTATGAGCTCGTCCCTGCTTCTCCAGCAGTGTCCTGCATGTCTGGTTCGTCTAGATATTTTGTTGGTAACTTTTGTTTTGAAATAGTTAGAAGTCATTTATTTGCATGTAGTTTTATGGTTTCATGTAAAGTAAATGATGAAATAGTTCTATTTAACCCATACATGTGCCCTAACAGGTACGACCTCTCCAGGTCAGAGTGAACCCAGGAGTAATGGCAATGAATGGGCTCTCCGCATTTCCTAAAGCTCTAGAACAGGAGCCTCATCATCAGAAGGTTTATTGTACTAACCAGGACAGGGTAGTTACAGGGTAGTTCTTATCCCACTGCTGAAGTGGAGCCCCAGCTGACAGGACAGGTGGGATATGTGAATTAGCACGAAAACTAAGGAGAAAAATTCTCCATTCTTAATTTTCCTTAATTCTATTTTTACTTTTGGCATATTCAGTTTTTTTCCTTTCATTATACTTCATGTATAAATTAAAATGAATTGTACTATTAATATTATTAAAGCAGAGAAAAAAAAAAGCTAAGATTAAATTTTTTATCACATTTAAATAAATAGCAAATACGATTTCTGTTTATCTAACAATCTGTTCTTAAAGATTTTCCAATTTTTTATTCAAGTGTGTTGTCTTTCATCTTAAATACATCATCCGCATGAATATGAGTCGTCAGATCTACCTCTTCTCACATTATGAAACAAAATAATTTCTTTTGTTCTGTAGTGAGTTAATTTTCAAGAATCCCAGTAACCCCTCTAAACAACAGGTCTATGAAACAAGCCGATGGAGATTTTTCTAATCTTCTTATTGAGAATGTTTTTTTAACCTGTATAAAATTGAATTATTTTTATCTTTTGACTTTTAATTTTGAAGTGAAAATGATTGAAATATTAAAGTATATTCTACTCTTCTCTGTGGAAAAACATAGACAGAGCCAAAGGACAAATTACCAAATTTTAGGAAAATATTTATCTCAAAAAATTGTTCTGCCATGTGCCATAGAAAAATAGACTTCATGTTTTAGACCCCTAGTCTAATATGTGGTGATATACAACAGAATATTCACACATTAAGTGTGTATAAAAAAGTAGTTCTTACAAACTCTGCCGGTTATTTTGATATCTGTGCGTTATTTTTGAGCCAAGATATCTGCAGACTAATTTTGAGCTAAGATATTTTTATTAATTTTGAGCAGAGATATCTATGACTATTTTTGAGCTGAGATATTTTACTAATTTTAAGCTAAGATATCAATGACTAATTTTTATTTATGATTCATATGAATTAAATTCCTATAACTCATGGCAAAATATTTTTCCTGGTACTATAATGTAATTTTTTCATCATATTATCTAAATATCTTAATTATGCGATCTTAAGAAATTTCTATTATCAAAGATGTAGGGATTACCTGCCCTTGTCTGTAGAATGAGTTTTACAATGACCACCAGGAGGCAATACAGTTACCATAGTAACACTTCTGGGTACTTAAGGGAGGTGCAATTCTAGATTTCATTTCCATTTGATGCGTGAAGGAGGTTCTCTGTAGAATTTGAAACACTTAATACCATCAGGTTATGAGAAAAACCTGACACTACAAGGAAAACTGAAGGACTCTTTAATAAGTTGGTAATTACAGTTTAGTTCTTGGAAGTTCTCATAGAGTAATGGTTATCATTGTAGGACATGGAAACAGTGACCTGAGTTCAGATATAAATCCATTTCTTCTCCTCTTTTTGAATAAAGCCCAATTGGCTGGAGCTGTAGAGGAATAAGACACTCCCAATGAATGTTCTGGATAAACAACAAGGCTCCAGCCTTAGAGCTTTGGGGAATGCAGAGTACTCCTTTATTGTCCTTGCCTCCAAGTCCACTCTAGCCTGGAGTGGTAGCACCTGATAGGGTCCTATCTATGGGTCAAATAAAAGTGTTTGACATTTCAACTGTGTGCAACTTATGTTAAATCAAATTTTTAAAAATAGAACTGTTTGACCATTTAACTGTGTGTAAAAAAAATGACTGATGTCTAATTGAATTGTTAGTGATATATAACAATACTTGGAACAACTTAACTGTGTGCTGATGAATGAGTTATGTTGAATAGAATTATTTGTGTTGATTAGCAATATTTAAAACTCTTTAACTATGTGTTAGTGTTACGTAGTGATGCTTGAAACCATTTAACACTGCAAATAGAACTTTGATAGCTATTATTTGAAACCATTTAAATGAGTGCACTCAAATGAATTATACTAATACTTTGGGGAATGTGGAGTACCCTTCATTGCCAGCACTCCCAGGTCCACTCTGGCCTAGAGTGGTAGCACTTAATAGGGTCCTAACAATGGGTCAAACAGAACAAAACTGTGTACTTATACTAAACTGAATTGTTTGATATAGAACTGTTTATATGTATAAAAATGGATTTGATATTGATAACCTACAATGGTTGATGTACCATAAAACCAAACCAAACCAAACTAAACCAAACCAATTAAAAATAAGATCACCAACAAACTGTTGAATTACAAACCATGTATAACTGTTTAACTGTATGCCAACAAATCAGCTCTGGCTTGTTTAAAAATGTTTGCGACAAACTATGCATTTGCAAATCATGTATTATATGTATAAACAGGATTTGGCATTAAATAACCTACAAGTGTTGATATGCCATGAAACCAAACCAGACCAAACCAAATAAAGCAAAACTTTTTTTGAATAAATTGTTGGGAGACTGGCTCCCACCCTAACTCAAACCCTAACTCTGTAACTAGTTAAGAAGATGGAAAACTCTGAAGCCAGATCTGTTGTACTCAGCTCCAAAATTTACTTTGTGTAGCATCCTGTCGTTGAGGGAGCAGCTGGATAAATACATATATGAATAGTTTTGCAATTAATTTTTGAAGCAAGAAAAAACATTCGTCATTCGCTACAAAATTTCTCACCAAAGATCTGATTGATGAATTGATTAATTGATTGATTAAATGATTGATTGATTAATCAATTCATTTTAATGGCATACTAACCCATCAAGAGTTAGTCAGAATTATTTTAGAGAAGAAATTGCATTTATATTCAAAGTTTTTGTATTGCTATTTTTTAAAAGGTATTATATTTTTGCACACAGTCCTGTTGAATACAAATTATTGATAGCAACAAACAGACTCAAGGATTTATTCGTAATGAGAATAAAAACTTTTTAAAAAAATGACAAGCAAGCTAATCAGTTTCGATCCTCGCTCAACAGAGCTAAATGTAGAATGATAAAAAAATAAAGAAAATAAAAAAAAACTATTGGAAATATGTAGGGTGGAGAAAATATTTCTCGTATTGGAGACTATATTGAAATAATATTAAGTCCTAGCAGACATACTCTTTGTTTACAGAGAGAAAGTCTGCTGGATAAAATATGAATTCTCTCCAATACTTTTTAATGAAATCAAGAGTATGACTTGCTCATTACAAAGAACAACTCAGCTCTAAATTTCTCAGCAGTCACGTATTTTTATAAGGTGGTCAGTAATTGAAGAAGTTTTTTACCATGAAAAATATCTTTTGAATACAAATCGATTGCAAACAGATCTATTTGACACTGAGATGATACCCCTAACAGGTACTTATAATCTATGTCAGAGTGGACCTGGGAGTAATCACAATGAAGAGGTACCTCACTTGACAAAGAACTGCTGGTGTTTATATAAAAGAGGAAAAATTGATCGCTGATTAATTCATTCCTACTAAATGAAGGATTATAGAGAATTTGGAGTTATAATATACGTCAAGCAGACAATTAGATCTTTTTTTTTTACTTAGTTCTTTGGATATAGTTTGAGATGCAGATGTTAAATAATGAAACACTACAAAATGCAACAAACTATTAAAAATGCCATCAAATACCTGCAAAATAAGGTACAATACCCGCAAAGCATATTGATAACTAATGAAATTTCTGGTTTGAGCAGTATACAAAATCATAAATTGATCTCTATATTGTTTCGTTTTCTCTACTTATCATTATGAATGAGTGAGTGTCATTTTATTACTACACATTTCAAGATGGTCACTGCATGCTTTTTTTTTATTCTCTGATGCATATGAGAATGAACATAAAAGACAAAAGTTTGAAAAATGTAATCATTATTAAAAAAACTACACTCAAAGCCAACGTAACTTGATAAACTGAAATAATTGTGATATACAGAATTCCAATACATAAACACAAACTCATATATATATATATATATATATGGGAGGTGCCCATGGTTTAATGGTTATCATCGTAGGAAATGGACATGGCAACACGTGTTCAAATCCTGGACGAGACTGATTGCATTTCACATAGCACTAATACCCTTGGGAAAGGTATGAATCCAATTATTCTCCCTCCAGCTATGGGTAAATAGTAGGGCAGACTAGGTTCTTCAGCCAAGGTGAGGCAACTAGTCTAGGAGAAGGAAAACTCTGAATTCAAACCTGTTAAACTCTACTTAAAAACTGACCTGGTGTCATATCCTGCCTGAGCAGAGGGGTTGGTGATTATGTATATATATATATATATAAATATATGTAAAGTAGAGTAAAGTTTGCAACGGTAGGAAAGGGCAACGCGAAGGTTCCCCTTTTCAATAGCAACTACACAGAGATGTAGAGAAGGGTGCTACTCCTTTCCCTAGATTGCTCCACTTTACCCTTGATATGTACCCTATAATTCAGAGTGGAGGCATCAAGTACCATTTTTTGAGTCTTTGGTATGAGTTGACCTGGAATCAAACCCTGGTCTCCCAAGCCATTGGCAAACATTCTTCTCACTGGGCCAATGGACCAATATATATATTAAAATAAATTGGTCCTCAAATGAATTTCAATGTGATTTTCTAGAGTTTTATAATTATCTCGACACATGTTTAAAAGATCATACTCTTTTTCAAGAGACTAATAAAGTGTTTGTTTTAGGTGGGTGTAATTCTTTTAGATTCATATTTACTTATTCATTAAACAACATATACTTTGTGTGTTTGCGTATATATATATATACATTTTTATCCATGCATGTACATATGGTTGTCATTTTTTTCTTTTCTCTTTCTTCCTCTTTAGGTGGAATCTGTATGAAAATGTATTAAGATGTATTCAATGTATATCCAGTTATTATTTTTTCCATTTCCTCTCTCTTTCTCTCTGAGTTGAATGTGTCATATATATATTTTGAGATAGTTTGTGCATATATGTTTGTGGTTGTTTGTGTCTTCGTGAAGTTTGGTTCCGTGAGTGCGTGTGTGTGCATGTGTGTGAAATTAGATTCTATTTAATGTTGGTTTAAACTATGAAATTTTTTCTTTTATTTGGAGTAATGATAGCTATATATTTATATGGATAGACATACATATACACACACACACACATACACACATATAAATATAGGAGCCACACTTTGTCTAATGGTAATCATCATAGTAAATAAAAGCAGCTACTTACAGTTTAAGAGGCTGTTTGCATTTCGCTTCATGCAAACATTCCCGGGGGCGGGCGGAGAGGCATCAATCCATGACCCCTGAGTTCAAACCTGCTTTAATCCACTTAATTGGCCCAGCATGTCAAAATTGATATAGTGTTACTTGACTCCTTGAAAGTGGGTAGAAATTAAGAAAGTTTTCTGTATCTTTTGAACTTATAGCCCCTTCCTCATTTACTAAGCTTAGTTGAGTTTTGTACAAGGCCAGAAGTATAAGGCAACCAGTGAGACCCAAACTCACAACTAATACTGTGCAATCCTGACATCTCAAATGACTAATGGTTTGCAACTTGGTATCCTACATCATTACTTTGGGGTAGTGATTTTGACCCTCATTGAATGACTCATGCTTGTGGCCTTGCACCAAAAGCAAAGCTCAACTTAATAAATAATTATCAGGTAGCTCGTTGTGGTACACCCTGTACCTGAGCTCACAAAATTTCCCCACCCCAAAAAAAGAACAAAACATCTTTTTCACAGCATTCAGACTCTTTGCTTAAAGCTATCCCATAATTCCATTAAAATAGAAGACCCAACACTTTCCAGCTCATCAGCAACACTAAGAAATCATTTTATTATCATTGCAAACATTTTCATTCTTACTAGCATAGATGGTTTACTTCAGCTAGTTTTTTCATATTTTATTTCATCTATAATCTATTTCCTGCTTTTAAGGCAAAACAATAAATATCATTAAAAATATTGCTACTAATATAAATACAGCAATGTAAATAATATAACAACCTAAAGCACACCACAAGTATGTTTTGCATATGGATTTAGATAAAAAAAATATATCGTCTTCTGCAATACTTCAGTTATTTAGAATTGGAGTGGCCAGGTTTCGTCTGTAAATAAAATCTCATAAGAATTTAATTCCTATATTTTAGAGGAGAATTTTTAGTTTTATAATCTCCATAAATATATAAAAATAACCTGCTTAACTTTTAGTAGGAAGAATCAGTGGATGCATGTAGAAAATGGATGATTCTTGGTTGAACAAATGTCTAAGAGCAGAAAATATTGTTTTTGCTCTTAACATGGGCAGCTGCTGCCACTTTTCTAAGAAGGGGCAAAAAAAAATGTTTTTGGAATACATCTTACTGTCAACCTTGCTACATGATAGGCATTCTTTTCAAGGAGATGATGATATTTATTCACAGAGTATGGCACATACCCAAGTTTTTTTCAGGAGTTTTATACAGGGCACACTGTAAGAATTGTGCTCATTCCTCAGTAGTAATGAATAGCTTGCTTACTAGTATTTTTTCGCTTTAGCTGAAAATTTCAATCAATCATATCTGGGTGTTTAAATTGTGACTCATCTAAAACTGTCATTGTTCATTTTGATCCCTTGATATGCAATCCTTATAAGGCTTCACCTTTCAAATGCTCTCAGCCTCAGAAAGAATGTCTCATTCAAGGAGGAGTGGGGGTGGGGTCAAATACCAAATTAGCACCCCAAGTGGATGCCTATTGCTCTTGCTCATTTTTATTGCTGACTTTCATTTCTTTTAAGACACTACTGGTGTTAATAAATACGAGTGAAAACACAAAAATTAAATCATAATCTTTTCACTTCTCAAAAACGTTATCTCCCAAATTTGAATAATATAATGTACATATCTACAACAGAGATTGTTAAGGGTGCTTTATATAGTGTAATGGTTAACAAGCAAGGCTAGTAGAGCAATGACTGTGTTTAATTCCTACTATGTGCTCCATACTTTTTGCATCATGCCAAACTAACCAAGAGATTATTTACTCATCTTCAGTCCTGCTAACCATGACAAAAATGTCCTCATTTACTAAGCTTAGTTAAGTTTAGTAAAAGGCCAGAAGTATAAGGCACCCAGTGACAATCAAACTCACTAATAATACTGAGTAAGCCTAACAACTCAAATGACTAATAGTTAGCAACTTGGTATCATGCACCATTTCTATGGAATAATGATTTTGATCCTCACTGAATGACTCATGGTTGTGGCCTTTTGCCAAAAACTAAGCTCTACTTAATAAATAATTAACAGGTGTCTGATAGTGATATAATGGTTTGCAAGCTTGTCTTGCAGATCAATTACTACAGTGTTGTCCATTTGATCCTCACTAAGTGCCCTGTGCCAAATCTTAGCTTTTGTGGTGTAATGTTTTGCAAACAAGTTTTGCTGACCATTACTGATGTGTTTGATTCTCACTGAGTTACATGGTTCATTCAATAAGTTTCCAGACTTTTCGTATGGGCATTTAAAATTGTCTTTGACTCTTGAAAATTCAGTATGTTATTGTTATACATCTTATGAGATGACTGACCAATATTTATGATTTCGGGTTCAAATCAACAGCTACAGCAGCAATTGGAATACACCCTACTAAAACCTGATTGTCACAGCTGGTGAATTTCAAAAATGCAATCTGGACATGAGGACACTTTAGAAGAATGATATGCAATAAAATTCTGTTTTAAACTTGGAAAAATGCCACAGAAACGTATGGAATGCTTTATACTGGTTTTGGAGTATTTTGCATGAATCAAGCATCAGATTTTGAGTGGCATAAGAGATTCAAGGAAGACAGGGAGTCAGTGAGGGATGATGAGAGGTGTGGGAGGAGTAAGGAAGTCAATACACCAGAGTTGATTGGCCAAATGGTTAGGGTTAGGATTAGGATTAATATGTTGAGGTTTTAAGGGAGTTCAGGAAGAGATTCCGTCAGAAGAGGCCAGCACTCTTCAAATCGGGTCAGTGGCATTTCCAGCAGAACAATGCACCAGTCCACAACTCCATCCTTGACACACACTATTTGACCAAGACGGGCATCAAGACTGTTCCTCACCCTCCCTGTGACTTTTGGTTATTCCCTAAGCTCAGAGGCTGTCGTTATGAGAGAACTGAGGAGATGAAAGAGGCTGTGATGAAGGTCATTGACACGCTCATACAAGAGGACTTCCATGGGGCCTTCCAGAAGTTGTTGCATCGGTACAACAAGGGCATTGTAGCTGGAAGAGATTACTCGAAGGGGACTCGAGTTTCATTTGTGTACTATCAATAAAAGTGCCCATAAGAAAAAAGTCTGGAAACTTATTTAATGATCCTCGTATGTTATGACTTGTGAGGGGAAGTACCCATTAGAGTCAAATAGATCTGTTTGAAAATTTTTTGTATTAGATTGATATACTTGAAACTATATACCTGTGTGAAAATTGTTCGTGTTAGTTTGGTATTCCTGAAACTATATAAATTATAAGAATATGGCTCTTACTCAATTTAAACTCTGTAACTTTCATTTCTTTTTTACCCAGTCGGCTGGGGCTATAGAATACACTGCTGATAGGTAAGACACCCAACCCAACAAGTGTCCAGGATATGACACTAAATAATCTGATGGTGAGGTTCCATTCATGCTGGAGCTTTGGGGAATGCAGAGAACCCTTTCATTGCCATCGGTCCCAGGTTCACTCTGGCCTGGAGTTGGCTTGGGCTGTAGAATTTACTAACTGCATCTCTTTGTAAGGTAAGACCCCACAAAGAGTGTCCTGGATATGACATTTAATTATCTGATAATGCTAGAGCTTTGGGGAATGCGGAGTACCCCTTCATTGCTATTGCTTCTATGTCGACTCTGGCCTGGAGTGGTAACACCTGATAGGGTCCGATCTATTGGTCAAATAGAACCTTTTGACATTTAATCTGAGTACAAACAAATGACTAAATTGCATACTTATGCTAAACTGAATTGCTTGAACTAGAACTGTTTTGATATTTAAACTGCGCACTCATGCTAAACTGAATTGTTTGAAATAGAACTGTTTATTTGTATAAAAATAGATTTTGTATTGAATAACCTACAAAGGTTGATATGCCATTAAACCTCAACAAACAAATTTCATTTCTTTTATGACAGACTTGTGTTAACAAATACCAGTGAAAACCCCAAAATTAAATTAGCAGATATTTACGCTTGATTCCAACATTAATTATTTTATGATAATCTTTTCACTCCTCAAAAACATTATCTCCTATATAAAAAGAAAAAAAACATGTCTCATTTGGTTTAGGATGTAGAATACACCAACTGCATCTCTTTATGAGGTAAGACCCCACAAAGAGTGTCCTGATATGACATTAAATAATCCGATAGTGAGGCTCCAGTAATGCTGGAGCTTTGGGGAATACGAAGTACCCTTTCATTGCTATTGCTTCTAGGTCGACTCTGGCCCGGAGTGGTAGCACCTGATAGGGTCCGATCTATGGGTCAAATAGAATCTTTTGACATTTAATTTGAGCACAAACAAATGACTTACACTAAATTGAATTGTTCAAAATAGAACTGTGCGTAAACAAATGACTGATGTTTAATTGAATTGTTACTGATGCATAGCAATACTTGGAATCATTTAACTTTGTTGACTTATGCTGAATCTAATTATTAGAAATAGAACAGTTTGATCTTTTAACTGTGTATATCAACAAGATGTATTTACAAATCATATATTCAATATATATGAATAAACAGGATTTGGCATTGTATAACCAGTAATGGTTGATATGCCATAAAACCCAACCAAACCAAATTAAACCAAAAAAAAATGTGTGCAAATTATACTGGTTTACAAAGAAATTGAGGCAAGCACAAAAATACCCGTTTTTACCTAATTTGAGGGTGCTGAATTCAAATTTGAAATCCGTTTTTACTCATCACATCTAGTTTTTTAGATATGCATAGTGTGCATTTTGTGCATATATGGTACATAAAGGCATATATGAATTCAGGATTAATTCTAATATTGTGAGACTTATGGCTTAATTTTTAGTTATTATGCACTAAATGTAAGTGATAGCATTACATTATATATATATATATATATATATATATATATATATATATATATATATATATCAAGATGGATTTTGACAGTTAAGGCAGCAGGTCTCAATCCACACTCTGGCAGTCATTGGAAGAGGTTGTCTCGCAGGTGGCACAGGAGGTTGGTGTCCCTCAACTATCGTGTTACACATCTTTTGGGTTATTACATTTTCAAATGCACATTCAGTTTTACTTTGTTATATTTTCAGATTCTCCAATGGCTTCAAGCACATCAAAATGTCGAGGATGCCTCAACAAGCCAAAGCTTGGTTTGATGAAGAATTTTGTGAAGGTGTTGCACAAAAATGGTGCTGCCTTCCAACACTTGTCTACTGTGTTCCCAGGCCTTAGTGCTGCTAAGCTCAAAGAGGGCATCTTTGTCGGACCTCAGATCTGAGAAGTGCTGAAGGATACTGATTTTGAGGAGCTTCTTAACTTAAAGGTACTGAGAGCATGGGAAGCATTCAAGTCAGTCTGTAGTGGCTTCCTTGGTAACACACGCGTACCAGATTACCAAGCCTGTATTGAGAAGTTGCTAAAGTCTTACGAGGATATGGGGTGCCGAATGTCACTCGATTCATTTTCTCCATTCCCACCTCAACTTTTTCCCGCCAAACCTTGGAGCAGTGAGTGATGAGCATGGAGAAAGATTCCACCCTAGGAAGATGGAGAGCAACTATCCAGGCAAATGGAACCCCAGCATGATGGGAGACTTCAGGTGGATGCTCTTGCGTGACATTCCGGAGATTTTTTAAGAAAACACAATTTTGACTGTCTGTGGTACTATGAATTGTGTAATTGTCATCCAAGTATATTGATTCAATCAGTGTTCTTTATCCTGTTTTATCTGTTATAAGCTGCTGCAACTCTTGAAATATGCACATATATTCTCTGTTTATACTAAAATGAGACTATTTAAAAGCCAGATAACTAGTGGTGATAGAGCAAAACTATTTATAAATTTGAATTCAGCACACCCAAATTAACAAAAACCACCTATCCCCATTCTTGCCTCAGACCAAGAATTTATTTTTTTTAAACCAGTGTTATTAGTATTTGATAGAAATACTTGAAACCATTTAACTATGTAATATTTACTTGCTTTAAGTGTAATTACTTGAAGATCAATTATTTACAAATAATATTTATTAGTTACGTGAAACCATATAAGTAAGTTGTTGTTGTTGGTGACCGTAGTCAAGAGCAACCAAAAGGCTCCCTTTTCAATAGCTACTACACCGCAGTGTAGGAGAGGGCACAACTCCTTTCCCTGGAGTGCTCCACTTTACCCTTGATATGTACCTTGTATTGCTGAGTGCTAAGCAAGGGGGTATCAAGAACCATTTTTAAAGTCTTTGGTATGACCCCACCTGGGATTGAACCCAGGTCTCCCGGACCATTGTCGAACACTCTACCCACTAGGCCAATGAGCCGGTACTGACACCATATAACTGTGTGAAAATTATTTGTATTAGATAGGTATACTTTGCATTAAATTATCTAACAAAAACCTGACATGCTGTAAAACTAACCAATCAACCAAACTACAGAGTGGAACGATAAAATTGTTGTCCTAAAGAAAACAACACTACAGCTTTATTTTAAAACTTTTTATTGAAAAAATCAATTCAGGTAACTTGATTATATTGTAGAGCTGACATCTATTCAATATAGCTGCCTTCAGCCTCAATCGCCGCCTCAATATGGATCCAGAACTGGGAGCATGCTTTTCCACAAATACTCGGTGGATAGCGGCGATCAGACTGGCTTTGGTGTTGTGGGAGGTCATGTTGGTGATGTTCTTGACGTATGACCAAATGAAGTAGTCCAGCGGGTTCAGGTCGGGAGAGGAGGGGGTCCAGTTAGAGAAGGGTATAAAGTCATAGCACTCCTTCTGAAGCCAAGCCTGGGTCTCTTTGGACTTGTGGGCCAGCACCGAGTCCTGCTGCCACACCCAGGGTCTGCCACTGGTCATTTGATTGCACCAGGAGATCACCACACTCTTCAGCACATCCAGGTATACTTTGGTGTTGACTTTCAAGCTGACTTCGAAGATGTGAGGTGGGATGATGTGGCCCTCACTTGAAACCACACCAAAGACAATAACCATAGCCGGAAACTTTGTTTTCATCACCCTGGGCATGTTGAACTGTCCGGATTTGCATTTTTAGGGTGCTTGCAATGGTCCTGTTGTCATAACTTGGATTGGTAGAGAGCATGAGTTGTACAGCGGCACATCTACGATCTCGCTCATTGAACATTGTGTCACTTTCAGACATGATAGAAGGCTCCTGTCGCTCTAGGGATTTGTACACAACTGGCCAACTAGTAGATGGTCTGCAACTAGAAAAGAAAACCGTGGTGTAATTGTTATCATTGCAGGATGTGGACACGACGACACGAGTTCAAATCCTGGATGAACCTGATTGCATTTCACTTAGCACTAATACCCTTGGGAAAGGTATGAATCCAAATTGTCTCCCTCCAGCTGTGGGTAAATAGTAGGGCAGACTAGGTTCTTCAGCCTTGGTGAGGCAACTAGTCTAAGAGAAGGAAAACTCTGAATTCAGACCTGTTAAACTCTGCTTAAAAATTGACCTTGTGTCATATCCTGCCTGAGCGGAGGGGGTGGTAAATATGATTAAACGGAAATGGAATCATGTCATCTTTTCTAGGGTGACAATTTTATCATTCCACCCTGTACTTGGTGATTCTATACTTTTAGCCTAATACCAAACTAATATAAATAAATAACTACGATAGGGGTAGCCAAAACTACCGATTTCATTTTATCAAGCACAAGAACACATGCACTATACAATTCCTTTGCTCTCTTTAATTCTTGTAAAAAGATTTATATAAATATATTTAGTAGTGTTATATAATTTATTGATTTCTTATTAAAAAAAACAAGATGAGCAGTACTTTACTTAATGAGACTTGTGCTGAAATAATAATGTTTAGAGATAGATTAGTTAGTGAGAACAGCCAAGAATTATTTAGATTTCAAGCAGTCAGTGGGGAGTTTTTTTTTTGTATTTAATCAATGTCATTCCAAAATGGTAGATATAATTCAGAGCAAATTTTCTGAGATCTAGAAAACATTTTGATGGTCAGAAATTAACAATAATTATCAGATATTAAGAAAATTAAAGATATTTTCGGAGATCTGGAAGACATTTTTATTGTCAGAGAGTAACAAAGATTATCAGAAACTAACAAAATGGTTGATTTAATTCAGAGCAATTTTTCTTAGATCTGGACAACATTTTGATGGATAGAAATTAATAATAATTATCAATATTAACAAAATTAACAATAATTTTTAAATCTTAACAAAATGATTGATTTACTTCAGAGCAAATTTTCTGAGATCTGGATAACATTTTGATGGACAGAAGTTAACAATAATTTTCAAATCTTAACAAAATGGTGAATTTACTTCAGAGCAAATTCTCTGAGATCTGTACAACATTTTGATGGCCAGAAATTAACAATTATTATCAGAAACTATCAATATAAGAAGTATTTTTGGTTGAAGCAAGATCACCAAATTTAATTTGTTATAATTCTTTTTTTATCAGGATTAATAAAAAATTTTGCAATACATTTATGTATATTTTCTTTATCCAGCCCCTCTGCACAAGCAGGATGCTACACAAGGTCAATTTTTAAGTTTAACAGGTTTTAATCCTGAGTTTTCCTTCTCCTTGACTGGTTGCATAACAAGGTTAAAAAACCCAGTTTACCTGACTATTTACCAATAGCTAGATGGAGAATAGTTTGATTACCATCTTACAGTCCTGAGTGGTTTGTCATCTTTATGACTTCAGTAAAAGCATTCAGAGAAATCAAATTGTGCCTCATATTACCAAAATATTGCAAATCTTTTGACTCACCCTAAAATCTTCAGGATAAGAATTATTTTCCATTTGGCTCATCATACCTGTTTGAATCCTAATCAGAAGCTGGGCTAGTTGGATGAAGAAATTGCTTTCCCCGCTAATGTTTATAACAACAGCATTGAGAAGCTAACAACCTTCTTTCTTGATCACTAATTTCAGTTGCTCCCAGACACGAAAGAAAACAACAAACAACACTTTGTACCAATAAATTCCTGCCAATAGAAACAATTTCTAGCGTATGCAGCTCCTATAAAGTTCTTATTTTAATCATGTTTCTTCTGGTACAGAGTATACAACACATGGTCTGCTTATCAAGATGTCTGGTGTGCATATACATTGATAGAGCTAAAAGTAGCCTCTGTATCCACGACCACTGTCACATTGGGGCTGGACTACTGTTTGATGTAAAGAGGATGGTAGTGCCACAGGGTTGGATTCACAAAAGAATAAATAAAGCACAGATCTTTAGTGTACAGGTGATGATTGTAACAGATAAGCAACAATCAATAGTATATATTATGGCACATCTATAGATGTAATGTGCCAATTTAGACCACATGTCATGAATTGGCCATTTCTAATCTCCTAATATTAAGAGTAAATTGCAAATAATGAATTTTGGGGACGGAAGTAAAAAATTATTCACAAAACCCAAAAGCCATTCATTATAATTTTTAAGAGATGATTGAAGTTGACAAACAAGTTTTTTTTCCCCCCAGTTAGCTGGGGCTGTAGAATACAATGACTGTATCTCTGCAGAGAGGTAAGACCGCCCCCTCCCAAACGATTGTCCAGGATATGACACTAAACGATTTGATGGTGAGGTTCTAGTGATGCTGAAGCTTTGGGGAATGCAGAGTACCCCTTCATTGCCATCTCTCCTGGGTCCACTCTGGCTGGAGTGGTAGTACCTGATAGGATCCTATCTATGAGTCAAATAAAACTAAAATATATACTTTTGCTGAACTGAATGGCTTGAAATAGAACTGTTTTTGTTTGCTAAACTGATTTGCTTGAAATGAAACTATTTTTGACATTGAAACTGAACTTAAGCTAAACTGAATTGTTTGAAATAGAACTGTTTTGACTTTTAACTGTGTGTAAACAAAAACTATACTTTTACTAAACTGAACTGTTTGATTTAGAACTGTTAGACTAAAATAGGACTGTTTTGACATTTAAACTACATACTTATGCTAAACTGAACTGTTTGAAATAAAACTGTTTTTAAATAGAACTAAACTGTGTACTTATGCTAAACTGAATTCTTTGAAGTAGAACTGTTTTGACATTTAACTTTGTAAACAAAAACTATACTTATACTAAACTGAATTGCTTAAAATTTAATTCGGCATTAAATGACCCGAAAACGGTTGATATGCAGTCAAACAAAACAATCAACTAGCCAACCAACCACAAACAAATTTTGAAACATTAATCACCCACTTTATTTTTAGCTGTTTCTTGTAGGACACTCTGTTTTAGTTGTACTGCTGATTTGACTCTGAAATTATATCTGACCTCAGAGTTATCATCTAATGAATGCTTTCTTGGTGGCACAACTATTTCTTTTTTGTTTGGTTGTTTTTTTTGTTGTTTGGTTGTTTGTTTTTTTTCTATTTAGTTGCATTTTTTTTTTTTGCTACAAGTGTAAATGATATTATCTATTGTTGGAGGCATTTGTTTTTTTGTTTGATGAAATTTTTGTTATTATTTTAACTTGTCACTAAAGAAAAAAAATATCATCAATTATCAGAAGGTTTTTTTTAAATTTATTTTTTTTACAACAGGTGTACTTAATATTATCAACTATCTGGAGGGTTATTCAGAGAAATGATTACGGTCCCAGTAACAGCAATCCAAGTTCAAACCCTTGACAACTCTGTTTACATTTCTCTTCATGCTAGGGTCCTTAGGAAAGGCCAGAATCCATCTATTCTCCCTTAAGCCTTGGTTAGGCAACTGGTTGAGGAGAGGGAATACTCTGAATTCAAAACCAGCTATAACTCCCCTTAAAAATTGTACATGTGTCACACATCCCACTTGTGGTGGAAAGGTTTGATAAATACATTCTACCTATTTCCAGGAAAGTTTAGATGACACCACAATCATGCTACAAAAAAGTTAAATGTCCTCCCACAATTTTAGGGTATAATAACATCCTCACATCAAAAAATAATTCCGAGCGATTTCAATAGGATTGGTTGCCAGTGTTAATAACAGCATCATTGCAAGTTTGTAAATCAATAGAGGAGATCCAATGACAGAATTTTACCTCAATACAGAGGATTCCATGTTTTTTTTTTCATTTTTATTGGTTACCATTTTGAAAAATAGTGAACTATATTGAACCTTGTCTTAACTTTCCAATCCACTTTGTCATTGTCATCTAATATAATTCAAATTAACATCATTGAATTAATGATTCATTATTGCGCTTTCATACACTGACTTTACACATGAATTTCACAGAAATTCTGTTGCCCAAACGGCTAGGGCTGAAGAATACACCAACTGCACCTCTGCAGTGGAGTAAGACCTCCCCCAAACGATATGACTCTAAACAATCTGATGGTAAGGTTCCAGTAATGCAGGAGCTTTGGGGAATATGGAGCACCCCTTCATTGACATTGCTCCCAGGTCAACTCTGGAGTGGTAACACCTGATAGGGTTCTATCTAAATAGAATCAAACTGCATGTTTATGCTAAACTGAATTGTTTGAATTAAAACTGTTTGACTAAACTGAATAGCATGAAATAGAGATGTTTTCAACAATTAAACTGTACTTACATGTAAACTGCGTGCTTATGCTAAACTGAATTCTTTGAAATGGAACTGTTTTTGACATTGATACTATACTTACATAAAACTGAATTGTTATATATATTGAACTGTTTTAACATTTAACTGTGTGTAAACAAAATATGTGCTTATACTAAACTGAATTAGCTGAATTAGAACTGTTTGAATAAACTGAATAGTTTGAAATAGAAATGTTTTTGACAATTAAAGAGTGTACTCATTCTACAGTGAATTGTTTGAAATAGAACTGATTATTTGCATAAAAATGGATTTGGTGTGAAAGAACCTACAAAGGTTGATATGCCATAAAAACCCAACCAACCAACCGGAATTCTATTTCTTGTTCAATGTCTTGAAATCACTCTGTGATACATTGTTAAAATCTTACAGCATATTGTTGTTGGGATCATTTACATTGACTGGAAAGTTGTGAATATAATAAAGGATGAGTTGCATTTTGATCTGGTTTTTCGACCATATGATGGAAAGCCCATAAAGTCTACTGGTTTCATAAAGTATTACTGGGGCACTCTGATTAGTTGAGTCGAGTTTGATTTTATGGCATATCAACCATTGTAGGTTATTTAATACCAAATCCTTTTTATATGTATAGATTAAATATCTATATGATTTGTAAACACATTTTGTAAATATAATTCTTAAATGAGCCTGAGGACATTTTTGCACACAGTTAAATGGTTTAGATCCACGACCTCACAAATATTGACCATCCATAGAATCCTTGAAGGCTTACGGACAAAAACCTACAGGCGACATTACTATTTGTCGACTTTACCAAAGCCTTCGATTCCATTCACAGAGGGAAGATGGAACAAATTCTACTAGCATATGGCCTACCAAAAGAAACCATAGCAGTAATAACGATTCTCTATAGAAACACCAAAGTGAAAGTATGTTCACCGGATGGAGACACAGAATACTTCGACATTGTAGTAGGAGTACTACAAGGGGACACGCTAGCCCCATATCTCTTTATCATCTGTCTAGACTATGTGCTTAGAACATTGATTGATAAAATTAGAGAAAACAGCTTCAAGCTGACAAAGAAAAGAAGCAGAAGGTACCCTACAAAAACAATTACCGACGCCGACTACACATGACATAGCAATACAGGCAAATATACCCAACCAAGCCGAAACACTACTGCATAGTTTGGAACGAGCTGCTGCAGGCATTGGCCTCCATGTCAATGCACACAAAACTGAATAGATGTGCTTTAATCAAACAGGCGACATTTCCACACTAGAGGGAATCTCTGAAACTGGTGGACAAATTCACCTACCTAGGAAGCAGTATCTCATCAACCAAAAAAGACATCGACATGCGACTAACAAAGGCATGGGCAGCTATTGATAAGCTATCGATCATATGGAAATCAGACCTGACCTATAAAATGAAACACAGTTTTTTCTTGGCTGCAGTCATGTCGATACTGCTGTATGGATGCACTACTTGGACGCTAACAAAATGGCTGGTGAAGAAGCTAGACGGCAATTACATAAGAATGTTGTGAGCAATACTGAACAAGTCCTGGCAGCAATGCCCCACAAGGCACCAACTGTACGGCCAACTGCTTCCTATCACAAAAACTATCCAAGTTAGACGAACCAGACATGCAGGACACAGCTGGAGAAGCAGGGACGAACTCATAAGTGATGTACTCCTATGGACCCTCACATATGGCCGAGCAAAAGCAGGACAACCAGCTCGAACATACCTTCAGCAGCTATGTGAGGATACGGGATGTAGTCCTGAAGACCTGCCGGAGGTAATGAACAATAGAAAGAAGTGGCGAGAGAGGGTCAGGGATATCCGTGCTAGCAGCTCGACATGATAATGAAATGGTTTCAAGTATTGCTATCAAACAGTCACAATTTAACATCGGTTATTTCTTTGTACACATAGTTTTTTTCTATTTTACCTATAGATAGGATCCTGTCAGGTACTATCACTCTGAGTTAGAGTGAACCTGGGAGCAATGGCAATGAAGGGGTACTCCACATTCCCAAAATCTCATATGCTGGAGCCTTGCCATGAGATTGTTTAATGTCATATCTAGAACACATATTGAGGGATTTTACCTCTCTATTGAGATGCAGTCAGTGTATTCTGCTGCCTCAGATCTACGTTAATGGCAACGAAGCTTTGGCTCCCAAAACCCTGCTTGAGTTTGGAGTCATTATCGGATGAAGGCTTTGTTGGTATAGATGTTTTTGTTGGTTCTTTTTTGTGTATAAACTATTTGATTAAGCCATTTGCTAGGCAAGAGTATTTATTCTATAATAGAAAAATTACATAAAATCCTTATAATGCTTTTTTTTATATCTATCTACTTGACTGGAAAAATGTTGTTACATTGCAGAGGGGGAGACCTGCTAGCACCTGCTCCCTGACAGAACCCAAAGGCTGTCAATTGTTATTTTCCAGGTGTCTAAAGAAGCTGACAAACGAGCATTTATATTTTATTTTTTCCATTCTATTTAGTTGTTTGCATGTTTAGATTACCTCTGAGAAGTGAGATGTTTTATATTGTCACATCTGAATGGAGATGAAACTCTATGAAAAAGTCATAATTACAAAAGATTCAAAGAATCAGAGTGTTGGTTAGGTTAGGCTCCTTTGTTTAATGGCATATCAACCTTTGTAGGTTATTTAATGCCAAAGCCTTTCTCCAAGAAGAACAGTAGTGGTACTATTTAACCAATAGCTGCGAGGATTAGGGAGTTCATACCTTTTCCAAGGGTATTTGTCCGAAAGTGAACGTAATAGTGCAACTGGAGTTCAAACTCACTTACTCCGATTTCACAGTCCATCGCTTTAACCATTACACCACGAGGACATCCCCAGAGTATTGGTGGGGGGGTCCCAAATACTAAACCTCTGAAATCAAACTGTCTATAAAACCCAAAACCTTTGACTCATTCTAGTAGATAAGTATAGATCATTCCCTTGTTAGGCCATAGAACAGTCGGCTAGGGCTGTAGAATATGCCGACTGCCTCTCTGGAGTGGGGTAATACCTCTCTCCCCAAACGAGTGTCCTGGATATGTCATTAAATAATCAGATGGTGAGGCTCCAGTAATGTTAGAGCTTTGGGGGATGAGGAATACCCCTTCATTGCCATCACTCCCAGGTCCAATCTGAAAGGGTCCTATCTTTGGGTCAAATAGAACTGTTTGACATTTAAACTGTGGGCAAACAAATGACTTACGCTAAATTGAATTGTTTGAAATGGAACTGTTTATCATATTTACCAACCCCTCCGCTCAGGCAGGATATGACACAAGGTCAATTTTTAAGTGGAGTTTAACAGGTTTGAATTCAGAGTTTTTCTTCTCCTAGACTAGTTGCCTCACCAAGGCTGAAGAACCTAGTCTGTCCTACTATTTACCCATAGCTGGAGGAAAAAATAATAGGATTCATACCTTTCCCAAGGGTATTAGTGCTATGTGATATGCAATCAGTCTCGTCCAGGATTTGAACTCGTGTCGTTGTGTCCATTTCCCACGACAATTACCATTACACCA
This sequence comes from Sepioteuthis lessoniana, assembly GCA_963585895.1. Lineage (NCBI taxonomy): Eukaryota > Metazoa > Mollusca > Cephalopoda > Myopsida > Loliginidae > Sepioteuthis > Sepioteuthis lessoniana. The sequence goes on from OY757908.1 coordinate 103,855,932, forward strand.
CGGGTACCTCCATAGAACTGGCACCTCAATAGAACTGTGTATGAATACATATATATAAATTAGGAAAATCTTCTGGGAAAAATCTTATTTTAAAAGAGTTCTATATATATGGATTAATTAATCACATAGATTGAGCATTATATGCATTTACCCAACCCCTCCACACAAGGAGGATGTGACACAAGGTCAGTTTTAAGCAGAGTTGAACAGGTTTGAATTCAGAGTTTTCCTTCTCCTAAACTGGTTGCCATACCAAGGCTGAAGAGCCCAGACTTCCGACTAGTGGGAGAATAGTCGGATTCATAGCTTTCTCAAGGGTATTTGCACTATGTGAAATGAAAACAGTCTAGTCCAGGATTTGAACTTGGTTCACCATGTCCATTTTCTATGATTGTAACTATTACAACACAAGGGCCTCAAGATTGAGCATTATACAATGAAAATTTCAGATCAACTTTTAACTGTTTAAGACATATTGATCTACTTCTTAAAATACAGAGTATTTCTTATTTAAAAAATCAAAAATTTTTGATCGGCAACTTAAAAGGTGATATCTTATTTTTACCCAGAATTTTTAATGAAAAATATTTTGCTCTATTCTTTTACATAACACAGACAGTAACTTCCCTTTGTATGGAGATGAAATATGAATTACTTTTCAGATGAAAACTTTTATCAAGATCTCCAGGAATCTTAAAAAATGTTTAAATATAAACTAATTAAAATTTAAAAGTGAAAAAAAAAAAAATAGGACTTTAATATCTGCTCTTTTTAATTCAATGCAATAATTGTGCCCCACAATGGCTGTCACATTTGCATATAAATTTTATATAATAAATTTAATGATAATTATGACACAGAAGTATTAATCTTAATTAATTTAAGAAATCAAAACTTACTTTCTCTCCATCCCGCTCTGTGTCTGTCTGTATGTCTTTCTCTCTGATTATCTCTTTCTTTCTTTATATATATATATTTTTTTTCTTTTTATATATATATATATATATATATGTGTGTGTGTGTGTGTAAGTGTGTGTATGAGTCGATACACATTTTCCTTTATATATATGGAAAATGATTTAATTGATTTAAATAATTCTACCTCTGCTCCATAATGATTGTTACATTTGCATATAAATTCCATACACGAGATGCAACTAGTGTTATAAGATAGATAAATAAATCTTAACTGATAATATTTAACATATAACTCCAGCAGATCTTTTCACCTTAAATTCATGTTAGTTGAACATATTTAACAAATTAACATTAATATAAAATAATAAAACTCTAATACAAATTAAATATCATATTAACGCTATATCACATGCCATTGCCAACAGGTGATGCATTGACCGCAAACACTATCCAGAATGTATCAGTAGTTTACCGTATATTTAGTGGTTGACCTATACTTGCTGTATAGGTCTAACCCAGAATTTTGAGCTAAAAAATCTTGAGGTCAACTTATATTTTAGATCGACTTGTACAGCACAATTTATTATATATATATATATATGTATATATATATATATATATGTATATATATTGTTTCAATTTTCAATTTCATTCTATATTCTTAACTGCCTGATGAATGTTGTAATAAACTTCATGAAACCTTAGGTTGCAGAACAAAAAAATCTTGAGGTCGGCTTATATGTCAGATCGACTTGTACAGCACAATTTATTGTATATATATATATATATATATACACATATTTTCGATTTTCAATTTTATTCCATCTTCTTAACTGCCTGATGAATGATGTTATAAACTTCATGAAACCTTTGGTTGCAGAACAATATTTTCCATGGATTAAATATATATATAATATATATTTATTTATTATCATTATTATTATAATAGCTCTATCATAGATATTGAGCACTCTCCATATTATATTGCACTTGATTCGGCACATAACCACATAGTGATTTACTGACGACCAACACTCTCATAATATAATATACATTCATACATATATTTCAAAAGGAATAGTTCCACTAAGAGATTTGAATTTTTTAAAGAATTATTCATTTTGTTCTTACATACATGTATGTTTCCAGCTGGTCGCAAGGCCTGTGAATGGGGTACCCAATGAGACTCAAACTCAATCATATCGGTTCATTAGTGGAATTTTTTTCAGGTTTTGTATGAGACCCACACACACAGAGAAACAAAAAGTAACTGTTAGTGGAATTCAAAACAACTATAACACACACACACACACACACACACACACACACACACACACACAAAACAACAAAAAAGAAGACCTGATAAACTCTATATCATGTCAAATAAACAGATACACACACGTACACAAGGACCCAGAGTAAAACAAAAAAAGCTCTATAATATATCAAATATCCAAAAACTAATTGGGAATAAAGACAAACAAAACAGACACACACTGAGAAACGAAGAAAAGAAATCTAACACACAACAGCAACCTCTATATAAACCCATACAAAACCTGAAAAAACATTCACTACAGGAGTGAGTAAAAATTTCATTGGGTGCTCCATTCACATGGACTTGTGCCACATATGGTCTCTGATGAAAGCAACAAGCAGGAAACATACATGTATGTAAGAACAAAATAAATAATTCTTGAAAAAATACACATCTCTTAGTAGACCCGTTCATTTAGAAATATTGACTTTTTTCTCTCTCTGGACCTACAACAAATAAAATGTTAACATATATATATATATATATATATAGTCAGATTCTTCCTGATGATCCAGTAGATGAAATCTTGGCTGATTGATCTGGCTCTGTAGGTTTTACTACTTGAAATTCACTCTACTTAGTGTATTGAGTGCTTTTTACATTTAGCTTAGTTAATTCTGCCAGTGTTTTTCCTTTTGCCTAAATACTACAGCTCTATTTGATGATGTCAAATAGTACAGGTGCTGTTAATCTTTCCTTTTTTTATTGAATTTTTTTTTCCCCAGATATCAGTTCATCTAATCTTTATTTGCAAATTGTATCACCTGGCGTTTTTTCACTCTCTGCTTGATGATTGTTGGTTATAAGGCATCATGAAACCTGTGGTCGCAGACAAGCTTCCATACGATTAAATATATAACCGATAAAATGAAACGCAGTTTCTTCCAGGCAGCTGTCATATCGATACCGCTGTATGGATGCACTACATGGACGCTAACAAAACGGCTGGAGAAGAAGCTAGACGGCAATTACTCAAGAATGCTGCGAGCAATCCTGAACAAGTCCGGGCGGCAACACCCTACAAGACACCAATTATACAGCCACCTGCCTCCTATCATGAAAACTATCCAAGTTAGACAAGCCAGACATGCAGGACACTGCTGGAGAAGCAGGGATGAGCTCATAAGTGATGTACTCCTATGGACCCCCACATATGGCCGGGCAAAAGCAGGACGACCAGCTCGAACATACCTTCAGCAGCTATGTGAGGATATGGGATGTAGCCCTGAAGACCTGCCAGAGGTGATGAACGATAGGGAAAAGTGGCGAGAGAGGGTCAGGGATATCCGTGCTAGTGGCATGACATGATGATGATGATGATATATATATATGCTGTAATCCACCGAGTGTTTTATTGTATCACATCTCTTTAGTGTGGCTAGACACTTGAGATGCTTCAAGCTGTGATTGAAATCCAGCTGACTTTATGTTAGTCGGATATCTTACAGCAGAGCTATCATCATTCTCAGCTTAAACAAAGGGATTTTTTACATTAATATTTTATTGTTAAGTATATTTATTTTTATCTATGCTATTGGCTACTGGAGTGCTCAGTTCATGAGAAGAGTTTTGCATTTATACGTATATGGCAGCTGGCAATTCCCCACTCGAGTGCTGAACCCACTGAGGGGAGCATATATATAACCTTGACAAAGACAAACAAACAGGCAGACATGGCAGCCACATCTCTGTGTTTGTGTGTGTATATATATATATATATATATGTATTAATCTGTACACTGTTAGATCATAGAATTAATTCTTCATTACTGAAAGGCTGAAAATACAAGGAAACATCATACACAGTGACTGCATTTTGACCGGACATTCTCACTATGTGATCACTAACAAAGTTTGATGGTATTGTAAGATACTTCTGAGGTGATTTGGGTCAATGGTAATGATGCTTTGGCTCTGAAAGCATGCCTCATCCCAGAATCATCTGATGATGATGTTTTTTTTTTTTGTTTACTCAGCAGTTGCTTTTGTTTTACAGCATATATATATATATATATATGTATATATTTGAGGGTTATTTAATAAATAAGTGAATTTTACCTTAGGTGTTTCCAATAGGAAGTACTGTTCACATTTGCACCCTTTTTTTAGGATATCAATAGTTATGTGTCCTTTTATGACCTAGAAGCCTTTCAGCATGATCTTCTTTTCTGACTTCTGGACTTAGAAATTTTCTTTGCCTGAGAATCAGTGTGTTTTCACTCCATGAACTGTCTGTTTGACTTAGACTGTTATTGACAAGCCCATTTGTAAAAAATTTTTTCAATAAAACACTCTTCTTCGTACACATTACACATCTTTTCTGTAAATTCATCATGGTTTGCACTTCTCAGCCACCAGAAATTTGATGACAGAACTCTGTTCAAGCCTGGAGCACTCTATTAGATTTGCCATCATTATGAATAGCCGCAAAAGAAATATTTTTGCCGGATTAAAACAATTTTTGCAATTGACCCATGCTAAACAATGTCGAGTTTACATTTATGGAAAAAAATTCTGAAAAAAAAAATCTTTTTTTTTTTTCAAAAAAATTTCTCCTTTAATGAATGACCCTCATATCTATCTATCTATTTATCTATCTGGATTTTAATTATTTGTATAGATAATGATTTAACTGATTAAAGTAATCCTATTTACCAACCCCTCCACTCAGGCAGGATATGACACAAGGTCAATTTTTAAGCGGAGTTTAACGGGTTTGAATTCAGAGTTTTCCTTCTCCTAGACTAGTTGCCTCACCAAGGCAGAAGAACCCAGTCTGTCCTACGATTTACCCATAGCTGGAGGGAGAATAATTGGATTCATACCTTTCCCAAGGCTACTAGTGCTATGTGAAATGCAACCAATCTCGTCCAGGATTTGAACTCGAGTCACCGTATCCATTTCCTACGACGATAACAATTACACCACGGGCACCTCCTAACTGATTAAAGTAATACTCTTGAGTATTCATTTAATAAGCTTAGATTAGTTTAGCACAAGGCCTGAAGTATGGAGCACCAAGTGAGAACAACCAATAATTTGCTAACTAAGGTTTCTAATTATTACACTTATAATTTAAAGTTTATTTATTATGGCAAAACTAGTTCTTCTCTTCTATAATATTGTTACATTTAGTGTATGAAATTTATACAAAAAATTTAACAATTATTTCATAACATAGGAAATATTTATTTCCATGTAGAAATTTTGTAAGATTATTAAATTTATCAAGTTTTTTCTGTAGATAATTTCTTGAATTTTAATAATTTCTGAAAATTCTTGAATTATTGTCTTTATTAACTTATTCATTTGCATCAATCAAAATGAACTTATATTTTCATCCTGTGCTTATTATCGCCAGCACTCCTTAAAAATCAGTCTAATATTTGGAAAATTTGTCATAAATACTTGCAGAGGTGCATATGGTGCAATGTCTGTTGGCTCTAAAAACAGAATTCAAAACTTTAGTTTCAATTTCAGTCAAGGCTGTTTGCCGTCAGTTTGCACTCATACCTTTTCTAAAGGCATGAACATGTCTTTCTTCCCCTAAACTATTGGTCAGACTGGGTTTTTGAGCCTTGGTAGGTGATTAGTTTAGGAGAAGGATACCACTGATTTTTAAACAGATAGATAACAGGAAAATCCCTTCACTATCTCTCCCAAGAACAATTATTGTAATATACAGTTTACTTGTAAAGAATGCCATGGAAAGCTATGATCTAATAGCTGAAAGGGATATGGTACTTTCTATCATCATTAATAATATAGAATTAATATCACAATGTGAGTGGCTGTAATACTAATATGTGAATATTTACATCTCTCATATTCTAATATAAACACTTGAATATTTAAATCTTTGATATTCAAATGCTTATGCTTGAATATTTATATCTTTAATATTTGAATATAAACACTTGAATATTTACATCATTGATATTCAAATGCTTACGTTTGAATATTTATATCTTTGATATTCAAAGGGCTACACTTGAATATTTACATCTGTAACATTCCCATGCCAACACTAGAATATTTATATCTTTGACATACTAATGCCAACACTTGAATACTGATATCTTTAATATTTGAATGTCAATACTTGAATATTTACATCTTTAACATTATCATGCGAACAGTTGAATATCTACACCTTTAACATTTTAAAGCAAATACTTGAATGTTTACATCTTTAACATTCTCATGCGAACAGTTGAATAGTTACAACTTTGACATTTTAAAGCAAATACTTGAATGTTTACATCTTTAACATTATCATGCAAACAGTTGAATATCTACACCTTTAACATTTTAAAGCAAATACTTGAATGTTTACATCTTTAACATTCTCATGCGAACAGTTGAATATCTACACCTTTAACATTTTAAAGCAAATACTTGAATGTTTACATCTTTAACATTATCATGCGAACAGTTGAATATCTACACTTTTAACATTTGAACGCAAATACTTGAATGTTTACATCTTTAACATTATCATGCGAACAGTTGAATATCTACACCTTTAACATTTTAAAGCAAATACTTGAATGTTTACATCTTTAACATTCTCATGCGAACAGTTGAATATCTACACTTTTAACATTTGAACGCAAATACTTGAATGTTTACATCTTTAACATTATCATGCGAACAGTTGAATATCTACACTTTTAACATTTTAAAGCAAATACTTGAATGTTTACATCTTTAACATTCTCATGCGAACAGTTGAATATCTACACTTTTAACATTTGAACGCAAATACTTGAATGTTTACATCTTTAACATTATCATGCGAACAGTTGAATATCTACACCTTTAACATTTTAAAGCAAATACTTGAATGTTTACATCTTTAACATTCTCATGCGAACAGTTGAATATCTACACTTTTAACATTTGAACGCAAATACTTGAATGTTTACATCTTTAACATTATCATGTGAACAGTTGAATATCTACACCTTTAACATTTTAAAGCAAATACTTGAATGTTTACATCTTTAACATTATCATGCGAACAGTTGAATATCTACACTTTTAACATTTTAAAGCAAATACTTGAATGTTTACATCTTTAACATTCTCATGCGAACAGTTGAATATCTACACTTTTAACATTTGAACGCAAATACTTGAATGTTTACATCTTTAACATTATCATGCGAACAGTTGAATATCTACACCTTTAACATTTTAAAGCAAATACTTGAATGTTTACATCTTTAACATTCTCATGCGAACAGTTGAATATCTACACTTTTAACATTTGAACGCAAATACTTGAATGTTTACATCTTTAACATTATCATGCGAACAGTTGAATATCTACACCTTTAACATTTTAAAGCAAATACTTGAATGTTTACATCTTTAACATTCTCATGCGAACAGTTGAATATCTACACTTTTAACATTTGAACGCAAATACTTGAATGTTTACATCTTTAACATTCTCATGCGAACAGTTGAATATCTACAACTTTAACATTTTAAAGCAAATACTTGAATGTTTACATCTTTAACATTCTCATGCGAACAGTTGAATATCTACACTTTTAACATTTGAACGCAAATACTTGAATGTTTACATCTTTAACATTATCATGCGAACAGTTGAATATCTACACCTTTAACATTTTAAAGCAAATACTTGAATGTTTACATCTTTAACATTCTCATGCGAACAGTTGAATATCTACACTTTTAACATTTGAACGCAAATACTTGAATGTTTACATCTTTAACATTATCATGCGAACAGTTGAATATCTACACCTTTAACATTTTAAAGCAAATACTTGAATGTTTACATCTTTAACATTCTCATGCGAACAGTTGAATATCTACACTTTTAACATTTGAACGCAAATACTTGAATGTTTACATCTTTAACATTATCATGCGAACAGTTGAATATCTACACCTTTAACATTTTAAAGCAAATACTTGAATGTTTACATCTTTAACATTCTCATGCGAACAGTTGAATATCTACACTTTTAACATTTGAACGCAAATACTTGAATGTTTACATCTTTAACATTCTCATGCGAACAGTTGAATATCTACACTTTTAACATTTGAACGCAAATACTTGAATGTTTACATCTTTAACATTATCATGCGAACAGTTGAATATCTACACCTTTAACATTTTAAAGCAAATACTTGAATGTTTACATCTTTAACATTCTCATGCGAACAGTTGAATATCTACACTTTTAACATTTGAACGCAAATACTTGAATGTTTACATCTTTAACATTATCATGCGAACAGTTGAATATCTACACCTTTAACATTTTAAAGCAAATACTTGAATGTTTACATCTTTAACATTCTCATGCGAACAGTTGAATATCTACACTTTTAACATTTGAACGCAAATACTTGAATGTTTACATCTTTAACATTATCATGCGAACAGTTGAATATCTACACCTTTAACATTTTAAAGCAAATACTTGAATGTTTACATCTTTAACATTCTCATGCGAACAGTTGAATATCTACACTTTTAACATTTGAACGCAAATACTTGAATGTTTACATCTTTAACATTATCATGCGAACAGTTGAATATCTACACCTTTAACATTTTAAAGCAAATACTTGAATGTTTACATCTTTAACATTCTCATGCGAACAGTTGAATATCTACACTTTTAACATTTGAACGCAAATACTTGAATGTTTACATCTTTAACATTATCATGCGAACAGTTGAATATCTACACCTTTAACATTTTAAAGCAAATACTTGAATGTTTACATCTTTAACATTATCATGCGAACAGTTGAATATCTACACTTTTAACATTTGAACGCAAATACTTGAATGTTTACATCTTTAACATTATCATGCGAACAGTTGAATATCTACACCTTTAACATTTTAAAGCAAATACTTGAATGTTTACATCTTTAACATTCTCATGCGAACAGTTGAATATCTACACTTTTAACATTTGAACGCAAATACTTGAATGTTTACATCTTTAACATTATCATGCGAACAGTTGAATATCTACACCTTTAACATTTTAAAGCAAATACTTGAATGTTTACATCTTTAACATTATCATGCGAACAGTTGAATATCTACACATTTAACATTTTAAAGCAAATACTTGAATGTTTACATCTTTAACATTCTCATGCGAACAGTTGAATATCTACACTTTTAACATTTGAACGCAAATACTTGAATGTTTACATCTTTAACATTATCATGCGAACAGTTGAATATCTACACCTTTAACATTTTAAAGCAAATACTTGAATGTTTACATCTTTAACATTCTCATGCGAACAGTTGAATATCTACACTTTTAACATTTGAACGCAAATACTTGAATGTTTACATCTTTAACATTCTCATGCGAACAGTTGAATATCTACACTTTTAACATTTGAACGCAAATACTTGAATGTTTACATCTTTAACATTCTCATGCGAACAGTTGAATATCTACACTTTTAACATTTGAACGCAAATACTTGAATGTTTACATCTTTAACATTCTCATGCGAACAGTTGAATATCTACACTTTTAACATTTGAACGCAAATACTTGAATGTTTACATCTTTAACATTCTCATGCGAACAGTTGAATATCTACACTTTTAACATTTGAACGCAAATACTTGAATGTTTACATCTTTAACATTCTCATGCGAACAGTTGAATATCTACACTTTTAACATTTGAACGCAAATACTTGAATGTTTACATCTTTAACATTCTCATGCGAACAGTTGAATATCTACACTTTTAACATTTGAACGCAAATACTTGAATGTTTACATCTTTAACATTCTCATGCGAACAGTTGAATATCTACACTTTTAACATTTGAACGCAAATACTTGAATGTTTACATCTTTAACATTCTCATGCGAACAGTTGAATATCTACACTTTTAACATTTGAACGCAAATACTTGAATGTTTACATCTTTAACATTCTCATGCGAACAGTTGAATATCTACACTTTTAACATTTGAACGCAAATACTTGAATGTTTACATCTTTAACATTATCATGCGAACAGTTGAATATCTACACCTTTAACATTTTAAAGCAAATACTTGAATGTTTACATCTTTAACATTCTCATGCGAACAGTTGAATATCTACACTTTTAACATTTGAACGCAAATACTTGAATGTTTACATCTTTAACATTATCATGCGAACAGTTGAATATCTACACCTTTAACATTTTAAAGCAAATACTTGAATGTTTACATCTTTAACATTATCATGCGAACAGTTGAATATCTACACTTTTAACATTTTAAAGCAAATACTTGAATGTTTACATCTTTAACATTCTCATGCGAACAGTTGAATATCTACACTTTTAACATTTGAACGCAAATACTTGAATGTTTACATCTTTAACATTATCGTGCGAACAGTTGAATATCTACACATTTAACATTTTAAAGCAAATACTTGAATGTTTACATCTTTAACATTATCATGCGAACAGTTGAATATCTACACCTTTAACATTTTAAAGCAAATACTTGAATGTTTACATCTTTAACATTATCGTGCGAACAGTTGAATATCTACACCTTTAACATTTTAAAGCAAATACTTGAATGTTTATATCTCTAACATTATTATGCGGACAGTTGAATATCTACACCTTTAACATTTTAAAGCAAATACTTGAATGTTTACATCTTTAACATTCTTATGCGAACAGTTGAATAGCTACACCTTTAACATTTGAAAGCAAATACTTGAATGTTTACATCTTTAACATTCTTATGCAAACAGTTGAATAGCTACACCTTTAACATTTGAAAGCAAATACTTGAATGTTTACATCTTGAACATTCTTATGCGAACAGTTGAATATCTACACCTTTAACATTTTAAAGCAAATACTTGAATGTTTACATCTTTAACATTCTTATGCAAACAGTTGAATATCTACACCTTTAACATTTTAAAGCAAATGCTTGAATGTTTACATCTTTAACATTCTTATGCGAACAGTTGAATATCTACACCTTTAACATTTTAAAGCAAATACTTGAATGTTTACATCTTTAACATTCTTATGCGAACAGTTGAATATCTACACCTTTAACATTTTAAAGCAAATACTGGAATGTTTACATCTTTAATATTCTTATGCAAACAGTTGAATATCTACAACTTTAACATTTTAAAGCAAATACTGGAATGTTTACATCTTTAACATTCTCATGCGAACAGTTGAATATCTACACCTTTCACATTTTAAAGCGAATACTGGAATGTTTACATCTTTAACATTCTTATGCAAACAGTTGAATATCTACAACTTTAACATTTTAAAGCAAATACTGGAATGTTTACATCTTTAACATTCTCATGCGAACAGTTGAATATCTACACCTTTCACATTTTAAAGCAAATACTTGAATGTTTACATCTTTAATATTCTTATGCGAACAGTTGAATATCTACACCTTTCACATTTTAAAGCAAATACTTGAATGTTTACATCTTTAACATTCTTATGCAAACAGTTGAATAGCTACACCCTTAACATTTGAACGCAAATACTTGAATGTTTACATCTTTAACATTCTCATGCGAACAGTTGAATATCTACAACTTTAACATTTTAAAGCAAATACTTGAATGTTTACATCTTTAACATTCTTATGCGAACAGTTGAATATCTATACCTTTCACATTTTAAAGCAAATACTTGAATGTTTACATCTTTAACATTCTTATGCGAACAGTTGAATATCTACAACTTTAACATTTTAAAGCAAATACTTGAATGTTTACATCTTTAACATTATCATGCGAACAGTTGAATATCTACACCTTTAACATTTTAAAGCAAATACTTGAATGTTTACATCTTTAACATTCTTATGCGAACAGTTGAATATCTACAACTTTAACATTTTAAAGCAAATACTTGACTGTTTACATCTTTAACATTATCATGCGAACAGTTGAATATCTACACCTTTAACATTTTAAAGCAAATACTTGAATGTTTACATCTTGAACATTCTTATGCGAACAGTTGAATATCTACACCTTTCACATTTTAAAGCAAATACTTGAATGTTTACATCTTTAACATTCTTATGCAAACAGTTGAATAGCTACACCTTTAACATTTGAAAGCAAATACTTGAATGTTTACATCTTTAACATTCTTATGCGAACAGTTGAATATCTACACCTTTAACATTTTAAAGCAAATAATTGAATGTTTACATCTTTAACATTCTCATGCGAACAGTTGAATATCTACACCTTTAACATTTTAAAGCCAATACTTGAATGTTTACATCTCTAACATTCTTATGCGAACAGTTGAATATCTACACCTTTAACATTTTAAAGCAAATACTTGAATGTTTACATCTCCAATATTCTTATGCAAACAGTTGAATATCTACACCTTTAACATTTTAAAGCAAATACTTGAATGTTTACATCTTTAACATTCTCATGCGAACACATGAATATTTACAACCCTAATATTTGAATGCAAACACTTGAATATATACATTTTTAATATTCTAATGCAAATACTTGAATATTTACATCTGTAACTTTCTAATACCAACACTTAAATATTTACATCTGTAACATTCTCATGCCATTACTTGAATATTTATATCTTTATCAATATATCACCAACACTTGTCTATTATACATCAAACATCAGGAGTTATTTCAGCTTCCATTTTTATTTTATTTTTATGTTTTGAAGTTCCTGATATCAGCCATTTTCTTCTAGCTTTTGGTTTTCTTTTTTGGTTTCATTGGATGCTGGTAAAAATGTACTGATTTTGATAAAAGAGCAATGCTTTCTGTTATCATTAAACAATATTAAGAATTCATTTCATATTTAGGAACCACAATGCTTCCAAAACCAGCAATTTCTGATATCTGATGGAGACTATAATTGTGAAAAAGAAAATTCTAATAATAAAATTAAGAGAAAAGAGGCTACTAATTAGTTATTAATATTTAATTTATTGCACCAAGTGTTGTATTTTCATAGAAAACAATTATATTTAGAATCTGAAGAATTTATATTCTATGCATTGTAGTTTTATTTTTTATGCGGTGTTTTATTTTCCTTATGAAATAAAAGAAAAGTTTTTTTTTTAAATTGCACCAAATATTGAATCATTTTTTTTCCTTCAAAAACAGTGTAATAGATGATCTGTGCATTTTTTAATTTTTTTAAAAATTTTACTTCCTTTTTTTTTTTAATAATATTATAATTTTGTAACCTTTTTTTTCCATTTTTGACACCCACTCATTTGTAACTCTTATTTTGAATTTAAATTCTTTTATTATATTATTGGACTTGAATTTGAATTGATTTTATGTTCGCATAACCTTGAATGAACATATGATGAGAATTCATAGTTATAATGAATATTGGCAAATTCATGAAGAATGTATACTCAGTAACATCAAGTGAGGCAGAAATAATTTTTGCTTCTTGATCATCACTTTAACCTCCAATAAACAGCTGATTCCATGTCAGTGTTTTTTATTTTGTTTTTGTATTGTTTTTAAAGAGGAACATCAAAGGGAGATAACTCCTGAAAGCTCACTATTCTTCAAAGAGAAGATAATTTTGTTTTGAATTAAAAAACACAAAAGAAAACAAAAGTAAAAATATTAGATATTTTTAAGAAAGGTTTATAAAATGTGTATCATGATTTAATAAATCCATAACTTTTGGGGATTATCATCTCATTGCAATATCTTATCTTTTAGTTTATATTGTGGAATAATATAGAATTATTAGAGTCATATATTAATTAGTAATCTCCAATGCTGATTCTAAAGTAATGCCTTTTATTTCTTTTCACAATAACTACAACAGATACAAGGAGGACATTAACACCATTGGCTATAAAACATTTTCAGCTACAAAAGAACATTTTCACATATAAACACCACCAATTGCATTTTTGTTTGTGATGAACAAGATTCTGCATCTCATATTCATATAAGGGTCACTTTTAAAGCAATGCCTCCAATTTATTTTCATTGTCCAGTTGGCTGGGGCTATAGAATTCATCGACTGCATCTCTGCAGAGGGTGAAGACTCCCCTGATGAGTATTCTGAAAATGACAATAAACAATCTGATGGTGAGACTTCTGTAATGCTAGAGCTTTAGGGAATGTGGAGTACCCCTTCATTGCCATCATTGTCAGGTCCACTCTGGCCCAGAGTGGTAGCATCTAATAGGGTCTTATCTATGGGTTAAATAAAGCTAAATATGGTAAACTGAATTGTTTAAAATAGAACTGTTTACATAACCAGGTCATTGGTCTAATGACTAGAGTGTTAGCCAATGGTCCAGAAGACCCATGTCAAGTCATACTAAAGACCCAAAAAATGGTACTTGATGCCGTCTTGCTTAGGACTCAGCATTATAAGGTAAAGACCAAGGGTAAAGTGGAGTAATCTAGGAAATGAAGTAGCGCCCTCCACCACAGTGTAGTAGCTATTGAAAAGGGAGTCTTTGTTTACCCTCTTCTAAGGTCGCCAACTTTCTTACTTACATGTATAAAAATGGATTTAGCATTAAATAACCTGTTAATGTGCCATAAAACCAAACCAAACCGATCTATTTTCATGGATACTATAACAGATATAGGGAGTACAAAAACCCCATTGAATAAAGAAGATTGTTGGCTATAAAACACTATTTTTATACATTGTCAACATCAGTGGCTAAGAATTTTCATTGACATTGAATGAGAGCTTGCATCCAACTCACAGACAGGAAGTTGTATTTTCAAGTCGATCAAAGCAAGTTATAAAGAAACAATTCCTATTTATTTTCAGGAAATTTATATAGTCCTCCCCATTTACTAATCATTTTTATCTACTAAGACAAAAGCCTGCATGTTGCGCTTGTCCAAGAATCATTCCAGAAGTGATGCCTCCAATGTCTTTATGTTGTCCCACAATATCAGGAGTGGAAATATGTGTTATTGCTGTAGGTTTTAACTTTCCACGAATTAACCTAATTATTTTTTTGGTACTTTCTAGCAGTTTGATAAAATGGTATCTAGCATAAAAGCAAAGGTATATCATTGAATTCCTCAATGTGAAAAAAATAGCTTCCTTTAACATTCATTGACACTTGCTGAATGCTTACAGAGACCAAACAGTTGATATGAGCTCAGTTAGTTGGTGGGTAATGCATTTTTGCTGTGCGAACAGCAATGTAAAATTATGAGCCTCAAGACAGCAATCAACTTACAAAATGAAGTTAGTCTCAATCAACATATCCACACAAATCAGATTAATAAAAGTAGAAAAGATTTTAATGTGATCATTACAGCTGTGAAAAAATGGGTCACCTTCACTGTTACAGATATCGTAGCACCCCTGGCAACTCCACCTAAAATCCCCAGTTTAAAAACGCTGAGTTACCTGTGATGTCAGACAACAAAACGTTGTACATATGTTTCATGGAGCAAACCTCTTTTATTAACACAAACTATTTATCAAAACGATTAATTCTGTTGGCTTTTTGGAAAAAAATTTATAACCACAGGATTACATTATATTTAAAAGTTCCTCTTCAAAGTATAATGAAGTATTTTATTATTACTTATATTTAATGAAGAAACTTCCTACATATGGAAACTCTTCACTTAGTCCAGCAGTGTAGCAGCAGCAGGACACTATACAAACATAGCAGGCAGTAACCAAAAATAGGTCAGTGGCCAGGCTTAGCTTGGAGGAGAGGTAGGATTTTTTCCTTTCTCAGCTGCATGGGATCTGCCTCCTCAACACCAAACCAAGCTGCCAAACATGGGATCTGTGTTCTTACCACCAGCCAAAGTAGAAGACATGGAATCCACCAGCCGAAGCTGAAGACAAGGAATTCAATCGCAGACCCAGCACAGCCAACCAACCAATCAGAGCTACCATCTCATTCAAACAGCTCTTCTAAGAGCTAACTTGAGAAAGTCTTTCAAGATCACTTTTGGTCTCCTCACAACACCTTCCTGGCAAATACCATGAGATGACAATGCACCAACTGGAGACCAAGCACCAGCTTAACCGAGCAGCCGTTCCTGTGTAACTAAGCAACCAGCATCAACTACTGACCAGTACCAGCTTAACCCAGCAGCCAATCACACACAACCAAGAAACCAGCACCAACTGCAGACAAGCTCTAGCTTTACCCTGCAGCCATTTCTGCGCAACCTGCATCACCTAGTCCACAAGTGACACACTGCTCTGGCTAGCACCAACACTTATGACCACATCAACTTACACTCGGTCAACAAAGGATTGAATAAACCAGGATATTGATCAAACAGCTTCAGCAACCATCATCTGCAGCATCTAGTCCATGAGCAACACAATGCTCAAGCTAGCACCAACAATTCGAGGACACATCAACACACATCTGGATAACCAAGGACTGCATAACCGAAGCATTGATCATCAAGCCTCTGCAAACAATGCGTCTACACCATTGACAGTCTCCAGCAGCATCTACAACCTGACCTTATAGCAACACCTGATATCTACACCAAGCACAGAGACCATGATCACCTTCTAAATGCACTGTTTCCACAAACTAATAGACAGCCGAGTCTATAACTTTCTACAGTACAGACTTTCAACACCCAATGTAGACTATGCCTACGTGATACAACAATCGCAGTTCTATGCTCATACACTTTCCATGAACGATTTGCTCAATAAAACCTGAAATTTAAACTTAACCACTTGTCTCTGTCATTTGTCCAGTCATCTCTCAATCATAACACTTACTAATTGCTGTTTGCAGGAACGGTGCATTCATATTGAAGGTCCCACGGCACAGATCTTGTTCATAACTGGCAAAAATCGAAAGCCAGTGACAGTGACAATGTAGAATCATAAAGTTCATAACTGAAAATTCTTTTTATCCAACAGGGTTATTGTGTTCTCTGAGTAAAGTAGTGGCTATTTACCTCCACAAGAGATCCTGGTGCTCAGCTGTGAGACTGACAACAAAAGTCAATTATAAAAAACTCTTACTGTTGGTGAGAGCAACAGTCAAACACAAAACTTGAGGATTTTCTAAAAAAGAATAAATCAGTTAATTACCAAGAAAGTAACAAATCCTGACCTATTTTTTAGGCTAATAAACCTGCTCTAATTGGAGTGGGCTATGATTTGTCAAAAAATAGATCTTTCCTTGATTAACCCAAAAATACTTCTCATCTTTCTGTTTTTGAAACTGGCCCAGAAGGAAGTTATAACATCAGCAAAAAACAAAGTAGGATTTTTCCATGACCACATGTTAGTATTTTTTTATGACCACATGTTAGTATTTTTTGTTTTTTTATGTGTCTGAGCTATGACTGTATCCCTCTCCCATGTTAAAACATGGGCTTACCCCTAAGCAGAGGGGCAGTCGGTGTATTCTACCACCCCAGTCGACTGGGCAATACTCAGAGTTAAATGTCAACACAGTTTTATTTCAGTTAATTCAGTTTAGCATAAGTACACTGTTTAGATGATTCAATTTTGAGCAATCAAGTTTAGCATAAGTACACAGTTAAAATGTCAAATAAGTTCTATTTTAAACAATTCAGTTTAGCATAAATACACAATTTAAATGTAAAAATCAGTATAGTGAAGGAAGCACAGTTTAATTCTATTTAACCCAGAGTCATAGCTCAGACACACCAGGTGACTCCAAAAAGGCCTTGGGCATCATTGGCATTACCCTAAAAAGTGGCACTGAAGCAGGTACGAGCCTGATGAGACAGTCTCCTGAGGTCCAAGCAGAGTCAGTCTTAGCCATATGACACAAATGCCAGGCTTCCCCAGCACCCATATCAGGCGACCTTGACCGATTGCCACCAAAACTAAGACATGCCCAACCTGATCTGTGTATTAGGGAGCACAGCCAGCTAAAGTGTGTCCTGATCCAGTGGGTGGAGTGACCAATTGTCTGACTTCCTTTCCAGATATGAACAATCTCCTCTCTTTATCTGATCTCGTCGTCATTTCTTTATCTCCTCTTTGCTTCTTTGTCTCGGCCAACTTTCTTCGAGTCACCCACAACACAATACCTGTATCTGTTATACTGTCTATAGAAATAAATTGGAAGCATTAATTTTCAAGCGCTCTTTCTACATAACATTAAAATAATGCTTTCACTTTGTTACTTTTATTGTATGCCAATCATTGTTGGGTTATTTAATGTTAAAGTCAGTTTAACATTCAAGATGTCCAATTCTATTAAGTACAAAATCAATCTTTACAATCCTTTTAAACAAGTGATTACTTAATACTTAGTTGCAATATCAATGTAAAATGAGAAATAAAGCTATTTGCTGATGATGCCAAACTACTAGTTAGACCAATTTCTAACAAAACCACTCCGATGGATCTGGACAAATTATCATATTGGGAAGATATTTGGAAATTGAGATTTAATATAGAAAAATTTAAAGTACAACATATTGGATCCAAAAACATAAAGTTGAATACAAACATGGCAACAGAGAAATCAGAAGAAATAAATTAGGAATGCAATCTAGAGGTTGGCTTTAATGATATATTGAAAGTTGACAATCATATTTTATCGATTTTATTGAGGGCAAATGGAATGATTGCTTCAATGGTTAGAAATGTTCTTTCAAGGGAGATGAATGTTATTTCAATAATATATAAAATCCTAATAAGACCTCCTATTGAATATTGAACTCCTACCAGTACTCCATTGTCAAGACATGGAAATTGGAGTGAATAAAAAAAGAGTGACAAAAATTATAAAAAGAGTTTATGATTACAGTTACAGAGAGAAATTAGAGAAATTAAGATTAACTATATTTCTAGAGAGAAGAATGAGAGGTGATCAAATTGAAACTATTAAAATAATGGAATTTCTAATTATTGTAGACAGTTTTTTAATAAATTTCTTGAACTGCAAATTTACTGTCTTGATAGATTTCAAAAACCAAGTCAACAAAAAATTGGATTGTTTTGCTAATTGAGTAATATATTTTTGGATCAAATTACCTAATCAAAGGAAAAATAGCAAAAAGAAATTATAATTAAGACAATTTCAGACAATTTTCTTAAAGGTAAGAAAAAGAATTTAAAAGGGCATATTTGGGAACTATCAAAGGAATTATTTTACAGAATTTAATCTCTCTCTCTCTCTCTCTCTCTCTATATATATATATATATATATATATATATTGTATTGATAGAGAATATGTTTTGTGCAAAGATTTTTTTTCTTGAGGTTGATGTGAGAAAGTAGTAAAAAATAAAGTGGTTGGTTGGTTGGGTTTAATGGTATATCGACCTTTAAATAATTCAGTTTAGAATAAACACACAGTTTAAATGTCAAAAACATTTCTATTTCAAGCTATTCAGTTTAGTCAAACAATTCAATTTAGCATAAGTATGCCGTTAGTTCTATTTAACTCATAGAGGAGGCCCAATCAGGTGCTACCACACCGGGCCAGAGTGGACCTGGGAACAATGGCAATGCTGGGGTGCTCCACATTCCCCAAAGCCCCAGCATCACTAGAACCTCACCATCAGATTGTTTAGAGTCATATCGAGGACACTCATTGGGGGGTGGGGCTTACCCCTCTTCAGAGGTGCAGTTGTTGTATTCTACAGACCCAGCTGATTGGGCAATACACAGAGTTAAATATCAAAACAGTTTATTTTCAGTTAATTCACTTTAGCATAAGTACACAGTTTAGACATCAAAACAGTTCTATTTTGAGCAATCAAGTTTAGCATAAGTACGCAGTTTAAATGTCAAAACAGTTCTATTTTAAACAATTCAGTTTAGCATAAATACACTATTTAAATGAAAAAATCAGTATAGTGAAGGAAGCATGGTTTAGTTCTATTCAACCCATTAACAGGACCCTTATCAAGTGCTACCATTCCAGACCAGAGTGGACCAGGGAGCAATGGCAATGAAGGGCTACTTTGCATTCCCTAATGCTCCAGTATTACTGGAACCTTACCATCAGATTGTTTAGTGTCATATCTAGGACACTCGTTGGGTAGGGGTCTTACCCCTCTGCAGAGAAGCAGTCAGTGAATTTTACAGCCGCAGCCGAATGGTCACAAAAAATAAAGATGCCCAAGGAGACATAACAAACAAATTATTATAATAGTTTTTTAGAAAGGAATAAGTTTTTATCAGAAAAGAACACAGCAATATCAATACTGATCTTATGAAATCATTTATATGATCCAACCATCAGAAAGAGCAGACTCGGCATTCAAATCGGCCTTAGATCTAAGCCCTAAAGCTATCTCCATTCCCAATATACCGATTTGAAACCGATAATCAGTAAATTCCTTCACAAAAAATGGCAACAACGATGGGACATGAACATCAATAATAAACTCTTCCAAATTCAGCCCACCTTGGGAGAATGGAGACCAGCTTTTAGAGCATCAAGAAGAGAACAAGTTGTTATATCATGACTGTGCATTGGTCATACAAGGCTTACTCATGCTTTCATACTGAAACAGGAACCACAACCACAGTCAGACAATTTGCATGGGTAAACCCATTCTTATAGAATGCAGAGCTTTTCCTGTCATCAGAAAGCGATTTTTCAAAGTGACTAGTTTAACCGAATTGTTTGAAAACATCAAAATAGATGACGTTCTGTCCTTCTTGTGAGAAACGGGGTTGTACGAAAAAATTTGATGAATTAAAACTGATTAATCATGTGCAAACAAGTGAAATCCTGCTTATAGAAAATTTTACCTACTAAGTATTCATTGGTTAAATGTATATACATATAGACAGAATTTGGCATTAAATAACCTACAAAGGTTGATATGCCATAAAACCAACCAATCAACCAACCAACCAACTGCCATTATTGTTCAAAAAGGGTTAAATTTGAGTTTATCACCCAATGCTTTAGATATCCTACAGGATATTCGTTGGATTAATGGATATTTCCATTAATCCCACTAATTTCATTTATGCACTGAATTAAACATAATTTTGAAATCATTTTAAACATTATCTTAAATGATCTATTTGACCCACTGTTGGGACCCTAAAAAAGACTACACTCAAAGTCAGAGTGGACCTGGGAGTAATGGCAATAAAGGGATGACTGTATACTCCTCAGAGCTCCAGAACTGAAGCCTCACCACGACATGTAGTTTAGAGTCTTTATTAATACAGTCATTTTGAAGTAGCAGTGACGGGAGGGTCTTACTCTTCTGCAGAGAATGTATATTCTTGATCTCACCCACAGGTTGGTGTTTTGTAGCTCTGTCCATTTGCGTTTGTGTTAACCCAGTATCAATTTTCATAGAAATAAATCGGAAGCATTACTTTTGGAAAAATCTTTTTATGTATAATTTTTAAATAATGTTCTACTCCAAATGATCACAAAATATTATCCAATGACTTGTTATTTATTGGTGTTAACAAGACAGAAAGTAAAAAGAATTTGTCAGATAAGGATCTGTCTCTCCTTGTACACTGGCATACCTGACAATGCTTACATCTTGATTACAATTGGCTGTGGAATCGGAAAATGAACAATAAATCCTGAAATATTGGTCAGGAATAATCACATGACACATTTTAAATTGCATAACAATGCAATGGACAAATCGATGCGATGTAATTTGGTTTAATACCTCTTGTCTCCAAGAAATATCTTTGTAATCTAACTTTACCATCATTCCCCTTTTCCTCTCTTTTCTTTCACTATCTCTCTCTCTCTATGTATATATCATAATTATTTCATTCTTTATGAGTTTTTCAAACCAGCATTGTCTGGTGGACTTTCAATGGAGTCTAAGTGACAGCAAGTCTCTTTAGGTCTCCGGGTCTCTTCTGAGTATTCTATCTGATTTTAACAATGCTGTGGTCTGGATGGTTTCGGTTATTCCTTTTATTCCTAATTCCAAGTGCACCAGTATACAATTTGTATCATTGTCAACCTCATGTTCTACAGGTCCAAGTATTTGTCGATTTTTTACTTTCTTTTTATTTTCACTCTAAGGCCGACTGGAATAGTAAAATCCATTAGATGACAAGTTCTTATTTTACTTATTAATTAAAAGTAGGTCAGGTCTACGTGCCAAGATTTGGTGATCTGTTTGTATCTCAAAATTTTGTGCATCTCATTCTCTAGGATGGATTCTAGTTGGTGCATATACCATTTGGTAGTATTGTCAAATTCAATCTCTTGCACAATTGCACCTTTCCTACCCAGTCATGCTTTGTCTCCTTTTCTACTAGTTTGTTATTTACTTATGTGTTTCATCTCTGTCTCCTCATTACCAACATTTACTATTCTGTGGCATATTATCAATATTCACTTTAATATAAGCGGTCCTTATAAGATTTTCACACCAGTATTAGCTGAGTTTTTCACTGGAGTCTGAGTGACAGCAAGTCTCCTCGAGTTTCCAGGACTCTTCTCAGTACTCTAACTGATCTTAACAATGCTATAGCTTGGATGGTACAGTTTGTCCTCTAATTTCCAAGTCATCCAGTCTCCTTACCGGGCCTTTTGGGACTGTTCCAAGTGCACCAATTATAATTAGTATTACTGTCAGTTTCATGTTTCATAATTTTTTTATTTCTCTGGCAATGTTCGATTACTTGTCTCTCTTTTTATTTTTGATTTTCCTTCTGCGGTCCTCCTGAAAAGCAAAGTCCACTATTTGTCAGGTGGTTGGTGAACTATCTCTAAGTCTGGTTTCAAGCCAGGACTAGGTTATCCATTTGTTATCTCAAAATATCAAAATTATCATTATTATTATTATTATTATTACTTTATGCAGTTTTTCACACCACCTCTAACTTGTGGATTTTAACTGCAATTTGAGTGACTGCCAGTCTCCACGGTTCTTCAGGACTCTTCTAAATATTCAAGCTGATTTAAACATTGATGTAATCTGGATGATCCCAATTCTTCCTGAGATATCCAGTTATCTCAGTCTCTTTTTAAGGCTTTTGGGGGCCATTCTAAGAACACAAACTACAATTAGTATTAGTTGTCTAAATTTCTGAAACGAAGCTTGTTGATTTTTATCATTAAGGGTTTTCGGACAATTGTTTTCATCTTTATTGTTATTTCCACAACGTTTTGGCTGATATGTCCTCCGGCCTTCTTCAGGTGTTTGTTGAACTCGGGAACCTTCACGAAACTTCGAACTACGTCCTTTATTGAATCCACGGGGGTCACCTGTTCTAATTCCGTTAGCCATAACCGGGTACAAGTGTTAAGTATTCCTGTATTTTTACTCGCCTGTAGTCAGGACTGAACCTGCAGCCACCAGATGATTTGACTCCACGCGAGTAACAATACAGGAATACTTAACACAAATACAATTAGTATCATCGTCACTTTATATTCTACACCTTTTTCAGTTCTCTGGTTAAGTCCCAGTAGTTGTATGTCTTTCTGCTTTCTTTCATTTTCACTCTTTAGTCAATTGGAATGGCTAAATTAACTAATTGACAAGTATATTTCTTCTTGATTCACACAAAGTCTGATCTTCTGGCTGGGATATATTGATCTATTTGTATGTCAAAGTTCAACCGAATTTTATGCATCCCATTTTTAAAGACAGATCCTGGTTTGGGCTTTTACCATTTGCACAATTGCCTGTGGTTCACCTTTCATACCCATTCAGATTAACTCTTGTATTCCATTAGAGCTAGTTTTGCTGGATTTGTGTATTATGTGATTAAACATTTCACCTTTCTCACTGGCCCCGTTGGCTTGGGCTGTAGAATACACCAACTGCATCTCTGCAGAGGGGTAAATAAAACCACCCCCAAGAATGTCCTAGATATGACACCAAAGAACCTAATGGTCAGGCTTCAGTAATGCTTGAACTTTGGGAACTGCAGTGTACTTCTTAATAGTGATCACACCCAGGTCCACTCTGACCTAGAGTTGTAGCACCTGATCTCGACCTATCTATGGATCAAATAGAACTGTTTGACATTTAAACTGTGTACTTATGCTAAACTGAGTTGTTTGGTTTAGAACTGTTTTCACACTTAACTGTGTGTAAACAAAAAACTTTAATTATGCTAAACTGAATTGTTTGAAATAGAACAGTCTTTATATTTAACTTTGTGTAAACAAATAATTGTTTAATTTAATTTTGTTGACATACTAAACTGAATTGTTTGAAATATTTTTTACATTTACCTGTGTGCTAACAAAACACTTTATTTAAATAAATGTGTGTAAACAAATTGTGTACTTATGCTAAATTAAATTGTTTGAAATAGAGCTGTTTGGTTATTTAACGGTGTATTCATATTAGATAGAGATAAGCAAAACCACTTAACTGTGGGGAAAAGATGAACTCAGGCTCTTTAAAAATATCAATCAAATATTTGATATATATATATGTATGAACAGGATTTGGCATCAAATAACTAACAATGGTTGATATTCCATAAAACCAAACCTACCAAACATTTCATATCTATCACCATATAACCTACACTCACTATTCTTATGCATTATCAGTTTTTCTATTGATTTAATTAGTCCTTGTGACATTATTTGGAGCTTCAAAAGAGATTCATTTTCTCTTCTTGAGGTTTCCACATCTTAGTCATATGGAGGTCATCTTATAAGCAATTTCCTTACTTTGTCTCTTGAGTCCCTGAATTTTTGCTTCTACACAGACCTCAAAGCTGGCAAGTCCTCTTTTTCCTTCTTTTCTTGATGCATAAAGTCTATGTCATCCCTCAGGTGCTAGGCTTTGTCCATCATCATCAATTTATTTCTTTTATCTTCCATCTGTCTGAGTTTCTCCTGAGTCCATTTTAGGAATGGTCCAGAGTATTCTATAATTGAGACTGTTCAGGAATTTCTTCCTTTGATTAAATTTCTGCTGAAAAGTTCTGATGTTCAGAAGATTTTTTTGTTCTTCTGAAGTATTCCTTCCTTACTTTTGTTTTTTAATCTCAACTTGATGGTATCTACTTCTAATATTGTATTTAAATTTTTTTTTTTTTTTTTTCGCTGAGAGTCCTGCTTCTTCCTTGATTTGGCAATTCTCTTTCTTCCATTTTTTCTCCTTTTCCTTTTTCATTATGATTATGAATTTACCGACCCCTCTGCACGGGCAAGATATGACACAAGGTCATTTTTTAAGTGGAGTTTAGCAGGTTTTAATTCAGAGTTTTCCTAGACTGGTTGCTTAACCAAAGCTAGAGAACTCAGTCTGCCCTACTATTTACCCATAACTGGAGAGAGAATAATTGGATTCATGCCTTTCCCAAGGATATTAGTGCAATGCAAAATGCAGTCCGCCTCATCCAGGGTTTGAACTCATGTTGCTGTGTCCATTTCCAATGATTGTGACCCTTACATCATGGGCACCACCATCATTTCATTATGAGTCCAAAATCCACTCCAATATCTTGGCTGTAGATTCAAATAGTCTGCATGAGGATTTTAGGTTCTTTTTCATCCTGAGAAAATATTGCAATATCATCCATATTATGTGCGGCGCTTTGTCTTTCCCCGCAACTTTGTGAATTTGTAACCTCCAGTGCATTTTCTTGATATATGATTGACTAGCATCATTTCTGTTACTTCTAGTTGTGGTATGAGTGAGTGTTATAGTTATTATTATTATTATTTCACTCATTTGAGAGTTTTTCACACCAGCATTAATAGATGGTTTTCCAGTGGATTCGGAGTGACAACAAGTCTCCTCAATTCTCCAGGACTCTACTCAGTATTAAAGCCGATCTCAAAAGTGCTGCAATTTGGATGGTCTCCTCTCATCTATCATTATTATTATTTCACTCATTTGAGAGTTTTTCACACCAGCATTAACAGATGGTTTTCCAGTGGAGTCAGAGTGACAAGTCTCCTCAAGTCTCCAGGACTCTACCTAGTATTAAAGCCGATCTCAACAGTGCTGCAAATTGCATGGTCTCCTCTCATCTATTATTATTATTATTATTATTATTATGATTATTATTTTACTGTTTTGAGAGTTTTTTTTACACCAGCATTAACTGATGGTTTCCCTGTGGAGTCAGAGTGATAGCAAATCTCCTCAAGTCTCCAGGACTTCTCGGTATTATGGCTGATCTTAACAATGCTGTAGTTTGGATGGTCTCCACTCACCCTCTTATTTTGAATTACTATCGTCCCTGTACCAATCTTTTGGTGACTGTATCGCATGCACCAATTACAATTGGTATCACTGTTGCATTTATGTTCCATAGTTTTTTCAATGCTCTAGCAAGATCCAGATATTTATTTCCTGTTTGGCCTTCTTTCAGTTTTACCCTGTGGTCTGCCAGATCAGCAAAGTCTACTATTTGGCAGGTTCTCTTTTTTTGTTGATTATCTCTCGGTGTGGTCATCTGGCCGAGACTAGATGCTCCATTTGTATCTCAAAATCCTAGAGAATTTTGCACATTTGTTTTTCCAGAATGGGTTCTGGGTTGAGCCGATACCATTTGTTTGTATGGTCAAATCTAAACTTCTTGCACAGTTCCCAGTGGATCAGCTTGCCCACGTAGTTGTGTCTAGTCTTATACTCTATCGGTGCTAATTTACAGCATTCGATCATTATGTGATTGATCATTTCTTCTCCATCACCGCATAACCTTAATCTATTATTTTGTTGCATCTTGTCTATTCCTGCTTAAACAGAGTCCTTATAGTTTTGTTTTGTGCTGATATTAGAAGAGATTCATTTTGCTCACATAAGGTTTCCCTTGGGAGATTATTATTATTATTATCGTTTTGTGCTAGTGCTTGCCCAAACTGAATAAGGAAAGTTTTTTTTAAGTTATTGATACTCTTATAAGCATACTAAATTTGAAATTTCAAAAAACTAAAAGGTCCAAAATAAATACTGTTGATGATTCAAGTTTAATGTATAGTGGATCCATATATATATATATATATATATATATGTCCCTATCACTCATCATACTAACAAAGTGCTCTCGACGGCATCCAGTGTCTGCAGAGAGTTGATCAATTTAAGTTTTTGCTAGCCAACCAACTATCTATGTTTAGAACTCCATTGGAGAATGTCATTTACGAGTTTGTTCTTATTTTACCAACAGTGCCCATCATGTCTTGCTCATCTTACTAGAATGGTTTGGGAGATCAGAGGTAAGTGGCCATACAGCTGCTGTTTTAGAGGATGCTGCTTCCAGACTTTGTTCAAAACAGCATGCAGCATCTTTGTGTAATTCCCATCCAGCTTTTTGTCCAGGAGTTGCATTGTTCATGTGGTGCAAGCATACAGTAGTACTGACATCAAAGATTTCCTGATTTATTTTTTCAGAAAAATTAGATTTTCATACGGTCATTAACATATCAATAGCTGTCCACTCTTCACCAATGCATATATTGACATCGCTTTCAGTAAGTATTGTAACCTAACAAAAAGGTTACTGAATGAGAAATAAGCAAAAGAGAGGTTGGAAATGAAATGGAAGTCTTTATAACATTAACAAAATATAATACTCACCAGCGGCATGCAGAAGGTAAACCACTGCTAGTGGTGTACTATTAAATCAGCATATTAACCTCTGCTTTACAATAGTGTCCAACATATTTATGCGGAATTTATAGGTATGGTATATAACAGTTGGTGAGATATTACTTCCTAGGTATATATATATATATATATATACTGGCCCATCGGCCAAGTGGGTAGAGTGTTTGTCAGTGGCCTGGAAGACCAGGGTTCAATCCCTGGTTAGGTTATACCAAATACTCAAAAAATGGTACTTGATGCCTCCTTGCTAACATTCAGCCTTTTAAGGTATTGATCTGGAGTAAAGTGGAGGAATCCAGGGAAAGGAGTAGTGCCCTCCCCTACACCTCTGTATAGTAGTTATTAAAAAGAGAGCCTCCAGATCGCCCTCGACTACGTTTGCTAACTTTACTTACATATATATATATAATGCAATTAGAAGAAAACTCAAACCTGATTGAATTGTCATTATAAATTTATTTCAGCAAAGAATATCATTATACTCTTCGTCTAATCAGATGACTTCACACGTTTAATTTGAGGTTGAAAATATATATATATGTATATATATGTATATATATATATCTACAATGAAAAAGATAATTTGGAAAAATCAAATTGACACCAGCAGTTTGTTGTCATCAGAATGCAAATAATTTTATTACCTAAAACAACTCTGCATAAAGCGAGAAAGATATGAATTATGTAAAGCATCTAAAATAACGTTTGTCATTTTTTATTGCGTATGTGTTTTTGTACTGCACATTCTACAAAAAACGCGGATATAAATTGACAACATAGGATGAATGGACCAACTGATTAGATAGATTATATTATTTGTTTTTTTGTTTTTTTTATTAGAATAGCATTTTTTATATTGGAATTGTGGCCTGAAATATATATGAGAGTAAAAAAAAATTTTGAAAAAGGGAAAATAAGTTTTTCTGAATATTTTTCCATAAATGTAAACATTGTGTTGTTTGGAATTTGTTTACAGCAAAATTATTATCATCATCATCATCATATCGTGCAGGCAGCACGGATATCCCTGACCCTCTCTCGCCACTCCTCCCTATCGTTCATCGCCCTAGGTAGGTCTTCAGGACAACAGCCTGTATCCTCACATAGCTGCTGAATGTACGTTCGAGCTAGTCGTCCTGCTTTTGCGCGGCCATGTGTGGGGATCCATAAGAGTACATCTCTTATGAGTTCATCTCTGCTTCTCCAGCAGTGTCCTGCATGTCTGGTTCGTCTAACTTGAATAGTTTTCGTGATAGGGGGCAGGTGGCCGTACAGTTGGTGTCTTGTGGGGTGTTGCTGCCAGGACTTGTTCAGGATTGCACGCAGCATTCTTGTGTAATTGCCGTCTAGTTTCTTCTCCAGCTGTTTTGTTAGCGTCCATGTAGTGCATCCATATAGCAGTATCGATGTGACCGCTGCCTGGAAGAAACTGCGTTTCATTTTATCGGTTAGGTCTGATTTCCATATAATCGATAGCCTATTGATAGCTGTCCATGCTTTCGTTAACCTCGTTTCGATGTCCTTTTCGGTTGATTCGACGCTGCTTCCTAGGTACATGAATTTGTCTACTAGTTTAAGTGGGGTTCCTCACAAATATTAACCATCCGCAGAATCCTTGAAGGTGTACGGGCAAAGAACCTACAAGCGACATTAATATTTGTCGACTTTACCAAGGCTTTCGACTCCATTCACAGAGGAAAGATGGAACAAATCCTACTAGCGTACGGCATACCTAAAGAAACCGTAGCGGCAATAACGATTCTCTATAGAAACACTAAAGTAAAAGTACGATCACCCGATGGAGACACAGAATACTTTGACATTGTAGCAGGAGTACTACAAGGGGACACGCTGGCCCCGTACATCTTTATCATTTGTCTAGACTACGTACTTAGAACATCGATTGACAAAATCAAAGAGAATGGCTTCGAACTGACGAAGAAAAGAAGCAGAAGATACCCCGCAACAACAATTACCGACGCCGACTACGCCGATGACATAGCGATACTGGCAAATACACCTGACCAAGCCAAAACACTTCTGCATAGTTTGGAATGAGCAGCAGCAAGCATAGGCCTCCATGTTAATGCACACAAAACGGAATATATGTGCTATAACCAAACGGGGGACATCTCCACTCTAGAAGGAAAATTATTATAATCTCACAAAAATATTTGTTTGGTGGCTATTCAAAATGGCAGCTATTCAAACAGAGTACTTCGGGCTTTAATAGAGGTCTGGCATTAAATTTGGGGGCCTGAGAAGAGCATACCAAGTGAAATTTACACAAGAATGTATGATGTGTATAAAGAGGAATGTTTTATTAAAAAGACATTTTAATAATGGGCTAAGCATGGCTCTGCCACTGCAAGCTTGAGTCAAAAAGACAGTCATTGGAGTGGAAATACACTAACATGCTAACTGTCTGGTAAAAAAAGTTCCAAATGCAGTGATCAGTAAAGAAGGTCATGCTGACAGTCTTCTGGGACATGAAAGAATCTATCAATATTGATTTCTTTGAAAAAGGTGCAACTATAAACAGGGTTTCCTACTGCGACTCCCCAGGCAAAATTCCCTAATATATATATATATATATATAAGTTAAGTAAGTTGGCTGACTGTAGTCAAGGGAAAGCAAAAGGCTCCCTATTTAATAGCTACTGCACTGGGGTGTAGGGGAGGCGATTCTCTTTTCTTTGGATTGGTCGACTTACTTTTAATCCGTACCTTATAAGGCTGAGTGTTAACCAAGGAGGCATCAAGTATTATTTTTTGAGTCTTTGGTATGATTTAACCTTGGATTGAATCCCATTCTCCTGAACCATTGGCGAATACTCTAATCCTATATATATACATATATATATATATATATATATATGCACAGAAATCTATCAAATCATAACTAGAAGTTTCACATGCTATACACAATTATCATGATTATTCATAAATTGATATTTTTCTGAGTTGTATATCTGCTTTTTTGTGTCACATCTTGCCTGTGCACTGCGGAATCGTAGTACGTGAGTTCGTACTCCAGTCGCGCTATTACATTCACTTTCGGGCAAATACCCTTGGGAAAGGTATGAACCCCCTTATCCTCCCAGCTATGGGTTAAATAGTACCACTACTGTTCTTGCCCAGTCAGCTGGGGCTGTAGAATACACCGACTGCTTCTCTGCAGAGGGGTAAGACCCCCTCCCCAACGAGTGTCCTGGATATGACACTAAACAATCTGATGGTGAGGTTCCAGCAATGCAGGAGCTTTAGGGAATGCGGAGTACCCCTTCATTGCCATCGCTCCCAGGTCCACTCTGGCCCGGAGTGGTAGCACCTGATAGGGCCCTATCTATGGGTTAAATAGAACTAACAGCATACTTATGCTAAAATGAATTGAGTAAACGGAATAGCTTGAAGTAGAAACGTCTTTGACAATTAAATTGTATTTACACTTAAACTGCGTGCTTCTGCTTAACTGAATTATTTCAAATAGAACTGTTTTTCGACATTGAAACTGTATTTACACTTAACTGAATTATTACATATAACTGCTTGAATAGTTTGAAATGGAAATGTTTTTGACAATTAAACTGTGTACTTATGCTAAACTGAACTGTTTTCAATAGAACAGATTATTTACATAAAAATGGATTTGGCGTTAAATAACTTATAAAGGTTGATATGCCATAAAACCAAACAAACCAAACCAAACCATTGCCTGTGCAGATTAGTTAGTAAACTCACACACACACACACATATATATATATATATACATAAAAGGGCATTATTTTTGCTTTTTTTAGATATAATCTCAAGCATTTAAGCTTTGCCAGTGTATTTCCAATTGGAGAAGTGTTAGTATTAATAAACAATGTACTTCTCATTGATGGAAAAATGAAAATAAATAAAGTAATAAAACATTGCATACAATCAAAATGAGGAGTTACAGTATATTAATGATAAGATCAACATAAACAAAACAATAATATCAAGGAGATTTTTCAATGCTTATTTTTTTGGGGGTGGTGAAGGAGTGCTGAGGAAATTGATAGTCACTCGCCATTTGAGCAGTTTATGAGATTCAAGAGTAAAACGGCAAATTCACTCATGGCCCTACCCTGCAGTGATGATGAGACACCACCTTTCCTTATTGTGTCACAATACTCTAACGCCTTGGTTTAAACTATGTCTGATCATTCAATTTTGAAACTTCCCAAAATATAAAATAACTGACACCTGATAACAAGCTAGACTAGTACACCAATAAACAGAAATAGTCGGCCCTTGCATCATCAACCCAGGGACAAAATTTTAAAGGAATTAAAAGAAGAACCACAAATATTTATAAATTTCTTTGCTATTCTAAATCATTGTCGGACACTGGATGCAGTCAAAAGGACTTGCCAGGAATGGTAGACGATAGGGACGGATGGCTAAAGAGAGTCAGGGAATAAAATGTTATCTGCAGAGATACAATGAAACAGTCAGCAGATGACAATATATATGCTCCCCTCAGTGGGTTGAGCACTTGAGTGAGGAATTGCCAGCTAAGAAATACGCAAAGCTCTTCTTATGAATTGAGCACTGCAGTGATTGAAAGCATATATATATACATGTAAAAAATTCCTTTGCTTACCCTGAGAATGCCAATAACTCAGGAGTAAGATATCCATCTGATATAAAATGAGCTGGGTTTAGATCCCATCTTGAAGCATCTTGCATGTCTAGCTATACTGAAGAGTTCTGATACAAGGAAACAGTCTGTTTGTGAATGACAAAATGTATATATATATATATATAGTCATCCACGGACAGATCTGTTTTGTTCTATCAGAACTCATCAGTATGGCT
Organism: Sepioteuthis lessoniana; assembly: GCA_963585895.1. Lineage (NCBI taxonomy): Eukaryota > Metazoa > Mollusca > Cephalopoda > Myopsida > Loliginidae > Sepioteuthis > Sepioteuthis lessoniana. The sequence goes on from OY757908.1 coordinate 103,888,586, forward strand.
AGACATATTAGCTTCCCGTAGCTGGGATCGAAACCCGGTCGCCTTAAATACCAATCCAAGCCTCTAACCATTCAGCCAGTAGCAGCAAAGTAAATTTTAAACAGTTATGAATCACAATTACTATTGTTAACATACATCTGTTTAACGGCTACTGAGACCTCAATTCATATATGAAGAGACTTGCAATAAACGCTAATGGCAACATGATTACTTCATTCGCCGGAGAACTCAACCCTACGGGGGTAGGGGAGTATATATCTCTATAGTCATCCACAGACAGATCTGTTTCATTCTATCAGAACTCATCAGTGTGGTTAGACATATTAGCTTCCCATAGCTGGGATCGAAACCCAGTTGACTCAAACGCCAATCCAAGCCTCTAACCATTCAGCCACGAGGTGCCAGTAGCAACGAAGTATATATAAATATATATAAAGAGTGTGCTGGTGCAAACAACGTAATTCTCCTACCGGAGAATGTAAATTGAATGATGGGCTTATGAATCAGGATTACCCCCACAGTATTCACGAGCCCATTGCTGAATGTCAGCGTCCAGGAGACATTCCAAGCAAGCCAAGAATTTAGTGGCCCAAGGGTAAGCAGAGAGCTACCTGGACAAACTTAGACCAGGAGCTTTCTTTTTACTCACCACCCATCTTGAGGGCCCCATTGATCAACACATAACATCTTTCAGCAGAATTATATATGATGTTTGTCTCGAATGCTTTTGTGCAGTAACACAAAAAAAAGATAAAACTGAAGGAAAACGAACCGAATTGATGACAGATATAGAAGGGATTTCAACATGAATGCAATGCATGTGGAACCACCATTCCCATAATGCAAAATCAAGAAATGGTTGCTATGACATCAATGGCCAAAAGTAAACGCATTTTTAAATCAGAAACTGCACTAAAATGAAGATAAATGAACGTCCAATGTAATGTCAGCTTTAGTTGATCTGGTGTATATATAGATATATATATTTTTTTTAAATACCCTGTCCAGTGGCAAAAGCTGCTTGGTAGCACCAGGAGTGGCAGTACCTCCTTGAGCTACCGAAACTGTGTTATCACCCTGGTTAGTGGTTGATGAGGATAGGGTATCACACATGCTTTCATACGTTGTATGATGAAAAAAGAAAAATAAATCAAGGTAAGTCTAATTCCCCAATAGATACTTTCTCCCAGAAGTGCAGTATTCTTGGAGTTTGACATATCTGCATTTCACCAAATTGTTAAAAATGGAGCAAAGATTAATTATAACACTAAGAATACAAAATCATTTTGCCATGAAAACAAACTTACTCACGAGTCAGTCATGAGGTCAGATTGCTGATTTGAGGTGCTTTAAATGTATCAACACTGAAGTTGTATCTACCGTACACAGATTCCATTGACTTTCTTGCCATCCATCCTTATTGCTCATTACACTTACAAGGTCCCCTAGACAGTATCCAGTGATTGCACAGAGCTGGTGAATGTAAGTTTTTTCTGGTCAGCCATTATTGATAGGTCCATGAGTAGGAGTCCATAGGAGAATGTCACTTATGAGTTCATCCTTACTTTACCAAACAGTGTACAGCATGTCTTGCTCACCTTTCTTATGTAGTTCCCATTAAACTTTTTCTCCTGGTGTTTTGTCCATGTGGTGCAACTATGCAGAAGTACTGACACAGCTACAGACAAGGTAATATACAAGGTGGGGAGAAGTAAAATGGCAGTCTATAAAGTCATGTTACTATTAACAGCCATATTTGCTACTACTATTTCAGCCTTGATTCTTGAGGGGTTTTTTTTGGGGGGGGTGATTTGGTTTTATGGCATATTAACCATTGTAGGTTATTTAATGCTAAATCCTCTTTATACATATATATTGAATATATATGATTTGGTTTGGTTGGGTTTTTTTGCATATCAACCATTGAAGGTTATCTAATGCTCAATCCTCTTTATACATTTGTAATCACATTTTGTAGATAACATTCTTAAACAAGCCTGAGCTCTTTTTTGCACACAGTTTAATGGTTTCAAGTTTTGCTGACCGATAGTTAGGACCGTAAAAGATGCTACCACTCCGGGTTCAGAGTAGACCTGGTAGCAATGGTTTGAGCCTTGCCATGAGATTGTTTAATGTCATATTTAGAACACTCATTTGGGGTTGGATCTTACCCATCTGCATAGATGCAGTTGATGCAATCTACTGCCCTAGCCAAGCTGGTGGAGTAGCCTGTCAGTCTATCGCATATCTCAAGGATGACAAGCCCTATAGCCACCAAATTTTCTCTGGTCAAGAAAACTCCACCTATTTCTCATGTGCAGAGAAAGACTAAAAAAGAAAGTGCCCTAGATGCAACATGGATCTAATGGTGAGGCTCCAATTCTAGAACTCTAGGGAGTGTGAAATTACTATTTTATTGCCATCATTCCCACATCCACTTTTGTCCAGTCGGCTGGGATTGCAAAATACACCAACTGCACCTCTGTAGAGGAGTATGTCCATGCCCCCATACGAGTACCCTGATATGACACTAAACAATCTGATGGTGAGGTTCCAGTAATGCTGGAGCTTTGGGGAATTTGGGGTACCCCTTCATTGCTATTGCAGGTCCACTATTGCAGGTACCCACTTCATTGCTGGAGCTTTGGGGAATTTGGGGTACTCCTTCATTGCTATTGCAGGTCCACTATTGCAAGTACCCACTTCATTGCTATTGCAGGTCCACTCTGGCTTGGAGTGGTAGCACCTGATAAGGTCCTTTCTATTGGTCAAATAAAACTAAACTGTGTGGTTATGCTAAACTGAATTGTTTGAAATAGAACTGATTAATTCCATAAAAATGGATTTGGCATTAAATAATCTACAAAGGTTGATATGCCATAAACCCAAACAACCAATCAGATACATACACTCTGTACCTGGAGTGGTCATGCTTGTAAGGGTTCACTCTGTGGATTAAATAGATCTGCTTAAAATTTATTAGGCAGGAGAACATGAATCCACATAACTGTGTGCCAAAAAAATTATCATTATCATTAAATAGTAATAGTAACTTGAAGTAAAAAGTAAAAACTGACTCATTGGCCTTTTGGGTAGAGTGTTCACCAATGATCCAGGAGACCGGAGTTCAATCCTAGGTCGAGTCATACCAAAGACTTTTAAAAAATGGTACTTGATACCTCCTTGCTTAACACTCAGCATTATAAGGTACATATCAAGAGTAAAGTGGAGCAATTCAGGGAAAGGAGTAGCACCCTCCTTTACATACTGGTGTAGTAGCTATTGAAAAGGGAGCCCTCGGGTCGCCCTCGACTACAGTCGCCAACTTTACTTTTACTTTTTACTTTAGTTACTTGAAAATATTTTTTTTTTCTTTTACAATTGACTTTATTCCTAATTACAATAGTATCAATATTTTTAAAAGAATTTTTGTGTCTATAATCATAGTATGAGCAGTGGTTAACTGAAGATAATAAAAGTTCACCTTTCAATAATGTTTATTAACACAGATCATATATGCCTGTGTTTAATACAATAATATCAATACTTTTAAAAGAATTTTTGTGTCTATAATCGTAGTATGAGCAGTGGTTAACTGAAGATAATAAAAGTTCACCTTTTAATGATGTTTATTAACACAGATCATATATGCCTGTGTTTAATAAGAAGTAGGATGGGTAAATTTTTGATGAATTACTAAGTAGTCATTGACAAAACTTACCTCCTTGGGTTTTTCTGCTCAAAGGTGCAGATTTACTCTGTCAAATCTCACAGACTATTATAACTATTATGAGTTTGATCCTCACTGGGTACCTTAGACATCACTCTATTCGAGACAAAGCTAAACTTAGTAACCTATAATGTAACTGCCACAAAGAAATGGTCAACTAGCTAGTCTCACAGACAATTACTACTGTACCATTACAGGTTTCAAATAAAAGGTTGCAATGTTATTGCACCATATAGAATGTTGTTCCATTACACACTAAATGAACGGTAGCAACTTCATTATGGTAAAAGGGGACAAATACACAAAACTCTGTCTTACTAACACAAATGTTTATTCACTACTATACTTTTTAAGTAATTGTCAGGAGAAAGAAACAGAGTATAAAAACTGAGTCGTCCATGTCTTCTGGGCAAAGAGAAATAACATGTCAAGAGGAGAGAAAGAGAGATTTTCTGTTGCAGTTCTAATGCACATGTTTGCTGGATCCATCTCCACAGCTGCGCATCTAGTGTGGCTCCCCTTTTTGGAGCTCACCCAAAAATGGAGTCAGTAATTTTTGTCTCCATTTACATTATCTCTGGCTGGTGTTCAACTCTCATCTTTACCTCATTGCATCTTGCAGCTGATTAACTTTTAAACCACAGTCATCCTCTTATTTCTCCCTGGTGTTAGAAGGAGGACACATCCATTTCTGGTGGTTCCACACCTGCACAGAAGATTTAAGACCTCCGTTTTTTTCTAATGATTTTTAATTGCCATAGTCATTCACCTGTGACTGACTGACCAACAATGAGTGGTTTGGCTTGACTATTAAGAGGTCAGTTGGCCATTCCGTAGACTCTCTATCTGCTTTTTCTTCTTATTATTATTTTTTCTCTTTCTCCAAAAATTAGCCTCCCATTCTCTTTATAACTTGGACCTACCAATCAGGTTGCACTACTATAGCGAGTTTGATCCTCACTCGGTGCCACCATTTTCTAAAGAAGGTAAAGTTTGATTTATTGTCCAATACCTGAGGAGTCTCCATAAAAGAAGGAATTCCAGCAGGACAGTTTTTGCCTCTGCTACACAGCTCTTCTTGGGAGATCCCCTCCATCAAACCATTCTTGTGTCACATCCTGCGACTGTGAGGAACTATGTAAACTCATAAATTAGTATGGCACAAGGTCTGAATTGTCATGCACCCAATGAGTATTGAACTCACTTACAATGTTCTGCTCACCTAGTTAACAAAACATTATACCATATGACATGCCCTACTGTCAATTTAAGTTATTTAATATCGTGTCTACAGATTTTAAGCTTGTATGTATTTATCCCAGCTCTCTGCCATGGGTAAGATGTGGCACAAGGTCAATTTTTAAGAGGAATAAGGCTGTTTTGAATTCAGAGTTTTCCTTCTCTTCAACTGGTTGCCTAACCAAGTCTAAATAAGCCACTCTGCTTCACTATTTACTCATAGATGGGGGAGAACAGATGAATTCATGCCTTTTCCCAGGGCCTTATCCAGGATTTGAAATTGGGTCTCTGATTCCGTTTATGAGGGTAATCCTTTCACTAATTACACCTCCATAGGTTTTAAACTAGTATATATGATTGTGATTATATAATTTGAAGAATAATATTCCATATATGGGTATAATGTCTTGTAAAATGTTTAATAGTTTTATTTAAGCTTTAGAAATATTTTATCACAAATACTTTGCATACATTAAATAAGGCTGCATTTGTTTTTTGTTTTTTTGTATAAGTAAATTTAAATCAAAATGAATGAATTAGAAAGAAAGTTAAAATAAAATTTGTACTGTATTTATTTACATGATTTACATGGAAAGGCAAAAAAATAATCAACAAAAATTAGTAATGTTTTGAAAATCCAATTTGTGTATTTTGAGTCCTTTATTCGTATTGATTTTGAGGGGAAAAAATTATGTTTTAATTTTTGAAAAAAAATTTTTAAAAATCATGTTTATAACAGGCCAAAATTGTTTTATTTATATAAATTGTATTTTGGAAGGGAAATTATAAATATCTGTTTACATTCAGTTGGGCATATCCTTTGATGCAAGAATTTATTTTTATTCTATTCATTTATTTTTTTAAATATTTTCTAAATAACAAGGATTTGTATAGCCAAGTAAAAAAGAAACGAGTTTGTTTGTTTTAGAGACTCTTCCATGTACCTCCATTGATATATACTATATATTAATAAAAGGTTAGGTGACAAAGTGTCTCTAGCACATTTATTTTCCCAAATAATGCAAAAAATATACATACATATATATATATATATATATATATATATATACTTTCCAATTTAAATAATATTTCTGATAAACTCAGATGTATAGAGGAGTGGTTGAATCTACATCAATAATTGGAGAGAGTTTCTTTGTCTTCTAATGGCTTCATAAAAGAAAGATAATAAACTTGGGTTTACGCATTGGCTGGACCAAGAGGAACAATTTAATGTAAAAAAATGTTCCTCAAGAGTAAAGGATTTCTGTTGCCAAGTGAAGAAAAAAGAAAAGAAAAAAGAAACCAAACCCAGAAGGGTGTGTTTGTTTAAAATACTCTTCTATGTAGATCCCATAATATACATTATACTAACAAATGGGTTGGTCACTATATTGCATCAAATCACTACCAGTACAAGAAGTGTGATGGTCAGACTTGGCCTTATATAAAGAAACACTTTATTGGGTATATTTGGTTTGGTTGTCTTGTGCCACATTGAAGCAAAAAAGCTAAGTAAATTACAATATTTGGTTTGGTTGTCTTGTACCTCAACTAAGCAAAAAAGCTTAGTAAATTACAATATTTGGTTTGGTTGTCTTGTACCTCAACTAAGCAAAAAAGCTTAGTAAATTACAATATTTGGTTTGGTTGTCTTATGCCACATTGAAGCAAAAAAGCTTAGTAAATTACAATATTTGGTTTGGTTGTCTTGTACCTCCACTACGCAAAAAAGCTTAATAAATTACAATATTTGTTTTGGTTGTCTTATGCCACATTGAAGCAAAAAAGCTTGGTAAATTACAATATTTGGTTTAGTTGTCTTGTACCACAAATAAGCAAAAAAGCTTATTAAATTACTCTATTTGGTTTAGTTGTCTTATGCCACATCTAAGCAAAAAAGCTTAGTAAATTACTCTATTTGGGTTGATTTCTTTGTTTTTAATTGCACATCAACATTCATGGGTTATTGCCAAATTCATCCCTGTAAAAGAACAATAGTGGTACGATTTAACCTATAACTGATGGATAAGGGGATTCATACCTTTCCTAACAGTATTAGTCGGAACAGGAACCTAATAGTGTTTAAACTCATGAGAATGTCACATTCCAACCCATTATCCACAACACTATTTGGACTCATTACAAAAAGGAGGATATTTACAATTAGATTATAATTATATTTTTCATACACTACAAGATACATGTGTCAACAGCCTGGTTACTAGGAAAATACAAATGCAAAAAATACCAAAATGTCAAAGCGTCTCTTGCACAATGATTTTCCCAAATTATATTCAAAAAATATATTTACTGATTTAAGTATAATTTCTGATAAACTCAGATGTATGTAGTTGTTGTTGTATCTGTATTGATAATTGGGAAGAAACTGTTTGTTATTATGAGGGTAATCTGAATGTGGCAGTGAATTATACATAAACAGTTCATATGAAAATGTGGCTTAATATTGCAGCAGAGGAGTCTTCAAGTTAATTTATCAATGCCAAAATGAATCATATATAAAACACGCAAACATCAAAACAAACAACAGGAGGTTGAGTTAAAATCTTTTTATGTATTATTTTTAGCAGTATACAATAATTTCCAAACTCTTTTTCTGAGTATTAATTTTTGTGTGTGTCCAATGACATAAATGTTTTCTTATCAATTGCTAACTTGCATGTCAGTCCTGAATTCTTTAAAGGACAACATTTGGTTAGCATCACACAATTTGTAACCAATACTTTTGGTTCACCATGGAGAATCTAATGTGTCTGTCTTCTTTGACTACTGAACTGCTACTGGTCAGCACTGTGAATTCTAGTAAATTCAAACCCATCTAGTTTTTATTTGCAAAATAAGGAAAAGTTATATTTTAGATTTATGAAACATGTGGGTCTTTTTCGATTTCCAGATTTGGTGAAACTTGTTGGTTAAGGACTGGTTAGAGTTAATTAAGGTAGTCAAAAATTATTTAAAAGAAAATTAATTTTGCAGTTTGTTCAAACTTATTTCAAATTTCAAACTTGGTTTGTGATCTTTTATTTTTTTAGATAAAAAGTATGTAGCAAAAATTATACATCAAAAACCAAATCTAAATAAATACGACTGTTTATTTATGATGATTAAGTGAAGTAATCTTGATTTCAAAAGTCTTACTTCAAAACTTTAAATTTGTAAATTAAAATAATTTGGCAAATAGTGAATTGTATAACACTATTAAAAATTTAATTTTGGACTTTTTTTTTTTTTTTTTTTTTACCTTTAAAATTTGAACTTTGAATTGAAAGAAAAATTAAAGGAAAAATTGTAAAATTTATTTCTAATATTTGTTTTTTATTGTTTGTTTTTTGTTTTTTGAATTTACACTAATTTTTGGCTCTTAAATTCACGGTCCCTTTTTTATTTTACAGAAAATAAAAAAGAAAGAAAAAAATTATTTTATATTTATTCTCTCTTATAAGAGAGAATAACTTTCACATTCTAATTCAATGTAGAATGATCCCCCATTTCCTGAATAATTAGACAGCTATTTCTTATTTTATTTTAATTTTCAACATAACCAAGTTTTTAATACATACATTAAAAAAAAAACATAAATAGTAATGACAACATTAAGCTCTGTCTTCATATATTTGTTGTGTCTAAGTACTAAAACTCACCACCTCAATTATTAGGGTTTAAGGAACACCATTCAGACACTTACAATAGAAGTTTATTATAATTTAATTCTTCCACATGCTAATCAATGTAAAACAATTCATGATAAATTAGCAACAACATATTTATTGCCTGAGCAAACTTATTAGAATGAATACAGAAGTGTTATGAAATACTAAATTAATACATTACAGAGAAAAGTCCTATCGTGTAGTTAGAGATTCTTTTGGTATAAGTAGAGTCCTTAATAGAATCAATTGTTTGGTGAAGACTTACAAAGTTTTTGTCAGGTGAGAGTTCCTCATTTAGAAAACACTCACATTTGTGCATGCATCTCATTGTCGAGACAGGACTGGGGAGTCTTGACTTTGCTCTACTCTTTTATATGTTACTTTTTCACACTACCTATCATCCATTAGAAATACCAAGAGGAACGCATGAGATGTAACCCCTACAGATGTAATCCCTACAGTTATATGAAATAATGATATAATATTATTATTTTGTTTAACTTATTCCATATCTACCTATACTTGTTCATATCTATCTCGCAATCTAAATCTATTCCTATCTATCAAGATATATCTATTGGAGGTGCCTGTGGTGTAATGATTATCGTCGTAGGAAATGGACACGGTGACACAAGTTCAATTCCTGGACGAGACTGATTGCATTTCACATAGCACTAATACCCTTGGGAAAGGTATGAATCTAATAATTCTCCCTCCAGCTATGGGTAAATAGTAGGGCAGACTAGATTCTTCAGCCTTGGTGAGGCAACTAGTCTAGGAGAAGGAAAACTCTGAATTCAAACCTGTTAAACTCCGCTTAAAAATTGACCTTGTGTCATATCTTGCCCGAGCGGAGGGGTTGGTAAATAGGATCAAGATATATCTATAACTGTGAAAAACATTTAGTGTAGCTGCATCTATATTTTTCACTGGTCCCTTGACATGATTTTGGCCATGGGGATTCTATTCCTGAAGCATGTCTTGAGCGGAAATATCCTAGTGGAAGCCCAAGTCAGTTGTTGATCTGGAGATCTCTCTCCTGATCAACAACTGACTTGAATTCAGAGTTTTCCTTCCCCAAGACTGATAACCATACCAAGGTGAAAGAGCCAACTCTGCCCTACTATTTACCTATAGGTGGAGAGAATAGTTGGATGAATATATTTCCAAGGTTATTAATGCTATGTGAAATGCAAACAGCTTCATTCAGGGTTTGAACTTAAGTTGCCTAGTCAACTTCCTATGATGATGAATGTCACACCTGGTGTGCCTCCCATAGAATTTTAAATAATCAGAAAGAGTTTGCGTCTTCTACAGATAACCAAACAGTTTGATGGAGAAAGACCCTTACCTCTTTTTTCTTCGCTATATCTATGGAAGTCTGGCTTTTCAACTCTGCTTACCATCAAGTCTAACATAATGAAACCAGCTGAATGTAGAGTTGGACCTGCTTTGCTTGCTCTCTATTATTTCCCCAGACATTAATGAACTCGCTGCAGGGGAAAAAAATACAAGCTCAGCTCCCATAATGAGTAGTTGATGGTTTTATTAATGTTGATTGTTGACATTTTTGCTTAACTCTGAATCTATTTTCAGTAAGGGGTAAATCTTCAGGAGCGAACTGCTTGAAAGGATAAATTATATGAAGAAGGGTCAGAGCTGCTGAATTAGTGCAATGAAATAAAAGCTAATGCAGAGGGTTCATGTCAGATAATAAGCAGCTTTCATATCATGTCAAGTTCCTCTGTTATATCCTCTACTTTATCCTCTACTTTCTCTCATATTTATAGGATACTTATAATGGATTTTAAACAACACTTTTCTCTTCAGATTTCCCTCAATGAAAGAAATACATTCAAAAACTATTTGCTTTCATTTTTAACACAAATATATTTCTTCACAAAAACTAGGCAAAATAATAAAAGTGTATCAAAAATGTTTTTATCTTTTAACCGAGAGTAAAAGAACTCCTGTATTTTCTAAAGCTTTTGTAATGCTCCCTATTTGGCATTTTTATAATAAAATAAATTACAATGCATTTTTATAGTAAAATCATTAGCTATGCATTTTGATATTAAGATGTATCAATAATATTATCATTTTTTATTTAACTGAGTGTTCATAATGCTAATTTTGTGCATGATAATGAAGGATAGGTGAAAGAGTGGCAACATGCTGACCAGGAAGTTGTACTAACCACTTTATATCATGGGTGTCCGTGGTGTAATGGTTATCGTTGCAGGATGTGGACACGACGACACGAGTTCAGATCCTGGACGAGCCTGATTACATTTCACATAGCACTAATACCCTTGGGAAAGGTATGGATCTAATAATTCTCCCGCCAGCTATGGGTAAATAGTAGGGCAGACTAGGTTCTTCAGCCTTGGTGAGGCGACTAGTCTAGGAGAAGGAAAACTCTGAATTCAAACCTGTTAAACTCCGCTTAAAAAAAATTGACCTTGTGTCATATCCTGTCCGAGCGGAGGGGTTGGTAAATAGGTTCATGGGTGAAAGAAATGGTAAGAAAATAACCATAGAATCAACTAATGAAGTTGAATTTATATACATAAATATGCAAGATGGTTCCTTTTCTTCATATTAGTTTAGAGAGGTTACAAAGAAACTAAGTTGTAGGATGTGCATTCTATAGTGTTGAGTCCTCATTAAGTTAATTGATGACTTATTTTTGGCTATTTTCTAGTGTTTATGCCATGGTTGGTTGGTTGTTTGGTTGGTTCTGTTTTTTTGGCATATCAAACCTTGTTGGCTATTTAAAGTCAAACCCTGTTGATGCATATATATTATATATATGATTTGTAAATAAATTGTTTTTAGGTAACATTTTAAACAAGCCAGAGCTCATTTGTTTGCACATAGTTCAATGGTTTCAAGTATTACTATCTAACACAAATAGTTTTTTTAGCATACAGTTAAATGGTCTTAAGTATAATAAATCATTAAACAGTTCTATTTGACCCATAGATGGGACCCTTAGAGATATTACCAGTCCTGGTCAGAGTGAACCTGAGAGTAATGGCGATGAAGGGGTCCTCCACATTTCCTAAATATTAAGAAATGGAGTCTTATCATTAGATGCAGTTTGGTGTCTTCTCCAGAATACTCATTGATAATATCTTAACTGTCTGCAGACATGCAATTGATATATCTTACAACACCAGCTGACTGAGCTTCTGTGTGTACAGTAAGGTGACTTGGTACCAAAAGGGTATGTTCTGTGTGTTATTTGTACCTGCTCGTTGTGTAGATCTGTTGGGGCTACAAGAACGAGAACTGTCAATTGTTGGAATTTCCATCAATAAAGAAGGGCATTAAAAAACTATTTCATATCCTTTTTCGCATGAACACCTTTTATCCCATTAAACTTATAAAAGCTGACAAATAGCCCAGTTGGCTGGGGCTATAGAATACACTGACTGCATCTCTGCAGAGTGGTAAGACTCTCCCCTCACCCCAAGTTTCCTGGATATGACATTAAACTACCTGAAGGGGAGGTTTCAGTAATGCTGGAACTTTGGAAAATGCAGTGTACCCCTTCATTGCCATTGCTCCCTGGTCCACTCTCAACCAGAATGGTAGCACCTGATAGGGTCCTATCTATGGGTCAAATAGAACTGTTTGACATTTAAAGTGAGAGCAAACAAATGACTAATGCTAAACTGAATAGTTAGAAATAGAACTGTATAAACTAATGACTGATGTTTAATTGAATTGTTACTGATACAGAGCAATACTTGGAATCATTTGATTTAGTTGTCTTATGCTAAATTGAATTGTTAGAAATGAAACTGATTATTTAATGGTGTATATCTAGAAAATGAGTTTGCAAATCATATATTCAATATATATGTAAAAATAGGATTTGGCATTAAATAACCAACAATGTTAGATATGCTATAAAACCAAACCAAACCAAAAGTTGATGAAAGAACATCAAAAATATTTTCCTTTTGCAATCAACTGCCTTCTCTTAGGTAATCTCCTAAGCATTTGGAAAAGTGCATTTGGATTTTGTTCCCTCTCTTTCCCTTTGAAAAATTCTTATCCTATTTTCCTCTGCCTATGAGGTGTAATCCAACTCTTTCTCCTCAGACAGGATGTGACACAAGGTTCATTTTTGAGTGAAGTAAAGCTGGTCTCAATTCAGGGTTTTTCTTCTCCTAGACTGGTTGCCCAACCAAGTCTAAAGAACCCAGTCTGCCTTATCATTTATCCATAGCTGGAAGGAAAACAGATGGTTGCATCCCTTTCCCAAAGTCATTAGTGCCAAGTGAAATAACAACTGGTTTGTTCAGGATTTGAACTCAGACTGCTGATTTCATTTTTGATAACCATGTTAAGTACTATCACAAAATATAAAGACTGATTCTGTAAATTTTTTTTAGTTTTTAAATGTTAAATTCAAATGAAGATATGTGACTTGTTGAGCAACTTATACAATAAAATGATGATGCCGAGACATGTAGACTGGTTTGTAAATGTATCAGTGCTAATTGTGGTCTTGAAGAATCAGCACTAATTCTTGTCCAGATGAGTCAGCAATAATTCTTGTCTTGATGAGTTAGCACTGATTGGTGCATAGATGAGTCTGTGCTGATTCTTGTTTTGAAGAGCCAACAATAATTCTTGTCTAGATGAGTTAGCACTGATTGGTGCATAGATGAGTCTGTACTGATTCTTGTTTTGAAGAGCCAACAATAATTCTTGTCTAGATGAGTTAGCACTAATTGGTGCATAGATGAGTCTGTACTGATTCTTGTTTTGAAGAGCCAACAATAATTCTTGTCTAGATGAGTTAGCACTGATTGGTGCATAGATGAGTCTGTACTGATTCTTGTTTTGAAGAGCCAACAATAATTCTTGTCTAGATGAGTTAGCACTAATTGGTGCATAGATGAGTCTGTACTGATTCTTGTTTTGAAGAGCCAACAATAATTCTGGTCTTGATGAGTTAGCACTAATTGGTGCATAGATGAGTCTGTGCTGATTCTTGTTTTGAAGAGCCAACAATAATTCTTGTCTAGATGAGTTAGCACTGATTGGTGCATAGATGAGTCTGTACTGATTCTTGTTTTGAAGAGCCAACAATAATTCTTGTCTAGATGAGTTAGCACTGATTCTTATTTTGATGAGTCAGTATTAATTCTTGTCTTGATGAGTTAGCACTAATTGTTGTCAAAATGAATCCTTATTAATAATTGTTTAGATGAGTCAGCACTAATCTTTATCATGATAAATCAGAAGCAATTGTTGTCTTGATGAGTCAGGACTTGTTTAGATGAGCCAGTACTATTTCATGTCTAGATAAGTCAGCAGTAATTCTTATCTCAATGAGCCAGAACTAATTGTTGTCTAAATGAATCAGCACTAATTCTTGTCTTGATTAGTCAGCTCCGGTTCTTGTCTAAATGAGCCTGTAGTAATTGTTGTCTTGATAAGTCAGCACTAATTCTTATCTAAATAAACCAGTATTAATTCTTGATACTTTTTGAACAGCAGTTTTTTGGCAAGCCAAGATTACTAAAGCAACATCTTTTATACTCCCAGACGTAGCTCCATGAAACTTTTTTCTTATTTCCTGAACTGAAAATTCATCTTAAAGTTATGGACAAGGAGGAAATTAAAGGAAATATGACATGGCAGCTTCATACCATATCAAAAGAATAGCTTCAAAGGGGCTGGGAATAATATAAAAAATTATTGGAGTAAGTGTATTGAATGCCAAGGGAACCATTTTAAAGAAAATTAATGTTTCATTCATTTTTCATTTCTCTCTTAGTAAATACAGCTTCAGTTTTGGTAATTTTGTTTAACATTCTTTTCATCTCTGTTTACCATTTGATCTATTCATATAAGACTGAACATAATGGTGAACAAGATTATTCTTTAAGTTATAAAGGATAGTTTTGTTTGGCCTTTTACATGAATAGTGTTTTTACTTATAGTATATTTGTTAATAATTGCTGAATAGTTTATGGTTTATAAATACAAATTTAAAATGGATATAAGCATTCACACAACCATTGAAATAGTCAAGTTATGGAAAAATATTCCTGTTCCTATTCATTCTTAAAGTACCTAATTTCATTTTATAAGATATAGATCATACAAGTTTTGTTCCAAAATATCAAGTCTGAATCTATATTTACCGAGACAAAAATGAATGTTCTGTTCACATATGGCAATGCAAGAGAGGAGAGAAAAAGAGAGAGAGAGAGAGAGGAGAGGGCTGTCCTGACAAAGACAATACTGTATCACTCACTGTTCATGGGGTAATGTTAAAAAAATGAATGACAAACAAACAAGGGTTAACAGACCAAGAAAGGCCTATTTATAATTCTATAAAAGAAGCAATTCATATTATCAAAAAGTCCATTCAGCAAAAAGAGCTGTTTGTTTGGTAGTTAAAGTTACATGAAATACAGAAGCAGAAAGAAAGGGAGGTTTGACACTCGGAACGTAGACTTACTTTGGAGTGTGGTTCGAGGCTGTTCTTTGATGACACAACATTGTTGGCTGGCTGAGTGTTCTTCTTCAGGTTGGTCACAGCTAGAGTCATAATGTGTGAGCATGGAAATGAGAGTGGAAGTCTCTTATGCTGCTTGTGTTTACATTGGAAGAGGACCATAAGTGAGGGTTCAATAAAAATTGTGCAATTCAGCACACAGAAGCAACAAAAGGATATGACCATTCAGGAGAGGTATTCATGCTTTGTTTGCTCCATTTGGTAAGATGTCTGCAGAGCTGCTGCTTTGCTCGTTTATATGCTCACTGGATCTGTAGAGTAAGCAGTTAACTGCAGTCATGTTGTTGCGCACCATCGTATTTTTTGACCTTGACAAAAAACTCATGAATCTTAAAAAGATATGACTTACAGCATAACATAGATAATGAATGAAACATTAAAATTATTGAAAATAATCTCCTTAATATTATACACTTATTCCAGCAAGTTTTCCATTGGTCAAAGCTCCTTTAAATCTTCTTTTTTGGTTTGGTTTGGTTTGGTTTCTTTGTTTAATGGCATATCAACTCTTTGTAGGTTATTTAATGCCAAAGCCATTCTCCAAGAAGAACAGTAGTGGTACTATTTAACCCATAGCTGGGAGGATAAGAGGGTTCATACCTTTCCCAAGGGTATTTGCCCGAAAGTGAACGTAGTAACACGACTGGAGTACGAACTCGCTAACTACAATTCCGCAGTCCATCGCTTTAACCATTACACCACGAGGACACCTCCTTTTTTGATATCATATAAAGCTGCATCATTGTATTTCATTTTACAGTTCCACAATTCTTCAAATCTTGAGGTGAATTTTTACTCTAGAAAAAATTGCTTGGTCTTTTGATAATGAAGAGTGATTCAGTTCCACAATCCTGTGTTTTGCAAGAAAGAATTCCATATAATTTATATAATTTTTTTCAAATTGATACAATGTCAGTACCAATAATTGACAATGCCGACATATCAAGGCAAAGTGTAAATATCTGGAGAGTACTTCTGACATTATCATTATATTAGATAAGTTGCTTTTCAGTACACATCATCATTTGAACTTAAAGTCTTAATATTTAAAAACATATGAGATTTAGTTTCGTTAATTTTTTATTATAACTCATATAACCTGTTTTGTTCCTCATTTTTAAGAAAGTAAAAGAGAAGTGTTTAGTAAGAATAAATTATACATTGTACTAACAAAATTCCATGCCAGAAAAGTTGAAATTATTTATGTATAGATCAGCACTTTTAATCTGGATCAGAGTGTAATATATGTACAACTTTGCAATTAACAAGAGCCTGCAGGCCATATTTATTAAAGAGTTGCTCTAAAAGTTATGTCTCCTATTTTATTATGTTGTCTCACGATTACAGAGATGGATGTTGGTGGTATGGCATTAGATGTTGAAGTTTCTCATCGATAGTCTATAGTGTTTTTTACATTGTTCCTGATAACTATTGAGTTGCAATCTAAAAAAATGCCATCTGACATAAAAGCTGAAATTTAACTCCATGTGGAAAAATTCTTCAATCTTTATGAACTCCAAATGAGCACAGTTAGGTGCTAAGTGATGAAGTTCAACCGTAGTGATAGTGATATGAGTGATGAGTTCGTCTACACAAATCGAGCCAATGAAAGATGGACTACATAGACAATATTTTCCTGACAACAATGTGGAAAAAGTAGATCACCTTCACTGATACTGATTTTCATGCAAATGGTATGCAAGCACTTCTGTTGCATATTGACCCTTTGCTGAGCTGTCAATCAGAGATCACAGGGCACACCAGAGAAAATAAGCAGAAGCAGTCATATAGTTGAATGGAAATGTGTGGGTATTATGAAATGATGTATATGCAGATGCCCATATTAGGTACAGTTAGAGACTTGAGTCAGTTTCAGCATGTGGCAAGAAGAGATACAGCCAGTCTCAGCCAGAAAAGATTTGGTCAGTCGTGGAGAGCGCCACTGAGTAGCTGGGCACACTGCTGGGGCAGATGCCCATATAGAGCAGCCCACAGCAGGTCTCTGGTTGAGTACCTCCCAACCATGAAGGAGAAGAAATGCTAAGTGGGGCCTTGAAGATAACACAGCATGGTATGGTCAAGAGAAGAAAAAGTTATGGGGCAATATGGCAGTCTTTCTTTGCCTCCCTGTCTCTGTCTCTCTCACACCACAAAAACTTTAACTACAAGAAGAACAAAGTGAGTTATATTTTAATAACCAAGTGTTGTGGTTTCTTTCTTCATCTCAGCTATACTAAACTTCTTTATTACTGGTGAAAACACATAGTCAAACAGGATGACTATGTGGAAAAATAGGGTATGGCAGCAGAGGTTGAATCTTCCTGCAAATAACCTATATTTTTTTGGCATCTTACTGATAGCTGTAGAATGGCAGTTTGGTAAAATGGCATCTAACATGAAAGTGCATATGAAGAAGAGATGTGTCATTGAATTTCTCAATCATCCAAATTTGGTTCCTTTCAATCTTCATCTGTTCAGGGCAATGAAAGATGGATTATACAGACAATATTTTCTCAAGAATGCTGCTGTTATTGCTGATGTAAAAAGTGGGTCCTCTCCATTGGTGATGAACTTTATAAGCATGGCATGAAAACACTTTTTTGTTGATGGTGAAAATGCATAGTCAAACATAGTGACAATGGGTGAAAAGAAGGTTTGAAAACTTACTTTATCTAATTGTGTTATAGTGTTCTGTTTTTGTTCTAATTTCCATGGAAATAAATAAGAGACATTATTTTCTGAGCAACTGGAGGTGCCCGTGGTGTAATGGTTACCGTCCTGGGAAATGGACACGGTGACACGAGTTCAAATCCTGGCCGAGACTAATTGCATTTCACGTAGCACTAATACCCTTGGGAAAAGTTAAGAATCCAATTATTCTCCATCCAGCTATGGGTAAATAATAGGGCAGACTGGGTTCTTCAGCTTTGGTGAGGCAACTAGTCTAGGTGAAGGAAAACTCTGAATTCAAACCTGTTAAACTTTGCGTAAAAATTGACCTTGTGTCACATCCTGCTTGAGCGGAGGGGTTGGTAAATATGATTTTCTGAGCAACTCTCTTTTGAATACAGTATGCCAACTCTTATTCATGAATAGAGAAAATACATGACCTATAATTGACACTATATGAAAAAAATGCGTTTTGTAGCTGAAAACTTGCTCTATCCAACAGTATTAATGTGCTCCCTATATCAGTTTTAGTTTTTGTGGTAAAAAGTAGGAAGTATAACTTTTGGAGCAACCGTCTTCTAAGCATAGCAGGTCCTTGCTCATCAAATTGTAAAAATATGTACAGCTCATGGTGGTGACTATGTGGAAAATGGCGTTGTAGCTGAAAATTTGCTCTAATAATAAGTAGAGTGTTCGCCAATTGTCCGGGAGACTGGGGTGCAATCTCAGGTCAAGTCATACCAAAGACTCAAAAAACGGTACTTGATGCTGCCTTGTTTGATACTCAGCATTATAGGGTACACATAAAGGGTAAAGTGGAGCAAGACAACATGGAGTAGTGCCCTCACCAACACCTTGGTGTTGTAGCTATTGAAAGGGTAGCCTTCAGGTCACCCTCGGCTACTGTCGCCAACTTTACTGACTTATTACTTTCGGAACAACCCTCTTATGAGTACAACAGGTCCTTGCTGATCAATAGTAAAAATATGTACTGCTAATGGTGGTGACTATGTGGAAAATCGTATTGTAGCTGAAAACTTGCTCTATCCAATGGTACTATTGTGCTCCCTATCTCAGTTTTAGTTTTCGTGGTAATAAGTAGGAAGTATTACTTTTGGAGCTACCCTCTTATAAACACAGCAGGTCCTAGCTCATCAAATCATGAAAATATTTACAGCTAATGATGGCAACTATGTGGAAAATGGCATTGTAGCTGAAAACTTGCTCTATCCAACAGTGTTATTGTGCTCTCTGTATTTGTTGTAGTCTTTTGTAGAAATAAATAAAAGGCATCATTTTCAGATCATCCTTTGTACAATGAGTCTCTAGCAAGAGAAAAACTTTTGCTATCTTTTATATATGTGTACATTGTTTTTAAAAACATTGTTGTACTTAGCATTGATCTGTTTACTTGCGTTCTTCTCAAGAGCATGACCTTAAAACAATACTCATTATGATTCTTTAAGGAAGATGCAAATGCTAGAAGCTATATGATATCCTATTGATCTCAAAAAGCTTTTTTCAAAATGCATTTTTTCTTCTACCCGTTTGAAATTTTGAAGATAACCAAGGAAAAGGAACAAAGCTGTCATCTATGAATCAACTTCAATGATGAATTTTTTAAAAAAAGCTTATCATAGGAATGTGGGCATCTGCTATCACTTTTTCTGGGTGGGATGGTGTGCGTTAGGGAGGGTTAGCTTGAAGATACAAGGTAGACATGGAGAAGATGCTGCTCATACCACCATTTTCAGTATAAATGTGTACAATCAACCGAATGATGCTTCACTCTGGATAAGAAAGCCTGATTCAGTGGGGTACAAATATGTTATATCGTCAAGGTGAATGATACACAGAGAAGAATGAGTGCTTAATATATTTATTCAACACCATTATCGGGGGCTAACGGATGCATACAAAAAAGACAAATCTCTGAATCCAAACCAGTGTTACTCTGCTGAAAAACTGACCTTGTGGCTCATCATTTCTGTGATAGGGAGGTTGGCTATGTACATATATGAATGGTGTAAGGATACAAAATAATAATGATTCCACCATGGGAGTAATGATAATAAACCCTATCAACTAATAATAGTTAATTTGGAGGTGCCCGTGGTGGAATGGTTATCGTCGTAGGAAATGGACACGGCGACACGAGTTCAAATCCTGGACGAGATTGATTGTATTTCACATAGCGCTAATACCCTTGGGAAAGGTATGAATCCAATTATTCTCCCTCCAGCTATGGGTAAATAGTAAGGCAGACTGGGTTCTTCAGCTTTGGTAAGGCAACTAGTCTAGGAGAAGGAAAACTTTGAATTCAAACCCGTTAAAGTCCGCTTAAAAATTGACCTTGTGTCATATCCTGCCTGAGCGGAGGGATTGGTAAATAATTAATGGAGAAACAGTGGGTTAAGTGCATTGACAAGAAAAGAAATATCTATTATGCATAATAAATGTTTCCCATCATTTGTATGATGCACATGTGGCATAACAGTTAGCATCATAGGAAATGCACTTGAAGTACAGAGTTCAAACCTTGGACAATGCAGTTGGCATTTCACTCTACTGAGGAAAGACATTAATTCATCTCTTCTCTCCATCACTATGAGTAACATAGTTGAACAAAGTGGACTCTCAAGCCTTACTAGAATAACCAGTCTTGGAAGAATTAAAAAACTCTGAATTCAAAACCCGTGGAGTGTTGTGCAGCAGAATCCGTGGCAGACAGAAGTACCATTCTTCTATTATCAGCTCGTCTAAAAAATATGGTTGATTCTACAATGACCTTCACACCTATTGAAAAATCACCTGTATAAGTAATCCAATAGCTCACATCCTTGACTTATCTATCAGTCCTTATATGTCAAGATTGATGGAAGTATCCACTCTTGGCCATGTAGGAATTATTTACATAATATTAGCTCTATCTTATATTTTGAGCACTTGATTACGATTTAGCTTAGGTAATTCTGTTAATGTATTTTTCTTTTGACTAGACATGCATGTTGCTTGATTATTTTCAAGTAGCACGTGTGTTTTTCGTCTTTTTACTGAATTTTTTTTCCCCAGATATCAGTTTGTAGAATTTGCAAATTGTACAATCTGGGTTTTATCATACTAACAGAATTATAGATTAGATATAAAGATTAAAATACATATCTATATCTATATCTATAATCATAAATATATATATATATGTTGCCATACTTATATATACATTTATATTATTTTATTGTATTGAAATATTTATATGTATATATATATATATATACATATATAT
The DNA here is from genome assembly GCA_963585895.1 of Sepioteuthis lessoniana. Taxonomy (NCBI): domain Eukaryota; kingdom Metazoa; phylum Mollusca; class Cephalopoda; order Myopsida; family Loliginidae; genus Sepioteuthis; species Sepioteuthis lessoniana. The sequence continues at coordinate 103,909,723 of OY757908.1, forward strand.
ATATACACATATATGTGTACGTATATGTTTATGTTATTAAATGCTAATAATACAAGAGTGTGTACATATATATATATATATATATATATATATATATATACACACACATTAGCAGTCATAAGTTAAGGAACAACAACAAATATTTAAATGATTTTTACTTGAAAAAATTTTCATATATGTTTACGAAATTTTCCCAAAATATACATATGTATCTATTATATATAATGTTTTCTTAATTTTCTTTCATAGTAAATTAATAGAGGAATAGAAAAAACAAAAATATACATTTTACCATGGTCAAAAGTTTTGAATTATTGTAATTTAGGCAATTTTTAAACAACTTGATTGCTAATTTTGTCATACATCTTTGGAACTATTTGGAGGCAAAAGTGCCTAATTGTTTAACTCGAGAAGAAAAAAGTTCCTTTTAGCAAATCATGAAGTCGGCAAATCATATTCTGAATTTGCTGGCATTGTAAGAAGGTCATAAAGTGTTTTTTATCATGTAATTAGTAGACTTAAGGCTGACAAGACACTTGAACCAAATCCAAGAACTAGCAGGCCTCCTATGACTACCAAATGGGAAGATCGGATGATTGTTAAAATGTCTTTAAAAGACCATTTCGATAGAGTAATGTTTATTTCTCAAGAATTTTGTGAGAAAACAGGAAAGCCAAACTCAAGAAAAAGTGTTTCTTGTAGGTTAAATAAGGAAAAATTAGTGGTTCAGATTCCATGTCACAAACCTTTAATTTCAAAGAAAAAAAGGTTCATCTTGACTTCACTACAGAGCATATCCTATGGACTGAGGAACAATAGCATATGGTTCACTTTAGTGATGAATCTAAATTCAACTTGTTTGGAGCTGATGGTAAGAGGTTTGTAAGACATAAGAAAACTGTGAAATTTGGAGAGGGGAGCATAATGGTGAGGGGATGATTTCTTCAGCAGGAGCAGGACCCATTGTTCATTTACATGGTAATATTAATGCCAGTGTTTATAAAGAACTCCTTGCCAGCATGCTCCTCCTCATTTATGCAAAGGGACAGTTGAAACTCCAATACTTATGCAAGACAACACACCTTACTACAAAGCTAAAACTGTGTTAAGTTTTCATGAAGAGGAAGGAATAGCTGTTATGAAGTGGCCACCATAAAACCCAGATATGAATCCTATAGAGAATGTATGGAAAATCATAGGAGAAAAAGCTCAGAACTGAAATCTTCAAAATATTGATGATTTAAGGGTTTTTCTGAAAGAAGAACAGGAAAGTATGACTACCACCTTTCGTAAGAAGTTAATTGGCTCATGTGGTCGAAGACGTAATCAGATAATCCAATGCAAAGGAAAATTCACAAAATATTGAATTTTTCTTTAATTTATATATTGATCTAACAAGGATTTATGATGCGTTCCTTAACTTTTGACCTGGGCAAAATATATATTTTTATTTTTTCAGTTGACTATTAATACCGGGTTATTGGCCTAATGAGTAGAGTGTTTGCTAACAGTTCGGGAGACCGGGGTTCAATCCCAGGTTGAGTCATACCAAAGACTCAAAAAATGGTACTTGATCCCATCTTTAACACTCATCATAATAAGGTAAGAATCAAGGGTAAAGTGGAGCAATCCAGGGAATGGAGTAGCGTCCTTCCCTTCACCTTGATGTAGTAGCAATTGAAAAGGGAGCCTTTGGGTCACCCTCGACTACGGTCGCCAACTTTACTTGCTTATTAATTTACAGTAAAAGAAAATTTAGAAAACTTTATGTGTAATAAATGCATATATGTTCCAAGTATATTTTGAGAAAAAATTCCTAAACATACATGCAGATTTTCTCAACTTAAAATCATTTAGATATTTGTTGTTGTTCCAATCCATAACTTTTGGCCACTACTGTATATAAATAAATTAATAAGTATATATATATATGTATATATATTCCTGTATATATATTAGGGGTGTTCCTGTAGTGTAATGGTTAAAGCGATGGACTGCAGAATCGTAGTAAGCGAGTTCGTATTCTAGTCGCGCTATTACATTCACTTTTGGGCAAATACTCTTGGGAAAGGTATGAACTCCTTTATCCTCCCAGCTATGGGTTAAATAGTACCACTACTGTTGTTCTAGGAGAATGGCTTTGGCATTAAATAACCTACAAAGGTTGATATGCCATAAACAGACCAAACCAAACCAAACCTGTATATATATTTATATATATATATGTATTTGTTTGCATATATATATATGTGTGTGTGTGTGTGTGTGTGTGTGTGTGTGTGTGTGTGTGTGTGTGTGTGTGTGTGTTTTTTATGTTTTAAGCTAATATGAGAATATACATATAGTATACATATATAGATGCCTTGGTTTGTCTAACAGCATATCAACCCCTTATGAGTTATGCAAAGCTGAAATATAAATCATTTATAAATGTTTGATTTCAGTCATAATTATATTTTCAGTTTATATTACTTTTTTTTATTGAACTTGTTTTTTTTTTTGTCTCTAATCCTTTGTTTGCAGACAGTAATATGATACCAAGTATACCTATCTAATACAAATAATTTACTCACAATTGTAGGTTTTCAAGTATTTCTGTCTAATACTAATAATCTATTCAAAATTATATGGAGGTATGAACACCCCTATCCTCCCAATTATGGGTATTATTTTTTTTTTGGTCTTACTACTGACCGAGATCTTGCAGAACCCTTGTGCTTAAGAAAGACGACATCTTTTATACCTCCGTGATACCAGAAGTCACATGGTACGAATCACTATACAACAGAAAAGAAGTTGAAAAAATATCAAAATGGTTTCTGAAATTGTGTAGTGGGACGTAATGGTTAAAGTACAGGATTTCAGCCTTAAAGTAATTGAGTTTAAACTCCAGTCAATCTACTATATTCACTTTCAGACTAATACCCTTCAGAAATGTATGAACCCCCCCCTTATCCTCCCAATTATGGGTATCATTATTTTTCTTCAACAAGGATGACTTTAGCATTAAATAACCCACAAAAGTTGATATGCTATTAAAGCAAAGAAACCAAACCAGTGTTGTAATATCAAAATGGAGTCAATTATCACTTCTTTGGTTCTAATTTCATTAAATGATAAAATCTCTGTTGTTTAGTTGTTCCACAACAAAAGCAATTTGTATAAATCTCTTGGTATATATAAAAGAGATTACTAGGCATAATAATTATATTTCTTTGTTTAGACTAAGTCCCTCATCATTCATTGCTTTCCTGTTACAATATCTAGGCTCTTCTATATGAAGGGTTCAATAATCCATATGTATTCATATATATATATATATACTAGACAAAGTAACTATCTTCATAGGAGTGTTGGTCAAGGCTTGAATTGAAGTCATGATGAGAATAACAGCAAATGTCAAAAAATCATTTCTATTTATTTAATTCTTCTCAACAATATACAATCCACAATTTTTGTTTAGACTTTGTCCCTCATCACTCATTGCTTTTCTGTTATAAAATTTAGGCTCCTCTATATGAAGGGTTCAATAATCCATAATATGTATATATATATATATATATATATACACTAGGTGAAGTAACTATCTTCATTGTGTGATACTTAAGAAATGTATGTATTGAAGCATTTTTCCATTTAGTTCAGATAGTTAATCTAAGAGTAAAGTAAAGTTGGTGGCCGGAGTCGAGGGTAACCCAAAGGTTCCCTTTTCATTAATTACTACACCGAGGTATAAGGGAGGACGCTACTCCTTTCCCAAGATTGCTCCACTTACCCTTGTTACGTACCTTATAATGCTGAGTGTTAAGCAAGAAGGCATCCAGTACAATTTTTAAAGTCTTTGGTATGACTTGACCTGAGATTTAACCCCTGGTCTCCCAGACCATTGGCGAACGCTCTACCCACTTAACCAATGGTATAATTGTTAATCAACCTAAGCAATAATATAATGCAATCATTTAACTCTTCAACTTGAACCTATGAGCACAATTTGTAATGTTCAATTAAATGGGAATAAAGTTTTTAGTGAAAACAGGTTTTTTTTTCCGTCTTTTGAAAAATCAAAAATTAAATTCCTTATGATTATTTTCCTTTGTATTAACATGGCTTCCTACTGATAGTTGTATATTGTTTATTTCTTCCATAATCATCATCATCATTAGTAATAGTAGTAGTAGTTGTAGCAGTATCATTATCATATTTACCAACCCCTCCACTCAGGCAGGATATGACACAAAGTCAATTTTTAAGCAGAGTTTAACAGGTTTGGATTAAGAGTTTTCCTTCTCCTAGACTAGTTGCCTTACCAAGGCTGAAGAACCTAGTCTGCCCTACTATTTACCCATAGCTGGGGGGAGAATAATTGGATTCATACCTTTCCCAAGGGTATAAGTGCAAAGTGAAATGCAATCAGTCTCGTCCAGGATTTGAACTCGTGTCGCCGTGTCCATTTCCTACGACAATAACCATTACACCACAGGCACCTCCGGTATCATTATGGAAACACTTAAATAAATTTCCTTTTTTGGCCATCCTATGGTACACAGTCTCAAAGTGTAACAAACAAAAGTTAAAATCATGAATTTGTTCAAAGGAAAGAATTTTTTCATTATTTTTATCATGAGTGAATTCCTTTTATCATATGAGCAATTAAAAAAAAAGAAATAGGGAGATATTGCAGACCTATTTTTCTGTCTGATGATTTAGTTGAGACATATGAGACTCAGAGTTGTATTTAATTTACATTAAAGCAATATTCTAATAAAATCTTCACAATGATCTTCTGTTTTTGCTGAACATGAGTTTTGATAGATAGATTTTTTTTATATCATCCTGAGCCTCCTGAACCTATAAGTAAGTATACCGAATTTGAAACCTCTGTATCGAGCTTTTCGGCTGTCTTTAGAGAACTAAAAAACCCTCCCCAATTAACATAGATCTAGTGTGTGAAACACATTTCCCTGAGTGCCTGGATATTGTAGCATATCCAAAATATGAATATGTAAAATATTCAGATGCAGAAAAATCCCGAAACAATGATGACTCTCCATAGTTCAGGTACGAAACGTTTATTAACTTCTTGAGTTTAGTTTTTCTACATGAGGAGAGAGAGACACAATTTTTACTATGCTGACTGTTCCTACATCGCCCATAGCCAACCCCCACCTGGACTGGCCTTGCCCAGAGTCAAATCTCAACTCACTTCTGGACTGCCCGGGCCAGAGTCAAAATCTCAACTAACTGACCCAACAAACACGCTGCACATCCCGTAGCCCCCAGCTGGACTGACCTCGCCTAGAGTCAAATCTCAACTAACTGCTTTTTTCAAAAATCACCAAAATTCTCAGCCCATCACTTTTGGGCATGAAATCATTCACACCCCAGTCGCATTTCCTATCTGGGGTTTTTATTATGACATTTTTGATTGTCATATCCTCTGCGCGCGAGCGTGAACTGTACTCAATGTGTGCACCTGCACCTGCACTAAGCCGAATAGTTCAAAGTCCAACCAAACTGAATGATACAATATAATTAATGAAAATAATTTATAAAAAAAATCATTCCATAATTATATAACCGTATTACCCTCTGATCCTAGACTGAAGTGTTGGGGAGCAATTCTTCAACCTATGGCAGAGTGTACAGGTACCGCCCTCTGATATTTGCATCCCCACAATGACAAATTTGACACAAGGTCATTTTAACGTGGTGTGCTGTATACCTGTTGCAGAATTAGAATGAACACTGCCCATACCTTGAATACCAATGTAATGAAAACACCAGACAACTCTGGCTCACCCCCAGCCCCTGGTGCTGGGTTTAGAATATGACTGTATCCTCTGCAGAGGGAAAAACCCAACCAAAAAATGAAGAATCCTGAGTGTGATACTAAACTGCATCTGGTGGCGACATTCCATTTCTGGAGATCTGTGGAGTACCTGTTCTTTGCCATTACTCTCAGTTCCACTCTGACCCAGAATGGTAGTATCTATTAGGGTCCGATCTATGGAGCATATAGATCTGTTGACAAGTTATTTGTATTAGATAGGAATATCTAATATCATAAAATTAATAGGAATATTTGATATCATAGAATTGATAAGAATATTTAATATCATACAATTGATAGGAATATTTAATATAATTGATAGGAATATTTGATATCATATAATTGATGGGAATATTCACTATCATATAATTGATAAGAATATTTGATATCATATAACAATCGGAATATTTGATATGATATTATTGATAGGAATATTCAATATCATATAATTGATAGGAATATTTAATATCATATAATTGATAGGAATATTCAATATAATATAATTGATAGGAATATTTAATATCATATAATTGATAGGAATATTTAATGTCATATAATTGATAGGAATATTCAATATCATATAATTGATAGGAATATTTGATATCATACAATTGATGGGAATATTCACTATCATATAATTGATAAGAATATATGATATCATATAACAATCGGAATATTTAATATGATATTATTGATAGGAATATTTAATATGATATTATTGATAGGAATATTTGATATAATATAATTGATAGGAATATTCAATATCATATAATTGATAGGAATATTTGATATAATATAATTGATAGGAATATTTGATATCATTTAATTGATAGGAATATTTGATATCATTTAATTGTATGCAAAATACCTTAAGAAACTACACAAAAATGTAAATATAAATGAACAATATAGACAATTCCCAGAACTTTAAGCAGAAATAACCCACAATGGATTGACATGCCATTAAAATCAGTCAATCAATCAATCAATCAATCTCTTTTAACACAATGCTGAGATTCTGCTCTTAGATTGTCCAGGCCAGCCACATCTTTTTTATTGCATATCCACTGAAGATGGGGAAAAAAGTTGATCAGAGAGAGATACTGTAATTGAATCCCTGACTTTGGGCTGGGTAGCTATTTGGTGATCCTTGGCATGGGGCTGGGAGTGTGATATTTTAATTTTAGGCAGACTGCAGAGATATTCAAATTCTATATAGAAGTGCCCATCCATCTGAAAATAATCTTATCATTTTGTGGGGTATTATGCTACTTAATAATATAAGCAAAGAAAGACAAAAGAGTTAGTCTGATGGAACCAATATGAAACAATCAGATAAAAATAGCTGGTAATAACATTAATTTTATTATTTTTCTCTTTCATCTTAATGTTTTTTTCACCTCAAAATGAAATATCATATCTATCTATACATCCAAGTCTGTTTATATCTTTCAATACATCCTAGTCTATTCATATCTTTCAATACATCCTATTCAGTCTGTTCATATCTATCAATACATCCTAGTCTGTCCATATCTTTCAATACATCCTAGTCAGTCTGTCCATATCTTTCAATACATCCTAGTCTGTCCATATCTTTCAATACATCCTAGTCAGTCTGTCCATATCTTTCAATACATCCTAGTCTGTCCATATCTTTCAATACATCCTAGTCAGTCTGTCCATATCTTTCAATACATCCTAGCCTGTCCATATCTTTCAATACATCCAATTCAGTCTGTCCATATCTTTCAATACATCCTAGTCAGTCTGTTCATATCTTTCAATACATCCTAGTCTGTCCATATCTTTCAATACATCTTAGTCAGTCTGTCCATATCTTTCAATACATCCTAGTCAGTCTGTCCATATCTTTCAATACATCCAATTCAGTCTGTCCATATCTTTCAATACATCCTAGTCTGTCCATATCTTTCAATACATCCAATTCAGTCTGTTCATATCTTTCAATACATCCTAGTCTGTCCATATCTTTCAATACATCCTAGTCAGTCTGTCCATATCTTTCAATACATCCTAGTCTGTCTGTCCATATCTTTCAATACATCCAATTCAGTCTGTCCATATCTTTCAATACATCCTAGTCTGTCCCTATCTTTCAATACATCCAATTCAGTCTGTTCATATCTTTCAATACATCCTAGTCTGTCTGTCCTTATCTTTCAATACATCCTAGTCAGTCTGTTCATATCTTTCAATACATCCTAGTCTGTCCATATCTTTCAATACATCCTAGTCAGTCTGTCCATATCTTTCAATACATCCTAGCCTGTCCATATCTTTCAATACATCCAATTCAGTCTGTCCATATCTTTCAATACATCCTAGTCAGTCTGTCCTTATCTTTCAATACATCCAATTCAGTCTGTCCATATCTTTCAATACATCCTAGTCTGTCCATATCTTTCAATACATCCAATTCAGTCTGTCCATATCTTTCAATACATCCAATTCAGTCTGTCCATATCTTTCAATACATCCTAGTCAGTCTGTCCATATCTTTCAATACAGCCAATTCAGTCTGTTCATATCTTTCAATACATCTAGTCTGTCTGTCCTTATCTTTCAATACATCCTAGTTAGTCTGTTCATATCTTTCAATACATCCTAGTCTGTCCATATCTTTCAATACATCCTAGTCAGTCTGTCCATATCTTTCAATACATCCTAGCCTGTCCATATCTTTCCATACATCCAATTCAGTCTGTCCATATCTTTCAATACATCCTAGTCTGTCCATATCTTTCAATACATCCTAGTCAGTCTATCCATATCTTTCAATACATCCTAGTCTGTCCATATCTTTCAATACATCCAATTCAGTCTGTCCATATCTTTCAATACATCCTAGTCAGTCTGTCCATATCTTTCAATACATCCTAGTCTGTCCATATCTTTCAATACATCCAATTCAGTCTGTCCATATCTTTCAATACATCCTAGCCTGTCCATATCTTTCAATACATCCAATTCAGTCTGTCCATATCTTTCAATACATCCTAGTCAGTCTGTCCCTATCTTTCAATACATCCTAGTCTGTCCATATCTTTCAATACATCCAATTCAGTCTGTCCATATCTTTCAATACATCCTAGTCAGTCTGTCCCTATCTTTCAATACATCCTAGTCTGTCCATATCTTTCAATACATCCAATTCAGTCTGTCCATATCTTTCAATACATCCAATTCAGTCTGTCCATATCTTTCAATACATCCTAGTCAGTCTGTTCATATCTTTCAATACATCCTAGTCTGTCCATATCTTTCAATACATCCTAGTCAGTCTGTCCATATCTTTCAATACATCCTAGCCTGTCCATATCTTTCAATACATCCAATTCAGTCTGTCCATATCTTTCAATACATCCTAGTCAGTCTGTCCATATCTTTCAATACATCCTAGCCTGTCCATATCTTTCAATACATCCAATTCAGTCTGTCCATATCTTTCAATACATCCTAGTCAGTCTGTCCATATCTTTCAATACATCCTAGTCTGTCCATATCTTTCAATACATCCAATTCAGTCTGTCCATATCTTTCAATACATCCTAGTCAGTCTGTCCCTATCTTTCAATACATCCTAGTCTGTCCATATCTTTCAATACATCCAATTCAGTCTGTCCATATCTTTCAATACATCCAATTCAGTCTGTCCATATCTTTCAATACATCCTAGTCAGTCTGTTCATATCTTTCAATACATCCTAGTCTGTCCATATCTTTCAATACATCCTAGTCAGTCTGTCCATATCTTTCAATACATCCTAGCCTGTCCATATCTTTCAATACATCCAATTCAGTCTGTCCATATCTTTCAATACATCCTAGTCAGTCTGTCCCTATCTTTCAATACATCCTAGCCTGTCTATATCTTTCAATACATCCAATTCAGTCTGTCCCTATCTTTCAATACATCCTAGTCTGTCCATATCTTTCAATACATCCAATTCAGTCTGTCCATATCTTTCAATACATCCTAGTCAGTCTGTCCATATCTTTCAATACATCCTAGTCTGTCCATATCTTTCAATACATCCTAGTCAGTCTGTCCATATCTTTCAATACATCCTAGCCTGTCCATATCTTTCAATACATCCAATTCAGTCTGTCCATATCTTTCAATACATCCTAGTCAGTCTGTCCCTATCTTTCAATACATCCTAGCCTGTCCATATCTTTCAATACATCCAATTCAGTCTGTCCATATCTTTCAATACATCCTAGTCTGTCCATATCTTTCAATACATCCAATTCAGTCTGTCCATATCTTTCAATACATCCAATTCAGTCTGTCCATATCTTTCAATACATCCTAGTCAGTCTGTTCATATCTTTCAATACATCCTAGTCTGTCCATATCTTTCAATACATCCGAGTCAGTCTGTCCATATCTTTCAATACATCCTAGCCTGTCCATATCTTTCAATACATCCAATTCAGTCTGTCCATATCTTTCAATACATCCTAGTCAGTCTGTCCCTATCTTTCAATACATCCTAGCCTATCTATATCTTTCAATACATCCAATTCAGTCTGTCCATATCTTTCAATACATCCTAGTCTGTCCATATCTTTCAATACATCCAATTCAGTCTGTCCATATCTTTCAATACATCCTAGTCAGTGTGTCCATATCTTTCAATACATCCTAGTCTGTCCATATCTTTCAATACATCCTAGTCAGTCTGTCCATATCTTTCAATACATCCTAGCCTGTCCATATCTTTCAATACATCCAATTCAGTCTGTCCATATCTTTCAATACATCCTAGTCAGTCTGTCCCTATCTTTCAATACATCCAATTCAGTCTGTCCATATCTTTCAATACATCCTAGTCTGTCCATATCTTTCAATACATCCAATTCAGTCTGTCCATATCTTTCAATACATCCTAGTCAGTCTGTCCATATCTTTCAATACATCCTAGTCTGTCTGTCCATATCTTTCAATACATCCAATTCAGTCCGTCCATATCTTTCAATACATCCTAGTCTGTCCCTATCTTTCAATACATCCAATTCAGTCTGTTCATATCTTTCAATACATCCTAGTCTGTCTGTCCTTATCTTTCAATACATCCTAGTCAGTCTGTTCATATCTTTCAATACATCCTAGTCTGTCCATATCTTTCAATACATCCTAGTCAGTCTGTCCATATCTTTCAATACATCCTAGCCTGTCCATATCTTTCAATACATCCAATTCAGTCTGTCCATATCTTTCAATACATCCTAGTCAGTCTGTCCTTATCTTTCAATACATCCAATTCAGTCTGTCCATATCTTTCAATACATCCTAGTCTGTCCATATCTTTCAATACATCCAATTCAGTCTGTCCATATCTTTCAATACATCCAATTCAGTCTGTCCATATCTTTCAATACATCCTAGTCAGTCTGTCCATATCTTTCAATACAGCCAATTCAGTCTGTTCATATCTTTCAATACATCTAGTCTGTCTGTCCTTATCTTTCAATACATCCTAGTTAGTCTGTTCATATCTTTCAATACATCCTAGTCTGTCCATATCTTTCAATACATCCTAGTCAGTCTGTCCATATCTTTCAATACATCCTAGCCTGTCCATATCTTTCCATACATCCAATTCAGTCTGTCCATATCTTTCAATACATCCTAGTCTGTCCATATCTTTCAATACATCCTAGTCAGTCTATCCATATCTTTCAATACATCCTAGTCTGTCCATATCTTTCAATACATCCAATTCAGTCTGTCCATATCTTTCAATACATCCTAGTCAGTCTGTCCATATCTTTCAATACATCCTAGTCTGTCCATATCTTTCAATACATCCAATTCAGTCTGTCCATATCTTTCAATACATCCTAGCCTGTCCATATCTTTCAATACATCCAATTCAGTCTGTCCATATCTTTCAATACATCCTAGTCAGTCTGTCCCTATCTTTCAATACATCCTAGTCTGTCCATATCTTTCAATACATCCAATTCAGTCTGTCCATATCTTTCAATACATCCTAGTCAGTCTGTCCCTATCTTTCAATACATCCTAGTCTGTCCATATCTTTCAATACATCCAATTCAGTCTGTCCATATCTTTCAATACATCCAATTCAGTCTGTCCATATCTTTCAATACATCCTAGTCAGTCTGTTCATATCTTTCAATACATCCTAGTCTGTCCATATCTTTCAATACATCCTAGTCAGTCTGTCCATATCTTTCAATACATCCTAGCCTGTCCATATCTTTCAATACATCCAATTCAGTCTGTCCATATCTTTCAATACATCCTAGTCAGTCTGTCCATATCTTTCAATACATCCTAGCCTGTCCATATCTTTCAATACATCCAATTCAGTCTGTCCATATCTTTCAATACATCCTAGTCAGTCTGTCCCTATCTTTCAATACATCCTAGTCTGTCCATATCTTTCAATACATCCAATTCAGTCTGTCCATATCTTTCAATACATCCTAGTCAGTCTGTCCCTATCTTTCAATACATCCTAGTCTGTCCATATCTTTCAATACATCCAATTCAGTCTGTCCATATCTTTCAATACATCCAATTCAGTCTGTCCATATCTTTCAATACATCCTAGTCAGTCTGTTCATATCTTTCAATACATCCTAGTCTGTCCATATCTTTCAATACATCCTAGTCAGTCTGTCCATATCTTTCAATACATCCTAGCCTGTCCATATCTTTCAATACATCCAATTCAGTCTGTCCATATCTTTCAATACATCCTAGTCAGTCTGTCCCTATCTTTCAATACATCCTAGCCTGTCTATATCTTTCAATACATCCAATTCAGTCTGTCCCTATCTTTCAATACATCCTAGTCTGTCCATATCTTTCAATACATCCAATTCAGTCTGTCCATATCTTTCAATACATCCTAGTCAGTCTGTCCATATCTTTCAATACATCCTAGTCTGTCCATATCTTTCAATACATCCTAGTCAGTCTGTCCATATCTTTCAATACATCCTAGCCTGTCCATATCTTTCAATACATCCAATTCAGTCTGTCCATATCTTTCAATACATCCTAGTCAGTCTGTCCCTATCTTTCAATACATCCTAGCCTGTCCATATCTTTCAATACATCCAATTCAGTCTGTCCATATCTTTCAATACATCCTAGTCTGTCCATATCTTTCAATACATCCAATTCAGTCTGTCCATATCTTTCAATACATCCAATTCAGTCTGTCCATATCTTTCAATACATCCTAGTCAGTCTGTTCATATCTTTCAATACATCCTAGTCTGTCCATATCTTTCAATACATCCGAGTCAGTCTGTCCATATCTTTCAATACATCCTAGCCTGTCCATATCTTTCAATACATCCAATTCAGTCTGTCCATATCTTTCAATACATCCTAGTCAGTCTGTCCCTATCTTTCAATACATCCTAGCCTGTCTATATCTTTCAATACATCCAATTCAGTCTGTCCATATCTTTCAATACATCCTAGTCTGTCCATATCTTTCAATACATCCAATTCAGTCTGTCCATATCTTTCAATACATCCTAGTCAGTGTGTCCATATCTTTCAATACATCCTAGTCTGTCCATATCTTTCAATACATCCTAGTCAGTCTGTCCATATCTTTCAATACATCCTAGCCTGTCCATATCTTTCAATACATCCAATTCAGTCTGTCCATATCTTTCAATACATCCTAGTCAGTCTGTCCCTATCTTTCAATACATCCTAGCCTGTCCATATCTTTCAATACATCCAATTCAGTCTGTCCATATCTTTCAATACATCCTAGTCTGTCCATATCTTTCAATACATCCAATTCAGTCTGTCCATATCTTTCAATACATCCAATTCAGTCTGTCCATATCTTTCAATACATCCTAGTCAGTCTGTCCATATCTTTCAATACATCCTAGTCTGTCCATATCTTTCAATACATCCAATTCAGTCTGTCCATATCTTTCAATACATCCTAGCCTGTCCATATCTTTCAATACATCCAATTCAGTCTGTCCATATCTTTCAATACATCCTAGTCTGTCCATATCTTTCAATACATCCAATTCAGTCTGTCCATATCTTTCAATACATCCTAGTCTGTCCATATCTTTCAATACATCCAATTCAGTCTGTTCATATCTTTCAATACATCCTAGTCTGTCTGTCCTTATCTTTCAATACATCCTAGTCAGTCTGTTCATATCTTTCAATATATCCTAGTCTGTCCATATCTTTCAATACATCCTAGTCAGTCTGTCCATATCTTTCAATACATCCTAGTCAGTCTGTTCATATCTTTCAATACATCCTAGTCTGTCCATATCTTTCAATACATCCTAGTCAGTCTGTCCATATCTTTCAATACATCCTAGTCAGTCTGTTCATATCTTTCAATACATCCTAGTCAGTCCCTTCATATCTTTCAATACATCCTAGTCTGTTCATACCTAATACGATTAGTGAAAAGATGATAATAACAATCATGATGCTGAGAGAGATTGATTAAAGTTTAACAGGTTTAATTTGGCCTTCTGCAAACCAATGGCTTTTTGTAATTCATTTGTTTTGAATGTTTTGAATATTTACATAAATAACCTGAATGTAAAGGGATGAAGAGGCCAAATTTCACCAACAATTTATCCTGTCTTATTTCAAGTTCAGATCTTTTCTTTGTTGTTATAGATTGTTAGTTAAGTGAGATGTGATGAAAAGAGAACAACTGAAAATTAAGATGAACTAAAAATATAATAGATGCAAAGATTAATAATAATAATAATAATAATGACAATAATGAGACCTTGCTAGAGAACGGAAAAAGACAATAAAATATGAGAGTAACAGCGATACAAATCATAGTTGGTGTACTCAGTTGTCACCAAAGAATTGGTTCAGAGACTGGAAGACTTGGAAATAAGAGGACAAGCGGAGGCCATCCTAGCTACAGCATTATTAAGATTGGCCAGAATAATGAGAAGAGTCCTGGAGACTCGAGGAAACTTGCTGTTACTTAAACTTCAGTGAAAAATTATTTGCTAACACTGGTCGAAAAAAAATACTAATAATAGGAATTTGACCTTTTAAGAAGACAGATGAAAATAATATCTGGTGGAAAAAGATGGCACTGCAGAAAAACAAAAACAATCATCACCTTACTATCAATGACAACACTTGAAAGGGATAATAAAAAAAATGTTAATGTAAATATGAATTTTTTTTTTATATCTCTGACAAAATTATCAAAATGCATTGTGCGTTTTTCTATTTTCTGCATGATTTGTGTATAATATTTGTATCTGAATAATGTGAAAATTAATAATAGTGGCCAAAAAGAAAGCAGAAGCAATAATGGCTTGAGGGTGTAGTGGGAGGGAATGATGAGAAAGTGAAGAATTAACATAGGAGGGAGATACAATAATCTTCATAGTCATGTGACTTACTTTATCAATCAAAACCACTTATCAGTCACAAGGAGACATAAATTAAATTGAGTTCCTAAAAGCTGAGAAAAATTCACAATAATTGTATATCATATAATAGTTCAGGGTTTAAAGAACAAAATATCAGTAACAGAGAAAAATGGGAAAAAGTACACTGTGGACTTTAACTAAGTTAAAACTTAATAAATTCATAAGGAAAGGTTTTTGTTTTTTTTCTAGACCCACTTAAGAGTTCTCTTACTTAAAGAGTACTTGGTTGCATCTGTGACAGGAATGCAGATAATAAACAACCCCTGGGTCTGGTATAGCCACAATAAACTACCCATGAAAAATGGCAAAATGAAATATAACTCAATGTGGGACTGAGACAACAGGTTTGAGTGTTATGGTCATCAGGTGTTCCTTTGATAACCAACATGAGAGACCCAATCGGCCTCCTGCAAATGTTGCTGTTCATTATCAGGTACACAAGTGATGAACTAAGCAACCACTTAAATCAGAGACCCCAATGCAGAAAATGGACTAGGAAAGACAATCAAAGTGTGCTTCACTGTTATTTTAGTGTGTAGAAAAAGAATGATAAAAATCTAGGAAGAAAGCAAGCCAAAGATTCATTGACCAAGCTAGGATGATGATAATGAAAGGTTGGTTTTTGAACTTTGAAATATTAGGAATACGCCAACAAATAATTAGAGAATCAAGTCAACAATATCTTTATACAATAATTGAGACACTAAATATTGAAAAACAAAACCCTCTAACCAAATTGAAACACAAAGTAATAGTAATCAAAACACCACACACCCAAACCCCACAGAACAAAGACTAACACTAGAAAAAGAAATGAATGCAGAGATTATAAAGAGGATTATGTTGGAGAAGACAGCATTACCATTACTCAGGAACGAAGACTGGAAAACAGTCAAGGCAGAAACTGAAAAAATCAACAAATTTAATACATATCTCAACAAATAGTATCACAGAATTAAATGGACTTATCTGTGTAGGAGCAAAATTAGTCTGTGCTAAAATCTGTGTTCCCCTAAAGAACTTGAATAGAAACTCAAAACACGTACGGGAAATTAAACTGGAAACACACAAAAAATGTACAACAATTTGCAAAAATGCTAAGACAGAGGGAAAATCCTGGAATATATTGGGATGAAAATTGAAAAGCAACACTACAATTTAAAATAAACTATACAACTTGAAGAAATAAATCAAAAGGTACTCATGAAAGAAGGAAGACTAAAAAGATATTGAGACAGGATCAAACAATACAGACAAAACAGCACATTCCAAAACAACAAAAGAAAATCCTACCAGCAATTTGGGTAGGAATGCACAAAGATATATCAACCACAAAGAAAGCAAAGCAATTTAAGAAAACAAAAATTCACCTTGATTCATTTAGAGTAAAACTCAGAAAATACCAAGTAGGAAAACTCCAGGTCATGATTGCATATATGGATACTGGTTTAAAAAATTCACTTCCATCAAACAACAGACTGGCTATCAAAATGAATGGATGATTAGAAGAATCAAACATGCCAGAATGGGTAGCCAAAGGAAAGACCACCTTGATCCAAAAAGACCCCCAAAAAGGAAACACCTCCTCCAACAACTACAGACCTATAACATACTTACTGATTATGTGGAAATGCTCATCATCATCATCATCATGTCATGCTGGTAGCACGGATATCCCTGACCCTCTCTCGCCACTCCTCCCTATCGTTCATCGCCCTAGGCAGGTCTTCAGGACAACATCCCGTATCCTCACATAGCTGCTGAATGTATGTTTGTGCTGGTCATCCTTGCCTTCGCACAGCCATGTGTGGGGGTCCATAAGAGTACATCTCTTATGAGTTTATCCCTGCTTCTCCAGCAGTGTCCTGCATGTCTGGTTCGTCTAACTTGAATAGTTTTCATAATAGGAGGCAGGTGGCCGTACAGTTGGTGTCTTGTGGGGTGTTGCCGCCAGGACTTGTTCAAGATTGCTCGCAGCATTCTTGTGTAATTGCCGTCTAGCTTCTTCTCCAGGCGTTTTGTTAGAGTCCATGTAGTGCACCTATATAGCAGTATCGATGTGACCGCTGCCTGGAAGAAACTGCGTTTCATTTTATCGGTTAGGTCTAATTTCCATATAATCGATAGCCTATTGATAGCTGTCCATGCTTTCATTAACCTCGTGTCGATGTCCTTCAGTGGGAATACAAATGGCACAAATTAGGAAGGAGATTTACTACACACTAATAATCCGAGGACTGTTCTCTGAAGAACAGAAAAGATGCCATAAGTGAACAAGAAGAACAGCAGATCTACTATATATTGATCAGCACAACCTCAAGGAGAGCAAAACGAGATGAAAAAAATTGTAGCTATGGCATGTATTGACTAGAGAAAGGCATACAGTATGCTCCTACAAAGCTAGATAATAGACTGTCTCAAAATGTATGAGATATCGGACGAAGTCAAAAATTTTATCAAGGAAACCAAGAAAAACTGGAGAGAGGAACTGACAGCAGGAGGAAAAAGCTTAGCTGCAGTTAAAATCCAGATAGGTATATTTCAGGAAGATACACTATCACCATTATTATTTGTGATAACAATGATGCCACTCAGTCACATACTTAGGAAATGCACAGAGAGCTACAAACTTCATAAATCATGAGAAAAGTTTAACCACCTCATATACATGGACAACATCAAACTCTTTCCCAAAAATGAAAAAGAAAAGAAAACCCTTATACTGGCAGTGAGGATATGCTGTGAAGATATAGGGATAGAGTTTAAAATAGAAAAATGTGCCATGTTAATAATGAGAAGCAGAAAAAGACAAGTGAAGGAAGGAATAGAACTGCTAAATCAAGAAAAAAATCAGAATACTCAGAGAAAAAGAAACTTACAAGTACTTGGAAATATTGGAATCGGACACCATCAAACAACCGGAGATGAAATAAAAATCAAAAAAGTGTATATCAGGAGAGCAAGAAAACTACTTCAAACTAAACTATATAGCAGAAATCTCATCAAAGGGATAAACACCTGGGCTGTCCCCTTTGCAAGATACTCGGGACTATTCTTGAATTGAATGAGGGAAGAACTTCAACAAATGGACCAGAGAACAAGAAAACTAATAACAATGCATAAGGCCTTATACCCAAGAAATGATAAGACTTGAAGACTGCATAAAAAAGACTGATTACAGCTACTAGAAACAACACAAATAATACAAGGATCAACAGAAAACCATGTCTAGAAAACAAAAATGGGAAGAAAAACAACTGGATGGATATTTCAAGCAGCAAACAAGTGAAATCTCATATAAGAAGATTTGGACATGACTAAGAAAGGGAAATCTTAAGAGAGAAACTGAATCTCTTCTAATAGCTGCACAAAATAATGTCATCAGGACCAACTATGTGAAAGCAAAATAGATCAGATTTAAAAATAGTAAATGTAGGTTATGTGCTGATAGAGGAAGTGAAATTTGACTATTTGAACAAGTGGTATATGCACAACCCAGAATCCATCCTAGTATTTTGAGATACAAATAGATCACCTAATCTTGGCAATATAACCAGACCTAGTGATAGTCAACAACAAAAAAAGAGAGCCTGCCAAATTGTGGACTTTACTATCCCAGCAAACCATAGAATAAAATTAAAAGAAAGCAAAAAAGAGGTGAGAATCTAAACCTTGCAAGAGAGTTAAAAAAAACACCAGAACATGTAGATGATAGTGATATTAATTGTTATTGGTATACTTGGAACAATCTTCAAAGAATTGGTATAAAGTCTGGAAGTCTTGGAAATAATAGGATAAGTGGAGACTATTCAGATTACAGCCTTATTAAGATCAGCCAGAATACTGAAAAGAGTCTTGGAGTCACTAGCTGACACTCAAACTCCAGTGAGAAACATCAACTAACTCTGGTGTGAAAAACTCAAAAGAAGAAAATATTACTACGACTACTACTACTAACAACAATAATAATAATAATAATCAGAAGAAGAAGAAGAAGAAGAAGAAGAAAAAGAGACATAAAGGTGACACCAATACCAATTGTAGTCAATGCCCTTGGAACAACCCTTTTTCAATAAATTCCCCTCATTTATTGAATGACCCTTTTTCTAAAAATTCTCCTTATTTATTGAATAACTCTTATTCAAAAAGTTCCTCTCATCTATTGAATAACCCTTTTGCATAAAATTTCCCTAATTTATTGATTGACCCTTGTAATTACATAATAATGAAGTTACTTCATAAAAAGTCTTATAAAAATTACTGAGACTTAATCTTAAATTCTTTCATTTTAAAACCTGGTTTGAAATGTGAAAAATAGCCTGGAAACTTGTCACTTTAGTACTTTGTTTAATACTAGTTTTTAAAAAAAATTGTTTAAGGCACATTAAACAATAACGGAAATAGTGTTACTAGCTTGAGAACAACACACTTCAATATTTTTAAAAAGCTGCAAGGCTTGAAGCATAAATATTTCATAAAACAGCTGAAAAAAACTAGCCATTTTAACATTCTTTTCAATACAGGGTGGAACGATAAAATTGTCGTCCTAAAGAAAACAACACTACAGCTTTATTTTAAAACTTTTATTAAAAAAATCAATTCAGGTAACTCAATTATGTAGTAGAGCTGACATCTATTCAATGTAGCCGCCTTCATCCTCAATCACTGCCTCGATCCGGATCTGGAACTGGGAGCATGCCTTTTCCACAAGCGCCAGCGGGAGCTCGGCGAATACTCGGCAGCTGGCGGCAATCAGGCTGGCTTTGGTGTTGTGGAAGGTCATGTTGGTGATGTTCTCGACGTATGACCAAACGAAGTAGTCCAGCGGGTTAAGGTCGGGGGAGGAGGGGGGCCAGTGAGAGAAGGGTACAAAGTCATAGCACTCCTTCTGAAGCCAAGCCTGCCACACCTAGAGTCTGCCACCGGCCACATGATTGCACCAGGGGATCACCACACTCTTTAGCACATCGAGGTACACTTTGGTGTTGACTTTCAAGCCGACGAAAGACCATAACCGTAGCCGGAAACTTTGTTTTCAACACCCTGGGCACATCTCGGTTATTTGTGGCAATCCAGATTTGCATTTTGAGGGTGCTGGCAATGGTCCTGTTGGCTTAACTTGGATTGGTAAGCAAACATGTGTTGTACAGCGGCACATCTCCAATCTCACTCGTTGAACATTGTATCACTTTCATACATGATAGAAGGCTACTATCGCTCTTGGGATTTGTACACAACTGGCCAACTAGTAGATGGTCTGCAACAAAAAAAGAAAACCAGTTTTCATTAAACAGAAATGGAATCATGTCGTCTTTTCTAGGGCAACAATTTTATTGTTCCACCCTGTACATTAAAAAAAAGACTTATTCATTTGTGTCCTGAATTTAAACATGAATCAGTGCTAATATGAAAAAAACGGATTTAGTCAATCTTGATACTTTCTGAACAGAATGTTTTTTGGTAAAACCCATGATTGTGCACGTGCAGTGCTATCTCCATATTTACTAGACCCTGTGTAACTTTTTCTCATTTCTTAGATTAGAAATTCATCTTAAGGTTAAGATTTGAGGAAGTTGGAGGATATGCGATATTTTGCCCATTGGTTTCCCAATCTCAAAATCTCAGGTTGGGTGGGGTTTTTTTTTTTAAACAGTTCATGAAAAAATTTCAAACTTGATTCGCTTATTTTGCATGTATCAGCCACTAAAAAGAGAGAAAACAGATTTTGTGATCCCTACTTTTGAGGGACACTTTCTCTGTTTGTATCAGTACATCAAAGAGGTCCTGACACACAAATTCATGCCAAATGATTCCATTCAAAATTCTGAGAATGTTATAATAATATAAACTAATACTTTTGGGGAAAGGTATGAACCCCCTTATTCCCACCAGCTATCAGTTAAATAGTACCCCACCTCTGGTTTATTAACCCAGAGAGTAGAGTGTTTGCTTATGGCCCAGAAAAAGCAGGGTTCATTCTCAGGTTGAGTCATACCAAAAACTTATATGACTTGAGTCATACCAAAAAAAAAAATAGTAGTTGATACCTCCTTGTTTAACACTCAGCATTATACAGTACAGATCAAGGGTAAAGGGGAGCAATCCAGAGAAAGGAGTAGCAGCCTACCTTACACCTCAGTGTAATAGCAATTGAAAAGTGAGCCTTTGGGTTGTTCTCGACTACGGTCGCCAACTTTACTTTTCACTTTATTGTTCTTCTACAAGGATGGTTTTGGCATTGAATAACCAACAAAGGTTGATATGTCATTAAAGCAAAGAAACAAAAGCAAATCAATCAGGAGAAGCCTCCATAGCATAATGGATAAAATGCTGGATTCAGGTCGTGAAGTCAACAAGTTCAAACTCCAGTCATTCCGGTACCTTCTCTTTCAGACTAATAACCTTGTGGAATGTATTGATCCCTCTTATTTCCTTAGGTAGTGGTTGAATAGTATTACTGTTGTTCTTCTATAAAGATGGTTTTAGCAGTAAATAACCTATAAATGTTGATGTACCATAAAACAAAGAAACCAAACCAAACCAAACCTGCAGAGGAGTAAGACCCCCACCCCCAATGACTGTCCTGGAAATGACACTAAACAATCTGATGGTGAGGTTCTAGTAATGCTAGAGCTTTGGGAAATGCAGAGTACCCCTTCATTGCCATTGCTCCCAGGTCCACTCTGGCCCTGCGTGGAAGCACCTGATAAGGGTCCTATCTATGGGTTTAATAGAACTAAACTGCATACTTATGCTACACATTGAATTGTTTAAATTAGAACTGTTTGATTAAACTGAATAGCTTGAAATAGAAATATTTTTGACAATTAAACTGTGTAATTACATTTAAACTGTGTGCTTATACTAAACTGAATTGTTTGAAATTGAACTGTTTTTGCCATTTAAACTGTACTTATACTAAACTGAATTGTTTAATATAGAAGTGTTTTGACATTTAACAGTGTGCAAACAAAATCAGTACTTATAATAAACTGAATTAGCTGAAATAGAATTGTTTGAATAAACTGAATAGCTTGAAATAGAAATGTTTTCAACAATTAAACTGTGTACTCATGCTAAACTGATTTATTTGAAATTGAACTGACTATTTGCATAAAAATGGATTTGGCGTTAAATAACCTACAAAGGTTGATATACCATACAACCAAACCAAACCAAACCAACCATATTTACATGTCATAGACCATTTCATATACCTCAGCAACAATATCTCATCTACTGAAGAGGGACTTCATGTGGCATAGTAGCTAATATGCTGGAATATGACATTCTAGTAAGTGAGTTCAAGCTCCAATTGCTCTATTACATTCACTTTCAAACTAATACTCTTGGGAAAGGTGTGAACCACCTATACCCCCCAAATTAAGGGTTAAATTAGCACCCCAACTGTTTTTTCTACAAGGATGCTTTAGCATTAAGTAATCTATAAAGGTTGATATGCCATTAAACAAAGAAACCAAAAATTTTTACCTTAATTCATTTTGTTCAGCAATATGCTATATATTTTTACCCAAACCTTCTGCCAAGGACAGAATGTAAGACAAAGTCAGTTTTTATGAGAATATATGGATGAAGCCTTTTCCAAAGACATTACTATGAAGTGGAAAACAGACTGGATTTGAACTTGGCTCTCCATGTTCATTTCCAATATACTCTATGTGCAACAACCTGAATATCTGCTCTATATAAACATGACTGTCCAGCAATCATTTTATCACAGATTGGCATCTATTTGTTCATAGAGATTGTTTTTCACTTTGTCTCTAAGAATTAATCATATCTTGTATGTGAAGTGCAAAAAAATCATATAGCAACGATATTTGCAAATGAAACCATATCAAATAACTTAAATTTTGATAATTTAATTATTTTACATTAAATTTTCTTTAAAAGCAGCAAAACAAATCTCTTTTTATAAAAAAAGAATTCTCACTCTACACTGAAGTGTATAAATATGTTACTAAATATGCACTTGTGTGTAAGTATGTGTGTGCATCTGAGTACACTGATGTGTTACTAAATATGCACTTGTGTGTAAGTATGTGTGTGCATTTGAGTACACCGATGTGTTACTAAATATACACTTGTGTGTAAGTATGTGTGTGCATTTGAGTACACCGATGTGTTACTAAATATGCACTTGTGTGTAAGTATGTGTGTGCATTTGAGTACACCGATGTGTTACTAAATATGCACTTGTGTGTAAGTATGTGTGTGCATTTGAGTACACCGATGTGTTACTAAATATGCACTTGTGTGTAAGTATGTGTGTGCATTTGAGTACACCGATGTGTTACTAAATATACACTTGTGTGTAAGTATGTGTGTGCATTTGAGTACACCGATGTGTTACTAAATATACACTTGTGTGTAAGTATGTGTGTGCATTTGAGTACACTGATGTGTTACTAAATATACACTTGTGTGTAAGTATGTGTGTGCATTTGAGTACACCGATGTGTTACTAAATATGCACTTGTGTGTAAGTATGTGTGTGCATTTGAGTACACCGATGTGTTACTAAATATGCACTTGTGTGTACATGTGTGTGTGCATTTGTGTATACTGGTATGTTACTAAACACGGACTTGCATGTATGTGTATGTGTGTGCATTTGTGTACACTAATGTGTGTCTAGATATGAACTTGCGTGTATGTGTGGGTGCATTTGTGTACACTAATATGTTACAAAACATAAACTTGCGTGTAAGTGTGTATGTGCATTTGTGTACACTAATATGTTACTAAATATATACTTGCATGCATGTGTCTGCGTGCATTTGTGTACACCGAAATATTACTAATTATGAACTTGCATGTATGTCTGTGTGTGTGTGTGTGTGTGTGTGTGTGCATTTGCGTACACCAATGTGCAACTAAGTATGCACTTGTATGTATGTATGTATGTATGTATGTATGTGTATGCATTTGTATACATTGATATATTACTAAATATGAACTTGCATATATGTGTATTTACCGATATGTTACTTCATAGGCACTAGTGTGTATGTGTCTATGTAATTGTGGTCACCAGTATGTTATTGTGTGTATATGTGTATGTGTGTATTTGTGTACTCCAGTATGTTATTGGGTGTATATGTGTGTGTGTGTATTTGTGTATTTGTGTACACTGGTATGTTATTGTGTGTATATGTGCGTGTATGTGTGTGTGTGTGTATTTGTGTACACCAGTATGTTATTGTGTGTATATGTGTATGTGTGTATTTGTGTACACCAGTATGTTATTGTGTGTATATGTGTGTGTGTGTGTGTGTGTGTGTGTATGTATGTGTGTGTGTGTATTTGTGTATACCAATAAAAAGACTATCTGTGGAAAAGTATGGCAAAATAATTCAACATAGTGCTCACAAACACTTGTTAATTGACGAGAACTCAATTTGACTTATAAAAATGTTTTACAATTACCTTTTTGTTTTAACTTTTTATCCTACTTGGCACTCCGACCTTCTCAGCTTGGTAAAAAGTGTTGGTAGATTCAAAATATAAATACTCAGCCATTTATATGAAGGAATGCCTGTGGTAATGGTTATCATAGAAAACCGATTTAGAGAGACAAATTTGAATGCTGACCAAAGCTCTTTGCATTTTACTTTGTGTTAATACCCTTGGAAAAGCATAAATCCTTCTCTTTGTTATCCAGCTAGGGATAAATAGTTAGGCATCTAAGGCTCTGATATGACAACCAAACTAAGGGAAGGAAAACTGTGAATTCAAACCAGCTCTTTAAAAATTAACTTGTCACATCCTACCAGTGATGGTATGTTTGGTTTCTTTGTGTTAATGGCATATCAACCTTCTTGGTTTTTTTAATGCCAAAGCAATCCTTGTAGAAAATAGTTACGGTACTATTGAACCCATATCTGAGAGGGATAAGAGACTTCATACATTTCCCAAGGGTATTAGTTTGAAAGTGAACTTAATTGTGCAATTAGAGTTTAAACTCACTTACTATGAGGTTGCAGTCCAGCACATTAGCCACTACACTATACTACATTCATAATAGATTGAAAATTCTTAAGAATATAAGCTCTAATGTGTAAGATATATACAGATTCATCTATATCCTTGTAGAAAAACAGTTATGGTACAATTTAACCCATACAGTAAGGAGACAATAAAATATCATCTACCTTTTACAAGGGAGACAATTGATGGTCACATGTTAATCTCATGTCCATTGATGGTCACATGTTAATCTCATAATCTATCTCAGTCTCTTTCATCTCTGATTTTTTAACAGTAAAGACATGTCTTTTCATCTGTATTCTTTAAACAGTGATGTTGTTTACTTTCCTGGTGATGGACACTGTCTCTTGTGTCAGCATTGAAAGATAAAACTCACACGGCTATGACCATCAAACTTAAATGTATCTTATGCTATATGTGCATATTTTATCTGTCGGGACACATTTGTGTATTCGTGTCAATACTTTTTGTATGTATATTATGAATGTATTAAATGTTTCTACCTGTGTAAATAAGCTTATCTTGTCTTTCCTTTGTCAATTCGATCTTTGAATATCATTGGATATACTAATGCTAATATTGATTCTTGGTGAGTGGAGACTCAACCAAATATCCTCATGAGCACGAATTAACCTAATATAACAACAAATTCCCAGGGTAGAAATGAAGGCATCTTGTTCAGTAAAATATGAACAGATTTTTTTTTTATTGTGACTTCTTGATTTTGATTGTATTTTCTTCCATTTTGATTTTTATTTGCTGTGGGTTTTTTTTAGTTTTATTTAAGCTCATTCAGGCAATCCGTCTATGACACCAGTCAGAAAACAGGGTTAAATTACACCAGATTAAAATTATTCTCTAAAATATTGCCTTCTTCAGTTTAATCTTTAAAAAAATGTTCTTAAATTTCATTTTTTTTTTCTTGCACCCCTCCCAAGATAAAATGCTTTTGAAGCCCCTGGATGATAGCATCCCTGAATAGAGTCATGTTTGTTTTACGTCAAAAAGAATTCTCCAACTATATTCATCAATAACAATAAAGAAATATCACAGAGTGGACGTAATGAAAGTTAAGCTTTCAATGAAATTTAAACTCAGCTCTCTTTTACTTATAAAAGAAAAATACTATTCAAACACACCAGCTGCTTTACCAATTGAGCTATACGTAAGTAAGTAAAGTCGGCAACCATAGTCAAAGGGGATTCGAAGGCTCCGTTTTCAATTGCTACTTCACCGAGGTGTAGGAGAGGGTGCTACTCCTTTCCCTGGATTGCTCCACTTTACCCTCGATACTTACCTTATATTACTGAGTGTTAAGCATGAGGTATCAAGTACCATTTTTAAGGTCTTTGATATGACACAACCATGGATTGAACTCAGGTCTCCCGGACCATTGGTGAACACTGTAAGACCATTTAAATTCATCATTTATTCTATTCTCTTTCTCAGAACTATATTTGTTGTTTTTACATTAGTAATACCAATATTAGCTTTTATTTATTTTCATCTTTAACTAAAAATTTTGTTAACTATTAGTAGTTGTTTTGACTATTTTTACCATTAATTATTTTTGTTGCTTTTTTGTTGAAACTTGTTCAGAAAGATGAAAGAAAATACAAATAAAAATGAATAGTAACGATAGTTGGTTTATTTCTTTGGCTCTTTAATTTTAGAAAATGGAATAAATCTAATATAGTTTTTAGAATCTACCTGTGTAGGTGGATAATAAATCATTGTCTCCCTTAGACATGTGACAATCCCATAATACACTCTTTTGTTGTTCTTCTTCTCATGAATGAAACATGCCTTGTTATCTCTATGTATTGATCAGAAGAGAGACTTTGACTCCAACCCTGGTAATAGACTTTGTCTTGCCTGGCATTGAAATGTAAATTCACTTAGCTAAATAACTCAAGTAAGACTTTTAACATTTTTGTACCCCTTTTTATATACTGCTTGTTTATGGAACAATATGTGCACATTTTATCTGTGGAGAGATTTTGGGTTTCTCGCTAATACCTCTTGCATGTTTATTATGTATATATGTATGAATTTTAAAAGTAAAAATTGGCAACTATAGTCGAGAGTGACCCGAAGACTCTCTTTTCATAAAGTACTATCTCTAGGTGCATGGGAGAGCACTACTCATTTCCTTGGATTGTTCCATTTCACCTTTGGTCCCTACCTTATAATTCTGAGTGTTAACCAAGGAGGCATCAAGAAGCATTTTTTGAGTCTTTCCTATGACTCGACCTGGGATTGAACCCCTGGTCTCCCAGGCCATAGGTGAACTCTCTACCCACTAGATTGAGCTTATCTTTCCTTTTGACTATTCGGTATTAGCAAATCACTCAATATACTAATGCTAATATTGGAATATAATATTGGAAATGGTAAGTGGGAACTCATTTAAATATCCTCCCTAGCGCTAAATTGCCAATAGCTGAATTTATTAAATTTAATTTCTGAAAACATAAATTTGTCTCACTTCAAATAATGGAAAAATAACTATTGAATTTCTCTCAATTTTTACATTATTCTTAATCTCTCTCACTTGACGCCATATTTATTATTAGTATTTTTACTCTAGTTGTATTTGCAACATCCTTTATCTATTTTTGCTTTTAAATGAAAGCACTTTCAACCATTAATTTTGACCAGTATTTTCTTTCATTCTAATTTTTGACCCTTTTTTTTTTTAATTACATCTGACTTGGGCCATTAATCTACAGAATTTCAGATTTGAGCTGTTTCCTCTTTGTCATAGATCAACGACCCAAGTCAGTTGCATAAAAAAAAGGAAAAAGGACCTAAACATTATGATAAAAGCAAAAACAAGTCCAAATTAATGGCTGAAAATGCTTCATTTAAAAATAAGAATAAATAAAATAATGCTAATTGTTATTCCAACTTGATATTGTATTTTTCTTATACTTGTTTTAAAGACAAAATATATTAAATGAGATTTCTGTTTGTAAACAGTGTTCATTATTCTTAAGAAGGAAATAAAGATTTTTTTAAAAAAGTGTTAATAGCTATTATCTCAATTTTGGAGATAAGAGATCATTATTATTCGGTACTGGTTTACTTGGGTTAGTTTCTGGATGCACTTGTGGTATAATGGATATCATTATGGGAAATGAACATAGCAGACTGAGTTCAAATCTAAGACAAGGCTGTTTACATTTCATATAGCAGTAATACTCTTGGTAAAGGTATGAATCCAACTATTCTCTTTTCAGTTATGGGTAAATAATAGGACAGACTGGGCTCTTTAACCTTGGTATGGCAACCAGTTTAGGAGAAGGAAAACTCTGAATTCAAACCTGTTAAACTCCGCATGAAGAAGTGACCTTGTGTCGCATCCTGCTTATGCAGAGGGGTTGGCAAATACATACCTGGCTTAGTATCCTCATCTTATTAGAGTCACAAAATTTTGTGCCCTCCTAGCTCTGTACATGGGGTTGAGAATATCCTTTATCCCTTGCAGAGGGATAAGACCCCTCCAAAAAGAAGTGTCCTGTGTATGACACAAAACTGTACCTGATGGTGAGGGTCCAGTTCTAGAGTTCTGGGAGTGTGAAGTACTCCTTATTGCTATAAATCCCAGGCTTACTCTGACCCAGTGTGGTAGTACCAGTTTGGGTCCCATCTGTGTCAAATAGACCTGTTCAAAAATTACTAATTAGATAGGAATACTTAATATCATATATCCATGTGAAGAAAATTACACAGAATATATAGACATAAATGTATAATGTACTTAATTCTCTACTCTCTAGACATAAAATATCTCCAGCTATGTTGATATGCTATTAAAATCAATCAATCAATCAGTTAATTAACTATAGTAAGATATTAACTGAACATTTCTAGCAATGGGATCTTTATCAGAAAAATATAATGGTATGTGACTAATTAGTAGGTATGACATTAAATTGCATCTCCAATTTTGGAGATCTGACAGATATTAAGTATCTCCTCATTGCCACTAACCATTGGCGTAATGGTTTGAGTGTTTGCCAATGGTCTGGGAGACCTGGGTTCAAACCAGGTTGAGTCATATCAAAGACTAAAAAGAAGGTACTTAATGCCTCTTTAACATTCAGTATTATAAGGCAGGGATCAAAGGTAAGTGGAGCAATCAAGGGAAAGGAGTAGCACTCTCTCCTACACCTTAGTATAGTAACTATTGAAAAGGGAGTCTTTGGGTTGCCTTCAACTACAGCCAGCCAATTTAATTAGCTCATCGTCACTACGCCCTGGTCTGGTATTTGTCATATGTCCTACTAATCGGATGAGTATAGCACAAGACCTTTTATAAGGTGGGTCCTGGAACAGGGTCGAAACCCACACACTGTCGGCTGTTCCAGAAATGACTTGAGCTTTGTTGGCATTCCCTTAAAAAAGGAGCGCCTCAGGCGCCAGGTGATAAACTTAACCCCTCCGTAGAGAGTTTGAGCCTGGAGGGACGGTCCTCTGAGGCCCAAGGATGTTGATATCAGCCTCGAGATGCGAATTCTGAGCCTCCCCGGCATTAGCTGGGCCTCTCCAACTCCAAGCCAAGATGCACTACTCCCAGGTCAACCGTGAGGTTGAATAATCGTACCTGTTAGGATCTCATCTATAAATCAAACACATCCGTTAAAAAATATTTATAATCAATTGGACTATGTGAAAAATACTTTTAAGAAACAACTACACAAAAATGCAAATATGAACATACAATGATTGCTATTCCCTAACCCTCTAGGCATAAAATGACTCTTGATGGGTTGACATGCCATTAAAAAAAATTGAGTCGCCATCTTCTTTTTGCTGAATAAAGATAATTGCATTATTTGATCGATCTGAAACTCGTGTGGACTGTCTGGCTATCGTATGTCAGTCACCAGCGGTCACCGTCTTGTAGTGGTTGTACGAAAATGCGACTGGCTCTATATCTATGTCAGTCTCGAACAAAGAGAGATAATTCTCACTTGTTCTTACGTCTCTCTTTCCCTTTTCTTTCCCTTGCCCTACAGGCAGGCCTTATGAGGGGCAAACTATTCTTTAGGAACCGCAATGTTATGTAGGAATAAACTGGACAGAAACGGAAGAACTCTTGATGGCATGCGGGATGTGTCACTGCAACATCACTGACAGGCCTTGTGGGCTCAGGCAATGCTCAACTAGTAAAAGAATGGACATGGTGTTGTATTGTATACTACGCATATACATATACAAATATACACATATATGCGGAAACATAGTCAACAATAATGACGACTTCAACAAACGAACGAATACACTTCTTTACAAAAATATAAATCTCTCACATTTTATTTTCGAAAGGGTGATGTTCTCTCGTGTGTGAGAGATGAGTGGAGACAGGGACGGACTGCTATATTGACCCAAGTTCTTCTCTTGACCATGGCAGCACTTCTTTTGCATCTTGGCTGGAGTTGCTGGTTTTCACTTTGGCATTCCTGTCTCAACTGAACTCGACCCACCCGGGCACCTGCTTATATTATTTCCTAACATCCACCTGCTTCCGCTGTTCTTCCGCTTATTTACACCGGTGCATCGCTTGATTGACGGCTCAGTCGAGGGTTAATATATAACAATGGTTTCAAATTCCAACTTCCACAAAAAACAATAATTTCTATGCGTAATACTGCCTGATCCAATTAACTCTGGATTTGGTATTAGCAATAGTAAGGGACCATAATGACTTTGCTTGTTGTCTTCCACTGAGTTGATTTTGTATAGCAACTGTATCACACTTCTGAAAAGGGCAGAAGTTATGTGTATATTTATTATACCTTTTCGTTATCAGAGCTTTGTGTTAATGAAGGTATGTTTCAAGACGTTGCGTTGCAGTTATCAATTCAGGATATGGCTCGTAAAGAAGAGGGTGTGATCAAGAGAAGTCGTGAAGATGATGATGAAGTAGAAGTTGTGCAGGGAATAGTCCAATACCTTGGAGAGGAGTGTTGTGGTATTACAGGATGGGTCTTGCAACTTATCATTATCTAATGAACCCTAAGGATTCGTTTTGCCATTTAAATTGAAGGGAGACCCTGTGACAGAATGGTTAAAGTGCTGTACTACAACATCATGGTAAGCAAGTTCGAACTCCAGTTGTGCTATTACATTCACTTTAGGAATAATACATTAGGGAAAGGCATGAACTCTTTTACCCCTGCAATCCAGCTATGGTTTGAATAGTACCATTAATGTTCTTCTGCCAGGAAGGATTTGGCATTAAATAACAAAATCAAAAAAGGTTGATATGCCGTTGAACAAAGAACAAACAATTTACTATCCTCTTTGCGATTTTTATAGCAAGCTCTGAACTTTTATAAGAGTCCAGTTGGTTGGGGCTGGAGAATAAAATGATTGCATCTCTGTAAGACCTCCCCCACCCCACCAGCGAGCGTCTTGCCATTAAATAACCCGCAAGTGTTGATATGGTATAAATACAACCAAACCAAACTAAAAAGAATTTAGAAACGTCGAAATGTGTTGGATTTACAGTCAATTTACCCTGAAAACATTGCTTACCGCTAGATCACCGAAGTTAAACAGCGATTAGCCTGTTCAGTATTTTGATGGGTGACCACTTAAACCAACAGTAACTACTGTTAGCAACCAGAAATATGTGTGTCAGATAAAGCAGTGTTTAGCAAATACAAAGAAGAGTCAACACGTTTTGTTAGTAAGAGAAGTGCTCCAAAAGTATTGCTTCCTATTTACTTCCACGGATACTTCAAGATATACACAGAGCACAAAAACACTGACATTAAACAATCTGATTTATGGGTAATGTGGAATACTCCTTCCTTGCCATTACTCCTATGTCCTCTCGGACCCTGAGGGGTAGTACCTTTTAGGATCCTATCTATGGACCAAATAAAGGGTTTAACCATTTCACAGTGTGCAAACAAATGACTGATGTTAAATTGAATGATTTATGTTACATAGCAATACTTGAAATTATTTAACTATGTGTAAACAAATGAACTTTGGTTTTATTTCATAGTATTGTATTAATTTACATTAGAGAAGAAGGAAATTACTTAAAAAGTGAGCGAACAGACAGATGCCGTTCTTGTCATTAACATTCCACAGAGTAACTCTACACAATGGGATTTTCTTCGTTGAATGAAAAGTTTTAGCCTTAATCCTTTTCTTTTCGAAATATCGTACCAAGGTCATCAGGAGAGAATGTTCACCGTTTCGGGGCCTTCCTCCCAACGGCTTTATTTGCATACCGGCCCCAACTCACTGAATATAAATGTATATATCACCGAGACCCTATTAGTTATTTACTAAGCTTAGCTTAGAAGTTGACTCAGAAGTGTAACGGCGAAATTTGATTTGAAAAATAACAGCGTGCGTTATGAGAAAATTGCGTTAATTTCATTACGTATCCGCAACCGAGTGTCGGTTTTTGAATTGTTTCATGGAATATTTCTTTTGTTCCATATCCACATGGGACTATTTCCAGTAATTTCTATGAGGCATTTTATACATTTGGCTCTATTACGACCTTTGATTCCGATTTGACTCAGAATTTGGTATAGGGTGCTTGCTGGCTACGAAACCTCTTGCTCCTATTTCTACAGCTTTCACGATCACACTGTAACCGTCCTTTTCCAGCTCTTTTTTAAGATCTCCGTATTTGCTGGTTTTATACTCGTGCCTTTGATCCACCCGGCTTTCATATGGTATTGGTAGTTCTACCACGATGATTTTAAGGTTCGCCCTTGACAAAAGAATAATGTCCGGTCGCAGACCTTTGGTCGATATTGTTTTTGGGTAATTGTCATGCCATCCTGGTAGGTCGGCAGATACTTCCCAATCTCCACTTGATTCAAGAAGGTTTTGACCGGCTACAGCTCGATGCTTGATTGTTTGCTTAGAGCCAGCGAATATTCTGCCCCTCTCTGAAACAAATTTCTGGGTTGAAATAGTTCTGATTTCATATAATTCTTTATAAATTTCAACAACTCCTCTAATACTCTGTTGTACCTCCAGGTGTATCTCTCATTTCTAAGAGCTGTCTTACAGGATCTGAGGACGTGCTCCAATGTTTGTGGTTTGTCATTACATAGAGGATAGGTAGGGCCGCTTTCTTACTTCCATTTACATAGCAATACTTGAAACCATTTAACTGTGTGCAAACAAATTAACTTTGACTTTATTTTATAGTAAGGAATTAATCTAGAGGGCTCTTGTAATGCGAAATAATTATTTGAGCCTAATTAATCTCAAAGTAAAATTTCATCGTCGGAGACTTTTTTTAAATAAAGGAACACTTTATTTCCATTTTATACCAAATGGTGAGCACGAGGCCCAATGGTTTTGATGGGGAGGGGAAGGGAGCGGTTATGCCATAACTACATTGTCTAAGGGGCCCTAGCTAGCAACATTCGCCAACCCATTCAACAGAACAATATATAATCAACCATTCTTCACCAAGCGCGTTGCAGCTACCAAAATACCACACTTGCTGTGTGAAAAGACCTACTTAAAACACCGAATGGAATGTATGATTTTATTTACAAAAAATGATTTCATATACAAAAATGTGGTGTGTGATGGGGATGGGAGAAAAATTGCGAAAAATTGCCTGTTTGGTTGCCCTCCAATCCCCCTTCTACAATATGGAGGCCGACTGTTTTTCGGTGTCCAAGAACACGGAAAACAAGCCAGACCTACGCTAAATGGGAGAGGGATCTAATCTACTGGGACAAAAAGAAAAAGGTTAGGGTATAAAAACAATAGGGATGGGGAAGATCTTGGAGACTAACAACTAGGTGCCGGGGATGATGACTTACAACATACTGCTAACTAGGGTTGAAGGGCAAAAAACCTACTTACTCGGGATGGGGTCCCGAAAGACCTGGACCGTAGACGCCATGCGCTGGAAGAGGAGAGAAGGATTACTCCAACATTGCCCCCTTTCGTACGACCAGGCTCGTTGCATTCACCCTCCTTTTGTCGAATGTTATGCGGTCCAAGCGTTTTCTATCGCATCTGATTTTGACCCTAAGCTGATGCCTAAAAATCACAATGAGAAAAGTTTGCATCGTCAAACAATTCCTTTTTTCATGTCGTCCAAATCACCATTCTGGCTACAACTACGATTGCGAGGAACACCACTCGCTTCTCACCCTGAAACGAAGGCAAAACGTTGTCCACAACGTAACAAACGTCGAGCAGCACGAGCTGTTTGGGTTCGATGCGAGCCGTCCACTCCCCGACGTGATTCCAGAACGGGCGAACTCACTTGCAGTCGGAAAAGGCGTGCTCAGCCGTTTCTTCCAAGCCACTGCCGCAGCGAACGCAATCAGGCATGTCTGTTAGGCCAGCTCTGAAGTTCAAGCCGAGAAAGGGCAACGCGTTCTGTGCAAGCCGCCCAGTCAGCGAGAACTCGGAATTGTTCAAGAAGCCCAAAGCTGGCGCCCAATTCCAATGGGAGCGGACCTCCTCCGCCGTCCAGCCGTGCTGCTCACTGAGAGCGTCCAAGGCGGAGCCCACCACTAGTTTCCGATACAGTTATTTCTGGGACTGTAAAAGGTCACTGGAACAAGGAAGGTTACGAAGAGCCTTACGGCATTCGCGGACAAATGGTGTTTCGCCCATCGACTTACGTCGATTTTCGGTCTTTGGGACTCATTGAAGGTGAGGAAAAGTCCTACTCGCCTTTCGTCTCCACACCGCTTATCCCGACAAGGATCGGCCCAAGTATGCTAGTCTTTCAGCGAGCCAGTGGCTCTCCAGATCGGGCATACCCAAACCCCTATTGCTTGTACGTTGAATGTATGTCTGTCTACGAACCATCGGCCTTCGACATCCCCAGAGTAATCTGGCGACGATCCTTTGGCAGAGGAAGTACAGACAATCGGTAGAGGATCAAGGGGAAGATATACGCAGACCACACCTCCGCCCTGCCCTTTAAGGACAACCTCCTCGGAAGTCAAGTTCCCACCTGAGCTTTAACCTTAGCCTGTACCTCCGACCAATTTCGCTCTAGTTGAAGGTCAGGCCCGAACCACACCCCGAGGATGCGGACGGGTCCGTCACTCCAGCGGAAGACCCTGGCTTCCTATCCAGGCTCCGAGCAGAAAACCTTCGCTTTTGTCAAAATTGACCTTGGCTCCTGCTTTTCGTTCGTACTCAGCAACTGCCTTTTTCACAGCTTCTATGTCCAGGAGGTGGGTCACAAAGACGGTGATGTCATCGGCGAACGCGGAAACCCCGGCTGTAAGAAGACCAACAAAAGGAACAACGCGAAGGACCGGATTTGCCCCCTCATCCCTAAGCCTTCGGAGCTGGGACACCAAAGCGAGGCCATAGATAAGAAGAGGTAGGGGACATCCCTACCGGAACGACCGCTCAATCCCGAACGCCCCCGAACGCCTTCCGTTTAACTGCACCACTGCCTGAGGGTTGTGGTACATCATGCTAATCCATCTGCGGAACTCCAGTTTGAATCCTGCAGTCTCCAAAACAGATGCCAAAAACCGATGGTCAACCCTATCGAAGGCCTTGGACTGATCCAAACTGATCAGCGCGGCTTTGGTGCCGTCTTTTAACCCCTCTAGGATCTCGCGAATCAAGCGCAGGTTGTCTTGGATCGATCTTCCCTTCGCAGCGTAGATCTGCTCGGGGCCGATCAGATCACTAATGACAAGCTGCAAGCGGTTCGCTAAGACCCAGGCCAAAATCTTTAACTCTGTGTTTAGCAGAGTTATGGGCCAGTAATCATCTAGTCCCTTCTAAACATGCCTATCACCTTTCTTCAGCAATGTGATCACGCCCTTGGTAACGCTGCCAAGGATGGCTCCCTAGGTGAGCCAATGGTCGAACACATCCGTCAGAATAGGCACAAACATATGCGACAGCCTCAAGTACACTTCGTAGAGTAGACCATCTCGTCCGGGCGATCGGTTATGGCCGACCTGCTTCAACGCATCACAGACTTCGCATTCAGTAACCACACCCTCGCAGCTAACCGCTTCCGCCTCTCCAAGGCGGGGGAAGTCAGCTAAATAGCTGCAAAACTGCTGAAGCATGAGATCAGGACAGCGGGCAAAGCGATCGCGAAAGTGCACCCGAAAGGCGTCACGCATCTCACGATTCGACTGCAACACGCGCCCATCCAGGGACTCGACGGAATCGATAAACCGACAGGGAAACCTTCGACCGTATTTGGTGGCGAAATCTCTAATCCTATATTTCAGAGATGCCTACCACCTATTCCCGGTAACCGCCCCCAATAGCGCCGGCTTAATTAGGGATTCCAGCCGGTCCCGAATGTCCCGTATCTCCAGTAAGGAGGTATTGAATTTACAGTAGCCGGCTAGACTTGAGCCTTGAACGGTCTAGTATTGTCAAGTTGTTTCTTGTAAGTTTCTTGCTTAAAAATATTTGCGCATAAACTTTAGTAGAGCAAACAGATATACCCACCTCAATAAAAATGCTTTCCCACTCTCCTGGTTCACATCCTGTCTGCAGCGCCATCTAGAATATCGGTAAATACAGGATTTGATTGATCTGAAACACGTCAACCGTCTGGGTAACGTTCTTCAGTCACATGTAAATGGTTGAATATTTAAGTCAGTCTAGAACAAGGGAGATAATTCCCTCCTGCTTTTACGCTTTCAGTTGTCTCTTATAGTTGGTAACAGGGGAATTTCAAATTGAACCCAAAATTCAATCCCTGGGTTTAGATTGTTATAATTCTACAGTCCTTGCATGAGAATCTAAGATGTGTTCACAAAGTATTGAGACTGAATCTCTATTTATGAAGACTGAAATGAACCATAATGAAAACAAATCTTATTCAAAATAATCCTCTTGACAATAAACTCAATTATTCCAGTGAGTTTTGTGGCGATTTAGGAATTACCAAAGAACTCCCAACCGGATGTTGACTCGTGGGCTGCCTGATACGAAATGTATAAATGCGTCGCCACGCATAAGGCTCCACGCATCCATCCGGTTAAAATCAGAAAAAAAGAAAAATAATAAAATGTAAAGTAGCCAATGAGAAGCGGTCGCGCCAAAATTAGAAGGATTTTCGAGTAGCGAATTTGGAGCCGGTGAAAAGAGATAAATACTCAGGTTTTCTGTGAACCTCTCTCTTTTCGGGTAGTGACGTCGAACCGACAACACCGTTTTTACTATCTGGTGTTTTGGGCACCACGCTATGTCTTTAGACGTAGCGTTGGTTAGTCCATTCACCAGGTAAATAAAGGAAAGTATGAAAGAAATGTTTTCGTCCCTTGTCTGTTTCTATCCTTTCTTTGCATATTTCTTTTGAACCTTCTTTGGACAAGGCATTGCACCGGCCAGTCAACGTGGGGTAAAGCAAAATAACCAAAATATGGAGTCAGACATCTTACGGCAACACAGCCTTGCCCTTAGCCACTGACTACCATAAAAATCTTCAAACCCCACAGTTTTCCATTGGTCCAATTACCTCTGAATCTCCTTTTTTTATATTATGGAGAACTTCATCATTTTATATTATCTCCTCACTGAATTTTCAAATTTTTCAATCTTAAAACTAAGAAATTCAAATGTTGATAGTGATCTGTGGACAGCTGAGCAACTTATATAATAAAGTTATTATGTCAAGGCGTCTAAGCTGTAGACAAAGAAGTGCCAATGAAGGTGTCCCCGTGGTGTAATGGTTCAAGCGATAGACTGCAGAATCGTAGTAAGTAAGTTCGTGCTCAAGTCACGCTATTACGTTCACTTTCAGACAAATACCATTGGGAAAGGTATAAAAAAAAACCTTTATCCTACCAACTATGGGTTAAATAATAACACCTCTGTTCTTCTAGAAGGAGGGATTTTGCATTAAATAACCTACAAAGGTTGATATGTCATTAAACAACTGCCAATGGAAAAAATTACGAAGCTCGTCTGGATATGTTTTTGGGGGAAAATACAGTGTTGAGCAAGTACAGTAACTTCAAATTCACCGAGAATCGTGAAAATTTTATTTATCTATTTATTCATTTGTTTCCTAAACTGAAAATTCATCTTAGAATGATATATATATATATATATATATATATATATATATATATATATATATATATATATATATATATATTTAACAAGAAATACATATATGCAACTTCAAATTACATTGAATGAGAAGTTTTACTTTGACGAGTGGAAAATTCACTGGAATAAATGTGCTGAATGTTAAGGAGACGTTCTGGAAGAAAATTAATATTTCATTTATTATTCATTTCCTTCTTAGTAAATTCAGTTTTTATTTTCAATGCTATTTTGAATACACCTAACTCTTACACAGAATCCAATAATAATCAAGCCCAGTCGGCCAGGGGCGCTGCAAAATACACCGATTGCATCTCTGCATAGAGGTAAGACTGAATGAGTATCCCGTATATGGCACTAAGCAATCAGATGCTGAGGCTCCAGAAATGCTGGAGCTTTGGGGAATGCAGAGTACTTCTTAATTGCCATTGCTCCAACGTCCACTCTTGCACGGACTGATAGGACCTGATAGGGCCCTATCTATGGGTCAAATAGAACTGTTTAACATTTAAACTGTTTACGAACAAATGACTTGTGTTAAATTGAATCGTTAGAAATAGAACTGTTTGATCCTTTAACTGCATATAAACCAATGAGTGATGTTTAATTATATTGTTAATGATAAATAGCAATACTTGAAAACATTTAACTGTGTGCAAACAAAGTTTAATAGTAAATAAAATTATTCGTATTAGACAGAAATAAGGGAAACCATTTAACTGTGTGCAAAAAAAAAGCTTAATTTCGTTTAAAAATGTTATTTACAAAACGTGTTTAGAAATCATTTATTTAATATATATGTATAAACAGGATTTGACATTAAATGACCTACAATGATTGATATGACATCAAACCAAATTATAATGATAAGGGTGAGCTCACAAAGACCAGACATTTTAAAGATACGAGGTGCATACGATAAGTTCCCAGACTTTTTTCGTATGGGCACTTTTATTGATAGTACACACATGAAACTCTAGTCCCCTTCAAAGTAAACTCCTCCGCTTGCAATGCACTTGTTGTACCGTTCCAACAACTTCGGGAATACCCCATGGAAGTCCTCTTGTGTGAGCGTGTCAATGACCTTCGTTACAGCCTCTTTCATCTCCTCAATTCTCTCATAACGACAGCCTCTGAGCTTAGGGAATAACCAAAAGTCACAGGGAGCAAGGTCTGGACTATAGGGAGGGTGTGGAACTGTCTTGATGCCCATCTTGGTCAAATAGTCTGTGACAAGGATGGAGTTGTGGACTGGTGTATTGTCCTGGTGAAAATGCCACTGACCCGATTTGAAGAGTGCTGGTCTCCTCCGACGGAATCTCTTCCTGAACTCCCTTAAAACCTCAACATAGTAACCCTAACCCTAACACTTTAGACAATCAACTTTGGTCTATTGACTTCCTTGCTCCTCTCACAGCTCGCATCATCCCTCACAGACTCCCTGCCTTCCTTGAACCTCTCATGCCACTCAAAAACCGATGCTCGATTCAAGCAAGATGCTCCCAAAGCAGTTTGAAGCCTTCCATACGTTACTGTGGCATTTTTTCCAAGTTTAAAACAGAATTTTATTGCATAACGTTCTTCTAAAGTGTCAGATTGCAATTTTGAAATTCACTAGCTGTAACAATCAGGCTTTAGAAGGGTGTATTCCAATTGCTGCTGTAGCTGTTCATTTGAACCTGAAATCATAAAAATTAGTCTGTCATCTCATAAGATGTATAGCAATAACATACTGAATTTTCAAGAGTTTATGACAATTTTAAATGCCCATACGAAAAGTCTGGAAACTTATCGTATGCCCTTCGTACCTTATTTCTAATTTTAAAAAATTGAAAAAACGATTTATAATCGTTTGTATAACGATGTATAATTATTTCAATATACGAGATTGAAAAGT
The DNA here is from genome assembly GCA_963585895.1 of Sepioteuthis lessoniana. Classification (NCBI taxonomy): domain Eukaryota; kingdom Metazoa; phylum Mollusca; class Cephalopoda; order Myopsida; family Loliginidae; genus Sepioteuthis; species Sepioteuthis lessoniana. The sequence continues at coordinate 103,950,003 of OY757908.1, forward strand.
TGGGATTCTGATGACAATCAAGGTCATGTTCAGATAAGGTTATTTAGTTTAATGGTATATCAACCCTTGATGGTTATTTAGTGCCTAATTCTGTTAATACATATATATTATATATGATTTTTAAGTGAATAGTTTGAAACAAGGTTGAAATATTGTGACTCATTAAAAAATTACATTGTGTCATATCCAAACTTACGCTAAGTCATCAACGAATATAGGAGGCATCGCAAGATGATTCTAAAGCTCTACGAGACAAGCTTAGTCATTTACGAATATAAGAGGCATTTGAAGATGATTCTAATAGTCTTCGAGACAAGCTTTGTCATCCACGCATATAGGAGGCATCCCAATATCATTCTAATAGTCTACGAGACAAGCTTAGTCATTTAGGCATATATGAGGCATCTCAAGATGATTCTAATAGTCTACGAGATAAGATTAGTCATCGACGAATATATGAGGCATACCAAGATAATTCTAATCGTCTACGAGACAAGCTTAGTCATTTGTGCATATATGGGGCATCTCTAGATGATTCTATTAGTCTACGAGACAAGCTTAGTCATCCACAAATATATGAGACATCTCAAGATGATTCTAAAAGTCTTCGAGACAAACTTAGTCTGAAGATTATTTTAATTGTCTACGAGACAAGCTTATTCATCCACGAATATATGAGACATCTCAAGTTGATTCAAATAGTCAACGAGACAAGCTTAGTCATTCACGAATATATGAGGCATCTCAAGATGATTCTAATAGTCTTCGAGACGAGCTTATTCATCCACGCACATATGCGGCATCTCAAGATGATTCTAATAGTCTTCGAGATAAGCTTAACATCCATGCATATATGGGGCATCTAAAGATGATTCTAATGCTCTACGAGACGAACTTGTCAGCCATTATTACGCTGTTCCGAAGTTATCTCTCTTAAACTCTTGTTTCAACAATTATTCCATTTTTTTTTAATTCTTTATCAGAAGTTTATTTGTGTTTTATGTTATATTATGCTTGTCTTCTTTCCAGTTTCAAAATTGTATGTTTACTCCATTATTTAATGCATATTTTCTTTGTATACAATATATCCATCTTGCAGCTTTGTCAAATCTTTCATAATTCTCCATTCAAATGTAAATAGTTGTCTGTACTAGTAACGAAATTTTCATCTATTTTCCTAAGCGTAGATGTCTATAAATGTATTCATTTAATGTATGCATGCATTCAAGTACACCCCACACACACACGTATCATATCCCCCGTAAATAAGTACACTGATTACAATTTCCATAAAATGTTGATTTTCATCTTAAGCAAAGATACCAGATAATGGTCAGATTAGGTTATTTGTTGTTTTTTTTATTGTTTTTTCTTTTTTTTTTTTGCATATCAACCCTTAATGGTTATCAAATGCCAAATCCTGTTGATAAACACGTTGTAAGCCCAGTCGGCTGGGGCTGTAGAATACACCGATTGCATTGCTGTTTAAAAATTATATATATATATATATATATATATATATATATGTATGTATATTTGATATATATGTATAAAGAGGATTCGCCATTAAATAACATACAATGTAGGGTTTTAAGCGAATAGTTTATAGATAACATTATTTTTTAAACAAGCAAGGGCTCATTAATTTTTAAACAGTTAAATGGTTTCAAGCATTGCTATTTATTGTTTGCACACAGTTAAATGGTTTCAAGTATTGCTATTTAACACTAATAATTCTAGTCAACATTATCCGTTCGTTTGTATACAGTTGAATCGTTCCAAGTATTGATATGTAATACTAATAATTCAATTTAACATCACTCATTTGTTTGCACACAGTTAAATGCTTTCAAGTATAGTAAATGATTTAACTGTTCTATTTGACTCATAGATGGGACTCTAACAAGTACTACCACTCCGATTGGACCTGGGAGTAATGGTAATGAAGGGGTACTGCATATTCCTCAAAGCTCCTGGACCATCAGATAGTTTAGTATCATATCCAGGAAACGTGTTGGGGCGGGGGGGTATTTTGTTATATATTGACCCTTGACCGAGCCTTCAATCAAGAGATGCACCTGTGTAAATAAGCGGAAGAACAGCGGAAGCAGGTGGTCGTTAAACAATGATATAACCAGGGCACAGACGGTTAGAGTCAGTTGGAGATAGGATGCCAGCGTGAGAATCAGCTTGCAGACTGAGGGCTTTGGGCCCTCATTGACCCACAGTTGAGCAATCCAGCCAAGATGAGAAAGAAGTACAGTTGGGTCAATATAGCAGTCTGTCCTCGTCTCCAACTCATCTCTCACACACAACCAACATCACCCTTTAAAGAATAAAGTGTGAGAGATTATATTTTTATAAAGATGTGTACTCGTTCGTTCATTGAAGTTCGTCATTGTGTTAATTATGTTCTGCATATGTTTGTATATGTATTATGGCTATGGTTGTGAGTATCCAACACTTACCTCTTTACAGAGATGCAGTTGGCGTACTCAACAGCCCCAGCCAACTGGGCTACAATCAAGATGGGCATATCAGTCTAGATGAATCAGTGTATCATAAGCATTAATAGTCATTATGAATTTGCTTTCAGCATTTCACCGTTTTATGATTTGAAAGTTATTATTGTTTACACCTCAATTATTTGCCCTACAAATATTAATAGAATTATACATATTATTGAATTATTCAATTTAGCAATTATCACATTTCTTATTTCTAATAAGAACTTAATTATTTTTTCTGTTAGATTATAATGTGTGCCTGAGGTATATAGCTGGCAGTTTTGAGCTGAAGTGGACAGATTACCTTAGGCTGTAAATGGACTTTAATACGCGAAAAACAGAAACCCGAAGAGGTATTAATTTGAAACATTTGGAAATAGATTAGAGATAATTGATGACGAATATTGTATCTTCCAAATAGCAGTTAGCTTTAAAAAATGTTTTAATCATTCATGAAATTTTATAAGGATCGGATTTTTGTATTGTTGTATGTATTTACCCAACCCCTCTGCCACGGACAGCATATGACATAAGGTCAGTTTTAAAGCGGAATAAAGATGGTTTGAAATCAGAGCTTTCCTTCTCCTACATTGGTTGTCTAACCAAGGCTAAAGAACTCAATTTGCCTATTTACCCGGTTCTTTACCTAAAGAACCCAGTTTGCCTAGTTTTAAAAGCTGGAACTTCTTCTCCAGCCGTTTTGCTAGCGTCCAAGTGGTGCAGCCATACCGCAGTATCGACACGACCGCTGCTTGGAAGAAACTGCGTTTCAACTACACACGAATGTTGCGAGCAATATTAAACAAGTCCAGGCGGCAACACTTCACAAAGCACCAACTATACGACCACCTGCCTCCCATCACGAAAACTATACAAGTTAGACGAGCCATGCACACAGGACACTGCTGGAGGAGCAGGGACGAGCTCATAAGTGATGTACTCCTATGAACCCCCACATATGGACGAGCTAAAGCCGGACGACCGGCTAGAACATACATACAGCAGCTATGTGAGGATACGGGATGTAGCCCAGAAGACCTGTCAGAGGCGATGAATGGTAGGGAAAAGTGGCGAGAGAGGGTCAGGGATATCCGTGCTAGCGGCACGACATGATGATGATGAATGAAAAGCTGGAGGAATAAATAAATTCATACCTTTCCCAAAGAGCTTTAGCATTAAGTGAAACAGGGGCAGCCATGTTCAGTACTTCAACTTGGGTTATCGATACCCTTTTCTACAAAAATAATCGTCAATTAAGTGTTTGGTTTGGTTTGGCTTGTTGGGTTTTATGGCATATCAACCTTTGTGGGTTATTTAACGCCAAATCCATTTTTATGTAAATAATCTGTTCTATTTAAAACAATTCAGTTTAGCATAAGTACACTGTTTAATTGTCAAAAAAATTTCCATTTCAAACTATTCAAGCAGTTATATATAACAATTCGGTTAAGTGTAAATACAGTTTTAATGTCGAAAAACGGTTCTATTTCCAATAATTCAGTTAAGCATAAACACGCAGTTTAAATGTAAGTACGGTTTTATTGTCAAAATCATTTCTATTTCAAGCTATTCAGTTTAATCAAACAATTAATTTTAGCATAAGTATGCTATTAGTTCTATTTAACCCATAGATAGGGCCCTATCAGGTGCTACCACTCCGGGACAGAGAGGACCTGGGAGCAATGGCAATGAAGGGGTACTCCACATTCCCCAAAGCTCCGGCACTGCTGGAACCTCACCATCAGATTGTTTAGTGTCATATCCAGGACACTCGTTAGGGGGTGTCTTACCCCTCTGCAGAGGTGCAGTCAGTGTATTCTACAGCCCCAGCTGACTGGGCAAGTCAATTAAGTGTGTCTCTAACATATATATATATATATATATATATATATATATATATATATATATATACCCCATTGTGGGTTGAGCACTCTAATGGGGATATTTGTCGGCTGCCACATATGCTGAAATGCAATAGCTCTTCGCAAGAATTGAGCACTCAAGGTAGCCGATAACTTATGTAGAAAAATATGCGTAGAAAATTTCTTCACTTTCGCGGAGAAAAACAATGGCTCTGGGGTAGGTTATCCGACTGAGTTTGTCAGCTGAGTTTCGATCCCATCACGAAGCATCTCGCTGGTCTAGTCACACTGAAGATTTGTGATACAAAGAAACAGTCTGTCTGTGGATGACAATATATATATATATATATATATATGTGTGTGTGTGTGTGTGTGTGTGTGTGTGTGTGTGTGTGTGTGTGTGTGTGTTAATGTTAATAATATAGTTTGTTGCATTTGTTGATAGAGAATATCAGGGATTAATGACCTATCGACATGAACGGGTTATTTAATGCCAAAGCCATCAATGTAAGACAACAGTGGTGCTATTTAACCCATAGCTTCGGAAATAAAGGGTTAATATATTTTTTACATCGAGCATACACATCGAAGTTCCAATCGTGCGAACGCAGAGTTAATAGTGTCATTTATACTATGTCTACTTATATATATATATATATATATATATATATATATATATATATATATGAGAAAATATACTTATATATATATATTAGGAAAATCAGATTGACATCATTTGCAAAGGATAGCTTCTTCAGAAAATTCTCATAGCAAAACATGTCAATTTAATTTTCCATATTGTCTTTCTTCTCGCTCTCTCTCTCTCTCTCTCTCTCTCTCACGAACACACACACACACACACACACACATATAGATATATATATATATTTATATATATATATATTTCGCTCTACGTAGTATAATGAGAAACTCTTAGGTTTAGCTTAAGGAATTCTGTCGGTGTTTTTTTCACTAGGTATACGTTATGGTTGATTATTTTCAAGCAGTACGTATCTTTTTTGTCTTTTTTTTTAATGGAGTTTTTTTTCCCCAGATATCAGTTTGGGTAATATTTTTTTATTTGCAAATTGTACCATCTGCGTTTTTTCACACCGTCAGAATCATAGAAAAGGTATAAAAATCAAATAATACATATATATATATATATATATATATATATATATATATATATATATATATATATATATATATATCACTAGACCTATATATATATATATATATATATATATGTAAAGCTCAAGTGAAATCAATTCAAGTACTTTAAATCAGTATAAACAAATAGCCATTTTCTTTTGAAGAAATATATTAAAAGTGACTGTGTGCTTAGAATTCGAATTTCAAAACAAACCCCAAATGTAAGACAAATATTGTTTAACAATTAATATGTCTATTAGAAGATTTCATCTCCAATAACAAAAGAAAAACAAATCTTAAATTGGATATCCAGCCACACTTCTTTTCCATTGATTAACTTGCCACCTAGCGGCTCAAAGTGCAGTCTGGAAACATATCACACTGAAATGCAACTACTTGACTACCCGTAGGGCCGAGTCCCGGTGTCGTAGTAGCTAAAGTGCAGGACTGCAACATAGTAGTAAGCGAGTTCGAACTCCAGTTGCGCTATTGTGTTCACTTTCCGACAAATACCCTTAGTAAAGGTATGAATCTCTTAATCCCAGTTACAGGTTACCTAGTGCCATTAATATTCTTCTACAAGGATAGCTTTGGCTTTAAATTACCCACGATGGTTGATATGCCATCAAACAAAAGAAACCAGATCATAAACCAACTAAATTTCATGTAGAAAATACAAAATTCTCAATAAAACAACTTGTAAAAAAAAAAATCAGATTCTCGAAGCTTCCGTAATTATTTGTGTATAATACGCACACATGTATAATACGCACCCATGTATAGTACGCACCCATGTATAACACGCACCGCTAAATTTGAACGATTAAATTCTGAAAAAATTGTGTATAATAGGCTCTTATTTTTTAGAATTTGTTGAAACTAAATTTCACCAAACTTTTTATCAGTTTGTAATGTGACTAAAAATAAGAATTATTATAGTTTACATAATGTGTTAAAACACAAAGTTTACACAGTGCTTAGAACAAATACACGGTCATGTTCATTTAAAAATGCAACAAGCTTGAGGCAAAAATAAACTCATATTAGGAGAAACAAAATCATAAACAAACACATTCCAGTGGATATTACTCAGGATTGGTGTAAAATTCATTAGCTTGGATATAATTTATTTTCGGTCATCCCATCCCAAATATGGTGAAGCATGTGTGTGGGAAAAAATTATTAATTTGTTGCATATTGACCTTTGACTGAGCCGTCAACCAGATATTCTCTATTCAGGATGTGCCTGTGTAAATAAGCAGAAGCAGTCACGTGGTTAAACGATATGGATATTTCAAAATGGTATATGAGGATGCCCACGTGCGATACGGGCAGTCTGAGACTAGGTCTGTGTGAGTTTTGTGTCAGAAGAGATTCGGTCAGTCACAGGAGCGCCAGCGAGTAGTTGGGCGCCTCGCTGGGGCAGAGGCCCACGGCAGGCCACCTCGCTGGAGCAGAGGCCCACAGCAGGCCGCCAGTTGAGTACGTGCCTCCCACCACTATTGGCCAAGAAGCAGAAGACCTACAAAGTGGGGCCTTGAAAATAACACAACGTGGGGTGGTCAAGAGAAGGAGATGTTATGGGTCAGTATAGTAGTCTGTCTTCGTCTCCCTCCGACCATCTGTCTCTCACACACCTACAGAGATTTGACCCCTATGGATAGAATCAAAAGACGTATATAGTTTTATAAGAAAATGTCATTCCTTCATTCTTCATGGATATACAACAAATTATCTAATTCTTGTGTATTACACGCACCATAAACTTTTTGGATGAAAAAATCTGGAAAAATAGGGCGTCTTATACACAAATAATTACAGCATTATCTTTTAAAGCATAAGAAGCAGCAATCAACAAAATAACTTATGATTTAGACGTCGACCTTCTGAAATGATTTTAACTCTTATAACATGAATGACATCCCCAAAATGTGACACGATATATAGTTATAAATTGAACAACTTCTTTAAACGTCATAATCATATTAAGATAGTCGACTTCAACTTTTTACTATTTCTCTCTTAAAAGTGTCTTATTATTGCAGTAATTTTTAAACACCTATCATCATCATCATCGTTAAGGTGTGCTTACAATACAGATTCCCTTCATTCTCTTGCCATCCGCCCCTATCGGCCATCACTTTTGACAAGACCTCTAGAGCAGTGACTCTTAAACTATCTGATATAGTATACCGGCAGGATATTTTTCCCGCGTGCCGCGGAGCAGTACCATATTTTTGCGTATAATACGCGTTGATTTTTTAGAATTTATTGAAGCTAAAATTGACCAAACTTTTTATCAGTTTGTACTGACTGAAAATAAGAATTTTTATAGTTTAGTGTTCGCCAATGGTCCGGGAGACCTTGGTTCAATCCCAGGTCACGTCATACCAAAGACGTTAAAAATGGTACTTGATACCTCCTTGCTTAACACTCGGCATTACAAGGTACGTTTCAAGGGTAAAGTGGAGCAATCCAGGGAAAGGAGTAGCGCCCTCCCCTACACCTCGGTGTAGCAGCTATTGAAAAGGGAGCCTTCTGGTCGCCCTCGACTACGGTCGCTAACTTACTAATACACAAATAATTACAGTATTTTCTTTTAAAGCATAAGAAGCAGCAATCAACAAAATAACTTATGATTTAGACGTCGACCTTCTGAAATGATCTTAACTCTTATAACATGAATGACATCCCCAAAATGTGACACGATATATAGTTATAAATTGAACAACTTCTTTAAACGTCATAATAATATTAAGATAGTCGACTTTAACTTTTTACAATTTCTGTCTTAAAAGTGTTTTATTATTGTAGTAATTTTTAAACACCTATCATCATTATCATCGTTAAGGTGTGCTAACAATGCAGATTCCCTTGATTCTCTCACCATCCGTCCCTATCGGTCATCACCCCTGGCAAGCCCTCTAGATCGGCGCCTCACAAACTTTCTGATATAGTATACTGGCAGGATATTTTTCCCGCGTGCCACGGATCAGTACTATATTTTTGCTATATTATTATTATTATTATTATTACTATTATTATTATCTAATTTCCGATCAATTTCCATTTATTTCTATCCATTGTATTGTATCATTGCATGTGAAAATGATAATATCAAACAATACAAAAAGATTTTATGCATTTTCATTGTTACATTACAAGTCATATATATTGCGATAATGGGAAACTGGAAACTCGTCGCGTACCGGCAGTCGATGACTTGTGTACCAACACCGGTACTGATACCACTGCTTTGAGTAGCGCTGCTCTAGACGGCATCCAGTGTCTGCATAAAACTGGTGATGATAAGTTTTTTGCTTGTCGGTCAACACTGGTGTGTCTACGTGTACGAGTCGATAGGAAAAGGTCGCTTATGAGCCTGTCCTTACTTTACCTGCATGGCTTATGATATGGAAGGTTAAGTGGCCGTACAGCAGGTGTTTTGTAGTGTGCTGCTTTCAGGATTTGTTTTGTAGTCCACATCTATTTTTTCCAGGTGTTTTGCTAAAGTCCAAGCAGTGCAACCATACAGTGGTACTGACAAGGCTACAGCTTGGAAGGATTATCGTTTTATTTCATCAGATATATCAGATCTCCATATGATTATTAACCTGTCAATAACAGTCCGCACGTTACCGACGCATATGTTTACATTGCTTTCAGTAATGAGATATTGCTACCGAGGTATATACAGATTTTCTAATCTCAGAGGTTTGACACCACTTTGGACAATTCTTGTATGATTTTGGTTTAGTTTAGTTTGGTTTGGTTTGGTATGGTTTGGTTTTATGGCATATCAACCGTTCTTGATTATTTAATACCAAATCCTTTTAAACATATATATTAAATATATGATTTATAGACACATTTTTTGATAACGTTTTTAAACGAGCCTAAGCTCATGGTTTTGCACACAGTTAAATGGTTCCAGGTATTGTTGTTTCACTAGCAATTCAATTAAACATCAGTCATTTGTTTACACACAGTGTGGTCCTATGCTAGTTCGTGATTACCACATTAACTTCCGACTGTTTGCTTTGTCAAATCCTTCCGTGCCCACGCTGTATTTGAAAGATCCACGGAGGTGTGTTGACACAATTCAGCCGAATTTTCTTCTGACGGTCAAGTAATATGAGTGGCTAGATTGTCTAGTAACTCAACAACAACAACAATAACAACAACAAAAAAATCGTTTTTATTTAAACACGTTTGTGAAACAATAAATAACCAACAAACGAGGTTTGCTTTCCTGACAAACAGAAGAAGAAAGAATATCAAGAGAGGAAGAGTGTCGATCAGGTGCGGTTAGAGTAACACTAATGTCTCTAAAGTCTGGGACTTTGAATTTTTGTAATGGAACAAATGCTTGAAGTTTTGTAATGGAAGAAATGCTTCTTTGGCAGTCTTGAGTTTCTTCTTGGTCCATTTTTCTCATCCTCTCTGAGTATTCCTTTAATTATCCCATTTTTATAGATCCATATCTAGACTAAAAACGGTTTCCGATTGGTTGTCCAATAAGATACAATTAGGAGTCATATTCCCATTGGTCAGCCAATCCTAGTTCAGGATTATCTAACATGTATAGAGAAGACCCTTTTTAGATACTTTGACCAATGGGAACCGGTTTAGAGCAATTGGAGTTGAACAAAAAATTCTCAGCCTCACCTGACTGGATGAGCCATGCCCAGCTCGCCTTTATTTAGGGTGGAGCAAAATTAAATCTCCCTTTTGATATTGACCTTCAAGATAAGGACCCTTTTCATCATTATGATTAATGAAGTTAGTTGACTACCGAGAAATCAAACAAATTTGCTAACCTTTAAAATAAAAAAAACTATTGTCTCGCACTTAACTGACCTTTAAAATTAAAAACGATTGTCTCACACTTAACTGACCTTTAGGAACGATCAACCAGCTTTTTAGGTCAATATAAGCATTGAACAAAAAGATACTTATTTTAAGGATCTTTTTTGTTTTTGAAATGTATATATATATATTTCCTGACTTTGATATATATATATATATATATATTTCCTGACTCACGAAATAATTTTAGTAACTATATATATATATATATATATATTAATTAGAATATATTTCATAAATTCTAATTTTTACATAATAATTAAGTATTCAACCGCACGTCATGTCACAACAATTAAATGATGAAACAGTTCTATTTCTAAAAATTCAATTTAGCACCAGTCATTTGTTTGCACTCAGTTTAAATGTTAAACAGTTCTATTTGACCCATAGATAGGACCCTTTCAAGTGATACCTCTCTAAGCCAGGGTGGACATGGGAGCGATGGTAATGAAGTGATACTCTGCATTCTCCAAATCTCCAGCATTACTGGAGCCTCACTATCATATTGCTTTGTGTCATATCCAGAACACTCGTTGGGGGTTTCTTACCCCTTTGCAGAGAAGCAGTTGGTGTATTCTACATCTCCAGCCGAGAGGGCTATGCATAATTTTGATCCTATATAGACGTATCAAATATGACAACAGGAGCTTATAAAAAAAAAAGTATAACAGACTTAAGATATTTACTATCTTTAATAAAACTTACCCAAAATAAAAATTTGTATGCATTTCAAGAATATTTCCTTTTCTTATTTCGTTTCAGATCTTATCCATTTAACTAAACAAAGGCCATCCTTGCGTTCGAATTCCTAATCATCATCTATAAGTTATAATAACCTGAAGACTGCAGCATTGTATTCGTCTGGATTTTAGCTAACCCAATCACGTTCAGTCAACATGTTTCGGAGTTCTTTCTTAAAGCGGCTTTTCTATAAACAGTTCGTCACTGCCGGAAGGAAGTCTGCCTCAAGGAAATTAGGATTTCTATCAAAGATCTGTCAGTCCTTCTGGCTGGATCAACTACTTACCTTAGACAAAGCTCAGGTCGGACTCATCGTGGAATACAGAATCTTGTGAAGAAACACCCACTCCTCAGCAACTGCCGTCTTCGATCAGGCATAAAAGAAAGCAATTAAGGGAATTATTCAGCCTCTTGTACTTCACCTCGCAGACTTGTCACTGCTCTTCTACTGGTGCTGCTGCTGCTGCTGCTGCTATCGTCTCTGATATAAGAAGCTTCCGATCTATATATTTTTGCCACTTCTAACCATCACATCATTAAGACGTAGTTTTATTTCCATTATTAACTTAATGTACATTATAAGACGCCTGCTGTGTATCTCTTTTACTCTTTTCTAAATATGATCATACAAGGTTCAGCAACAGATTTTTTTTTCATTTTCAGGTTGGCAACCCTGATGAAAGAATCAGCTAATCAATGCTGAGAACATAAACACATGCAAAAACATTCAATTCAAGGTTTGTCATTCCAAATTCCCCTTCATGTGGATTATTAAAACTAATCAATGCTGAACATAAACACGTGCAAAAACATTCAATTCAAGTTTGCCCTTCCAAACACACATTCAGCAGGATTATTACAAGTGTATTTGATTAATTTTTTCACAAAAACACGATATAAAATGAAATTCTGTGTCAAACTTCAGAACAATGCAATGACACATTTAACAAATTAATACAGACACAGGTTTTCAGGAGGCACAAGTCATTTTTAGATGGCTGAGAGACTGGGGAAAATATATCTCATTCTAGTTAACCTTTCTCTTCATGAACAGAGGGAAATGCAACAAAACTGATCAATATTTGAAGCGAGGGAAATAATTGGTAATAAATTAACATTCATCAACGAATTTTCAGTCAGGGTCGCCAACTGGAAGATAAAAAAATCAGTATCATTACATTCTCGACATCTAATATAATGGATTTCGTTTCATGCCTTTGGGTTTAGTTAAGCTGAGAACCTTTCGGCTCAATGCATGGGTTACTTAGGTGCAACATTAACACAGGTGTTCACGTGCGCGCGCACAGAGCGGATGTGTCACTCAGAGATGTCACAATAGAAGGGAAATGGGGTTACAAAGTGCGGGTGACGTCATGCACCGGAAGCGCGCGGAGGATTTTGGGAGATTTTGAAGAAAGTTAGAGAGTTGATACCTGCCTCGGGAGAAGACGGTTGGCTTTCGCTTGCTCGCGGAGGCCTTGGGCAGATGTCGCACGAGATGGGGGCTGGTACAGATGAAAAAGCCAGAATAGAAAGATTGTGCCTCTCTCTCCTTATGTCGAAGAACCTTTAAACTCAAAGGTAATCAAAAGTTTCGAAACCTGAACTGAGAAGTCGTTACGTGTTTTTCGAATTTCGAGATTCCTATGTTCTATCTTTATGGACATTCGATGTACGTTTCACACATAGCCATATCATGGCTATGGTACAGACACATTTTCTGTGAATGAGTTTTTGTCTAAAATGAATATTCCTGTGGCATTTCTTCCTCTGATTTTAGTCCAAAAATTAGTTGTATCCAAAAATCAAAATGTGGTTGCCATTTCGGAACTGTTGCAAAAGGTCCTGTCAAACCTACTAAAGGCAGAGACAAATAAAGATTCCATCACTGTTTTTCACTTCAATGATCTGTGGCTTCAAAAGAAAACTGTTTTGAAAGGAATAAGGCTGATTTGTAATTAAGTTAATGATAAAAGTTTTTACGCCATTTCATTACTTAATAAACTCTCTCTCTCTTTCTCTCTCTCTCTCTCTCTCTCTGACACACACACACACACACACATATATATATATATAGTGCAATTAGAAGGAAACTCAAACCTGGTTAAATTGTCATTATGATATGTAACAATAGCCATGCATCAAATACTCACATAGATTTATATGATATTCTTTATATATTCTATACGCAAATCCGCACCCTCTGTCTTCGGACGCTACTGGATATATATATATATATATATATATATATATATATATATATATATATATATAAATTAGAATGCCCACCATTCACTAAAAAAGAAGACTGCACAAATTCAGTAAAAAAATTAAGTATAATAACATTTTTAAAAGTTAGAATATTGATGATTCCACTTATATATACGTGGGTGCTTGTATGCTTGCCTGCGTCTGTGGTGAGAGAGAGAGAAAGGCTAATTATTCTTAGAGGTGAGGAAATCACATCCTTATATTTACATTTTTTGTGTAGTCATTTCTTTAGATTTTTTTTTACATGCGATCCTATCGAATATGAATAATAGTACCCCGTCTGGATCAAAGTGGAGCTGGGAGTAATGGTTATGAAGGGGTACTCCACACTCATAATGTCTCTTGAACTGACGCCTCATCATCAGATATAGTTTGGTTTTATACTCAGGACCCCCTTTGTTGGCGATCTAACCTCTTTGCAAGAAATAAAGTCAGCATATTCGAAGCCCGCCAACAGAGTAGCATATATATATATATATGTGTGTGTGTGTGTGTGTGTGTGTGTATTTCTTTTTTCGTTGGTCCAAAAAAGGAAAAAGTTGAATATTTTAAAGTTTATAGGTCCACAAAAAGAAATTAAATTATTGATTTTGCCCTAATATGTTTCCAGCTTCTTGCTGTCTTCAGAGAGTTTTAAGACAGCAAGACGCTGTAAACATATTAGAGCAAAATCAATAATTAAAAAAAATATATAAATCTCTTTGTAGACCTATTCATTTGATATATATATATATATATATATATATATATATATATATATATATATATATAAAGTTAATCTCTTTTTCATTCTCTCTTACTCTCTTTCCCTCTCTCTCTCTATATATATATATATATGTGTGTGTGTGTGTGTGTGTGTGTGTGTGTGTGTGTGTGTGTGTGGATACGTATATATATATATATAGACAGAGAGAGAGAGTGAGAAAGAGGGTAAGAGAGAGTGATAGAGAGATTAACTTAAATCAGCAATTTCCTTTGCAGACATATTTTATTATGAAAGATAACACACAAATTAAGTCAGAACAACCCCAACCCTTTCTTAAAGACTTGACTTAAAACAGATCTGACCAAAGTGTAATCTGTCAACACATGATATGGAAACACAACACCTAGACTAAATCTGTCAGTGGCTTGTAGAAAATGTTTTATCTTAAAATTTTTACTGTGAAACCCACCACCCCACCAAAAAAACCAAGCAAAATGAATTTAAAAAACAATACTTATTAAAACAAAACGATCCACAGTCAATAAAATATCTTGCAATTTAGAAGCAGACATTTTAAAATGAATTAAAACACTTGGAACAGAAATAATGCCACCATCACGTGATTCAATGAACAGTTTAAATTTTTAACTCTTTCTTCCTTGATAGCAATTTAAAGCTCTCAGAATTCATAGAAATATAAACTTTGACCAATTCATACACACTTTAAAGCTAATTTTTAGACATCAAATTCAAAAACAAGAGAAGCTTGTAAGAAAGTGTCATCATCATCATCATGTCGTGCCGCCAGCACGGATATCCCTGACCCTCTCTCGCCACTTCTCCTATCGTTCATCGCCTCTGGCAGGTCTTCAGGGCTACATCCCGCATCCTCACATAGCTGCTGTATGTATGTTCGAGCTGGTCGTCCTGCTTTTGCTTGGCCATATGTGGGAGTCCATAGGAGTACATCACTTATGAACTCATCCTTGCTTCTCCAGCAGTGTCCTGCATGTGTGGTTTGTCTAACTTGTATAGTTTTCATGATGGGAGGGAGGTGGCCGTATAGTTGGTGCTTTGTGAGGTGTTGCTGCCAGGACTTGTTCAATATTGCTCGCAACATTCTTGTGTAATTGCCGTCTAGCTTCTTCTCCAGCTGTTTTGTTAGCGTCCAAGTAGTGCATCCATATTGCAGTATAGATACGACTGCTGCCTGGAAGAAACTGCGTTTCATTTTATCGGTCAGGTCTGATTTCCATATGATTGAAAGCCAATCGATAGCTGTCCATGCCTTTGTTAGCCATGAGTCGATGTATTTTTCGGTTGATGAGACGCTGCTTCCAAGGTAGGTGAATTTGTCTACCAGTTTCAGAGAGGTTCCGTTTAGTGTGGAAATGTCACCTGTTTGGTTATAACACATATATTCAGTTTTGTGTGCATTGACACAGAGGCCAATAAGTGTAATAGACTTAATTTGTTTGTTATCATCAAAAAATACACACACACACACACGTGCACATGCACACATACACACACATACAACAACATAATTAAAGTAGACCACTAAAACAATTTTAAATTATTAGGTTGGTTGGTTGGATTTTATGGCATATCAACCTTTGTCAGTTATTTAATGTCAAATCATTTTCATACAAATAATCAGTTCTATGTCAAACAATACAGTTTAGCATGAATACGCAGTTTAAGTAAAGTAATGGCAACCGTAGTCGAGGATATCCCAAAGGCTCACTTTTCAATAGCTACTACACTGAGGTGTAGGGAAGGGCGCAACTCCTTTTCCTGGGTTGCTCCACTTTACCCTGATTCATACCATATAATGCTGAGTGTTAAGTGAGGAGGCATCAAGTATCATTTTTTGAGTCTTTCATATGACTCAACAAGGGATTGAACCCCAGTTTCCCAGGCCATTGGCAAGCATTCTAACCACTAGGCCAATGGACTGCAGTTTAACAGTCAAAAACATTTTATTTCAAGCTATTTAGTTCTAGTTCAAACAATTCAGTTTAGTATCAGTATAGATTTTGTTTACATACAGTTAAATGTCAAAACAGTTCTATTTAAAACAATTCAGTTTAGTGTAAGTACAGATTCAATGTCAAAAACAATTCCATTTCAAACAATTCAGTTTAGCATAAGTACACTGTTTAGTTCTATATAACCCATAGATAGGACCCTATCAGGTGCTACCCCTCCGGGCTTGTGTGGATCTGGAAGTAATGGCAATGAAGGGGTGCTCTGCATTCCCCAAAGCCCCATCAGATCATATAGTGTTATATCTAGGTCACTTGTTGGGAGGGGTCTTACCCATCTGCGGAGATGTAGTCAGTACATTCTACAGCCAACAGGGCGAAAATTATTAGGACATAGTACTCTGTGCCCCAAAATACCGAGCAATTTCATAATATTTCAAATAAAAATAAATAAAACCCGATAAAAACTCATGAATCTGAGTTTCATGTACCCAATCTTCAGATGTAGTAATGGTGTGTTGCTATAATAAAACGGTTCAGCTTTGGCTCTTCTTTCACGGTGAAGCTTAGAATCTTTTGAGCAATTTTCATATATAAAAGAAGACCCATAGTTGAACAGTTCAATTGTAGCAACACACCACCATTACTTTTAAAACTAGAAAACTCTAAATCATCTAAAACTGGATGAGGCTAAGAACTTTTTGAAGGATCCTCATGTAATACAATACTGTGGATAAAAAGAATTTAAAGAAATCAACTGGCTACCTGTTTAAAAACTAAAAATGCTCATCTAACTGAATAATTGAAATAACACACACACACACACACACACACTCAGAGACACTCACACACACACATATATATATATATATATATATATATATAAATACTAATTATATATATATATATATATATATATATATATATATATATATATATATATATATATGTAATAGATGAATATATATTAGTTTTTTTATATATCTAATAGCATGGTTGCTTATCTGTGACCGCTGGTTTAATGCCATCTTTACAAGGCAACCATTTGCCTGATGATTACTGTGTAAAGATAGCCTGAAACCAGTGGTTGCAAATAAGCATCTTTGCTATTATATATATATATAAAAACTAATATAGATTTATTTATTATTATATTATACAATTACTCTGTCATAGATATTGTGCACTCTCCAAATTCTACAGCATTTGGTCAGCTACTAACCCACCAAGTGAGATAGTGACAACCATATACTTTTGTAATATATATATATATATATATATATATATATATATATATATATATAAAATATCTGATATCATAAAAGAAAAATATTATTAGTTTGGTAGAGTATTTATTAATAATAGCATGTCACTCTCTTTAGTTCTCATCAGATAATGATTTCAAAATGTTTTAAATTTAAGGTTTCAATACTCTGAAATATTGAAACTGTCTTTAAGGTTGTCATTGTAATAAAATTAGGAATGTCAAATGTTCAAGAACTTTAAAGGGGATGAACAAAAAAATTGTACTTATCAGATTTATTTAAATTATGAATAAAGGATATGGGAATATCAAGGTTGTGTTAATCATGAATTAAAACTGAATTGTGCATAATAAGTACTGAATTTAGTAGCATTTAAGACACGCAGGTGTATAAGACACATCCCAATTTCAGCAGCACAAATCAAGAAAAAAAAACAAGTACTAATATTAAACGAGATGAAATTAATATAATGAATATTATCAATAATACCACATTTAATATGCATAATAGCCTTTTAAATAATGATGATAGGTATATGAAAGTTACTCTAAAGTCTAAGCTAATAGGAGTTGCCAGCTTATTATTGCGAATTTTAAACTTACATATGGCATATAAGACGCAGGAGAATTTTAAAATATAGTTATAGTAAAAAAAACGCACCTTTTATGATGTCAAATATGGTAGTCAATATCTTAACTTATATAAAATGAACAAATCCAAGAAATAAGATAGAGAAAATTGAGTGTTTTTTTAAATACTAATTTTGCTAGAAATGGTGATATATCAAAAAAAAAATCCAAGTCATTATTTGATACAATGAGATCCCTGTAAATTCTCTAAATATTCAGTATTTATCATTATCCTTATAAAGTAATAGCAAGCCACTTTTTAAATTTATATTTTGGTCCCTTTAAAATTGATATGAGTCAAGTGCATTTAGATCATTTCTGACTTCTTAGAGTTCTTTCATGTTCATACATATATTTTTTAAAGTTTGGTTTGGTTTGCTAGATTAGTTTTATATGTCAACCGATGTTGGGTTATTTTATCCCAAAGTCTGTTTAACAATTATCGCCTCCAATTATATACACTACAAAAATGTATCATGTCAGCCCTTGTTGGGTTATTTCATGCCAAAGTCAGTTTAACAATTATCATCTCCAACTACATACACTACAAAAATGTATCATGTCAACCCTTGTTGGGTTATTTCATGCTAAAGTCAGTTTAACAATTATCGTCTCCAATTATATACACTACAAAAATATATCATGTCAGCCCTTGTTGGGTTATTTTATGTTAAAGTCAGTTTAACAATTATTGTCTCCAATTATATACAGTATACAAATGTATCATGTCAACCCTTGTTGAGTTACTTTCTCCCAAAGTCAATTTAAAAATTATGGTTTCCATTTAAATATGGTAAAAAATGTATCTGCACAATCATTTTCAACTGGTAAACACTTCATAATTAATTGCAATATCAATGTTTAGCCCAGTTGGTGGGTCTGTCAAAAACACCAACTGCACATCTGCAAAGAGGTAAGACCCTCTGCAATGAGTGTCCTGAATATGACACTAAACCAACTGATGGTGAGGCTCCTGTTTTGGAGCTTTGAAGAATCTAGAGTACTCCTTCATGACCATTTTTATCAAGTAAACTCTGACTTGGGGTGGTAGTAATCTGTCAGAGTCCCATCTCTGGATCAAATAGAAATATTTAATCATTTATTGGGAGACCCGGGTTCAATCTTCGGTCGCGTCATACCAAAGACTTTTAAAATGGTACTTGATACCTCCTTGCTTAACACTCAGCAATATAAGGTACGTATCAAGGATAAAGTGGAGCAATCCAGGGAAAGGAGTAGCACCCTCCCCATCCACCTTAGTGCAGTAGCTATTGAAAAGGGAGCCTTCTGGTCGCCCTCGACTACAGTCACCAACTTTACTTATTCTTGAAACCATTTAACTGTGTGAAAACAAATGATAAATATTAGTATTATATAGCAATACTTGGAACCCATTAACTGTGTGCAAATGAATAAACACTGTTGAATCAAATTACTAGTGTTAGATAACAATACTTGAAACCATTTAACTGTGTGCAAACAAATGAGCTGTAATTCATTTTAAAAAATCAAAAACAATCTATCTACTAAAAAAATTATATATAATATTTATGTATAAACAGGATTTGGCTTTAAATAACTATTAAGAGTTGATATGCTATTAAACCAAGTTACCTGATATAATATTAATGTTTGAAGAGCCAATATATAAATGTATTTCACTATCATTTCAAATAGTTTCTCAAACAGATCTATTTGATGAATTAAAAAATAATCTAACAAAAATTACCAAAATAATTATTCCTATTCAATAATGATAGTCACATGCATAGAATTTTAGTTTCAACTATTATTAACTATTTTGAATACAAATAATTTACACACGGTTATATGGTTATATTAACCGGACATTGGCATAATGGTTAGAATGTTTACCGAAGGCCTGGGAGTCTGGGGTTCCATCCCAGGTTGAGTCATACCAAAGACTCAACAAATGGTACTTGATTCTGCCTTGCTTAGCTCTCAGCATTATAAGGCAAGGATCAAGGGTAAAGTGAAGCAATCCAGGGAATAGAGAAGCACCCTCCCCTACACCTTGGTGTAGTAGTTATTGAAAAGGGAGACACTTAGTCACCCTCGACTAGGGTCGCCAACTTCTTTTTACTTTTATATGGTTTCAACCAGACCATTAGCCTAATGAGTAGAGTTTTCACCAATGGTCTGGGAGACCGGGGTTCAATCCCAGGTCAAGTCATACCAAAGACTCAAAAAATGGTACTTGATGCCACCTTGCTTAGCACTCAGCACGATAAGGTGATGATCAAGGGTAAAGTGGAGCAATCCAGGGAATGGAGTAGCACCCTCCTCTACACCTTGGTATAGTAGCTATCGAAAAGGGAGCCTTCAGGTCATCCTTAAATAAGGTCGCCAACTTTTATATGGTTTAAAATATTCCTATTTAATCTTAATAATTTGCAAGCAACTAAATGGTTGCTTGGTTGGTTTGTCATCTGCATGTCAACCTTTGCTGGGTTATTTCAAGTCAAAGTCAATTTAACACTTATAATGTTCAATTCTGTACAGTCCAAAAATCTATCTCCATAATCATTTTAAATGCATGAATATTTCAAGTCAAAATCAATTTTTAATAGCAAATATAGATCAAAATCATTTTAAACGTTATCTTAAAAAGATCTGTTTGACTCCTAGATGGAACCCTAACTGGTAATATTTACCAGTGTCTCCGAACAAGCAGAATTTTACACAAGGTCATTTTATAGAGAGGGTTAGGGAGGGGGAGGTTACACATGAACCGAGACTCATATGCCACTGGTCAATGCTGGTCATAGAATCACGAGATGCAATATGAATCTATGCTTGTCCACAACACCCTCCCCCCAGCAAAACTCTTGTGCCAGGTAAGTATAAACTCCTGATAAAATGAAAGTGAGAGCAATAGCAACAAAGGGGAAATACCACGCTCCCCAGAGCTACAAAACTGCATATACTTTACTGTTATAATCATGACACTCTTTCTTTTGTGGGGAGGGGTTCTTAATCCACTGCAAAGGATGCAGTCAGTGTATTCTTAGTTCTGTTAACAGGGCACATGTTTCTTTAGTCATTGAAAAGTCACGAGCAAAATTAATATTCAACAAAACAAAATTCCATACAATATGACACAGCATCAATTTTCCCCAATAGCATGAACTTATCCCCAGTATTGACTAATTTTAATGCACTTGAATATTTTCTAATGTTAGAAATACATAATAAAAATCATATATAATAAAAAGTCTGGATTTTTTATTGACCATAATCAATATTGTTTGCAATGAGAGAAATAAGCCAAATTCTACTTGAGTTTCAAAAAAAGCTTTGGTTTTGAAAATTTTTTTTTCTTCTTTTTGCTTTGCAAGTGGAAAAAATTTTGCAAGAAGGGATCAGATTTTTTCTTGATGGGGACTTAAAATTATATGGGACATCAACTTGGTCATCTGAGATGGCTGACATAACTTGAGCTCTTGGTGAAATAACCAAGGGAGATTATCAGGATACATTGCTGTTCAGTGAAGATACAAATCAACATTCCCCTTCCAAAAATAAAAATATTTAATATTTGTAGTCTTCGTAAAAAATACTTGATATTTATATGCATATATAGATGAATTTCTTAAAAAAATACTGTCAGATTTAGAATAAATTTTTATTCCTGAATTAGTGAATTTAGACTGGGGGAGGTCACACATGAACCGAGACAAGTATGCTACTGGTCAATGAGAGGTCGTAAATTCACAAGGGGCAATATGAATCTATGCATGTCCGTGACCACCCCCACCCCCAGCAAAACTCTTGTGCCAGGTAAGTATAAACCCTAGCAGGTATGATCACTCCAGAATAGAAATGAGAGTTATGGCATCAAAGGGAAAACTCCACACTCCCCAGAGCTACAAAACTGCATGTATTTTACTGTCATAATCATGACACTTCTTCTTTTGTGGGGAGAGGTCTTAATCCACTGCCAGGGATACAGTCAGTATATTCTCTTTATAAGAGAAAATATGATCCCTAAACAATAATAGATTTTTGTCATCAATTCTAACGTTTGTCTATGCCAATGCAATAAAACTTTAAAGGTTTTTATGCCAAGAAATCTTTAAATACAGTTTCTACTTCTTTTTTTCAAGAAATCTTTTTAGCTTGAAAAAAGTATCCAGATGCTCAAAAAAAAGGAAGTTGGTGGGTTTGTTTGTTTGTTTGGGTTTTATGGCATATCAACCTTTGTAGGTTATCTAATGCCAAATCCATTTTTATACAAATAAACAGCTTTTTTCAAACAATATAGTTTAGCATAAGTACACAGTTTAATTCTCAAGAGCATTTCTATTTCAAGCTATTTAGTTCAGGCAAATAGTTCTAATCTAAACTATTCAGTTTAGTATAGGTATAGTTTTTGTTTACGCACAGTTAAATGTCAAAACAGTTCCATTTCAAACAATTCAGTTTTGCATAAGTATGTAGTTTAAATACCAAAACAGTTCTATTTCAAGCAATTCAGTTTAGCATAAGTATGCAGTTTAGTTCTATTTGACCCATAGATAGGTCCCTATCAGATGCTACCACTTTAAACCAGGGTGAGCCTGAGAGCAATGGCAATAAAGAGGTATTCTGCATTCCCCAAAGATCCAGCATCACTGGAACCTCACCATTAGATCATTTAGTGTTATATCTAGGACATTCATTGGGGGAGTCTTACCTCTCTACAGAGATGCAGTCAGTGTATTCTACAGCCCCTCCTCCCACCACCTGACTGGGCAAAAGTTGGTGGGTGAGAGAACAAGAGAATATGGTGGATGTGAAAAAGTAGTGTATGTGGCAAAGACTTATATCCCAAGTCAGTGAGTTTCTGCGGTATCATCCTGGCAACATGTGGTCAAGAATTATCATAAAGCAAAATTATGACCAAGCTTAAACATGCAAAAAAGTTAACACATCACTTCTTTTTTCATGTTCATGATAAGGGACATATAACCTTCAAAATCAAATTCTGAAGGAAGTAATAGAAAATGAACCAAGAGGACAATTTAATCATTTGGAATGTAAATTTTTCATAAAACTACTATAACAAAAATATGCTAGAACAGAATTAAAACAATTTGTTCAAAAATCAGACAGTAATTTACAAACGGCCTAATATTTGTATCTTCATAAAAAAATACTTGTATTCTGGCCTTTTCTGTTGTTATCTGATTGTCTGTGTAAAAAGAAAGTCAGAAACAGAATACAAGTCTCTTTATAAGAGAAAATTTTAGTTACTTATTGTCTTCTTTCTGGTATTGTTGTGGAGATGACATGATTTTAGTCTGTGTTATTTTTCTTCATCCATGTCATAAATTCATATCTCTTTATATATATATATATATATATATATATATATATATATATATATATATATATAATTACCCTTCTTGCCCTAACCCTCATCATGTTTTCAACTTTCTAATGCTAAGAATAAATCCGATGTCCCCAATACACTGTCTCGTGGGGGGGGGGCCTAAAATATACTAATTGTACCTCTGAATACAGATAAATAAGTTATATCAATAGTCCTAACTAACTAAAGTGTTTTAGGTTGTTACAGAGAAATATGCACCAACTACTACTGTTTTTTTATATTTTTGTTTCTCTTAATGTGAGTATATTTTTGCCACAAGCTTGGTACATTTTCGCAAGAACAGGACCATTCATTTATTCTAAATATAGTGTAAGTTTTGTTCTTTAACATATAATATGAACTATATAAATTCTTATTTTTAATCAATATAAAGCAGATAAAAACCAAATAAAAAGTTGAGTAAATGTTAAACATTGGTTGAATTTAACTGCAGCAAATGTTAAAAAGTCAGTACTTATTATATCATCATCATCATCATCATTTCATGCCATCAGAACAGATATCCCTGACCTTCTCTTGCCACCCCTCCCTATCATCCATTGATTCCGGCAGGTCCTCAGGGCTACATCGCGTATTGGCACAGAGCTGCTGTATGTAGGTTTGAGCTGGTCATCCTGCCTTTGCTTGTCCATGTGAAGGGGTCCACAGGAATACATCACTTATGAGCTCGTCCCTACTTCTCTAACAGTGTCCCACATGTCTGGTTTGTTTAACTTTGATAGTTTTCATGATGGGTGTTAGGTGGCCATACAGCTGCTGCTTTGTGGGGTGCTGCTTATGGGAACCTTCGGGTTGACCTCAGCAATGGTTGCCAACTTTATATATCATATACAATACATTTTTTCTGAATTTCATTATCCAAAATTAGAGATGTGTATTATACACAAGTACTTCTTATTCAAGAAATAGTTACACTAAGTAGAAAATGTTTGCTTGTTTACAATGACTGTGAAGATACATATTTTCCCCATAATTAGAGACCCAAATTATTTATGACTTTGACACAAAATAACCAAACAAGCATTGACATGATCAATCAACCAATCAAATAATGACCCTGATGTTTCAGCTACTTCTTGTATTCCTTCCTCTTATTCTGTTAACATACATACTTCTTTTGTAAAACTTGTAGATATTCAAAAAACTTCAGATGATTTTCTGAGGTTAAACTTTGTTTAAGATAGCTCATAAAGTCTGTTAATTCTTTCATAATTTTATTATGATTAAGCTTCAGACAATTAAATTAAGCTTCAGTTTCTCAGTGCATTTTCATTTTCAAGTCTCAGATATCTACCAAACGATAGCAAGTTGGACTCGTGTCCTTTGATTTTCAAAAGAGAAAAATTCTGTTGGCTGATAAAAATGAGCTTTGGTGTTTGCTAGAAATTTCCTTGTTAGTTCTCACCTGTCAGACTCTTTAGATCAAGAACAGATAACGTTCAGTCTTCAACAACAAGCTTGAGTCAACGGTATATAAGTGTGATGAGTGTCAAAGAAATCAGAGAATTTTATTCCACACAGTTACTGAGCTCCTCTCACGTACAAAAAGGAATGAGCCCTGGCTTGTACCTGGGTAATATTGCTGCCGATTCTCACCTGTTGGACTCTGTGGCATCTCAAGATCGAAATCTGATAACATTCAGTCTTCTACAACAAGGTTCGGTTGGCAGTTCACAGTTATTCAGAGTATCAAGAAAATCAGGGAAATTCTATACAACTCAGAGGCTAGATGCTGAGTCTCTTTGTACTTACAATACAGAATGTTATGAAATGGTGGACATTGCTGTGAGAAGAGCAGAGTCCTTTATGAAGATTTTGGAAATCAAAGTCATCATTGAAGATGTTAATGATCATAAACCAGAATTTCCTCAAAAACTTATTAACATTGAATTCTCAGAAGGTGATAGAAAAGGAATGAAGAAATTAATACCAAATGCAGTTGACAGGGATGTTGAACCCCTTAATTCTCGAATTGATTATCAACTTATGAAAAATAAAGATGAACCTTTTAGTTTGGACGTTTCTAAAAGAATAGATGGAACATCAAAACTCCATATAAAGTTAGAAGATAATCTTGATAGGGAAGAAAAAGACTCTTACCTTATTCATGTAATTGCAAAAGATGGAGGAAAACCTTCTAAGCAAAGTGTTTTAGATGTTCACATTACTGTTACTGATGTAAATGACAGTCCTCCAGTTTTTTCAGAAAATGTTTACAATGTCACAGTGAAGAATGAACCAAGTGAAATATCACCAATTATAATTTTGTCAGTCAAAGATTTAGATTCTGGGAAAAATGCGCAAATCAAATATTATTTTTCTTCAAAAACATCAGATATTGCCAAATCCCACTTTAAGTTAAATGAAATGTCAGGAGAGATTTTCCTAAATAAAAGGGTTTTTTTTGGTGAAAAGCTAATATCCAAATTATATGTGGAAGCAACAGATGAAGGTACACCTCCATTAAGTTCTATAGCAATGGTTCAAGTAAATGTGGTCAATGAAAGGAACAATCCTCCAAAAATTGATGTGAATTTTGTATCTGCCTCTGAAGGACAAACTGCTACAATTTCTGAAGACATCAAAGTTGGCAGTTTCATTGCTTATGTGAAGGTCATAGATGAAGATTCTGGACGCAATGGAGATGTCACTTGCAATTTGAATCACGATAAATTTCAGCTTCAGAAACTCGACATCAAAAAGTACCAGATAATTGTAAAAAAGCCAATTGATCGAGAGGCACAAGATAATCATGATATTGCAATCACTTGCCAAGACAAAGGATCTCCACCTCTTCACAGTGAGACTAAATTCTCTGTCCAAGTGACTGATGTCAATGATGTAAAAACCCGGTTTGGTGAACGGACAATTAAACTATCAATCGCAGAAAACCAGAAAGCCAAGTCACAAGTTGGTTGGATCAATGCCACTGATCCTGATCTGGGTCCTGGAGGAAGATTGACCTATTCTCTTTTAACAAGCAACAAAGAACATTCCGCATTTCGGACAATGGCCTAATCTCCACGATAATGTCATTAGATCACGAGTTCCAAAAGCTTTACAAGTTTCAGGTTTTGGTTGAAGATAATGGGACTCCATCTTTGAATAATACAGTGAATGTGGAGATTGAAGTTACTGATGAAAATGATAATGCTCCATATTTTACATTTCCCAGTGTAAATCCTTATAGCCTGGATGTTGTCTATTATCCACATCACTCAAAGAACATTACAGTTCTAAAAGCAGCAGACAAAGATAGCCTGGAGAATGCATTTTTGAAATATGAAATACTTGCTGGCAATAAATTCTCTGTCCATGTGACCAATATCAATGATGTAAAATTTCAAATCAAAACTTGCATAATAACTATGAGTCTAGCTAAAGATTTATTAATACACTTTTGGAGCGATTTTTAGTAATTATTGTAAAAATATATGAAATCCTGAAACTAGGGATTAACATGAGGAATTAAAAGTATCAAAATGGTTATAAAATCCATCTATTGCAAGACATTATCAGTGTTAGAGTAAATGGATTGCTTTCACTCAATATTTAGTCAAAGAGGAAACATATACATTAAAGAGGAGAGAAATTCACTATCTTAGAAGATTGAAAACAACTGCTCATTGGTCAAAATAGCATTCAAGCCACACATATAAAGGATGAGTTCCAAAGCCATATAAATGTTAGCCAATATGACAAAGCACTACTGAGAGGACGCAGGCTTGGACAAGATCAATCTGGGTCAAGGAGTCTGATGCCAAAAAGACATGAAACCCCCAATGAGCTAAAGACATAATTGAAGATGTATCCAATTACATTCTTGAGATGTATTTTGCAAAAAATAAAAATGCATTTTCTCAACCTCTCTGCCTCAAGCAAAAAGGTAAATTTTCTAATGGGGTAGTGCTTATTTGACTTCAGTTTCTTCTTTCTTAGACTAGTTGCAGTACCAAGGCTAAAGAACCCAGTCTGCCCAAGCTGAAGATTGGAGAGAAGGATTTGATCTTTTCCCATGGGCAAACACATGATGTGAAATGCAGTTTCTTCCAGAATTCAAACTCAGGTTAACATATCTAGTTCCTTAAACAATAGTTGTTATGCCACCCGCCTCCAGCATTATTGCTTTTAATATTGTTTATTGTTTTCATATGTATTACATATGAAATAATTTTTGAAATTTAATCCCAGTTTCAAAATAAGTATAATTCATGAGCTCTTTTATATAAACCATAAACCTACAACTAACATCACCATCACAAACATAATGAAGCTGCAGGATTATGCTTTATAAGGCGTCCCCAGGTTATAGCTGTAGTTGATGTAGTAGTTGATAAGGATGTTGGTTCTCTTAATTATTAAACTGGTTATCAGCTTAATAAAAAAATGTCGGGTCTTATCCATCTAATTGCAAAAGATGAAGGAATGCCTTCTAAACAAAGTGTTTTTGATGTTCACATTACTGCTGCAAATATAAATTTCCCTATATTTCAACAAAAATGTTTACAATGTCAAAAACTCATCAAAATTGAACTATCTGAAAAATGAAAGTAAAAGAACAAAAATTTCTGTTTGAAGTTTTTATTTGGGATATTGGTTCAAAAATTGATTATCAGTGGTATTGATTTTAATTCATGTTGCTGTAAATATTGATCAGGTTTAAATGAAGAAACTCTTTTCTTGATTCTTCCCTAAAAATAACTTGAGACGTGATTATTCTTGTGTATTTAGTGTTCTCTTGGGTTGTGAGTGCGTAGACCTCACCTATTATATACAGGAAAATAAAGGATATTATTAGTTTGTTTGTTTGGTTGGTTGGTTAGTTGGTTTGTTCATTGGTTTTATAGCATATAAATCCTCATTAAGTCATTTAATTCCAAAATCAATCTAGCTTCTTTTTTTTTTTCTTTTTTTGTACGAATCTATTATCTGGTTGCAAGTAACAATTCTTAAATACAAATACTCCACACACACACACACACACACACTAGTATGGTTTTAATTATTCTGATCAAATACTAATAATTTCAGATTTGTATGGACTAATAATGAGATCCTAACCAGTTCTATTACTCCAAGTCAGGGTGAACAAGAGATTGATAGCAATGAAGGGATGGCCTCTCTGCTCTTTGGAAGCACCAGAACTGGTGCCTCACCATTTGATACAGATCAGTGTCAAACCTCGGATATTCTTTTTTTGGAGACAGATTCTACCCACCACATACACACTGCTAGGATTGCAGTCATCATTTTCTCGGCTCTACTGACAAGATCGACATAGTTCTTGCTGATACATGCTCATTAAACAATCTGCCTTTTCATGAACAACAATTGATTGCTTTTATTTTATCATGTTTGCAGGAAGATAGTGGTGTAGCAGTTATAGACATCATCAGCAGAAGTGGTGAGTAGAATTGGTCCATTTTGATTCTCTTTGCTCAATTACTATTAGAAAAAGCATGAATCCATTTCCCATCTGAGATTTTGGTAAATAGCAGATGAGGTATTGTAAAGATCTGGCTGTCCTTGAAGAAAGTTGAGATGAAGAGATTTTCCCTTGTTCACCATCTTAGGAAGATTAGGAAGATAAGATAGATATTTGGTGACAAAAAAAAAAAACAGGAAAAGACTTCCATGTTGGCAAGTGCCCATGATGTAATATCATCATAGGAAATGGACATGGCGAAACAAGTTCAAATCCTGGACAAAACTGATTGCATTTTACAAAGCATTAATACCTTTGGGAAAGGTATGAATCTTCTTGTTCTCCCTCCAGCGATGGTTAAATAGCAAGGCAGAGTAGTTTTTTCAGCCTGGGTTAGGCAGCCAGTCTAGAAGAAGGAAAACTCTGAATCCAAACCTGTTAAACTCCACTTTAAAATTGACCTTGTGTCACGTCCTGCTTGGGTGGAGGTGAGAAAAGAAAAAGACTCTCATATTTTATTTTGAATGTTTCTTCAGATAGATAAGAAGGATATTCAAATACAAGGAGTTGTTTTCTTTGTCAGTGAAGGAAAGAATTGGTCATCTATCTGCCATTGT
Source organism: Sepioteuthis lessoniana (assembly GCA_963585895.1). NCBI lineage: Eukaryota > Metazoa > Mollusca > Cephalopoda > Myopsida > Loliginidae > Sepioteuthis > Sepioteuthis lessoniana. The sequence continues at coordinate 103,979,433 of OY757908.1, forward strand.
ACCAACTATTACTTTTTGAATCTTCCAGAATCTTCCCCAATCTCAAGTTTTCCATAAGCCTCTCTGACCCTTTGACTTCTCCTTATCAGACACATCTGACATAACCTGTTACCAAGGTTAAAAGTGGTGGTAAAGTCTACCACATTACAGAGACCAAAGTAGGTTCTCTAGCCTTGGTGGTAAACAACCAGTCATAGGATTGTAAACAAACAGCACCTAGATGTGAATATATAAGCTATCAAAAAAGCTAACAGCCAAATAAAAACAAATTGACAGATTTCAACATCTCTTCCAGTGCCCATTAGCCACTTCTTCATCCTGACATAGTCTCAGAGACTAAACAGAGGGAATAAAACAACAAGGTCTTAATGCCTAAGTTATAAAATTTTGTTCTTCCCATCGGATAATTATCCACCACCAACATAGCAGTTATTGGTAACTATGCTAAACAGTCTAGGAGAAAGACAACACTGAATTCAAGCCAAGAGGAAAGCAATGGTAAAATACTTCACTGTTCTACTCAAGAAGAGGTGTACTGATTAGAATATTGTGGAGAGCCATGATCATCAATATCCAGAAGACGATATGATATTCCGTTCTGTTCCAATATCTTGTAACAAAAAGAAGCTGTCATAGGAGATCAACATGATTTCATGCTCATAAAAAGAAATAGGATTGAGTGATTTTAACAGCATGTCAATCCATCAGGGGTTATTTTATGCCTAGAGGTGAGAGAATCCCATTTATTGTATGTTCATATTTAATGTAGTTGCTTCTTCAGGGAGTTTTTTTGTGCATGGTACTATCAAATTTGGATCATTTTTAGATAGATATATGTGACCTATAGATGAGATCCTAAGATTTATTACCACTCGAGGACAGAGTGGGCCTGGTAGTAATGTGAATGAAGAAGTATTAAATGCTCCCCAGATCTCCAGAACTAGAGCTTCACCATAAGATGCAGTTAAGTGTTCAACACAGGACACAGGACACCCCCTTTTTTATGGGCTTTCCTAACACTTTGCTGTCCTGGTACTACTAGTCACTTTTTGAAATGCCTCAAACTTAATTTTTACTCTGACCCCTGAATAAGAGTTCATGCCTTTGACCTTTTGTCTTCTTTTTATCAGTAACATCTGTTATTGCTAGTTTCATAGCTGGTCAAGCAGACCAAATTGGATTCTCTAGTTTTGGTTGGAGACAACCAGTGTTGGAGAATTCAAACCAAGAAGAAAACAATGGTAAACCATTCCATTGTTCTACACAAGAACAGTCATACTGATAAGAATGTTGTGGAGAGCCATGATCATCAAGACAACATGATATATTCTTTCTTATTCCAATATTTTGCAGCAAAAAGCTGTCATAAGATATTAACATTATTTTGTTCTGATAAAAGGAATAGAAAACTGTACATTGCTTGATAAGACTATTAGACTCTTCTTTCTACATCATGTTTTTTTCATCATTATTATATGAATCTATCAGACACATCTTTCTAGATCTTTCATAGCATAAAAATGAAAAATAAAACAGTGCCTAGAGTGATTTTTCTGTAAATAAATAATGTATAGAAATAATTGCCAAAGTCTGCTAATTTTGGAAATCAAAGTCACCATTAAAGATGTCAATGATCATAAACCAGAATGTTCTAAAAAAAAAAATTATTATTGGAAAGAAAAGCAAAAAGTAATGCACAATGCAATTAATCATCAAATTGATAAAAGTATAATTATTAGCCATTCCACTTGGCACTTTCTAAAGGAACAGACTAAACATTAGATGATTTCTTGTAATTTTTTTTTTTTTTACAAGTGTAACTCTTTTGAAATTTATTATATTTTAGTTGTTGCAAAATTAGCTATCATGCTCACATGGTAGCTTATTGCAAAGAGAATTGTAATTTGCATTTCTGGATAATGATGTACATTATATAAAATTTGTTTAAAATGTTCAGTTATGTCCTTAGTTTAACCTTTTGAGCACATGGCCTCTTGGCTTTCTAGTACCCTGTAACTGAACCGGCAAATTTCCCCCCAAAAAAAACATTAAAAATTTACATGATATTTTTCTTAAAAGCTATTTTATCATTCAATTAAAAGAAAGGTTATGAATTATCACTATATGAAGTATTTTATTATTTACATAATTATCTGTGTATAAGACGCACTATTTTTTCCAGATTTTTTCAGCCCAAAGGTTAAGGGTGAGTATAATACATGAGAAATATATTATAATGTGAGCTTATATTTATCACTAGCTCATTGCATTTTTGTGTGAACAAGTCCATATGTTTGCTCTAAATACTGTGTAAATTTTGTTTTTTAAGACATAATGTACAAACCAATAAAGAGTTGAACAAATACTAAATTTTGGTTAAATTTAGATGCTACAAGCTTGAAAAAGTCAGTGCATATCATACACAAGAATTTTTTTTTTCAGAATTTTGAAGTCCAAAGTAAGTGGTGCATATAAATACATGAATGAGTTTAATACACAAATAATTATAGTAGTATCTGATGTAATCTCTCTGTTTTTGAAGTAGTGGGTTTATGACGTATAGTAAAACAGAACTCAGTCTGAAATATGGAACTTAATGATTCAAAGGGCTAATGAGTGGCATTGTTACTTGTAAGTTGTAAAACTTTGAAATTCTATGAAATTTTAAAAGAATTGCTAAATATTCTATAGAATGCCTAGCATTCTTAACAAAATCTGAAGTAAGCCTATTTCATTCTGACATCGTATATTTTGTAGAGGATTTTGATAGACAGTCTAGGTATTCTATAGAATGTCTAGCATTCTTGACAAAATCTGAAGTCAGCTCATCTTATTCTGAAATTTTCATTTTGAACCTCATGAATCTTTCAAATGGAATACAAATGGATCTTTGCACAGTTGGCTCACACCACCAATGAGTGTCCTGATTATGTCACTAAACAATCTGATGGTGAGGATCTAGTGATGCTGGAGTATTGGGGAATGCGGAGCACCCCTTCATTGCCATTGGTCCCAGGTCCACTCAGGACCAGAGTGATAGCAACTGATAGGGCCCGATCTACAGGTTAAATAGAACTAAACAGCATACTTATGCTAAACTAAATTACTTGAAATAAAACTGTTTTGATATTTAAACTGCATACTTATGCAAAGCTGAATTGTTTGAAATGGAACTGTTTTTTACATTGAAACTGTACTTATATTAAACTGAATTTTTGAAGTATTACTGTTTTGACATTTAACTCATTGTAAACAAAATTTATACTTATACTAAACTGAATTGTTTGAATTAGAACTGTTTGACTAAACTGAATTGCTTGAAATAGAAATGTTTTTGACAATTAAACTATGTACTCAAGCTAAATTAAATTGTTTGAAATAGAACTGATTATTTGTGTAAAAATGGATTTGGCATTAAATAACCTACAAAGTTTGACATGCCATAAAACCCAACCAACCTACCAACCAACAAATAGATCTGAGGAGCTCCTGAATGTAATGAAGCAACACTTTAATGTCATACTACTAACACTAATCCAGACCGCTGAGATTGCAAATCTCCTCAGAAATACGGACTTTATCTAAGATTTTTATAGAATGCATAGGCATTCTATGAAATTCCTTGAAATTTTTGACAAAATCCAAAGTAAGCTTATTTTATTCTGACATCATATACCTTATAAGGGATTTATATAGAATGTCTTAGGATTCAACTGATAGCTTACTATTTTGGGGACAAAATCTCATTCTGACATTATATAATTTATCCTGGATTTTAAAAGAATACCTTGGTATTTTTACAGAATTTCAAACATTTTTTTGGCAAATATAATATTCTTGATAACAATGATTAGTCTCTTTATAAATGAATTGGTTTCTTGAATAAACTAATGAATTAATGGATGACTGAGATAAGAAAATTTTATATACAATTTGTATACAAAATTTTCTTGATATGCCATAAAACCCAACCAAACTAAATCATATATATTTAATATATATGTATAAACCAGATTCAGCACTAAATAACCTAGAATGGTTGATATGCCATAAAACCCAACCAAACTAAATCATATATATTTAATATATACGTATAAACCAGATTCGGCATTAAATAACCTACAATGGTTTATATGCGATAAAACCCAACCAAACTAAATCATATATATCTGATATATATGTATAAACCAGATTTGGCATTAAATAACCTACAATGGTTTATATGCCATAAAACCAAACCAAACTAACGACTATGATTCTACTATATTAATTAAACCTTTTCATATCAACCATTGTAGGTTATCTAATGCCAAATCAAGTTTATACATATATATTAAATATATATGATTTAGTTTGGTTGGGTTTTATAGCATATCAAGAAAATTTTGTATACAATTTGGCACTGGAAACTTAAACTAAGTAAAAATATTCTGAGGAATTTTGCATAATTTTAATCTTCCAGTTATTAAAGCAGTCTGGGTTTGGGTTAGAAGTTAAATGTAAAACTTTTGATTCATTATGTAGAGAAGCTCATCAGATTTACTTGTATTCTGTTTGAGAGGTTTTATGAGGTTCAGAATGGAAAAATCTGTGCTGTTAGGCAGCTTTGAATGGCATGGTATCAAAATGGTGAAAGGAAAGAACAAGTTGCATTCACAATGGAGATCATGCACATGCATGACAATGATGGTCAATAGTGACAAGTCATCTTCTTTGATGCAACTTGGTCATTTCACACATTGACAAAAACAAATTCAGTAATCTATCAAATGTCTTAGAAATGTGAATATGTGATCAGTACTTTGCTTTGATGTTGTAGGCATTCTATAGACTATCTATGTAGGTGTGGTTGACTTTATAGTTATCCGTGCAGAAAATAGGATTGGCAAATTTTTAAAATTCTGGTCATGGGTGTTTGCATTCACTTTCCACTAATGTCTTTAGGGAAGGCATGAGCTCAGTTCTTCTCCCTTAGCTACAGGTATACTATTTGTAAAGATTGGATTCTTTACCATTAGTGGAACATATGTATGAAAAGGTTTAATAATATCATAGTCTTTAGTTTGGTTTGGTTTTATGACATATCAACCATTGTAGGTTATTTAATGCCGAATCCGGTTTATACATATATATTATATGTATATGATTTAGTTTGGTTGGGTTTTATGGCATATTAACCATTGTAGGTTATTTAATGTCAAATTCTCTTTAAACACATATATTAAATATATATGATTTCATTGGGTTGGGTTTTATGGCATATCAACAATTGATGGTTATTTAATGCCAAATCCGGTTTATACATATAGATTAGATACATATGGTTTGTAAACATAAGTCAACAAAGTTAAATGGTCCCAAGTATTGCAATGTATCACTAATAATTCAATTAAACATCAGTCATTTGTTTACACACAGTTAAATGATCAAACAGTTCAATTTCAGTTTAGCATAAGTCATTTGATTGCACTCAGTTTAGATGTCAAACAGTTCTATTTGACCCATAGATAGGAGCCTAGCAGGTGCTACCACTGAGGGCCAGAGTGAACCTGAGAGCGATGGCAAAGAAGGGGTACTTTGCATTCCCCAAATTCCAGCATTACTGGAGCCTAAGTATCAGATTGTTTAGTGTCATATGCTGGACACTCGTTGGGGTGGGAGTCTTACTCTTCAGCAGAGAAGCAGTTAGTGTATTCTACAGGCCCAGCTGACTGGGCAATACACAGAGTTAGTGTCAAAACAGTTTTATTTCAGATAATTCAGTTTTGCATAAGTACACAGTTTAGATGTCAAAACAGTTTTATTTCGAGCAATTCAGTTTAGCATAAATACACAGTTTAAATGCAAAAAACAGTAAACTAAAAAAAAACACGGTTTAGTTCTATTTAACCAATAGATAGAACCCTTATCTGGTACTACCACACCAGGCCAAAGTGGACCTGGGAGTGATGGCAATGAAGGGTTACCCCACATTCCTCAAAGCTCCAGCATCACTGGAACCTCACCATCAGATTGCTTAATGTCATATCCAGAACACTCATTGGTTGGTGGGGTGGGGGAAGTCTTACCCCTCTGCAGAGAAGCAGTCAGTGTATTGTACGGCCCCAGCCAATAAATGAACACAGCAAACAAGCTGAAAAGGTGTGCAAGACTAGGCATGACTGGCTGGGAAAACTGATTCACAGACAAGTGTGCAAGAGAATAAAGTTTTTCTATACTGCCAAATGGTATATGCACAAACCAGAATCTATCCTAGAAAATGAGACCCATAAAATTCTCAGGGATTTTGAGATAAAAAAGAGATCATCCATTCCCAGCTAGAAGACCAGATTAAAAAGTATATGTCATCTAGTGGAATTTACAGTTCCTGCAGACCGCAGACAGAAAATGAAAGAAAGAGAATCAATAGACGAATACTAGGATCTTTCTAGAGAGCTAGAAATGTTATGAAACAAGAGGGTGACAGTGATACCAATTAGAGTTGGCATGCTTGGAAGAAGACAGGAGTAACTGAAATCAGAGGAAAAATTTAAACCATACAAACTACAGCATTGTTGAGATCGGCAAGAATACTGAGAAGAGTCCTGGAGACCTGAAGAGACTTGCTGTCACCCAGGCTTCAGTGAAAGACTAATAGTTAAAACTGGTGTGAAAAACTCACAAGAAGTGAAATAATAACATAATATTTTGAAGCCCTAAATTGTTTGAAGATATGTTAATAAAATAAGTTTTGGAAGTAAAAGTCTCTAAAAAATGAAAATCCTTTTGATAAACCCTAATTCTTCTTTTCTGAACTTTCAGATTTGGGAGAAGAAAATAAAATTTCTACTCTTCTTTTAAAACAGATTTCATTTTCCATAATTAGAATAAATTGAAACAGTAACATTTTCGAAACAATAACAACCCAAATCTATTTTCATTTTATATCTTTCTCATCTAGCTTAATGACTGACAATCTTCTAAATTATAAAATTATTGTTTTCGTTAATTCACATACAAAAGAAAAGAAAAAGATTTGCTTTCTTATAGATAAATAAATAAATTAAAAATGAAAAAGAAATGTGTATGGATCAACCTTTTGATATAATTCCTATTGGAATATTCTTTTCAAATCATTCACTGCATTAACCAAAATCTGTATTCTATAATCTAAAGAACATAATTCTTAAAAAATAAAAGAAATTAAAATACGCAATTTCTCAGCTCTTACATTATAATATAATACACATTCACTATTAAGTACATGAAAAATAAATTTCAAAACTTACAACAGGCATAAAATGAAAAGAAACAGAAAAATAAAAATTTCAAATATTAATTTATTCTTTTAAAAGCAGAAACTGTTAGCTGCTCTCATTGCTTTTCACTGAGTTAACAATTCATCACAAAATTATTTTTTTCATACTAAATTCCACTTTCTCAAATCTTCTTATTTCTCTAAAGATTAATGTATTTCTTGAGGCTGGAAATGGCATGACAAGTTTGGAAAATTAAATGTTTTACAAATGTCTAGTAGAATTATCATTAACCAAGGCTAATTTCATTGTTGTGGATTGGGGATCAAATTTCTATCAACTTAATTGTAATATTGAATTTTTTATTGGATGATTCATTGACAACCATTGTTAGTTTTTGGCTAGTATTTCTTTCATCTTAATTTCAAAAACTTTATTTATGCTACTAGTATAATTAGTGATAATAGCATCTTGATTTTTTTTTTTTTTTTATTTGATAAAGTACGGCCAAGTATTGCTCATTTGTAACACACCATAAGAGGCAGTTTAATGTCATGCAGAGGACATGATAATGGAGAACAATGCTTCATTTAATAAAATAAATTCAATATAATATTACTACAAATACTACTAATATAGCTCATCCTATCGGGAGGGTTAGAGTATGCTAACTGTATCCCCAGCAGTGAAGTAAGATTCACTCTCGTCCCCATAAAAAAAGGTGTCCTGAGTATGACACTTGACTGCATCTGGTCATATTTACCCAACCCCTCCGCTCGGGCAGGATATGACACAAGGTCAATTTTTTTAAGTGGAATTTCATCATCATCATCATCATATCGTGCTGGCAGCACATATATCCCTGACCCTCTCTCGCCACTCCTCCCTATCGTTCATCGCCCTAGGTAGGTCTTCAGGACAACAACCTGTATCCTCACATAGCTGCTGAATGTACGTTCGTGCTGGTCGTCCTGCTTTTGCGCGGCCATGTGTGGGGATCCATAAGAGTACATCTCTTATTAGTTCATCTCTGCTTCTCCAGCAATGTCCTGCATGTCTGGTTCGTCTAACTTGAATAGTTTTCGTGATAGGGGGCAGATGGCCGTACAGTTGGTGTCTTGTGGGGTGTTGCTGCCAGGACTTGTTCAGGATTGCACGCAGCATTCTTGTGTAATTGCCATCTAGTTTCTTCTCCAGCCGTTTTGTTAGCGTCCATGTAGTGCATCCATATAGCAGTATCGATGTGACCGCTGCCTGGAAGAAACTGTGTTTCATTTTATCGGTTAAGTGGAATTTAACAGGTTTGAATTCAGAGTTTTCCTTCTCCTAGACTAGTTGCCTCATCAAGGCTGAAGAACCTAGTCTGTCCTACTATTTACCCATAGCTGGAGGGAGAATAATTGGATTCATACCTTTCCCAAGGGTATTAATGCTATGTGAAATGCAATTAGACTGGTGCAGGATTTGAACTTGTGTCGCCGTGTCCAATTCCTGCGACGATAACCATTACACCACAGGCACCTACCTTGACTACATCTGGTAGTGAGGCTTGGGTGCTGAAGCTCTGAGGTGTTTAAAGAACTACTTCATAAACCATTACTCCCAAGTCCACTCTGACCCAGAGTGGTAGTACCTAATAGGCTCTTATCTATAGCTCAAATTGGTCTCTATAAGAATTATTTGCATTTGAAAGGACCATGTACAAAACAGAAAAAAATTCTTCTGAAATAACTAAACAAAAATGTAAATATGAACATAAAATTGATGTGATTCCCTAACCTCTGGGCATAAAATAACCCCTGATAGGTTGACATGCTGTTAAAATCAATCAATCAATCAATCAATCCTAATAGGATAAAAAGCAGTTGGAATTAAGATTAAAAAAATGCTAGTTAAAAATAAATAATGGCTGACACCTGATAAAATTCAAAATAATTTATATGTTAATACAGGGTGGAATGATAAAATTGTCACCCTAGAAAAGACGATATATATTCCATTTCCATTTAATGAAAACCAGTTTTCTTTTTTTTGCTGCAGACCATCTACTAGTTGGCCAGTTGCATACAAATCCCAAGAGCAATAGGAGCCTTCTATCATGTCTGAAAGTGACACAATGTTCAACGAGCGAGATCAGCAATGCGCCACTGTACAACTCATGCTCTCTCTAACGATCCAAGTTATGACAACAGGACCATTGCCAGCACCCTCAAAATGCAAATCTGAATTGCCACGAATAACAGGGATGTGCCCAGGCTGATGAAAACAAAGTTTCCGGCTACAGTTATGGTCTTTGGTATGGTTTCAAGTGAGGGTCACATCATGCCACCTCACATCTTTGTAGTCAGCTTGAAAGTCAATACCAAAGTGTACCTGGATGTGCTGAAGAGTGTGATGATCCCCTAGTGCAATCAAGTGGCTGGTGGCAGACCCTGGGTGTGGCAGCAAGACTTGGCGCCGGCCCACAAGTCCAAAGAGACCCAGGCTTGGCTTCAGAAGGAGTGCTACGACTTTGTACCCTTCTCTCACTGGTCCCCCTCCTCCCCGACTTGAACCTGCTGGACTACTTCGTTTGGTCATATATTGAGAACATCACCAACATGACCTCCTACAACACCAAAGCCAGCCTGATCACCACCATCCACTGAGTATTCGCCGAGCTCCCGACGGCACTTATGAAAAAGGCATGCTCCCAGTTCCAGATCCATATCAAGGCGGTGATTGAGGCTGAAGGCAGCTACATTGAATAGATGTCAGCTCTACTACATAATCAAGTTACCTGAATTGATTTTTTCAATAAAAGTTTTAAAATAAAGCTGTAGTGTTGTTTTCTTTAGGACAACAATTTTATCGTTCCACCCTGTACACTTGTTTGTGACTAGATAGCTATCACTCGCATGTTTCACATTTTCAGTTACACATATACATTCAATGTTTTTGTTAAACTATACTCTGTAACAAAGAGAGATTGATTGATAGATAGATGGATTGTTATTAATGGCATGTCAACCTATCTTGAGTTATTGCATGCCTAGAGGTTAAGGAATTGTGTTCATTGTACATACAAACTCATATTTTTGTGTTTTTTTTCTAAAGAGGTTTTTTACATTTTTTGCATACAGCTATGGGATATAAAGTATTCCTAATAGAAATAATTCCCACACTGTTGTTTGGTTTTGAGTAACTAATAAAAATCATTCTTAGTAAACAATAATAGCATCAAGTAACTATTGTATCAGAGGAAATGTAGTATATTTTAATATTTCCTTGAGTGGGATATGTATGTAACAATAATTTATGACAAATTAACAACATTTTATTTGCCTGAACAAACTTAATGAAATGTATACAAGATTGACATGAGATGAAAAGAAGAGCTTCTAAAGAGTTTTTTGAAGGAATGTCCTGAGTGTTGTTTGAAAAGTCCTTTACATAGGTTGCAAAGGTCTTTAGCATATGTGCATATAAAAAAAAATAGAAGTTTTGTGTGAATACTTATATATTTAAGAAATATATAGTTCTGTGCTGTTGTGTTCTATGTGTAATGAGGTTCTTTGGAGTCTAAAAGTCCCTATGTCATAAAGACCAGAGTCAGGTCTGTTTAAAGGCATATCACACATTGTAAAATTAGGCCAACATCTGATGTTTCTTAGCCATGTGGCAAAGCACACGTGCACGCCAATTTTCTGTCGAGGTAAATGACTTGGCTTTTTATGCCTTGCATTTATATGCAAATTTAACCACACCAATTTGTGGCTATCAGCAAAACTATTTGGCAGATAAGGGAACAAATGAGCTTTTGTGCCATCTAATGCAAAATGGTAGAACTCTTTAGTGAACAATCTCAAACTATTCTTAACCCAAAAAATTAACACTTAAATGATATCAATTTGTTTGTTTGTTTGTTATTTGATAGCATATCAACCTTCTCAGGTTATTTATTGCCAAATCCATCCTTTTTTGTAGAAGGACTGTAGTGGAACTATTTAATCTATAGATGGGAGGATAAGGGGGTTCATACTTTTCCCAAGGGTATTTGTCCGAAAGTGAACGTGATAGTGCAACTGGAGTTCAAACTTGCATACTACAATTCCACAGCCCAGCGCTTTAACCATTACACCAGATAGACACTTCCTTATATGGTAGCAAGTATTCTGTTGAATACAAATGATTTTTATCAGTGATATTTGATCCATAAATAGTACCTTAACATGTACTACCACACTGAATCAAAGTGGACCTGAGAGTAATTGCAATGAAGGGATACACCATGCTCCCCAGATTTGCAGAACTGATTGATTTGGTTTGGTTTTATGGCATATCAACCATTGTTAGTTATTTAATGCCAAATCCTCTATATAGATATATATATTAAATATATATGATTTGGTTTGATTGGGTTTTATGGCATTTCAACTATTGCTGGTTATTTAATGCCAAATCCTGTTTTTAAATATATAGTAAATATATCACTTGTAAACACGTTTTGTAGATACACAGTTAAATGATCAAACAGTTCTATTTCTAACAATTAAATTTAGCATAAATCAACAAAGTTAAATGGTTCCAAGTATTGGTATGTATCACTAACAATTCAATTAAACATCAGTCATTTATTTACACACAGTTAGATTATCAAATAATTAGATTTAGCATAAGTCATTTGTTTGTACTCAGTTTACATGTCAATTAGTTCTATTTGACCCATAGATAGGACCCTGTCGGATGCTACCTCTCCAGGCCAGAGTGGACCAGGGAGTGATGGCAATGAAGGAGTACTCTGTATTTCTCAGAGCTCGAGTATTACAGGAGCCTCAGCATCTAATTGTTTAATGTCATATCCAGGGCACTCATTGGGGGTGAGGTTCTTACCCCTCTGCAGAGACTCAGAGTTGGTGTATTCTACAACCTCAGACATTGGCCCAGCGGTTAGAGTGTTCGCCAATGGCCCGGGAGACCTGGGTTCAATCCCAGGTCGAGTCATACCAAAGACTTTAAAAATGGAACTTGATACCACCTTGCTTAACACTCAGCATTATAAGGTACGGTTCAAGGGTAAAGTGGAGCAATCCAGGGAATGGAGTAGCGCCCTCCCCTACACCTTGGTGTAGTAGCTATCGAAAAGGGAGCCTTCGGGTCACCCTCGACTATGGTCGCTAACTTTACTTTACTTACAACCTCAGATGATAAGGCAACCAGAACAAAAGCCTCACCACCAAATTTTGTTTAGCATCATATGTAGGATACCCCTTTTTGGTGGTGTCTTACAGTCAGTTTCAACAGAGCAAATAAAGGTAAAGAAAGGCATCTTAAATATACTTTTATGAAGAAGAAGAAGAAGAAGAAGAAGAAGAAGAAGATTATTATTATTATTATTATTATTATTATTATTATTATTATCATTATAATATTATTATTATTATTTTTTTTATTTTTTTTATTTTTTCCTTAAATTATCAGCATGTCTGAAGTAACCAAAGAATTAAAATTCGTTATTTTTATAAATTATTTGGTTCTGATATAACCTCAAGATTATAATCAGGTTATATTTGATTATATTCGTTCGGCATTTGTGCAATTATTCATGTATTCCATGGAATTATAATTGTGACTGGAGTATATTGTGATTAGAAGAGGAACTCAACAAGTAAAGATAAAAGAAAATGCTTGTCAAAATTAATAAGAATGACTAGCAATGCTTCATCTTAAAAATAAAAATCAGATTTATTCAAACCATCATTCTGTGTAAGGCCCAGTAGTGATTTACTAAACCTTTTGTTTAGATGTGGTCCAAGGCCATATGAATAGGGCACCCAATGAGACTCGAACTCACTCATTGAAGCTTGCTAGTCTAGCTTGTTAACTATTACAGCATCCGAGGTGCCCTGTGATAGGCCCAGTAGTTATGATTAAAATATTTACCAAAAAATCTTAGAGCCTTTTTTTTTCCCTGGAGTATATGTATTTGGCTCCCTCTGAGGCCAAAATGTGACTCCTCAGTTTAATAAAGGGTCCCCACACATGGCCGCGCAAAAGCAGGACGACCAGCTCGAACGTACATTCAGCAGCTATGTGAGGATACAGGTTGTTGTCCTGAAGACCTACCTAGGGCGATGAACGATAGGGAGGAGTGGCGAGAGAGGGTCAGGGATATCCGTGCTGCCAGCACGATATGATGATGATGATGATGATCCAGGAATTGAACTTCCCATGGGAAGGTTTTAAAAATTAGTTCCATCAGCATTCACCTTGATGGGTGTCTCAAGCACCAGGCAATAAATCCATCCCTTACCCCTTTTAGACAGTTAGGTTAGCCCTCTGGAACTGAGCTGATAATTTTATTCTTATCTGGCACAAATGCTAAGGGAGTATTTTTGCCTTTTTTGTTTCTTCCCCTCATGGAAACTTAGTTACCTATAGCAACTGCATTCACAAGGGAGTTTTGACCTCAACTCATATCACAAAAACCTAATTTGTATAAAGAGTTTTTGGCAATGCTTTATCTTAAAAAAAAAAAAAAAAAAGCAAAAAATAAAACTCTTGTGAATAAAAGTACTACATCCCCTTAATCTGAATAAAACATCTGAAGTTAAATCGTATGACAAGTGAGGAAAAATTTCAACACCTTAAAAAAATCTTAAAGAATTGCTATCAATAATGAAGGCCAATTTTATCTGGGAAGAGTAAGAATCAGATATCAAATAACTTCTCTTTATCTTTCTGCTTTATCTGACAATACTCAGGAAAATAATTTCAAAATGTTTTCTATCTATCACAAACTGTTTTCCATGAACATATGCCACGAGCTGTTCCTGTCCCTTGAGTTTTTCATCATATATCAGTTACACTTGTTCACCTGTATTTTGTTGAATTTCTTTTGTCTTGTATCATGCTTACCATTACAAAAGGTTATGATATCTTCTTTTATTTTATTTCATTTATTTTATTTATCAATTTTTTGTTCTAAATTTCCTTGATTTCCTATTTGATTCAATTCCTTACCAAGTCTTTTGCCTGAGGTAAATTAACATTTTTCTGAGGAAGTTATGGAGCATGAGAGATTGAGAAAGTTTTTCTAAGTATATGAAACAGTCCTTTGTATTTCAGATAAAGATGGATTTCCTGGGATTTCATCAGTATTCTTCTTAATTATTTCTAACTCTCCTAATTGTGTTAGAATAGTTGTTATGTTTAAATGCCAAATTCTTTCGTCATAATTATTTTTTTATTTTCAGTAAGTTTTACACGGAAGCTCTCTAACTGAAGGTCTTTCACTGGAGTCTGAGTGACAGCAAGTCTACTCAGGCCTCTAGGATTTTTCTAAGTATTCTCGCTGATCCTAATAGTGCTGAAATCTGGATTGTATTTATCCTTCCTCTGATCTCCTTGACCCAGTTGGCTGGGGCTGTAAAATACACCAACTGCATCTCCACAGAGGGGTAAGACTCCCCCAATGAGTGTCCTGGTGGTGAGGCATTAGGGTTATTGTTAAAAAACAAAGAACTCAGACTATAACACTCTGCATATGGAGACGCCTTTATTATACCTTCACTTCTTACACTCTCTCATAAACCAATGTGGGCGTTTGTTTACTTACGGTCCTAGCAAAACACTCTCTTTTCGAGAGAGTATCAGGGGAGGTCACTTGCATGGCTTAACAGTTATTGTACCTACCTTACGGACTATAATGAACTCTTCCTATCACTATGAATACTGGGAGAATATTCATCTCACTGTTAAGTTAACTTCAGACTGACACTTTGGCAGTCAGACTGACGTTCAACACTCTTTTACCTATGCTGTATTTACACTTTCGTTCAATATACTTGTTTCACATAATCCCAAGTTTATGTCTTTCTTCCGGACCTTTTAATGGTCCACAACAGTTAGTAATGCTAGAACTTTGGGGAATGCAGAGTACACCTTCATTGCCAATGTTCCCAAGTCCACTCTGACCTGGAATGGTAGCACCTGACAGGGTCCTATCTATGTGTCAAATAGAAGTAAACTGCATACTTATGTTAAGCAGAATTGTTTGAAATAGAACTGTCTTAACATCGAGCAATGCATAAACAAAAAAATGTACTTATGCTAAACTGAATTGTTTGAAATAGAACTGTTTCTGACATTTAACCATGTGTGAACAAAAAAACTATATTTATACCAAACTGAATAGTTTGAAACTTATATCAAGATGACTTAATTCAGCGTTAAATGACACAAAAAGGGTTGATACCTCATAAACCAACCATCCAATCTAATCTCTTTTTCGACCTTTGGCAACAGTTTCGAGTGAACCAATAACAATTGGTATCCTATTTTTTTAGTTTTCCAATATCCATAGTTGCAGGATCATATTGTATGCATTTCTGTTGTCTATCGATGCAATGGCTAAATTTTCACTCTTTGAAATTACTTCTTTCAGTCATTATTATAATCATTATCATATATGATATCATATATCTTATATATCATATATTATATCTTATTGTAATTATTATTTTCATATCTTATATCTTATTATAATTATTATTATCTTATCTCTTCAAAAGGTTTTCATACCAGTTATGATTATCATTAAAGTCCAAGTGACAGCAAGTCTCCTTAACTTTTCAGAAGTCTTCAGATAATTCTTGCCAATCTTAGCTTTGGTGTGATGGTTGGTTGGTTGTTTGGGTTTTATAGCATATCAACCTTTGTAGGTTATTCAACACCAAATCCATTTTAATACAAATAGTTCATTTTCAAACAATTCAATTTAGCATGAGTACACAGTTTAATTGTCAAAACATTTCTATTTCAAGCTATTCAGTTTATTCAAACAATTCTAATTCAGCTAATTCAGTTTGGTATAGATTTTGTTTACACACAGTTAAATGTCAAAACAGTTCTATGTTAAACAATTCAGTTTAGTGTAAGTACAGTTTCAATGTCAAAAACAATTCCATTTCAAATAATTCAGTTTTGCATAAGTATGTTGTTTAATTGTCAAAAACATTTCTATTTCAAACTTTTCCCTTTAGTCAAACAGTTCTAATTCAAACAATCCAGTTTAGCATAAGTATGCAGTTAGTTCTATTTAACCCATAGATAGGGCCCTATCAGCTGCTACCACTCCAGGCCAGAGTGGACCTAGGAGCGATGACAATAAAGGGGTAATCTGCATTCCCCGAAGCCCCAGCATCACTGGAACCTCACCATTTGATTGTTTAGTGCCATATTGGGAACATTCGTTGGGTAGGGAGGGATCTTACCCTCTACAGAGAAACAGTCCGTGTATTCTACAGCTCCAGCCGACTGGACAAAGCTTTGGTGTGTAACATCTCAATCCTTTCTTGGATTTTTAATCTTCACAGATTTTTTTTTAGTTCTTAGGAATTGTTTCAAATGCTCGCCTTCATATTCCACAACAATTTTTACTGTTTGGTAACGTCGGAATATTTTTCAAGTTTTTTTTCTTTCTTTTATCTTTATCCTTTATTTTTCTGTGATCTGCAAAAAAAAGCAAAGCTCAGTCATTAACTTGTTCATTTCTTGTTCATCAAAACTACATCTGGTCTGATGGCCTGGATTGGGTAATCAGTTATTTTCGAAATCCACAAAAATTCAGTCTGTCTTACTTAGTTTTTGATTGTGCATGTACCATTTGTCAGCAGGGTCAAATCTCAGTCACTTGCATTATTCCCAGTAGATCACCTGCACTTCTCAGTCATGCCTACTCTTGTACTCTTTCTGAACCAGTTTGTTCTATTTACTGTTTCCCTCCTCTCTCTCTCTCATTCTCTCTCTCTCATTCTATCTCTCTCTCTCTCTCTCTCTCTCTCAAGATAGTCTTCTCTTGAGTCCTATCTATAAGAGCTTTTACATAGTTCTTATTGTGTTTCTTTGGGTTACAATAAATAATGATTTTGTTTCTCTCAGTAGGTGTCCTCTGCATAGCCATCCCCAAGTCATCTTACACACAATGTTCTTAGTTTGTCTTCTGAAGTGTCCATGCAGTTGTTTTTTGTTTTTTTTTCTTCTCATTTTTGTTTCCTCAATTTAGTAATTCCTGTTTTTTTTTTTTTCTATCTTTGCATTCTTTTTTATTACTATTATTGCCTACTGTAATTAATCTTTTGTTTTGTTTGTATCTTCTTTGTCTCCCCACCCTCGGTTTGCTGTGCCCACGCATTCCTTAAGGCCGGCAAGTCCTCTTCCTCCTTCTTTTCTGCCATGCAAAAACAATGCATGGAATATGTGTAATATACTGCCTTGACTAGAGATGAATCCAGCAGATGAAGTTTGCAGATACATCTGGCTGTAGATAAAATCAACAAAGTGACTACCTGAAAAACAGAAATGCATAGGCATGATGCCCAAAGAATAGAGAAAAGGAAAAGGTGTAAGCCGTGACCAGTGGAGAACAAGCATTGCATGGGTGTAAACCATGGCTAATGAAAAACAAGCATTACATGAGTGAAGGCGTGGTCATGTGGGTTGCCTTGGAGTTTTAAGACTACATCATCATCATCATCATCATCATGTTGTGCCGCTAGCACTGATGTCCCTGACCCTCTCTCGCCACTTCTCCCTATTGTTCATTGCCTCTGGCAGGTCTTCAGGGCTACATCTGACTGATTTCCTGCTCCACACTAGCATCACCGTTGAAGAATAAAAATATTAGATTATATTCTTATATATACATATTCTTCATTTTTTGTCAAGATCCAGTGGTAGTATACAACATATGCTGGTGTCACATGTTACAGGAAAATAAAGAATAAGTCTATATGGTTAGATCAGAACTTCTGTCCCAGTGGTTCTTGTTACACAAGCTGTAGAGCAGACAGGTTTCTTAAGAAAAATGTGATGTATGTTTCTGTCTAGCCGAGAGCTTATTATTTATTTCTTATATCCATTATTGACAAATGGCCATAGAATAAAAGTTTGAGTAGCTACAATAAAATGCCTAAGAAAAATAATAGTTAAAAATTAATAGCCATTGAGAAGGCTTCATCTAATGATATATCAAGAAAATATTATTACTAACATTACAAATATAATAACGTCCATCAAAAATTAAGATAAAAGAGATACACGCAGAATGTCCCATGTAATGTTAATTAATTCTTCATCTGATAATGAAATAAAGGTAATTTTACAAATTATATAAGTAATGTATGCAAAGACTGGCCCATTGGTATAATAGTTAGAGTGTTTGCTAATAGCCCTGGAAACTGGGGTTCAATCCCAGGTCGAGTCATACCAAAGACTCAAAAAATGGAACTTGATGCCTCCTTGCTTAACACTCAGCATTATAAGGTATGGATCAAGGTTAAGAAGAGCAATCCAGGGAAAGTAGTAGTGCTCTCCCCTACATCTTGGTGCAGTAGCTATTGAAAAGGAACCTTCGGGTCACCCTCAACTATGGTCACCAACTTTAGACATACGTACAACTTAAATACTAAAAGGTTTTTGTTGACAGGCCTAATAAGTGAGCAAGATTCCAGCAATTTAATTGGTCACTACACATACTAATCACTAAAGTAATAAACTGTGGTTTTTGTAAACAGGCCTAATCAGTGAGTAAAAATACATGAATTCATTTCGTCACTACACATACTTACAACTTAAATACTAAATGGTTTTTATAGACAGGCCAGGTACGTAAGCCAAAATGCAGGAATTTAATTGGTCTCTACACATACTAATCACTAAAGTATGGATCAAGGGTAAGAGGAGCAATACAGGAAAAGGAGAAGTGCCCTCATCTACATCTTGGTGTAGTAGCTATTGAAAAGGGGCCTTCAGGTGACCCTTGACTATAATCAGCCAACTTACTTATGCAAAAATAAAGCATGGAATATGGTGGTGTTGTGAGTTACAGGAAAATAAGGAATAAGCCTACATGTTTAGACCGAAATTTTTGCTCTGATAGCTCTTGTAACTCAAGTGGTAGAACAGATAGACTTCTCAAAAAAAGAAAGTGCTGCATGTTTGTGTCTCGCTAAGAGCTTATTCTTTATTTCTGATATGCCCAGTTTACTAATGGCTGTAAACAGAAAGTTGCGATGAAAAGAAATAAATATTAAGAAAAAAAAGAAATCTGAGGTTATAAAATTATTTATTTCCTCCCACATCTTTTATATTGTCAGTGTATCCAGACGTAAGATTCCATCTCTGCTTCTTGTTTTGTCTGTGCTTTGCTGTGAATTTCACGGATGATTGCAATCACATTTTTTCATGGTTTGGCATATGAGAGATTACAATCGGTCACTCAAGAAAATCTCTTTAAAAGCGATTACCAATGAATTATGATTGTCAGTATTTATCTGTTTCAGCAAATGGTACAAAAATATCTTGCAACGAACAAGTGCAACATTCAGGTCTGTTATTATTACACATAGGAATTGTGGAGGTGCCCATGGCGTAATGGTTATCGTCGTAGGAAATGGACACGTGTGACACAAGTTCAAATCCTGAACGAGGCTGATTGCATTTCACATAGCACTAATACCCTTGGGAAAGGTATGAATTCAATTATTCTCCCTCCAGCTATGGGTAAATAGTAGGACAGGCTGATTTCTTCAGCCTTGGTGAGGCAACTAGTCTAGGAGAAGGAAAACTCTGAATTCAAACCTGTTAAATTCCTCTTAAAAATTGACCTAGTGTCATATCCTACCCGAGTGGAGGTGTTGGTAAATATGGTTATTATTACTCATCTTTCACTTTAGTCTACTAGAGAGATACATTCTTGGATATGGATCCCTCGAAATGTGGTTACTATATAAACACTGATCCTTCACTTAAGTGTGAACTCAAAGTGTACAATTATCCAATCAGCAGGACTTAAAATACTCTGACTGTACACTCACACTCACACACACACATACACACACAGACACACACTCACAAACATAAACACATGCAAACATATAAACACACACAAACATACACATACATATAAACACATACAAATAAATACACACACTTAAACACATACCGATGCACACACACACACACACACACACACACACGCATACACGAACACAGACAAATTTATACAGACACACATACATAAACATACACAAATACTCACACATACATAAACACACACAAACATTTACATACACATACACACACGTAAAAACAGGTAATTACACCAGTATACGTGTAAACACACACAAATATACACACAAATTATACACACATGCACATACATAAACATTACACACACAAAAATACTTACACACATACATAAACATGCACAAATACACACACACACATTAGCACACACAAATGCACACACATTAGCACACACATAAATATATATTAATACACATACATAAACACATAGAAATACACACACACACACACACACACACACACACACAAATACATACACACAAAACACATAATAATACACACATAAACACACACACATCCACATAAACATTCACTCAGACACACAGACATTCATACATACAAATGCCTACACATAGATATGCATATATACATACAAATGTATGCATATATATGCACAAAGCACATGCATGTACACTTGCATAAATACATGCATGCACATAAACACACATTCACATACATGCACTTGTAAACATATGCACACATGCACACAGATATACACATGCATATATATGCATGCATATGCACTCACACACATACACTAACACATACATACACACTCCCATGTACACACATAAACATATGCATACACATAAACACACACATACAAATACATACATATATATGCATGCATATGCACATGCAAATACACAGTAACTTAGAATACATTGTCTGTATCCTCTGCAGTGGGGCCATACATCTCCCTATAAGGGTTTCCTAGATATGTCAGTAAACTGCTTCGGATAGGGAGGCTTCACTTTACTTCTGGAAATCAAGGGAGTGTGTAGTACTCCTTCAATGGTCCACTCTGATCAAGAGTGGTAGAATCTGTTAGGGTCTCATGTATGGGTCAAATAGATCTGTTAGGGTACCATCTACTGGTGAAATAGATCTGTTGGGGTTCTATCAACAGGTCAAATAGATCTGTTGTGGTTCCATCTACAGGTCAAATAGATCTTTTGGGGCCTTATCTACAGGTCAAATAGATCTGTTGGAGTCCCATCTACAGGTCAAATAGTTGTTGGAGCCCCATCTACAGGTCAAATAGATCTGTTGTGGTCCGATCTACAGGTCAAATAGATCTGTTGGGGCCCCATCTACAGGTCAAATAGATCTGTTGTGATCCCATCTACAAGTCACATAGATCCGTTGTGGTCCCATCTACAGGTCAAATAGATTTTTGGGGCCTCATCTACAGGTCAAATTGATCTATTAGGACCCCATCTATGGGTCAAATAGAACTGCTTAAAATTTACGTGCATTCAATAGGACTGAGTGCAAAATTACCACTTAAGAAACAACTATACAAAATTGCAAATGTGAATATATAATGAATTCTCTTCATTAACAGCTAAGCACGAAATAACCATAGACAGATTGACATGGTGTTAAAAACCAATCAATCTATTAATCAATCAATCTAAGTGACAAATGTTCTATCGAATCAATAAAGGAGTTCTGTTATAATGACAGAATCCTCAACCAATTATCTATAGACATATCTTCTCAATATACGACCCAGCCTCAGGGGACTGTCACTACTCCATTGCACTTAACAGGCTCAAGGTCATTTCCTGATGCCTCAGCTGTCTCAGGAGAAATGTTGACAAAGCTATTTTTTGTCTCTGCTCACATATACTTGTTTCTTTTTATGATGTTCCCTTTTCCTAAACTGTTGGCCTTGATAGAAACCACAGTCACCAATTCACTATCAATACAAAAGAATTGTTTTACTGTATAATCAGATTTGATACAAATCTTAACCTCTTTTGTCACATAGATAAGTATTTCAGCTTTAAGAGTTACTAAAAGTGCATAACAAGTCAACACAGTTCAATTTCATTAAGTATAGAAAAGGTGGCACTGACATAAAAGGTCACTACAAGTCAACACACGTGACACTGACTAATAATTCTTTGAGAATATGGTGCTGACCTACAATGTCAATCTAAGTCAATTTAGGATCAAAATTATATCTTTCAATTTTGTCCGGATACTGGTTCCTATTTTATTTATTTTCATTTATTTTTAGATGAAGACTGTCAGTGATTATGATTATACTGCTCATGGGTTCAGTCCAGTTGGTTGGAGCTGCAGAATACACTGACTGTATCTCTGCAGTGGAGTAAGACTCCCCGTCGACAAGTGTTTCAGATATCACACTAAACAATTTGATAGCAAGGCTCCAATAATGCTGGAGCTTTGGGAAATATGGAGTACCCCGTCATTGCCATCACTCCCGGGTAGAATCTGGCCTGGAGTGGTAACAACTTATAGAGTCCTATCTATGGGTCAAATAGAACTGTTTGACATTTAAATTGAGGGCAAACAAATGATTTATGCTAAATCAAATTGGTTGAAAATAAACTGCTTGATCATTTAACTGTGTGTAAACAAATGATTGATGTTTGATTGAATTGTTAGTGATACATAACAATTCTTGGAACTATTTAACTGTCTAAAAAAGAATGTGCTTAGGCTCATTTAAATCATTATCAACAAAATGTGTTTTCAAATAATATATATATATATATATATATAGCATCATGTTGTGCCGCTAGCACAGATATCCCTGACCCTCTCTCACCACTTCTCCCTATCGTTCATTACCTCTGGCAGGTCTTCAGGGCTACATCCTAGTAGAAAAACAGCAGTGATACTATTTTACCCATAGCTGGATGTATAAGGAAATTCATGCTTTTCTCATGGGTATTAATCTGAAAGTGACTATGATAGTGCAACTGAAGTTTGAACTTGTTTCCTTCAAGGCCACAGTCCACTACATAAGCTACTACAGCATGGGGACTCCCCTGCAGGCAAGGGTAGTATATTTCTTCATCAAGCTCCTCCACTATAAGCAGGAAATGATGATGATGATCATCATCATGTCATGCCGCCAGCACGGATATCCCTGACCCTCTCTCGCCACTTCTCCCTATCGTTCATTGCCTCCGGCAGGTCTTCAGGGCCACATCCCGTATCCTCACATAACTGCTGTATGTATGTTCAAGCTGGTTGTCCTGCTTTTGCTCGGTCATATGTGGGGGTCCATAGGAGTACATCACTTACGAGCTCGTCCCTGCTCCTCCAGCAGTGTCCTGCATGTCTGGTTCGTCTAACTAGGATAGTTTTCGTGATGGGGGGTAGGTGGCCGTATAGTTGGTGCCTTATGGGCTTTTGCTTCCAGGACTGGTTCAATATTGCTCGCAACATTCTTGTGTAGTTGACGTCTAGCTTCTTCTCCAGCCGTTTAGTTAGCGTCCAAGTATGCATCCATACAGCAGTATCAATACGACCGCCGTCTGGAAGAAACTGCGTTTCATTTTATCGGTCAGGTCTGATTTCCATATGATCGATAGCCCATCGATAGCTGTCCACACCTTTGTTAGCCGCGTGAAAGAGGATTTGGCATTAAATAATCTAAAATGGTTGATATATCATAAAACCAGACCAAACCAAACCTTGTGAGTTTTTCCCATCAACTTTAGCTGATGATCTTTCACTGGAGTCTGAGTGACAACAAGTCTCCTCAGGTCTCCAGGACTCTTCTCAGTATTCTAGCTGATCTTAATAATGCTACAAGTGCCAAGTGTTCCTGTTATAATTGGTATCACCATTACTCTCATGTGCCACAGCTGTTTTAGTTCTCTAGCAAGGTCTAAGTACTTGTCTTTCTTTTTATTTTCTTTGATTTTTCCCTCAGTGATCATTATTATGATTATTATAAATTTTCCCTTTTCATCTTCATTATTTTGGTGGCTTTTTAATCCTAATTCATTCGGGTCATTTAATCACGACAACAAGAAAATGATCTTATTTGAAGCAACAATGAGGGATAACCTCTGGAAATGGTGGAGATCACGGTATACACTGCTGATGAGACCTAATAAGGTTGAAACAGCTGTCTAGTGTTTCTGTATATCTTGCGTAAGTGTTCGCTGGATTTTCTGGTCATGGTAATTCAATTCACAATATAATTTCTCAACTTAAAAAAATATATATACCTCTAGAAGTGATTTATAACTTAGTACTGAAGCAGCTATGGAAAACTAGGCTTTCCAGAAGCAAAATGGAGACATGAGTTCAAATTTCACTGGGAATTTATCTTTTTTTATTGTTTCTGATAAGCTCTGTTTCTAACTGTCGTAGAGATAACAAGCTGAGTTGCAAGTAAAAAGTAGCCAAAATTAAGAAGATAAGAAAAAATAGTAGTTTGCTTTATCATTATTTTTTTTTAATACATTAGAATTTAATCAATACCCTAAAAGTTTTTATTACTTTTTCCCTAGTAATGATGGATATACCTTTGCAAGTAATTGCCCAGTTGGCTGGGGCTGTAGAATATACCGATTGCACCTCTGCAGAAGGATAGGACCCCCTCCAATGAATGTCCAAGATATGACACTAAACAATCTGATGGTGAGGTTCCAGTGATGCAAGAGCTTTGAGGAATGAGGAGCACCTCTTCATTGGCATTGCTCCCAAGTCAACTTTGGCCTGGAATGGAAGCATCTGATAGGGCCCTATCTATGGGCTAAATAGAACTGCGTACTTATGCTAAACTGAATTGTTGGAAATGTCACTCTTTTTGACATTGAAACCATACTTACACTAAACTAATTTGTTTTATATAGAATTGTTTTGACATTTAACTGTGACTAGATAAAACCTCTAGTTATGCTTAACTGAATTAGCTGAATTAGAACTGTTTGAATAAACTGAATAGCTTGAAATAGAAATGTTTTTGACAATTAAACTGTGTACTCATGCTAAACTGAATTGTTTGAAATAGAACAGATTATTTGCATAAAAATCGATTTGGCTTTAAATAACCCACAAAGGTTGATATGCCATAAAACCTAAACACTCAACCAACATTTGCAAGTAAATTGTACATGTTATATCTCCCTATACATTAGTGGAAGTTATTTATTTAATTTTGTTATCGATTGGAGATGGTAAAGTGTAGAGTGCCTTTTTTGTCGACTGCTCTTACAAATAGAATTTTTGAACTCACTCACTGGTCCCAGCTCTCATAGAAGGAATAATCTGACAGAGCCCATCCCTCTCCAGGTCTACAATTGGTTTGAATTATGAATTTTCCTTCTCCTAGACTGGTTACTATATGAAGGTTAAAGAGCTCTGTCTGATTGTCTATTTACCCACAAGTGGTTTCTTTGGTTTCCTTGTTTGATTTGGTTTGGTTTGGCTTTATGCCAAACCAAACCAAACCAAACCAAACCAAACAAAGAAACCTGGACCTGGGAGTGATAGCAATAAAGGGGTACTCTGCATTCCCCAAAGCTTCAGCATTACTGGAGCCTCACAATCAGATTGTTTAGTGTCATATCCAGGACACTCTTTAGGGGAGTCTTACCCCTCTGCAGAGATGCAGTTGGTGTATTCTGCAGCCCCAGCCAACTGAGCAACTTCAAGTACCATTTTTTGAGTCTTTGGTATGACTCAACCTGGGATTGAACCCCAATGTCCCTGGCCATTAGCAACCTCTCTACTCACAAGGACCATTGGCCTAGTGACCATTGCTGGAAGGAAAATAGTTGAATTAATCCCTTTCCAAAGAAAGATTCAAACAGTGTCCTTCAGGATTTGAATTTGGATAGCCGAGCCCCTTTCCTATGAAGATAGTCATTATGCCATAAGCACCTCCTCATGCTTTATATATATATATATATATATAAAGCTTGAGGAGATGCTTATGGCATAATAACTATCTATCTATCTATATATACATATATATATATATATATATATATGCTGCAAAAAATAAAATAAAGTAAATAAAAAAACAAATTATACCACCAACAAAGCCTACTCAAAAATACTGACCTTGAGTCACAGCTTGCTCATGATAGAGAGGTTGGGTAAATATATAATTGTAGCTCAGACTAGCCATTTTAGCCTTTGCACAAAAACTGGTCTAAAAGGAAAAGTCTGAATTTGAACTATCTGTACTCTGTTTAAAAAATTTAGCCTTCAGACCTGACTGATAAAATGAAACTCAGTTTCTTCCAAGCAGTGGTTGTGTCAATACTGCTGTATGGATGCACCACTTGGACGCTAACAAAACAGCTGGAGAAGAAGCTAGACGTCAACTACACAAGAATGTTGCGAGCATTATTAAACAAGTCCTGGCAGCAACACCCCACAAAGCACCAACTATATGGCCACCTGCCTCTCTTCACGAAAACTACCCAAGTTAGACGAACCAGGCACGCGGGACACTATTGGAGGAGGAGGGACGAGCTCGTAACTGATGTACTCCTATGGACCCCCACATATAGTCAAGCAAAAGCAGGACAACCAGCTTGAACATACATACAGCAGCTATGTGAGGATAAGGGATGTAGTTCTGAAGACCTGCTGGAGGCGATGAACGATAGGGAGAAGTGGTGAGAGAGGGTCAGGAATATCCGTGCTGCCGGCATGACATGATGATCATCATCATTTCCTGCTTATAGTGGAGGAGCTTGATGAAGAAATATACTACCCTTGCCTGCAGGGGAGTCCCCATGCTGTAGTAGCTAATGTAGTGGACTGTGGCCTTGAAGGAAACAAGTTCAAACTTCAGTTGCACTATCATAGTCACTTTCAGATTAATACCCATGAGAAAAGCATGAATTTCCTTATACATCCAGCTATGGGTAAAATAGTATCACTGCTGTTTTTCTACTAGGAATACTTTATCATTAAATAAACCATGGAGGTTGATATGCCAATAAATAAAGAAACAAAATATCTTTCCTGCAAAATAACATCTATTAGTCCGAACATTGGCATAATGGTTAGAGTGTTCACCAATAGCCCGGGAGACCTGGGTTCAATCCCAGGTCGAGTCATACCAAAGACTCAAAAAATGGTACTTGATGCCTCCTTGCTTAACACTCAGCATTATAAGGTAAGGATCAAGGGTAAGTGGAGCCTTCCAGGGAAAGGAGTAGCGCCCTCCCCTACACCTTGGTGTAGTAGCTATCAAAAAGGGAGCCCTTGGATCACCCTCGACTTTGGTCGCCAACTTTACTTTTACTTTAGATCTCTCGGAAGTGACATCATCCATTTTCTTAGCCATACATCTAGGAATTTGCAAGAGGCATGAAGACAATATTCCCTTTTGAGATGACATGCAAACCTTGGCTTTGCCTATTTGTGAATTCACCTCCCCAGGTGCCACACTTTTCTACCAGCAGCACACTTATCACTAAAAAATATGACTTGTACAAAGCTCGTTCAAAAAGTTCTAAGTCTCACCCAGATTTTTGATGGCGTACAATCAATTTTGTATGCGCCTCACCTACACAGAAATTAAGACAGAAATCTGAATTACTTTTTCTAGTTTTATAAGAAACGATAGCGTGTTGTCACAACAAAATTGTTTGGTTATGCCTCTTCTTTCTAGATGAGACTTTGAACTTTTTTAATGACTTTTATATATCAACAAGGAAAAGTATATTGTTCTTTTGTGGCATGTTGCCGCCACGATTTGATCAATACAGCTGGTAGCATTCTTGTGCAATTGCCATCAAGCTTTTTCTTCATATGCTTAGTCAGCATCCATGTTGTGCATCCATATAGTTGACCGCTGCATGGAGAAAACTGTTTTATTTTATCGAATAGATCTCCCACAAAACAGCAGCTGTACAGCCACCAAACACCCATCTCAAAAACCATCCAAATTAGATGAACAAGACCTGTGAGACACTGCTGGAGAAGTAAGGACAAACTCATAAGTGATGTACTCCAGTGGATCCCATCACACAGGGTTGGGTGACCAACTAGAACCTATCTTCAACTGCTCTATACAGACACAGGATTTTGCTTGGAAGACCTGTCAGGAGCAATGGACGATAGAGACAAGTAGCAATAGAGGGTCAAAGAAATCCGTGCTAGCGTCACAACATGATGTTATTCTTATCATTTTATCATATTTCTCATTCATACAAATAGGTTGAGTTAGGTTGGTTGGTTTTACAGACAACGGTTATTCTATCCCGAAATCAATTTAACAATTATGCCCTCCAATTATATACAGTACAAAAATATATCTGCACAAACATTTTAAATAGGTAAACAAAGATTGCTGGTTGTGCTTTCACATATACAGACATGTCTATTTTATATAAAATTCTCAACACAATAAACAACAAACAAATTTCTCAACTATGTATTGTCTATCACAAATATAATCCTACACTACACCTTCATTCCTTTTCAGTAATTTCGCACACATGTACATACCATGAAAGAACTTCCTTGTATACACACATCTTTCCTCGTTTTGTATCGTGTTCATTGTTGTATTCACATTCCTGTCTAGCAAGCCTGTCAATAAAATTTTGCTGAGTTATACAAATTGTCTTTAAATTTATTCCTGAGAGGAACCTGCATTTCTTATTCTGCATTCTCTACAATAATTCCTCGACAAAATTCAGCAGCAAAGTCAAGGCAATGTTCAACATTATCCAATCTGAAATGACTACAAAGTCTATTGTAAAAGTATGAAGACTGAAGTTGTATTTATCAAGACAGAAATGAACAATAGATAAAACAATAATTTTCTTCAAAAATAGTCCCCTTGGCACTCAACACACTGTAATATCGTTAGTGCATAATACCAGGGTACAAATAGATGATATCAAAATAAGCCAACAGTTTGAAGAGACAAGTTAACAAAATTCAAAATCTTATCTGGTAGACAAGATGTAACAAGATATGCTCGATCTGGCACCTTGAAATGAAAACAGCAGTAAAACAGGTTGCTGGGGTCAACAGACTTCAATGGTCATCTAAGTGGCCATACACTGACAAGGTTTCAGAGTGTAGTATGATATTGCATTGCATCAGGTCACTCAATTCCTTTCTCTGAGTTGGGCACATTTTGTTGTCCACTAAATAGGATGCACTCCAACCAGCCCTGTCCGGCAGTACACAGATATGGTCAGGTGTGTTTTGGCTTGGTGGTAGTCAGTTAAGGCCACCTGACATGGGTACTGGAAAGCTAATGTTCATATCACATGCACTGAGACCAGCTCTCCCCAAGCTTCAGGCACTGTCCCACCAGGCTCTAACTCTCTTCAGAGGAGCTAGGTTTATTACCTGGCACCTGAGGGTTTCTTTTTTAGGAGAATGCTCGCGGGACCAGTAGTATTTTTGGAGCCACTGGGCTCTCAGACCCACCTTAAAAAAGGGCTTGAGCCACACTTGTCCATTTGGTGGGACATACAACAAATATACCATCTAAGTGGTGGTGAGAGCTGACCAAACAAGGCTGCTTCACCATTCCAAAAGTAAGGGTCTGATGTTCTATTAGCCCCAATAAAAGAAGCTGGGCTTTTCAACTCAGTCTCTTTTTGGTCACTAAGGACACAAGGATATCAGCGTTAGTGTGAACAGAGATTAGTGGAACCATTCAAAGATATAAGAAGAGCTGGTTTCTACTAGATTGGATTAGATTGGATTCTTTGTTTAATGGCATATCAACCTTTGTAGGTTATTCAATGCCAAAGTCATTCTCCTAGAACAGTAGTGGTACTATTTAACCCATAGCTGGGAGGATAAGGGGGTTCATACCTTTCCTAAGGGTATTTACCCATAAGTGAACGTAATAGCGTGACTGGAGTATGAACTTGCTTACTACGATACCGCAGTCCATTGCTTTAACCATTATACCACAAGGACACCCCGGTTTCAACTAGAATGAAGAGCCTACCCTGTATATTGTGTCTGTTATCCAATTTGATATATTTCCCTGGCCTCAGAAACTGGATGGAGGGATAAAAACAATAGAAGCCCTAACAATTGAGTGGCATTTTTGTATTCCCCTCTTCTCCAACAGATGATCAGCCATCACCAATAGAACAGTTATTGGTGATTGTTTGTCTAAATTTCTGATATGAAGCTTAATAATTATTACTTAGAATATTCAGACTATTGACTTCGTCTTTAGTGTTATAAGGACAATTTTTTGGCTGATATGTCCTTTGGTCTTCTTCAGGTGTTTCATGTTGAACTCAGGAGTCCTCATGGAACTGAACCCTTTATTTGAACCACAGGGGTACACTATTCCAATTCTGTTAACCATGACTGGATACAAGTGTTAAGTTATAGTAAGTATTCTTTGTAAGTCTTACCTGTGGTTGGGATTGAACCTGCAATCTCCAGATGATTTTTCTCTTTGACAGACTCATAGCACAGTAGATAAAGCATTTGGTTGGAGGGTGCTTCTAGTAGGATAGAGAACAGATCAATCAGAACGTAGTGATTATAACAATAAAGATGATGTGGGTTTCCTCATGGTGTAATGGTTAAAGTGCTGGACGGCAGAATCATTGTAAGCGAGTTCAAACTCCAGTCACGCTATTACGTTCACTTTCGGACAAATACTCTTGGAAAAGGTAAGAACCTCCTTATCTTCCTAGCTATGGGTTGAGTAGCACCACTACTGTTTTTCTTGAAGGATGGCTTTGGCATTAAATAACCCACAAAAGTTGATATGCCATTGACCAAACCAAACCAATAAAGATGTTGTCTATAGTCCAAATATTCTTAGAAATTGGTGACTATGCTACATTAAATTATTTAAGAGAATTTTTAAAAATTTGCTCTGGATAAAATGAATGTTCTTTAAGCAGTTCAACCTTTGAACATAACAAAGTGGATGTAATTGCATTAAGGAAAGAGGAGGGTGAGTTATTACTACTGTTGGGCATAAGACAAAATCCTTTTATGAACAAGGTGGAAAGTAAGACACGGACAGTGAGATATTGATCCTACATAAATTTAGTTTGAGCCAGATCTCTTAATACAGCTCTGTTTATACAAAACTGTTCAAGGTATAATGGTTACTATAAAAGAAAATAGACATAGCGATCTTGGTTCAAATTCTGGATGAAGCTGTTTGCATTTCACATTGTGATAATACCCTTGGAAAATCTACCATGGGTATAAAGTAAAGTAGTTTAACCTTGGTATGACTACCATTCAAAAAGAAGGAAGTCTCTGAATTCAAACCTGTTCAATTCTGCTAAAAATTGATCTCATGTTACATCCTGTTTGTGTGGAAAGGTTGGTATATAAATTTAGCACCTCTGAAATTTCTCTTTGCACAGGATAAGGAGTTGTGTCATCATATTTCATTTTAATGTCCTTCACATCTTCGCTTTATAAGAAACAATACAAAGTTATCTAGAGCTAGCTCTGGTGAGTATAGAGATTGCTGCACTTGCACAAATTTGTATTTCATCAACTATTGTCATTCATAAAGTATTGGGACTGACTTCATATTTTCTTTTTTTTTTAAATAGGAGCTGAAAAAGTCTAAGCAAAGGTCAGATATCAAGACAATAGTGTAGATGTCTCAATATCATCAGTTTATTTTTTCTCAACTGTGCGCACATGTAAATCTCCTAAAAGAAGTTTCTTATGTATATATACACACACACACACACACACACACACACACACACACACACACACACACACATATATATATATATATATGGAAGTAAATAATGGAGTGTAACTAATCAAACGGACAACTTTTTCTTGTTATACAAATTTTCCGTAGGTTTTTGTATTCTGTATTTTGTACTTTTAAAGATCCATTGTTGATTTAACATCTCTAATATCATCCCTCATCATCCTGATGATTGTTCATAAGAACCAAAATGCTATAGTGTCAACTTTGCTTCTCCAGAAATATTTCCTTCTACTTGGATTACCTTGTTATCAATTTCTCTCTCTCTCTCTCTCTCTCTCTCTCTCTATATATATATATATATATATATATATATATATATATACATTCATCTTTTCTCCTTTAGAATCTTGTTAATTATTGTATCCACATTCCTGTCTATCAACCCTGTCAATAAAATTTTGTTGTGTTGTATGAAATGTCTTTAAATTTATTCCTGAGAGGAATAAATTTCACTTATAAACTTTAAATTTCAAACTTTAAAAAAATTCCAGTCTTGATATTTTTTATCTCATCTTGTATATTTAAGTTGCTGGCTTGTGCCAACAAACTAAAGAATCCTATGGGCAATCAGATTTTTCTAACATTAGTTTCCCTCGATCAATATACAATCTCAGTCTTTGATTAAATCCTATTAAATCTACATCGGAGATTTTAATTTTAATTAATAAATCTTTGTACTCAGCTACTTTAGTGTAAATCCTGAATTACACTGTTTATATATCCCATAGTGCTAATACCTTTAGGAGATCTGACAATTCTTCTTCTAGCTATGAGTAAATTATAGAGAGACTTGGAAAATATCATATGAAACCCTATATCCCTCAAGCTATGGGTTATATGGTACAACTACTGTTCTTTTACAAGAATGTCTTTGGAATTAGATAACCCACAAAGGTTGATATGCCATTTATCAAAAGAAACAAAAACCTGTCCATACTGCCATTTTGTCCAATTTCATGTAAACTTTCAGGAATTGTTCAAGACTTGCTGGGAAAGCTCTACTAATAAATCCTGCTCAAACCAGTTTTTTTTTGGGGGGGGGTCTGTCTCTCACCCTTGATGTCTTACAGTCTACCTTGTAAAAGGGTGTTTGCCTCATTCCCAACAGCAGTAGTTACCCACAATATTGGTAATCTTTACAAGAAGCAGATTGTTTTTTTCTTCTTCTTCATGTGAGTTGTGCCCACCTCAGATAGTGTAATGGTTAGCAAGCTAGACTAACAAACCTTTATGAATGAGTTCAAGTCTCATTGGGTGACCCATTCATTCGGCTTTGTGCCACATCTAAGCAAAAAAAGCTTAGTAAATTACTTCTTCATGTGTGTTGAGCCACTTAGAGGGAATCCATGATCTTAACAGCTGGCTAGCCTAAAAAGGCTAAGAAACCTTTTTTTTTAAATTAGATTAATACTACCTAGCTACATCAGGAAAATAATCAAATTAAATATTTATTTAGAATCTTTATTCATTTTGGGGGGTTTCAAGGTTATCTAAGATTTCCAAAGAAACCCTAAGCCATCTTCTTTATGTCATACTTGGTGTAAAAAAAGGTAGTCACTCATTATAAAGAAAAAATGAAAACAAACAAAATATCCTCGAAATATGAAAAATATCCAAAAATTCAGTAAAAGAGAATCTACATTCTTTATTCTTAATAATGGCCATCTAACAACCAGTCTTTACTGATCTCAAGTTGTTGTATTTTGACCTTTTGACCCGGCTAAAAATGCCATTCCAAGGTGATGCACCGGAAGGAGGTGACACATTCTAATGGCAGTTATGAGAGGAAATCGCATGGGTGGAAAATGGCTGATGAAATGGGACGAGCTAAAAAATTCCCATGGTACACTCATAGACTGATGCACCGGAAGAGAGTGACCTGTGAACTGCATGACAGTTATTTCCGCTTGATGACGATTAAACATTCGATTTCAAAGATCGAGTGGGTGTCAAACGATTATATAGCTCAGTCAAGACAGAAGAAGCCAGTTGAGTTGCAGACAGTTGGAGATAGACGATATGTGGTAAGGAAAGCCACACCCAGCCTAAGGGGACCTTGGGAACCCCGATGGAGTTTGGGGATCTGAGAAGTTGCTGATAAGATGTAGCAGATCACCCAGCAGAGTGAGCCCTGGGCCTCCGGTTGAGCAGCCCTGGAGAACGAGAAAGACACAACACTGACAGCCGTAACTTTGGGGTCAAAATATTTCACTTATGTTCGTTCTCCAGCTCGCTCTCACACGCAAACCTTGAGTAACCCTTTTTGTACCCTTACAAATAAAATGAGAGGTAAATATTTTGTTAAAGAAGTCTTCCTTCCTGCATCTGTGTTTATCATTGCGTCGTTATTATTGTAATTCATTCTGCATGAATTTGCATATGACCATACAACAAAGTCCTCATTTAGTTGTGGGACTGCTACTCATGTAGGGTTTTTCGCCAGGTCAACAACTGGTTTGAATTCAGAGTTTTCCTTTTATTAAAACAGTTGCCATACTAAGGTTAAAAAGCTCAGTCTATCCTACTATTTACCCCTAACTAGAAAGACAAATGTTAGATTTATATCTTTCCTAAATGTTTGAACTTGGATAGCTGATTTCCCTTCCTATGAAGACAACCATTATACCTTAAGCTTCTCCTGTTGCATATTGACCTCCGACCTGGCCAAGCTGTCAAATAAGAAATACACCTGTGTAAATAATTGGTGCATCCAGTCGAAGAGATCAGGGGGGATAACTTTGACTGTTGATGGGTTGAATTGAGTGGGTGTAAAACAATGATATAACCTGGGTGAGACAGGAAGTCAGGTAGTTGGAGTTCAGAGCTTGAAGTCAGTGTTCCAGATCGAGCTGTGGGAACCAGTTCTCAGAAGAGAGGCTGGGCCGCCAGGCCCCCGGTTGAGCAGCCCAGGAGAACGAAAAAGATGCACTGCTATGGCCAGAGGAGCTGGGGGGGTCAATATGTTGCAGTCTTTGTTCAGTCTCCAACTCACCTCTCACACTCAACCCTTTCAATAACGTGAGAGGTTTATTTTTCTAAAGAACTGTGTCTGCTCATCGTTATGTTTCTGCATGCATATGTGTATGTATTGTTGTTCATGGCTATACAACACTGCTTTTTTTTTTTAAATACACATGCTGCCAAAAAGATAAAGAAAATACGAAACAATTTATACCAACAAGCCAACTGGAGTTAATACTCGCAAACTATGATACTACAGTCCAGCACTTTAAACATTACACTATGAGGAAACCTCCTCACATACCTTGGTAGTAATATCTAAAATACTGAAAGCAATGTCAATATATGCATAGGTAAAGTAGAGACAGATATTGACATGTTAATGACCAAATAAAAATCTGATTTCTCTGAAAAAATGAAATGGGAATTCTTCCAAGCTATAACAATATCAGTACTATTACATGGTTGCACTACTTAGACTTTAACTAAACACCTGAAGAAAAAGCTAGATGGTAACTACACAAGGATGCAGAATGCTGTTTTCAAAAAGTCCTGGAGCAACAGGCAACAAAACAGCAGTTCTATGGCCACAAATCTCCCACCTCACAAGCCATCGAAATGAGATGATCAAGCAATTTTGGGTACTGATGGAGAAGTAAGTACAAGTAATGTTCTACATATGGACACAACAGTGTTGGTGGACCAGTAAAAAAATTTTAATTCATCAGCTATGTACTGACATTGGATGTCATCTCAACAATTTATCGAGAGCAATAGCTGACAGAGACAGATGGTGAGAGAGAGAGAGAGAGAGAGAGAGAGAGAAGAGAATGTGTACTCTCAGTATGGTTTTAATGAGGATGATGACAACAATATAAGAATATTCAAGGGTCGGGTTTGGTTTGGTTTTATGGTATATTAACCATTGTCAGTTATTTTAAGCCAAATCCAATTTATTCATGTATATTAGATATATATAATTTTTAAACATAAGTCAACAAAGTTAAATAGTCCTGAGGATTAACATGTATCACTAACATCAGTCATTTGTTTACACACAGTCCAATGATCAAACAGTTCTATTTCTAAATATTCAATTCAGCATAGGTCAAAGTTAAATGGTTCCAAGTACTGTAATGTATCACTAACAATTCAATTAAACATCAGTCATTTGTTTATACACAGTTAAATGATCAAACAGTTCTTTTTCAAACAATTCAATTTAGCATAAGTCATTTGTTTGCACTCAGCTTAAATGTCAAACAGTTCTATTTGACCCAGAGGTAGGGCCCTATCAGGTGCAACCACTTTGGGCCAGATCAGACCTGGGAGTGATGGCAATAAAGGGGTACTCCACATTCTCTAAAGCTCCAGCATTATTGGAGCTTCAATATCTGATGGTTTAGTGTCAAAATCAGGACACTCATTGGTGGGGGTCTTACTCCCATACAGAGATGCCATCAGTGTATTCTATGATTCGAGACTACAGGGTTCTCAGAATGTACAAATCCTGGAGGAGGCTTTTTGTGTTACAATTAGAATTAATGTCGTTAAGAAAGGTATGAATTCATCTATTTTCTTTTTCTCCAGCTCTAGGTGGGGTGTCCTCAGTGTGTAATGGTTTAAGTGCTGGACTGTGGAATTATAGTAAGTGAGTTCAAACTCCATTCACCCTATTATGTTAACTTCTGGATAAATACTCATGGGAAAGGTATGAACTCCTAATCCTCCTACCTATGGGTTAAATAGTACCACTGCTGTTCTTCTAAAATGATGGATTTGGCATTAAATAACCAAAGAATGTTGATATGCCATTAAAACAATAAAACCAAACCAAACCAATCCAGGTCTACATAAATAGTTAGGCAGACTGGGCTCTCTAGCCTTGGTAAGGGCAACTTGTCTAGAAAAAGGAAAAAGTTTGAATTTAAAACAAGGAGTTAGAATCCCTCATTATGGCAATTCCCACAACAGCACTGATGTCAAGTTATGTCGTATCTTGTCTTTCTCATGGACAAAAAATTGTGTCATGAACTGCTTCCCATTTATATGAACAGGGGAAACAAATAAATGGTGGTGTATGTTCCTGAAAGTAAGAAGGACCTTTTAATAAGATGGTTGATACTTTTCCCATAGCATATATATATATATATATATATATACATATATATTATTTGGCTATCTGTATTCAAGGGTGACCCAAAGGCTTCCATTTCAATACTACTACTGTAGTTAAGGGCACTACTTCTTTTCCTGGATTGTTCGACTTACCCTTATTCTATACCTTATAATACTGAGAGTTAAGCAAGGGGACATAAAGTACCATTTTTTAAGTCTCTGGTATAACTCAAACTTGGAGTGAACCCTGGTCCTCTGGACCATTGGCAAACACTCTGTGTGTGTGTGTGTGTGTGTGTGTGTGTGTGTGTGGATATATAGTGTGTATTTAGGCAGCAGATTTTCTTGGAGGCAAGTTTTATTAAGGGTGACAGTCAAGGTGTGTGTTGAGTTTTTCTATAGGCCTCTTCTTATTGGCAAACAAGATGTCACAATTGTGGAAGAAGTCAGTTTAAAAAGTGTCCAAATATTAGAGACTTTCAGACGTATTTTTAAGCTGCATTCATCCACATTTGTGACAACTCACTTGCCAATAAGAAAAGTCCAATAAAAAACTCAATACCAAATACTTGTCTGTGTCCTTTAATAAAATATACCAAATATTACCAATGAACACCATACCTAACAGCAATAAAAACATCTTAAGATAAATATAATAACATCCACTTTGAAAATAATCAAAAATATATTCCCCAGCGAACAATATAAAACAGATTATTTACTGTAGGTAAGTAAAAGTTAAGTTGGCGACCTTGGTCAAGGGTAAACCAAAGGCTCCCTTTTCCATAGCTACTACACTAAGGTGTAGGGGCGGGAGCTACTCCTTCCCCTAAATTGCTCCACTTTACCCTTGACCCTTACCTTATAATGCTGAGTGTTAAGCAAGATGGCATCAAGTACCATTTTTTGAGTCTTTGGCATGACTCAACCTGGAATTGAATCCCAGTCTCCCAGACCATCGGCAAACACTTTACTCATTAGGTCAATGTTGATACTCTGATAAAAATTTTCAAAGTTTTTAGTGGGAGGTGTCCCTGTGTTGTAATGGTTCCAGTGATGGACTGCGAAATTGAAGTAAGCAAGTTCGTACTCCAGTGGCACTATTACATTCACTTTCGGACAAATACCCTTGGGAAAGGTATGAACCCCCTTATCCTCCCAGCTATGGATTAAATAGTACCACTACTGTTCTTCTAAGAGAATGGCTTTGTCATTAAATAACCTACAAAGGTTGATATGCCATTAAACAAAGAAACCAAACTAAATCAAACCAAAGTATTTAGTGTAATGGAAGATTGTTATCATCACCTGTACAGCAATATGCATGCAAGAGTTAAGGCCCCTTTGAATGCTCACCATGTATCTTGTGAGTATTAATATGGTGTCTTTCAGTAGCATGTCCTGAAAAATATGCAAGGTTAAGGAAATAACATTGTTATGATCTTGCAGGTGGAATTAAATATAATTAACAGCAATTAAAGATGAAATTAAATGCATCACATTACCTGCAAAATATCGACTGGATTTTTTCCGGTGTTTGTGTTTATATTTATTAACCTCTGAGTGTAACTTCCCAAATAAGATTCAACAAATTAGAAAAAGATGAATCATAATAACTTCTATCTGCAAAATTAGAATATTTATGCTAATGTCTATGATAATAAGTAATGAATAAAACTGAAACAGAATAAATATAATTCTGATATACATATATATATATATATATATATATATATATATATATATATATGACCAGAACAAAATTCCTTTTAACATAGGAGCTGGAGCACTAAAATGCATCTGACACGGGTGCAAAGTCCGACAGCCACTGTGGATTCACAATCACATGACATCATCTGTATGTCGTAAACATGCCCACTTGAAAAATTCCTTGAGCACAGAAAAAATCCTTAACTCTAGAACATAGTAGTATCCACATCCTTGACAATGACCTAAGATGGTCATATGTACCCATACTTGGACTACACCAACAGACACTTTGAACAGTTTTTAAACTATCTTCAACCACAGTTGTGATATTTCTCTTGCCTACCAGAAAAAATGAATAAAAAGCTAAACACCAAAACCTTGTCTGTTATTTTTGACAAAATATGCTGGCAAAAGAATCTGCTACCTAAAAACATTATATATATATATATATATATATACTCTAATATCTGCACAAATACTTTGGACTATACTCCAGCGTCATGCTATCTAAATTCATCTTCCGCCATTGCTCATCACTTATTGGACAATCTGGCCTATGCAGTCATATATAACCCTGCTATATTTACCACCCTGGAGACATCAAGTAATGAATTTCATTTGTCAATACTGGAAGCCCTCTTCATTACAAAATAGTAACCTACATTGGAAATTAAAAAAAGCAATTTTATACACAACTTCTTTTTAACAATCCTATTGGACAACAGAAAGAAAGTACCCATGCCAATTTTTTTATGTTTTTCTTTCTCCACTCTATGTTTTTTCAATGGTCACAACCCTGACTTTAATTCCTCATGTATAAACTTAATTATGATGGATTCAATTCTCTGAACAGACATGACTGAAACATAATTCCAACAAACAGATAATTGTAGACAATTAGCTTCAAATATCTATTCGTACTAAAAATAATTTACATACAGTTATATTATATCAAGTGTTCCTATGTAATACAAATAAGTTTTAAACAGATCTATTTGACTTATTGATGGATGACTAACAGGTATTACCCCTCTGGGTCACAGTGGACTTGGGAGTAAAGGCAACAAAAAGTTAGTTTTCTAGCGCGATGGTCTTTGTTGAGTTATTTAATGCTGAAGTCAGTCCTTCTATTATATGATTTCAACTAACTAATGATAATCATTTGTAAATAATTATTGCATTAAGTAAGTATCGATCCTATCCTTTCGTCACAAGCAGAATGAGACACAAGATCAGTTTTTTTAAGTGGAGTAAAGCTGGTTTGAATTCAAGGCTTTCCTTTTTCCTAAACTGTTTGCCTAACCAAGACTAAAGAATTCAGTCTGCCCGATTATTTTTTGGAATTTTCAAAATATTCTAATAATTTTCAAAATATTTTTCTAATCTTTACACGCATATGCTATTAAAAGCACTGTTTGAATTCTGTATGTACCACATAATCTTTATATATATATATATATATATATATATATATATATATATATATATATATATATAAAAGTTTGTATGTATGTACTGTGCCAATGAACACTGTCACAAGAAATATGATTATAAACACTTCCAGAATCATGAAAAATATAAACAACAACAACAACAACAAAACAGATTTCCCATTTAAAGCACATACAAAATTTACAAAATACCCAGTAAACAATGTTCCCCACGAGAAAAAAAAAACACTGGAAAAACTTCGGGGAACTCTAAGGAAAGAAGAGACAACCATTAAAAAAATTCTGTCAATGTTCTATCACTATTGTAATTCAGTTATTTCTTAAAATAATTATAATCTAAAATCTATAAAAGGAAGTGACAAAATATTGAACTTAATGGCCTCTTTCAGTATCCTTAAAGTGAATACTGACAGGGGTGTTAAACAGTTTCTTTCGTATTCTTTTTAATCAATTAGTGATTTATATGATAAAAGTTTTCTAAGCAGCAAATTGAATAAAGTTTGATCAGATGATTGTTAATTATGATTGCACCTTCATAAATTTTCATTTTTTGAATTCTAAATAATTTCTAAATAAAGACAAAATTATTTACTTTTTACTTTACCATATTTCTCATCTATGCAAATTGGACAGGCTGTTCTTTTTAGTTTAACAGCACAGTGGTTTATTTTATGCCAAAGATAATTTAACATTTATGGTCTTCAATTATATACACTACATAAATGTATCATGTCAACCCTTGTTGGTTTACTTTCTGCCAAAGTCAGTTGAACAATTATCATCTCCAATTATATACACCACACAAATGTATCATGTCAACCCTTGTTGGTTTACTTTCTGCCAAAGTCAGTTTAACAATTATCATCTCCAATTATATACACCACACAAATGTATCATGTCAACCCTTGTTGGTTTACTTTCTGCCAAAGTCAGTTTAACAGTTATCATCTCCAATTATATACAGTATACAAATGTATCATGTCAACCCTTGTTGGTTTACTTTCTGCCAAAGTCAGTTTAACAATTATCATCTCCAATTATATACACCACACAAATGTATCATGTCAACCCTTGTTGGGTTATTTTCTGCCAAAGTCAGTTTAACAATTATGCCCCCCCAATTATATACAATATAAAAATGTATCTTTAAACAAGTGAACATTTCATATTTATTTGTAATATCAATATTTAAGAGCCAATGTATGTATTTACCTATCTCTCCATTTAAGCAGGATGCAACACATGGTCAATTTTTAAACAGAGTTAAACAGGCCTAAATTCAGAGTTTTCCTTCTTCTAAGCTGGTGGCCATACTAAGGTTGAAGAGCTGAGTCCACTCTTCTATATACCCATAGTTGGAGAGAGAAAAATTTGATTCATACCTTTCCCAAAGGTATTAGCATTATGTGAGATGCAAACAGTCCTGTCCAGGATTTAAAATCTGTGTCACCATGTCCATTTCCTATGACAGTAACCATTACACCAAGAATAAGTCAATATATTCATGTAGTTTGTAATCATTTTAAACATTACAGACGACTCTCTTTGACTCATAGATGTGACTCGAACAGGTAGTTATTTACTAAGGTTAGATTAATTGTGGCACAAGACCAGAAATATTAAGCACCCAGTGAGAATTTAACTTACTAACAATTGTCTACTAACCTAGCTTGCTAATTACTAATGCCACTTTAGTTCAGAGTAAAACTAGAAGATGTGGCAACCAAGAGGTGACGACGTACTCCAAAGATTGCCCTGTCAACAGGGCTAAAATAAACCACGACTGTATCCTCTGAAGAGGGGTGTCCACTTAACTGTATCTGATGGTAAGACTTCTGTTGTAGGAAATGTGAGGTGTCCCTTTTTACCATTACTCTTAGGTCTACCTAAACACAATATGGTTGTACCTGTAAGGGTTCCAGCTTTGGATATTTTAAAAGATTATTTGTATTTGTTGGTTAATTGGTTGGTTGGGTTTTATGGCATATCAACCTTGGAGGTTATTTAATGCCAAATCCTGTTCATACATATATTTCAAATATATACTGGGTGTGGAAGCAAAATATGGAATAATTTTTAAAACGTTTTTTTTAGTCTGATTAGACCAATTTTTGAAAAAAAAAAACCCATGGTAAATCTAAATTTTCATGATTAGCTCTATTATTCAAGCATATTTTCATTAGAATTCAGCCCAATCCGAGTCGGCAAGAAAAGAAACGACAAAGAATCTAGGATTTGCTTAACACTGAAACCAAGCCAAAAAATTTCTGAAATAATTTTAGAAAACAAAACAAATGCAACTTTCCATTCAAATATTGGTTTGCTTAAGACTGCTATTGCAGAGGAATGGGATAAAATGTCAGAAAAATTTATTTTGAAGGCATGCAAATCATTTCAAAAGAGTGTTAATACAATAATTGAAAGAAATGCTGGCTATATTGACTAAATTTGCTAATTTGTGTCGATCTTCTTATTTTGTTGTTTATTTTTCAAAATGAAAATTAATCTTGTTTTATAATAGAGTCCTTTATGGATTTTCAAAATAGTCCTTCTAATGGCCACCAGATTTAACGAGGTGTTAATTCATACATAACACCTTGTTTCTTATACTGCATTAGGTTATCCAAAAGAGAGTAGCCTAACACAGAATATTCAGTAGGAAAAAGTACTGAGAAATCAATTAACAATATATAACATTTAATACAACAACAAGGAGGGAACTGAGTTCCTGTCTCAAGCTATAGAAAAGTCACAATGTGTTCAAGGAATGTGAATGCAAGCCCCTACAGCAAAAGGTGGAAATCACTTACTCTTCTCACGTCTGAAAGATAACAAAGGGAGGCCCCATGTGCTTGCTGCTGCAGAGCAAAATAACTACATCTAACTTTTCTGAAGTCCTGTTCTTGAAAGAGGCAGATTCTCCATTTCACCTTGTCACATGACCAAAAAAGGACTCATAATGTGGGAGAGTTTCTCAAACACTGAGATAAGGGAGACCACTGTATTTAGTCTCCTAACACTTGTGAATAACCAAATTCTTACTTTTGAGATGGATTTTTATTTTAGCCAACAAAAAAAAAATCTATATGGTGCTAAATCTGGTATCTATGAAAGGTGCTACATTTGCACAATCCTGTGTTTCCCCCAATTATTTTTTAAAAACAACCCGAGAATGACCGCTGACACATCTAGACTAATTCTTGACATCTAGACAGCAATGTCAAGAAGAATGATTTCTAAATCATCCCAGATAAAATATGGTTAGATCAACACTTACTGACTAGTCTCAGGGTGAATGATGACTATATTAGTTTTCATACAATGTGGTCAGAGCAACACAAGCATAACGCTAGGCACAGAAAGTTTATAAATGCACATATTAATTGAAATAAGTCAATTACTTCACCCATGAAATATCTAGTAAAATAAAATTACAATTCATATTTACCAACCCCTCCGCTCGGGCAGGATATGACACAAGGTTAATTTTCAAGCGAAGTTTAACAGGTTTGAATTCAGAGTTTTCCTTCTCCTAGACTAGTTGCCTCACCAAGGCTGAAGAACCTAGTCTGCCTTACTATTTACCCATAGCTGGAGGGAGAATAATTGGATTCATACCTTTCCCAAGGGTATTAGTGCTATGTGAAATGCAATCAGTCTCATCTAGGATTTGAACTCGTGTCGCCGTGCCCATTTCCTACGATGATAACCATTACACCACAGGCACCTCCAAAACAATAAAATTGTATTGAAAATGCTGTTTTTAGTAATGAAATCTTTGAAATATGTGTGCAAATGAATGAATAATATTAAATAGAATTACTAGTTTCAGATAGCAATAATAGTAATGCTATATACAAGCATGTGGTTGCAAGAAAAATAAGACTGATGAGAAGATTTATTATTGAATAAATAAAATAAACAAGCAGATGAAATATCTGGCCGGCTGACGGGGGAGTTGTCTATTCGGCGACAAGCGGTTGCTTTGATGTGGTCGGACGGTGTGGTCGGGTGACTTCTTCGGACGGACAATGATTCAACTGCCATGTGACCTCTGCTTGGTCTATTTATATGTTCCTGACTTCAAACACCAACTCCAGAAAATACTACTTATGGAAAAAAAATGATTGGTTGAAAAATACACCTTTTTTCATAACAGAGAATTTTCTGGGTATTTTGGATAGACTATGCACGGAGCCTATGTGCAGAAGCCATGATTTTCTCAGTTTGACACTGGCCGTTGTTGCGTTAACATCCGGTAGCGGTTATTTTCTTCTGCAGTGTCGATGTCTGTTGATCTGTGTTTTGTGTGTTTTAGTAGTTAGGTATATGAGGAGTAAAGTGGATGAATCAGAAGAGATTTGATGTATTTTACTATAACAGTAAGTAAGTAAGTTGGCCAAATGAAGTCAAGGGCAACTTGAAGGCTTCCTTTTCTACAGCTACTATACCGAGGTGTAGAAGAGGGTACAACTCCTTCCTCTGGACTGCTCCAGTTACCCTTGATCCATACCTTCTTATACTGTGTGTTAAGCAAGGAGACACCAAGTACCATTTCTTGAATCTCTGGTATGACTTGACCTTGGATTAAACCCTGGTCTCCAAGACCATTGGCCAACACTCTAACCGATATGCC
The DNA here is from genome assembly GCA_963585895.1 of Sepioteuthis lessoniana. Taxonomy (NCBI): domain Eukaryota; kingdom Metazoa; phylum Mollusca; class Cephalopoda; order Myopsida; family Loliginidae; genus Sepioteuthis; species Sepioteuthis lessoniana. The sequence goes on from OY757908.1 coordinate 104,024,163, forward strand.
ATACTTGAAACCATTTAACTATGTGCAAACAAATTAGCTTTGACTATTTTAAAAATAATGTTTCAAGTCATGTACAAATCATGTATATTTGATACACACACACAGACAGAAACAAATATCCCCCCCCACACACACACACCCAGAGGGAAAATTAAAAAAGTAACTATCAGTTGAATTCTAAACCACATTAACAAAAAAAAACATAAACAAAAAAAAACAAACTCTATAACATATCAACTATATGCATACAGAGACACACATATACACAAACACACACAATGACCAGATCCAAATGCTCTGCACAATCAAACACGTTCTCCTTGAATGTAATGCATTCAATACCACCAAAAAGCACTACTACCAAATAAAAACATGAAGGATTTATTTGAGAACATCCATATGGATGATGTTCTATCTTTCTTGAAAGAGAGACAGGGTTATACCAAGAAATATAAACTTGGGCACAATTCCTAAAACATAACCAACCAATTAACCGAGTGGAAATAAAAAGTAAGTAAAGTTGGTGACCGTTGTCAAGGGTGACCCAAAGGCTCCCTTTTTGATAGCTACTAAACCAAGATGTAGGGGAGGGCACAACTCCTTTTGCTGGATTGCTCTACTTTACCTTTGATGTGTACCTTATATTGATGAGTGTTAATCAAGGAGGAATCAAGTACCATTTTTTGAGTCTTTGGTATGACTTGATCTGGGATTGAACCCAGGTCTCCCGGGCCATTAGCAAACACTCTAACCATCATGCCAATATCCGGTATAAACTATTGTTAAATAGCAATACTTGAAACTATTAAATTTATGCTAAGAAAATTAGTAGTGAGAAAGCATTACAACCACTTGTTTATGCAAAAGAATTATTTTATATTAAATTAACTAACTCATGTTTGATTGAAACATTTGAAACCATTTACTTGTTTATGAGTAAATGAGCTGCAGCTTATTAAGTGTGCTATATATAAAATGTGTTTATGCATCATATATATTTAATATATATCTGTAAACTAGATTTGGCATTAAATAACCCATAGTGGTTGATATGCCATAAAACACAACCAAACAACCAACCAACCAATGAACCATAGTAAAACAACAAGAGAGCTTTATAACATATCAAATATCAAAGACTAATTAGGGAAATAAATAAATAAATAAAAAAGCACCCACAAGGGAGAACAGGAAACATACTCTTTGAAAAAAGATAGAGAAGAGAAAAGAAAAAGGAGAAAATGGAAGAACCCATCCCTACAAAGAAATTAAAAGAAACAACAAGCCCATCCAAACAGCGACCTCTATATAAACTAAATACCACATTTGAAAAAAAATATCAAAGGTTAAAATGATATAAATCTCTTTGTGGACCTATTCATTTTGAAATATTTACTTTTCTCTCTTTGGACCAACAAAAAAAAAGTGTTCGCCAATGGTCCGGAAGACCTGGGTTCAATCCCAGTTTGCGTCATACCAATGACTTTAAAAATGGTACTTGATATGTCATTGCTTAACACTCAGCAATATAAGGTACATATCAAGGGTAAAGTGGAGCAATCTAGGGAATGGAGTAGCATCCTCCCCTACACTTTGGTGTAGTAGCTGTTGGAAAGGGAGCCTTTGGGTCACCCTCAACTATGGTCGTCAACTGTACAACAACTTTATATATATATATATATATATATTATGAGAGTGTTGGTCGTCAGTAAATCACGATGTGGTTATGTGTCAAACCAAGTGCAATATAATATGGAGAGTGCTCAATATCTATGATAGAGCTATTATGATAATAATGATAATAAATAAATATATATTCTATATATATTTAATCCATGGAAAATATTGTTCTGCAACCTAAGGTTTCTTGAAGTTTATAACAACATTCATCGGGCAGTTAAGAAGATGGAATGAAATTGAAAATCAAAAATGTAACAAAATACAGACAAAAATCGAAAATGCGACAAAATGCTGACAAAAAGCTGTTAAGATTTCATTTATGTGTGGTTGTAAGTATGTGTGTGTATATGGGTGTGGGTGTATGTGTGTGCATGTGGATGTGTGTTTTTAAGTTAAGTCAGGCCAGGAATGTAAAGCGTTGGTTATTGCAAAATTTGGATTACGAATGTGTATACATTAGTTTCAATATATTCTTTCATTGACAGTGGGACAAATTATCATCGCTGCAAGTTGTGGGGAATGAGTGAGAATCTGATTAGTAAACATGTTGCATTTTCAATTTTTGTCAGTATTTTGTCACATTTTTGATTTTCAATTTCATTCCATCTTCTTAACTGCCTGATGAATGTTGTTATAAACTTCAAGAAACCTTAGGTTGCAGAACAATATTTTCCATGGATTAAATATATATATAATATATATTTATTTATTATCATTATTATATATATATATATATATATATAATATATATATATATATATATATACAAGATTTAGTATAAAATATGCCAACCAGCCAAACAGTCTTTTTTCAACTATTTTCCCATTACATTAGGGAGAACAGGTAGATTCCTGCTTTTCCCAAGAGCATTAGTATTACAGGACTGGAGGAATACAGGCAGCCTCATCCAAGATTTGAACTTGGATAGCTGATCACATTTCTTATCATGATAACCTTAATACTATCTCCTCTATTTATATCATAAGTTGTAATTATATAAGTTGTTTTGCTGTACACATATCTTTGTTTGTTCAATGAATTTTAAGATAAAGAAAATTTTGAATTTTGATATAAAAAAGATTTCTGTCTCAATACTTTTTGATCACACCTCATAGACAAATAAAGTAAAGAGGAATCAAATATAAAGTTGGTTGGTTGGTTGGGTTTTATGGTATGTCAACCTCTGTAGGTTATCTAATGCCAAATCCATTTTTATGCAAATAGTTCTATTTCAAACAATGCAGAGGTGCAGTCAGTATATTCAACAGCTCCAGCCGACTGGGCACAAAAATAAGGTTTAACAAGTTATATTTAATGCATTAATCATATGTATTATTAATCTATTTTATCATATACAACCATAGATATATTTATTATAGGTTTTAGATAATATATCTATCATAAATCTATTATAAGAAGGTAAGTTATGAAAATGGCTTCAGTAATCTAAAGAAATTCAGACTATATGCTCTGGAGAAGACATGTTTTTTTTTGTCTCCATACTAACCAGCTTCAAGGGAAAGTATCCATGACATAATGGCTAAAATACTGGACTGTGGTCTTGAATTACAAGGATCATTAAATAAGTTTCCAGACTTTTTTCATATGGGCACTTTTATTGATAGTTCACCCATAAAACTCTAGTCCTCTTCGAAGTAATCTCCTCCGGCTGCAATACACTTGTTGTACCGTTCCAACAACTTCTGGATGGCCTCATGGAAGTCCTCTTCTGAGAGTGTGTCAATGACCTTCATCACTGCCTCTTTCATCTCCTCAATTGTCTCATAATAATAGCCTCTCAGCTAAGGGAATAAGCAAAAGTCACAGGGAACAAGGTCTGGACTATAGGGAGGGTGACGAACTGTCTTGGTCAAATAGTCTGTGACAAGAATGGAGTTGTGGACTGGTTCATTGTCCTGGTGGAAATGCCACTGACCTGATTTGAAGAGTGTTGGCCTCTTCCAACTGAATCTCTTCCTGAACTCCCTTAAAACCTTGACATAGTAACCTTAACCTTAACCCTAACCCTTTGGCCAATCAACTCTGGTGTACTGACTTCCTTACTCCTCCCACACTTATCCCTCACAGACTCCCTGCCTTCCTTGAATCTCTTATGCCACTCAAAAACTGATGCTCGATTAATGCAAGATGGTCAAAAAGCAGTCTGAAGAATTCCATACGTTTCTGTGGCATTTTTTCCAAGTTTAAAACAGAATTTTATTGCATATTGTTTTTCTAAAGTGTCAGATTTTATTTTTTAAATTCACCAGCTGTTCATTTGAAGCTGAAATCATAAAAATTGGTCAGTCATCTCATAAGATGTATAGCAATAACAAACTGAATTTTCAAGAGTCTACAACAATCTTAAATGCCTGTACAAAAAAGTCTCGAAACTTATTGAAGGTTCCCCATACATGAGTTTAAACTCCATTTGAGCTAAGATGTTCTGTTTTAGATTAATACCCAAAGGAAAGGTATGGACCCTGTTATCTATGAGCTAAGTAGTTAGTATCATTACTGCTCTTCTGCAAGGATGGCTTTGGCATTAAATAACCCATGAAGGTTGATATGCCATTAAACAAAGAAACTTAACCTAACCAGCTTCAATAAAATCTTTTTCTCTCAAACTGTCCTGGATATCTCATATTTCTCACAACTTTTTTGCATGTTTAAATTACAATGAAATATCAACCCTATTGCTTCTGTAGGAGTTGGAAATAAGAGCAGGAATGGAGACCATCCAACTGACGGCATTGTTGAGACCAGCCAGAATAGTGAGAAGAGTCCTGGATACTTGAGGTGACTTGCTGTCACTCAGACCCCAGTGAAAAACCATCAGCTAACACTGATGTGAAAAACTCAAAAGGAGTAAATAATAATAATAATAATAATAATAATATACCGGTTGACCATTGAGTAAAACTCAAGGAAACCAAAAAGAGAGATAAGTACCAAGACATTACAAGAGAAAAGAAAAAACTATGGACCGTGAAACTGGCGGTGATACCAATTGTAATTGGCACGCACAATACAGTCACGAACAGGTTTGTACAGAAACTGAAAGACTTGGAAATTAGATGGGAAAAACTCTCAAAAGAGGAAATAATGATAATGTTATAGAAAATGCCACACATAAACTCCAATGGGACTTTAACATACAAATGGATCACCTAATCCCGGCCAGAAGACTAGACTTAATAATAATCAACAAAAAAAAGAGAACTTGCAAAAAAGTCGACTTTGCTGTCCCGGCTGACCACAGAATAAAACTGAAAGAATGTGAAAAGAAGGATAAATACCTTGACCTTGCTAGGGAATTGAAAAAATTGTGGAACATGAAGGTGACAATTATACCAATTGTAATTGGTGCGTTTGGAATAGTAACTAAAGGATTACTATAGGGACTGGAGGACTTGGAAGTTGGCGGATGAGTAGAGACCATCCAAACGACAGCATTATTGAGAATGGCTAGAATACTAAGAAGAGTCCTGGAGACTTGAGGAGACTTGCTGTCACTCAGACTCCAGTGAAAAACCATCGGCTAATGCTGATGTGAAAAGCTCTAATGAGTAAATAATGATAATAATACAAGACCAGGAATAATTGGGTGGGTAAGGTGATCTACTAGGAATTGAGCAAAAGACTGAAGTTTGACCATAGTAATAAAGGATATATGCACAAACTTGAATCTTTCCTTGAAGATGAGAGGCATAAAATTATCTGCATTTTTTAAATAAAAACAGATCCCTCAAGATGGTCAGACATAGATGTAAATAACAATAAACAATCCTCCCAGCTATGGGTTAAATAGTACCACTACTGTTCTTCTAGGAGAATCGCTTTGGCATTAAATAACCTACAAAGGTTGATATGCCATTAAACAAAGAAACCAAACCAAACCTAGAAAATAGACTGGGAGATTAGAAAATCAAAGGCAAGATTGAGTCCATTCAAACCACATTATCATTAAAGTCAGCCAGAGTACTTAGAAGAATCCTGGAGAACTGTAGCAACATAACCCAAAATTTAGTGAAAAACCATTAGTTTAAGCTGGTGTGAAAAATTTGCTCGGAGTAAAATATTATTGGCAGCAAACATAAATTTTTGTATCAATCAAAATACTTATAACATAGAAGGCATTGAGACTTGAAAACATCTATATATGAAATATTGGAACAAGTTGTTACAGAAATATAATATAAAAGACACAAAGAAGAGATTCAATTATCTGGAAAAAATTGGAATTCTTGCATTATATTGTCTGTATAAGAGATTATTATAATATAATCGTATATATATTGTGTAAAAGTACATTATTGGCATAATATAGACTAAACAATTGAAATAGATAATATACATAGAATACTAAAAACCCACCAACCCAACATGACCCATTCTATCAGGAACTGCTAGCACCCCTTGCTAAACAGCAAGCATTATTGCTAAGATGCTAAAGTGAGTGATAAAGTTTTCTAATATTTTGGTTACAGGATGCACAATTGAGCAGTTCCTGATGCTTTTTCTGCGTTCATGAAAACAAACCACACCGTTTTGTAAAACTCAAGGCTTGCCTGATACTCTCTGAGTGCTACTTGCTGAATTTACCTCAGTGGGTTGGAGCACAGACTCAGAATCCATGGTTTACAGCTGACCTCACTTTGCCTGATCATCAAAGTGAAAATTCTTGAACCATCTGGTTACTGTACTATCATCAACTGTTCCTTCACCTTTTACACAGCAAATATTTTTCATTGATACAGTAGTGTTAAGGCCCAGTTTGTATTTATAAAGCATAAGTTCCTAAATTAGACTTCACAGCATGTTCATTGATTCAGCTTTAAAATCACACAGAATGAAGCAATGAGCAACATGTCTGGAAACCAATTATCCCTATACTACCAACCACAGTAAATACCTTCCTTGGCTTAAACTCCTTTGATCATGTGGTATATGTTGTAATGCTGACAAAAGAAAGACATGGGGAGCACAAAAAGGTAGATAGAAAAAACATATATATTCAAGTAACAGAAACGAGATACAAGTGAACCTGGTTAAACAGTTGTTAGTTAATAGGAAGCTAAGAGTCCAGTGGAGCAGTGACTATCCGTCCACTACGCAAGTGGTATCGCATGTGATTGTGTCATGTGGTTTTGGTCAAGTATTTGTCTTCCAGTCCACCAACCAGAGGAGTATGGCACAAGGCCTTTTTAAGGTGGGTCTGGGTGCAGGGCAAAGCCCATACACACCTGGCATTTTCTAAAAATGCCTCGGGCCCTGTCAGCATTACCCTAAAGAGGGGTGCCAGGCAATCAACCTAACCCCTCCGAAGAGGATTAAAGCCTGGGAAGATGGCCCCCTGAGGCCAGAGGGAACTCCAGTGCCAAAGCACCCCTGACTAGAACCCACAGCCGGCCGAAGTGTAACCCAACAACTGGAGAAGCGTACCAAACACGTGGCTTTGGTCAACTCCTCTGGCACTCCATTGACACGTATTCATGGAGGTGGGTGAGTCCATTATGTAGCGAGTACAACAGTATACATGCTGCAAACTAACACATACCAAAATATTGCAAAAATTTTGACTCATCCCAGTAGTAACCCTTCCCTGATGAGCAATTCATCCCACCCCCTGAAAAAACTCTTGATATTTAGCAAACAAAATATACTAGGGTGAGTGAAAAGTTTTGTAATATTTTGCTAACTTATTTGCTTTACTCCAAAAACAGACAAGGAATCAAAGCAGAGGCAATCATGTTGCACCTTTTGGAGCCACTTTTCAACCAGTTTTTTGGTCCCTCACCGATATCTATTCTTGTCCTTCAAAGCGAAGAATTCCCTCACTGAAGCATCTATCTCCTCTTGGTTGTTGAAGCATTTTGAGAACAAAAAGTGACTCATGGATTGGAACTAGTAAAGATCCGAGAGATCTTGGTGTGACATCAAATCAATTCCATCAAATTTCAGTTTATTCTAGGTTGTTCAAGCATATGAGATTTTGTAATCTTGCTGCAGAAGCACTCACTTCCTGTTCAGCAGTGATAGATATATTTGCCACTCAATGGGTAAGTCCACTCTCGCTGTTCAAAGTACAGATTGGAATTAATGATTCAACTGTCTGCAGTGAACTTATTGTAATATGTCGGCTACTCAAATCTAAATTCCTCTGTGAAAAAACACATAGTCACCTGTGAGGTCAGCTAACAAAGTTGTTTTTTTTTTTACCCCTACTGGAAACAAGAGCTCTGATATCAACAGTAGATGTCATTCTTATGTGATGAGTGAATTTCTGTTGTCCTACAGGACTTTTTTTGAGATAAATTAATTCTGGGCAGATTAATTCCTAATTACAGGATAAAATGTGTAGCATTTAAAAACCCCTCTTGGTAGTATAATGAGATATCCTATTAATACTTAAAAGCGAGACTTTCTATCTGTAACAAAACAGAATTTTCTTCTCTCAGACTATTTAATACACTGCCCTTGCATTTAAAAGAGGTGTAGGTAGCATAATGGTTATTATCATATGAAATAAACTCAGTGAACCATGTTCAGATCTTCGACAAGATCACTTACATTTCAATTCATGACAATGCCCTTGAAAAAAGCATGGATCAATGTATGTAAATAGTAGGACAGACTGAATTCTTCTGCCATAGTAGGGTAACCATTTTGGAGAAGATAAATTTTAAATTAAAACCTGCTGAACTCTACTTAGAAATTGATCTTAAGTCACATGGTTAACGTGTTTGATAGATATAACCTAAAATTTTTGTAAATTGAATATTCATTATATTTATATTTCATTTTGATGATAGCCTTATTTCCTGGGTATCCTTATTTTCTTTTTCAAAACTTTTGACTTGCCTAAGTATCTCTGATACATTGACAACACATTAATTTTTTACTCTAAAAACATTTAAATATCATATATCAGTGACAGACTAAACAAAATACAACCTCTGGCAAGATATATGAACTCACCACTCTTAGAAAATGTTTCTTCCGTTATTTCTAATCCACAAAAAATAAACTAAGTACAAATCTCAGATAAACCTATTTTATTTAATTTATTTAAGTCTTCTAGCTTCATGGAATACATTTCACATCAATTAAGATAATTTAATTTTTGATTAATGACTGAGACTTTTTCAAAACAAGACAGAGGAACAAATTAAGGCATCAAAAATTTTGATGGCTCAGTCAGCTGAGGCTGCAGAATACACTGATTGCATCTCTGCTGAGGGGTAAGACTCCCCCAACAAGTGTCCTGTGGCCCAGTTGGCTGAGGCTGTAGAATACACTGATTGCATCTCTGCTGAGGGGTAAGACTCCCCCAATGAGTGTCCTGAATATGACACAAAATAATCGGATGGTGCGGCCCCAGTAAGGCTGGAGCTTTGGTGAATGCAGAGTACCTATTCACTGCCATTGCTCTCAGGTCCACTCTGATGGGGTCCTATTTATGAGTCATATTGAACTTATGCTAAACGGAACTGTTGACATTTAAACTGTGTGAAAATAAGACTGTACTTATACTAAACTGAATTGTTTGAAACTTTTATCAAAATGACTTAATTCAACATTAAATGACCCAAAAAGGGTTCATAGGCCGTAAAACAAAAACCAACCAACCAACCAACCCAACAAATAAGTTTTGAGAAAAAACTTATGGAACCACCAACAAGAATTCTTCTTACCTGAGAGAAAGTTTGGCAATCAAATAAAAAAGCTTTTGTCTCAAATGTGTGCTTAGTTTATTTTTTATGAATTAGAAATGTTTTCAAAGTCCATATGTTTTGCCAATGGTAGTAGAATCAACTTTAGATCACACCTAAATAGAAACTAAAAATTCTTTACATTTTCTAGATACTTTACTAATTAGAATTAACGATAAATTACAATTAAAAGTATACTGAAAATCAACCAACAAAAATTGATCACATTTTTACTAATCACAAGAAAGAAAAAAACAACAACAAAAAAAAACACGATAATAATTTTGTATTTGATAATTTGATTAACCAGAACTCAACACGTGCATTTGTTTTTTCTGTCTCAACAGATTATTTCAATCCTTCTTTCTCTTTCACTCATTAGTTGATTTTAATCATAACTGTAGACTCACTTAAAAGCCATCAAAGGCAACCATGAAGTTTGATGTCATGTTACACCCTATTTATAGAATTTATAACATGATTATTCACAAAGCAACTGAATAACAACAGCAAAGGAACACCCAGAGATTTTTTTTTAAGTTCTAAAACCATCAACCTAAAAGAAAAGAACTTCTTTTTTTAACAATTCTTTTGGAAGATTTTAGTTTAACTCAAGAATTTTGCTCTTTTGTTCATTCAGTTTTGAAATTTACCCTGAAGGTACGAGTGTTTAACAATATATTTTATATCTTAATATCCTGTTCTGTTCTTTCACTTCAAAGCTATAAAAAAAATCATGATAGAAGAGAAAAAGAAAAAGAAAATAAGGATACCCAAGAAATAATGCAATTATTAAAACAAAAAAAAGACATGAGAAATCATGAAAAATCATAGAATCATGAAATAAAAAATAAAATGAAAAAAATAATAAATAAATCATGAAAAATCTTTAAAAATCATGATGGAAGAGGAAAAGAAAAAGAAAATAAGGATACCCAAGAAATAAGGCTATCATTATAATAAAATATTGATATAATGACTATTTAATTTATAAAACATTTAAGTTATATTTATCCAACACCTTCACCATGGACAGCATGTGGCTTAAGAGGAATTTCTAAGTAGAGTAAAGCTGGTTTTAATTCTGAATTTATCTTCTCCGAGATGGTTACCCTACAACGACAGAAGAATCCAGTCCGTCCTACTATTTACATACAGTAATAGTGCATTCATAGATCCGTGCCCTTTTCAAGAGCTTTGTTATGAATTGTAATGTATGTGATCTTGTCCAAGATTTGAACTTGACTCACTAAGTTCATTTCCTATGATAATAACCATTATGCCACCCACACCTCCAATGAAGCAATTAGCAATCTTTTCTTTTTTTTTCCTCTTTCAATATTGATATGATTTTCTTTTCAGATTTTAATTAGATGATGATTTAATTACATTACTTAGCATTTTTATGCATTTTCCTTCAAGCATTTAGGCTATTAGGTTGTAAACATCTAAACTTTTGGAAGATTTTGTTTTGGTTTAACACTTTTAGAACATGTAACTACCAAAATTCCAAATGACATGGCCATTCCCCACTATTTCCAAAAAGGTAATTTTAAAAGAAAGACTCAAGGATGCATTATGTTTTCAAAAATGTGCGCCCCCCCCATATATTGACAGATCAACAGAAAGAGAACCATGTTACAATAAGGTATAGCCCATCAAAATATGACTATAACCCATTAAAACATAACTATAACTTATCTAAATTTAACTATAACTTATCAAAATATACCTATGACCCATCAAAATATAACTATAACCCATTAGAGTATAACTATAATCCATCAAAAAATAATTATAACACATTAAAATATCACTATAATCCACCAAAATACAACTTTAACCCATTAAAGTATGACTATAATCTACCAAAATATAGCTATAAACCATTAAAATATAACTATAATAAAATATCTATATTTTGAGTTATTGTCATAATAACTCAAAATATAAATATTTTATTCTCAATCCTCGAATTATAAATATAATGCTCAAAATATAATTAGAACTTATCAAGATATTAGTATAACCCATTAGAATATAGTTATAACCCATCAAAATATAATTATAATCCATTAAAATATAACAATAACCCATCAAAATATAATTATAACTCATTGAAATATAACTAGAACCCCTACAAAATATAACTATAATCCATCAAAATATAATAATATCTAATCAAAATATAAATATAACCCATCAAAATATAATCATAACCCATTAAAATGTCCCTAGTAAGCTGGCTCCCTTTTAAATAGCTACTAAACTGAGGGAGCTATTCCTTTCCTTGGATTGCTCCACTTTACCTTTGATAAGTGCCTTATATTGCTGAGTGTTAAGCAAGGAGGTATCAAGTACCATTTTTAAAGTCTTTAGTATGACGCGACCTGGGATTGAACCCTGGTCTCCCAGACCATTGGCAAACGCTCTACCCACTACCCCTCAAAATATTACTAAAGCCCATCAAAAATAGCACATTGTCGTTTATTAGGACAATATACATAAAAGGACTTTTAACTGAATGAAAATTTTGTGAGGTTTGAACATCATATTTCAATCATCTAAATTCTCAATATAATGTAATTAATGATGAACTGTTAATTAGAATCCTTCCTAAATAGAAAGATCAATGCAATCAGGGACAACTGTTACAAAGGAAATAAGTTCTCTTTATATTTGTATAGACAGTACAGGCCATAAATAAGTACACTTCAAAAAATCTTTTATGAAAATTAATTTTCTTCTGAATCAAAAATACCCAGAAATCCTTACAGCACTGAAAAAATGAGTAAATCACTTTTTAAAGTGATTTACTCATTAAAACTTTGTAATCAATGATAGAATTATTTAAATATATATAAGTTTTAATTTTATTTTTAGTGACAGGGTTTCACTATTGAAGAGTTTGGTAATAAATAATACCTAATAATTTCTGCTTTGATTGTATAATGTTCCACAAGAAAAATGAAATTTTGGTATATTTCATTAAGAAGAAAATTAACACTTTTTAAAAAAAATTGTTAACAATTGTTATTTATGGATGTATCTAACCACAGCAAAAAGGGCAAATTATACCAAGATTTTGATTACAGCACATTATTCAAAATGCTTTAATTTAGAGAATAAAGCCTTTTTCCTCTCCACTTTATAACTGAATAATAATTTTGAGATGTCTACTGCTATATGGATGCACTACATGGATGCTAACTAAACGGCTGGAGAAGAAACTAGACGGCAATTACATGAGAATGTTGAGAGCAATATTGAACAAGTCCTGGCAACAGCACCCCACGAGACATTAACTATACGGCCACTTGCCTCCCATCACGAAAACTATACAAGTTAGATGAACCAGACACGCAGGACACTGCTGGAGAAGCAAGGGCGAGCTCATAAGTGATGTACTCCAATGGACCCCCACATATGGCTATGCAAAAGCAGGACGACCAGGTCGAACTTACATACAGCAGCTATGTGAGGACACAGGATGTAACCCTGAAGACCTGCCAGAGGTGATGAATGATAGGGAGAAGTGGCGAGAGAGGGTCAGGGATATCCGTGCTGGCGGCACAACATGATGAGGATGAATGTGATTGATTGAATAATTTTAATAGCATGTCAACCAGCGGGGCATTATTTTCAGCCTAGAGGTTAGGGAATTGCATTCATTGTACTTTGTATTTACTTTTTTTGTGCACTGTTATATTTAGTGTTATTGTCTAATACAAATAATTTGCAGACAGTTCTTTCTGACCCATAGATGTGACCCTAACAGATACAACCTCTCCTAGTCAGAGTGGATCTGAAAGGAATGGTAATGAATGAGTGACTCCACTCTCACCAGAGTTTTAGCATTTTGTATAGATGCACTTTAGTGTCATACTCAAGACACACATTGGCCTAATGAGTAGAGTGCTTGCCAATGGTCCAGGAGACCAAGGTTCAATCCCTGGTCGAGTCATACCAAAGACTCAAAAAAATGGTACTTGATGGGCCTTGCTTAACACTCAGCATTATAAGGTACGCATCAAGGGTAAAGTGGAGCAATCCAGGGAATGGAGTAGCATCCCCTCTACACCTTGGTGTAGAAGCTATTGAAAAGGGAGCTTTTGGGTCACCCTCAACTACGACAACTCACCTCCATGCAAATAGAGTGGGTGTCCTCGTGGTGTAATGGTTAAAGCGATGAACTGCGGAATCGTAGTACGCGAGTTCGTACTCCAGTCGCGCTATTATGTTCACTTTCGGGCAAATACCCTTGGGAAAGGTATGAACCCCCTTATTCTCCCTCCAGCTATGGGTAAATAGTAGGACGGACTAGGTTCTTCAGCCTTGTTGAGGCAACTAGTCTAGGAGAAGGAAAACTCTGAATTCAAACCTGTTAAACTCCGCTTAAAAATTGACCTTGTGTCATATCCTGCCCGAGCGGAGGGGTTGGTAAATAGTACCTCCATGCAAATAGAGTAAGCATACTCTAAGTCCCTCTGACAAGGCAGTTTTGATATAATAGGAATGAAGATGAAATGTTAATTAAAATCCTTCATTTCTTTCTAAATTGAAGCACTGTCATCATAAACCAATGTAAAAATCTGTGTATAAACCCAATCCTTCAGCCATGTCCAGGATGTGACACATGGTCAATTTTTAAGTGGACTAATGCTGCTTTAAATTCAGAGTTTTTCTTCACCTTTACTGGTTGTCATACCATGGCTAAAGAACTCAGTCTGCCCCACTATTTACCAATACTTAGGGAAAGAACAGAAAGATGCATGCCATTAATGCGAAGTGAAAAACAAACAGCTTCATCCAGGGTTTGAACCCAGGTTGCCGATTCCATTTCCTGTGATGATAACTGTTACAGTAAGTGTTCCAGCAAGTCAATGTAGTCATATATTGTGCAGATTTAACTTAGTCATAAATTGGACTGGAGTTTGCTTTATTCTCCAAAGCCTTTTCAGGGCATTACATATAGAAACGTCTGGCCAAGACATATTTCTGTGATGTTATTTTGATATACTAATATTTTATTTTCCGAGAAAGATTGATGCACTTTACCATTATGATCACTCTTGTAAAATCCACAATCCTCACAAGGTCTATGACTAACCATGTTTTGCTCAAGAACAAGATATATGAAGTGCTGTAGTGGATGGAAAAGCCAAGCAGGATGTTGGGTCATTTTTAGTTTATTGCCTGAGTTATTTTTGAAGGTAGAAAATGAATAAGTATTCAGCAAGTTGGTGTTAATGCCACTCTGGTGAGAGCTCCTAAAAATAATAATATGACACAGTAGTGACCAGAAATAGTTGGGATGATACAGTGGTCTACAGACACTAATCTGTCTTACCTTGCACTCTTCCTTTTATATGTTCAGTCATGGCTGCATTTCAAATGAGGCAAAAGCTGCTTGGTAAAACAAACATGCACACACACACCCACACACACACACATGGATGCACACACACACACACACACACACACACACACACACACACACTCACATACACACACAAAAATACGCACATGTATGCACGCACATGTACACACACACACATATATGCACACATGCATGTATGCACACACACATACACACACACGCATGCACACACAAACACACACACATGCACGCATGTATGCACAAACATACACATACACACAGGCATGCACTCACACACACAAGCACACACACACACACACACACATATGCACACACACACACACACAGGCGCAAGCACACACAAACACACACACACACGCATGCATGCACTAACATACATATGTACACAGGCATGCACTCATACACACACAAACACACACACACACACACGCATGCATGCACTAACATACATATATACGCATGCACGCACACACACATACACAGACACACAAACACACACTCACACAAACACACACACAGGCATGCACACACACACACACACATACACACACACATGCATACACGCACGCATATACACACACACACAGAAACACACGCATGCATGCACAAACACACAGACACACACACATACACACAAACAAGCACAAACATACACATGCATGCACACACACACACACACACACGCATGCATGCAAACACGCACACATATGAACATACACATATACCCATGCATATACATGCATACATGTACAAACACTCTCAAAACAAATCAACTGGGCTCAGAATATACTGGTTTTATTCTCTGCACAGAGGTAAGACTCCCCCTACCCCAACAAAAAAGGAGTGTCCTGAGTGTAACACTGAACTACATCTAATGGTGAGGCTCCAGTTCTTGAGACCTGAGGAGTGTGGAGTATTCCTTCACTGCCATTACTCCCAGGTCTACTCTGACTCAAAGTGGTAGTACCTGTTAAGGTCCCTTTAATGGGTCAAATGGATTTGTTTAAAAATTATTTGTATTCAATAGGGCTGTGTGCAAAATAAAAAAATCTTAAGAAACTACTACCCCCAAAAATTTCAACATGAATGTACAATGAACATGATTCCCTAATTTTTTATCAGCATAAAATATCCCCTGACAGGTTTACATGCCATAAAAACCATCACTCTGTTGACACACTCATAAACACATGAATGCATATACACATAATTGCACACTACCATTTATACACATATAAACATATACACACATCTGAACACTTGCATGCATATAAAACTGTATGCACATACATATAGTCGCATGGATATGCACAAACACATTTACGCACACATAAATTCAAGCATATGTGTGTGTACACATTAATGCAAACTTATATCTATATTCATAAAAATGCATGCACACAAACACATGCACATATATACAGATGCAAATTTCATTAAACATAATAGACATTTTATGCCTACATATTCTCTTTTGGATCCGTTCGAATTCCTGTATTACTTTTATCGTATTCAGGGGGGAATTGATTTAGGTATTGTCCATAGTTGTATGTATCCCTAGTACTTTCTGCCCGACTTTGGGCCATCATCAGGGGAGAATCTGTTACAAAAGTGATGTAACTTTTGTTTTAGCATATCACGACTGTGTAAGGGCGTCTTTGCTGTTAAAGATTATAGCGTTTGCTTTTAAATGTAATTCTGTAAATAGTGCCAGTAGCTAAAGACATTTAAGTACGTTAACACTGGTTTGAAAATTAATTCTATTAAGTGCTGGTTGCAGGTTTCTAATATATAGTGCTTCGAGAATCTGAAGTTTTTGTTTATTATTTTGATGTTCGAGTATTGTTGTGTTGTCAGTCACTTTTGTAACAGATTCTCCCCTGATGATGGCCCAAAGTCGGGCAGAAAGTACTAGGGATACATACAACTATGGACAATACCTAAATCAATTCCCCCCGAATACGATAAAAGTAATACGGGAATTCGAACGGATCCAAAAGAGAATATGTAGGCATAAAATGTCTATTATGTTTAATGAAATTTGCATTAACGAAGAAATGCTGCCTAAATATACATATATACAGATGCATACATATGTACACATGCATGTACACTGACATAAATACATGCATTGCATACATATACACATTCACAAAACACACACCCACATGCACATACATATAAAGAAACATACACACATGCATACACACTCATGAATATATGCATATATATATATATATATATATGAATATATCCAAATACACATACATAATTACACAGACACACATGCACATACACAAAAATAACATGCATAAACACATGGAAACACACGCCCATATACATGTATGCATATATACACGTAAACACCTGCATCCACATACATATACACACATATGTGCACATACAAAAACACTCAAAAACACACACATATACATGCATGCATAAACAAACACAAAAACTACATCCACATACATATGCATGCAGAAACACACATATACTTATATACTCATGCATATACACATACAAAAACACATGCATCTACATATACATGCATACATTGGCATACATACATAAATACACAAAACACATACACACATATACATGCATTACACACATATAAATACATGCATTGACATACACATGTACACATATACCCACATATATAAACACACAAAAGCACACACACATTTATGCATACATATATGTACACATAAACAAATGAATCCATATATACATGCCCATATATACACATATGCATAAACACACAAACACACATACATATACCTACATACATATACACATACACAAGCACATGCGTCCACATACACATGCATAAACACACATATATATATTTGCCTAGTTGGTAGGGACTGTAGAATACACCGACTGCAACTCTTCAGAGGGATAAGATCCCTCAATGAGTGTCCTGGATATGACACTAGACAATCTAATGGTGAGGTTCCAGGGATGCTGGGGCTTTAGTGAATATGGAACACTCCTTCATTGCCATTGCTCCCAGGTCTACTCTGGGCTGGAAGTGTAGCACCTGATAGGGCCCTATCTATGAGTTGAATAGAACTAAACTGCATATTTATGCTAAACTGAATTGTTAGAAATAGAACTGTTTGACTAAACTGAATAGCTTGAAATAGAAATATTTTTGACAATTAAACTGTGTACTTACATTTAAACTGCGTACTTATGCCAAACTGAATTGTTTGAAATGGAACTGTTTTTGACATTGAAACTCTACTTACACTAAACTGAATTGTTTAATATAGAACTGTTTCACATTTAACTGAATGCAAACAAAATCTACACTTATACAAAGTTGAATTAGCTCTGATCAACTAAACTGAATACCTTAAAATAGAAATGTTTTTGATGATCAAACTGTTCTCATACTAAACTGAATTGTTTAAAATAGAGCTGATTATTCATATAAAAATGGATTTGGCATTAAATAACCTACTATGGTTGATATGCCATAAAACACAACCAACCAATGCATATACATATACACTCATGCATATACACATACACAAACACATGTATTCACATACACATGCACACACAAGTAAACACACATGATCATGTGCACACATATACACACATGCATAAACACACACACACATACATATACCCTCATGCTTATATAGCTACCATGTTTCAGCTATTGTACCCTCTGGCCTTCTTCAGCAACCTCTCATAGTGAGTAACATTCAGGAAAAGACAAGATAAGCTCATTTACACAAACGGAAACATTTGATATGTACATAATATACATGCAAGAAATATTGAAAAGAATAAACAAATGAATCCCAACTGATGAAAATATACACATATTGTTCAATGATCAAGTATTATGTAAAAGTGGGTACAAAAATTGAAGATGAATAACTTGATATTGGTGGATTGTGAAATGATTAGAGCCCTGTTGGCTTTACAGTTCAATGGCTGGGCAGGAGAGAACTTTTCTACTGTTCATAAAACAGAGGCAAAAGAGGGTGAGAAAGTTTTTTCTGAGATTGTCATGTGACGGTGCATGAGCAACCTAATAGACATGTCCATTCCCCAAGGGAGACAATTATTTATTGTCTCCCTTTAGATCTTTCAAGCAACCATCTAGAATATTCACTTGTATAGAACTGAAACACTTTCATCTAAACAGCGAAGGAGGCTGGATGCAACTTACACCTATCTACTTTTAAAAAGCTCAAATTATAAGCTAGGGAGGGTATAAAACCCAAAGAGAGAGCTACAAAGACCTGCAGCATTTTTCAGGTATTTGTCAAAGGAGAGTGAGATTTGCTAAACACTGTCATCAAGGCACCAATGAAACCATCTCTTCTTTGGTCCTCAGGAAACTACAATCTCTTACCAGCAAGACAAGTAGTAAGCTGTCATATCCAGATGTCGTTGCCAGCAATTCTGCCATTAAAGTCCAGGATTTAGTTTTGCATAATAGACCTACTTGGAAATCTGTGGCTAAGCCCCTATCAGTTGAGACTAATGGTTGATTATGATCATGATCATGATCATGATGACACTAAAAAGAAATTGATTTTTATCATTCATTGATACAAGTGACATCTTCTAGCTGACAGCTGTATTGTGAAAATATTATGCAGAAGAACAAAGCATGTGTAAAAATAAATGCTGTAATCTTATAAATACCTTAATCCAAATAAATACATGGATAAAATATTCAACAGAATGAAAGAGAAATAAAACATGAAAACTAATTTGGTTGACTGTTTATTATGACATTTCAATCTGTACAAGCTTAAAGTTTATGTCAGCAAAACTTCAAAATGTCTTAAAAAGTGCATATATGAACATGGCTATGCTTTAAAAACGGGTGATAATTTAACTGCACTTGTCATACATCAATTTGAAACAAAAGAGTTTTAGATGTGGTCCGGCCAATAGAAAATACACTAGAATAAGAGTATTGAATGCCAAGAGGATTATTTTGAAGAAGACCAATGTTTAATTGATTGTTCATTAATTTCTTAGTAAATACAGCTTCAGTTTTTCAACACACTTTGTAGATTTAAAGTTAGTTCTTCAAGCTGGTAATGTAAAATCCTTATAAAGCATGATTGTTTAGTTAAGCCAAATAATAAAGAAAAAACAAAAATGTTAAAATTAATAAATCTCTTTGATATCACTCATTTGAAATGAGGAATATTTCTTCAGAAATCTCTATTCTGTCATTTGAATTTATGTTTTATCATAGCGTTTATTGTTAGTAACGGTTTAGTTTGGTTTAGTTTGATTTGGTTTCTTTGTTTAATGGCATATTAACCTTTGTAGGTTATTTAATGCCAAAGCTACTCTCCTAGAAGAACAGTAGTGGTACTATTTAACCCATAGCTGGAAGGATAAGGGGGTTCATACCTTTCCCAAGGGTATTTGCCCGAAAGTGGCCGTAATAGCGCAACTGGAGTACGAACTCGCTTTCTACAATTCCGCAGTCCATCGCTTTAACCATTACACCACGAGGACACCCCCTAACGGTTTAGTGCAAATCTTTAACTGATTAACAAAGATAGTAAAATAATAAGTAGCCAACCAAGTCTTCATCTGTTACTTGACATAGACAGGTACTTAAGCTAGTATATATATATGTATTTCCTGCTTGGCTACTTTTGTTATAACTGGAAAAAAAAGCAAATAATTAACCAAAATATTGCAAAACTTTTGACTCATCCTTGCATAAACATTTGACAAAATTGGTTTTTATATCTTATCGCTTTTCCATATCATAATCCAGATTTATATAAAACTAAATATCACAATCTTATAAATACAATAATCTCTTAATCTTACTTATGAGATTTCTTTGATTTGGTTTTGTTTTATGGCACATCAACCATAGTAGGTTATTTAATGCCTAATCCATTTTTATACATATGAACAGTTCTATTTAAAACAATTTAGTTTAGCGTAAGTACAATTTTTTTGTTTACACAGCTAAATGTAAAGATTCTATTTCAAACAATGCAGTTCAATGTAAAGACACAGTTTAAATGTAAAAACAATTCTATTTCAAAAAAATTCAGCTTCGTACAAGTACACAGTTTACTTCTATTTGACCCATAGATAGAACCCAATCCAGTGCTACCACTCTGGGCCAGAGTGAACCAGGGAGCAATGGCAATGAAGGAGTACTCTGCATTTCCCAAAGCTCCAGCATTACTGTAGCCTCACCATCAGAATGTTTAGTGTCATATACAGGACAATTATTTGGGGAGTCTTACCCCTCTACAGAGATGCAGTCAGATTGGGCCATTTCTCATTAGAGCATAGCAAGAATTACTATATATATATATATATATATAATAAATATATATATATATATATATATATTTAATTCATGGAATTTAAATAAATATATATATCTACTATATATTCATTTATTATGATAATATAATAGCTCTATCCTAGATATTGAGCACTCTCCATATTATATTGCACTTGGTTTGACACAAACCCACAAAGTGATTTAGTGATAACCAACACTGTTATAATATATATATATATATATATATATATATATATATTGAGAGAGAGAGAGAGAGAGAGAGAGAGAGTCAATATCAATTTCAATCTTAATCTTCTCTACTGGTCCAATAACCGGAATGCATTGAGCATGAATATCCTCAGAGAGCCCACCCCTCTATAGGTCTATAACTGGTTTGAATCAAGACATTCTCTTCTAGACTGGTTGCTCTACTAACATTAAAGAGCCAAGTCTATTCTATTATTCACTTATAGTTGGAGGGAGAATATTTGGATTTAAACCTTTTCAAAGGATATTGCAATGTGAAATGTAAACAGCTTCATCGAGGATTTGAACTCTGGTTGCTGGGTCCATTTCCTATGACATTAACTGTCATGCCACAAACACTTCCATATAAACAAAAAAAAAACAAATACCAGAAACTTACAGTATATGCTATTATGTATTTGTATCAAACAATCAATTACATGGATTCTGGCAAGATTAATAATTAAACAAAACGATATTCCACTTTGTGAGAGCTTCAAACGGAATAACAAAAACTTGTCTTCGGCATTCACTAATTGTAATTAATTTACCATTTAATTGTAATTTGTAACTAACAGTAAATCACTTTACACAAAGCATTATTATTTTTAAATCCTTTAATTCAAAACTTAAACAATAATTATAAGGCCAATTTTGGACCTTTCTTTTGTTTCCCACTATTTAATGTTTCATAATGATCTACACATCTAATTAAGGGTTGTACTCAGTATAATGGTGATTGTTGTAAGAAAATGGAATCAGTGACCCAAGTTCAATTCCTGGACAAGGCTGTGGACATTTCAGTTTGTGCTAATGCCCTTAGGAAAGTTATGAAACCACCTGTTTTTTCCAAGCTATGTATAATAAGGCAAATTGGGTTCTTTAGCCTAATTGGCACCACCATTCAAGGAGAAGGAAAACTCTAAAGTCAAACCAGTTTAAGCCACTTAAATATTGACTTTGTATCATATAGAGGAGGGGTTGGGTAAATATATATATTCCTAATTATGTTGATGTGACAACCTCATAAAAGTTGTAGAATTCTGCTATATATTTCCTAGTATCGAAGAGTTTTTTGAAAACATTAGATAGTGCAGATGGATAACCTACCGGAATGAGTGTCCTGGATATGGCACTAAACTATCTGATGGTGAGGCTCCTGTAATGCTGGAGCTCTGGGGAATGCAGAGTAACTCTTAATTGCCATTGCTCCCAGTTTCACTCTTGCCCAGAGTGGTAGCACCTGAAAGAGTCCAATCTATGGGTCAAATAGAATTGTTTGAAATCTGAACTGAGTGCAAATAAATGATTTATGCTAAATTGAATTATTTAAAAAGAACTGTTTGATCCTTTAACAGTGTGTAAATAAATGACTGATGTTTAATTGAATTGTTAGTAATACGTAGCAATACTTGGAACCATTTAACTTTGACCTATGCTGAATTAAATTATTAGAAATAGAACTGTTTGATCATTGGACTGTGTGTAAATAAATGACTGATGTTTAAATGAATTTTTAGTGATACATAACAATAATTTTGACTCATGCTAAATTGAATTGTCTCAAATCGAACTGTCTGACCATTTAACTATGTATGAATAAATGACTGATGTTAGTGATACATAGCAATATTTGGAACCATTTAACTTTGGCTTATGCTAAATTAAATTGTTGGAAATAGATCATTTAACTCTGTGAAAACAAATGTTTGATGTTTAATTCAACTATTTAACTTTGTTGACTTATGTTTATAAATCATATATATTTAATATATATGAATAAATGGGATTTGGCATTAAATAACCTACAATGGTTGATATGCCATAAAATAGTAGGACAGACTAGGTTCTTTAGCCTTGGTGAGGCAACTAGTCTAGGAGAAGGAAAACTCTGAATTCAAACCTGTTAAACTCCGCTTAAAAGATTGACCTTGTGTCATATCCTGCCCGAGCGGAGGGGTTGGTAAATATGATATGCCATAAAACCCACCCCCAAAAATCATATATATCTAATATATTTGAATAAATGGAATTTGGCTGATATGCCATAAAACCCAACCAAACGAAATCATATATATTCAATATATGTATAAAGAGCATTTGGCATTAAATAACTTACAATGGTTGATATGCCATAAAACCCAACCAAATCAAATCATATATGTTTAATATACATGTATTAAGAGAATTTCAGTTCAATAAAACAGTTCTAATTTAAACAATTCAGTTTAGCATAAATATGCAGTCTTGTTCTATTTAACCCATAGATAGGGCCCTATCAGGTGCTACCACTCTGGGCGAAAATGGACCTGGGAGCAATGGCAATGAAGGGGTGCTCCGCATTCCCCCAAGTTCCAGCATCACTGGAACCTCACCAGCAGATCGTTTTGTGTCATATCCAGGCCACTCATTTGGGGTGAGGGGTCTTACCCCTCAGCAGAGGTGCAGTCAGTGTATTTTGCAGCCCCAGCCGACTGAGCAACTTGTTCCAATCAATGGAACATTTCCTACACTCATGATGCTTGAGGAAGTTTCAGTGAAGGAGTTCTTCACCTCGAACGACAAGAACTAGTGTCAGCATGGGATCCAAGAACTGGCAGAAAAATGCAACACTCCCTTTTATTTAGAATGCCAGGCTGTTTTTGTTGTAACTTGAAGAATAAAGCAAATTGTAAAAGTAAGTAAAGTTGACGACCGAAGTCGAGGGTTACCCGAAGGCTCCCTTTTCAGTAGCAACTACACCAAGGTGTAGAGGAGGGTGCTACTCCTTTCCCTGGATTGCTCCACTTTACCCTTGATCCACACCTTATAATGCTGAGTGTTAACCAAGGAGGTTTCAAGTACCATTTTTTTAGTCTTTGGTATGACTCAACCTGGGATTGAACCCAGGTGTCCCGGACCCGGGGTACTCATAAATATTGCAAAACTTTTGACTCATCTGAGCATAAATTCTTGACAAAATTAGTTTTTATGTCTTCTTTCTTTTCCATATCATAATCAATGTTTGTATAAAAATAGATACCATAATCTAATAAATACCATAATCTGTTAATCTTTCTGATTAGAGGATAGCAACAAAAGCAGCATATCTCTTTAGATGGATTTATGTAGCAATAATCTTATGACAGGGTTTATCTAATTATCCTATAACAGGAGCAGCCCCAGCCGCATATGTTATTACGTACAAAGTGTGTCCAGAAAGAAATCAAACTTTTATTGCAGTTTACTAATGAGATGTTTTGGTTTGCTTCTTTTGAAATGGCATATCAACCTCCATGAGTTAGCTTATCCTTGCAGGACAGTAGTGGTACAACAAGAGGTTTCACAATTTTTTAAACAAAATGATTAAATTAAGCATTGTCAAATAGGAATAAAGAGAGACTGTAGCAATTGAACACCAATCACCAGTAAATGAAAATAGCGAACCTCCAGATTGAGCTGCCATGCCATTAGAATGAACAATTAGTCGGTAGGCTTGTTAGAGTGGAGGACCATTAATCAGAAGGATATTTAACGAAGTGGATTTCTTTGAGAGACGGACTTCAGTGAGAGAAAGACTTCAGTAATAGCTTGGCCAGTACACTCTCGGTTCAAAGCGATTCTCTTATTGTTCTAGGCAAGACTACAGTTCTACGGTTGCCCAGTCAGCTGGGGCTGCAGAATGCACTAACTGCTTTTCTGCAGAGAGGTAAGACCCCACCCCACCCTCACGAGTGTCCTGCATATGACACTAAACTATCTGATGGTAAGGCTCCAGTAATGCTGGAGCTTTGGGGAATGCAGAGTACCTATTAATTTCCATTGCTCCTAGATCCACTCTGGCCTGAAGTGGTAGCACCTGATAGAGTCCTATCTATGTGTCAAATAGAACTGATCTGTGTAATTATACTAAACTGAATTGCTTGAAATTGAACTGTTTTGACATTTAAGCTGCGTACTTATGCTAAACTGAATTGTTTGAAATGAAACTGTTTTTGTATGCTAAACTTAATAGTTTGAAATAGAACTGTTTTGACATTGAAACTGTGTGTAAACAAAAACCTATGCTTATACTACTCTGAATTTTTTTAAATAAACTATTTGACTAAACTGAATAGCTTAAAATAGAAATGTTTGTGACAATTAAACTGTGTACTTATGTTAAACTGAATTGTTTGAAATAGAACTGTTTATTTGTATAAAAATGGATTTGGCATTAAATAACCTACAAAGATTGAAATGCCATAAACCCAAATAAACAAACAAACTCGAGTGTTACAGATAGTAACAATCTTTCATTTGTCTTATTTTATGTTTAGTGTCTTAATTTTGGTTGGAACTTTTGTTAAGTTTTCAGTCAATTATTTCTTCTTTTGATGCAAATGTGAGGCTCAATTCAAGGACCACAAATGGCAGATTAATGGAAATTACATTTATTGGAAAGTAACCAGATAATATTTCAGATTCTGCATCCAGTTAGTCTCAAATGTGAACCAAAATTGTCACGAGGAACCCAAGAGTGCATGCACTAAATGTCTGCTGTTCATTTGAAGGCAATGTTGACTGGGGATGCGGAAAAATCTGGACAGATTTAGACCAATTCTTGAACCCAGAAACCCTCTTGGATTTGTAGGGGTGGTGTATGTTGTATGTATTTTGGTTATTTCAGTGGATATGCATCCATATTTTATGGGTATTGCTCCCAATATTATTTCCTCCACAAATACAACACAAAACTTTACAATCGCGTGAAAAAAATGGAATAGAACACAACAAACATTAAACAACAAACAATTTAATATGCACAAAACAAAATATGAAAACCAATAAAATACATGATGTGTAAATGGCCTTTCAGAAAATAAAGTTTGGCAAGAAGAAAATAAATTTGTTTAAAGGTGTGTGTATGTTCATGTTAACGGAGTCCGTAAATAAGTCATTCTTACTTACATTAAGTTCATGTCTTGTTTTATGATTGTGGCGATAGCGTGTCACGTTGATGAAAGAAGGTTTGTCAGGTTTTTCTTTTGAACATGATTCACGGCCATCTGTAGCTAGGTCATGAACTTTGGTTGCAGAAGAAAAGGAATTTGCCAGACAGAGTATCGGCTACTGCTTTACTGACTTAATGGCTAGGCTTGGTCTTAGTGTAAATGGCTCCCTAACTCTGTATTATTTATACCATAATAGTGGATCAAAGAATCATCCTAAAATTTTGGCGCGTAGACATTTATTGACCAATCAGATTTGTATTTTACTATTTTATTTTCGAGCCTAAATATTTTCTGTTAGTTGACTTCCGATCCTATTTTTCTAGAATGTTCTATTCTATGTTTTTTAGCTGATTGGTTGAAAAATATAAAAATGTAACTTAAATGCTAATGTAGTTTTGATCCTAAATTTCTAGAATGTTCTTAAGTATGTTTTTATTGCTCATTATAAGACTGGAAAAAATGTGTGTCCCATAGATGTTTGGATTGTAATCAAAGACCCAAATAGTAGGGAACCCATTTCTGTATGATTTTCACGAGTGTCATGGGCTTTAAAATTTGACTCCTGTTTGGAAAGCTGTTGAAATTGAACTTTCTTCTGTATTGCCTCCTGCTTGAACAATTTTAAAAGACTTACTTTCATAATACGTCCTAAATTAGAGGATCTTCTGCTCCATTGTCCAAGACATGATTTTGTGATATTTTGTTGACTAATCAAAATGTTTATTTCTCATCAATAATCTGAAAAGAGAAAGAGAACAAAGTCAACACAGAAGATCAATTGTGAAACACCCTGTATTTGACCCTTGCTTAGTTAGCTAGGGCTGTTGAATATACTAACTGCATCTTTACTGAGAAGTAAGACCCCCGGCACACCCACCCACCAATGAGTATCTTGAATATGACACTAAATAATCTGTTGCTGAGGTTCTGGTAATGCTGGAGCTTTTGGGAATGCAGAGTACCCTTTCATTGCCAACACTCCCAGATTCACTCTGGCCTGGAGTGGTCACACCTGATAGGATTCTATCTATGGTCAAATAGAAGTAAATTGTGTACTAATGCAAAACTGAATTGTTTGAAATAGAACTGTTTTTGACAGCAAAAATGTGAACTTATATTAAGCTGAATTGTTTGAAATAGTTCTGTTTTTGTATGCTAAACTGAATTGTTTGAAATAAAACTGTTTTTGACCATGAATCTGTGTACTTATGCTAAACTGAATTGTTTCAAATAGTACTGTTTTTTGACATTGAACCTGTGTGTAAACAAAAAAAATCTATACTTATTCAAAACTAAATTGTTTGAAATAGAACAGTTTATATGTATAAAAATGGATTTAGCATTAAATAATCTACAAAGGATAATGTGCACTAAATCAAACCAAACCAAACAAAACAAAACTGTATTCAATCCATAGCTGGTGAAAGAGATAGAGAAGTTCATAACTTCCCCATAGGAATTGGTCTGAAAGGAAACGTAATAGCATCACTGGAGTTTGAACTTGCTTACTACAATGTTACAATCCGGCACATTAGCCACTAAACCATCAGCATTTCCCCCTAATGTGATGTTTTAGCATGTGAAAAGTTATGTGTACTATATATTGGTATAGTATGTATATATAGAGATATGCATATAGTATTTCCTGTTTGAAAATATCTCTTGGTGATTGCCATATCAACGATCACTGCCGGTCCATTGTAGCTGAGGATTGTGATGCTTGCCATTATACACTTAGTTATGTTGTCAACCATAGAGCCATCCCCAACAACAAAAGGTTTAGGAGGAAGAACTACAACATTATGTCATCAAACCCTGACCAGATCTTCAGATGTAGCTGCATGCCAGCAATAAGCATGGATAACCTCCTTCTTAATTTTCATTCATGAAGCCAAGCCATAATGATATACTATAGAATGAAATATCATGAATTGTAAATATGGTTCATATAAAATCTTGGGCTTTTTGTGTATAGTAAACATACACTGAGTCCAAAATATTGAGTTCATGCATTCAAATAAATAAAAAGTAGTTAATAAAAAATCAAAGTACAAATATAATCAATCAAGTTAAAAAGTTGTTTGTATAGGAATAGCATAATTCTATGAATATACACACACACTCACACCAATATATTTATATATATAAATATAGATAAAGAAAAATAGACAAAACAAAATAATTCAAATTTGACAAATTTATTATGTAAGTCAATGTTGAATGTTTCTATTATAATAACCTTCTTCAGGATTTTAAATTCATGAAAAGTATTGTTAAATTTTTTTCACCTACTTTTTCATTAAACATCCATCGCTATTTTATCAACACTTTTTGTGAACTTAAAGTCTTATTATAACCAAAACGTTCAATATCAACTTTCATTATAAATTCATTAAATTTGGATTATTTTGTTTTTCTTTTCTTCATACTCTCAGATTTAATTTCCTTATTTACTTATATATATATATATATATATATATATATATATATATATATATATATATATTAACATTTTCTTAAAAATTTATAATGATGTACTTATTTATAGTCACTACTGTAGGCAGATGTAGTCTTATTTACTTCCATATATATATATATATATATATATATATATATATATATATATAAGATGATGAAAAGTGATATGACAAATAGGAATATGTCTTTTGTATCATTAATTTTTTGATTGTTCTCAACTAATTGTCAACCTTAGGTCATCACCAAGAGAAAAATTTTCATAATTTTTTATTTTTATTTAGAAAGTTTTTAAAAGAATTGATATGCTATAAGAGAAACAATGACACATAATATCCATTCATTGAATGAAAATTATTTTCTGGTATCTAACTGTCTTCAACTGTCCTTTATATATCTGCTGTCTGGACACCTGGTATTGGGCTCTCCATCTGAGAAGTATTTGTTAAGTATGGGAGTGGGGGGGTTCAAATTAACAGTGATTGGTTGGTTTATTTGCTTATTTAGATGTTTATGCATGTATATATTTATTCATAAAGCAACTTCGTCCGTTTGTTCATCCAGATCTGTATAATACATAAAATCATGTTACCGAAACAACCACTTCTTCCTTCTGCTAATAGAATTCCTTGGTAGCCTGCTATAAAATATAACAAAGGCAGCAGTTTTTTTCCTAATATGGTCATTGTCTTGAGTATGACTCTAAACTGCACACAGTGGTGAGTCTCCAGTTCTGGAACTCTGGACAATTTGGAGTACCTCTTAATTGTCTTTACCTCCTGGTCCACTCTGTCCTGGAGTGGTAGTACCTGTTTGAGTCTGATTTATGGGTCAAGTAGATCTGTCTAAGAATTGTATTCAAGAAGACCATATGAAAAAAAAAAACTCTTTAGAAATAACTAAACAAAAAATGTAAATATGAATGCACAATGAACGCAATTCCCTAACCTCTTGGCATAAATTAACCCTAGATGAGTTTACATGCTATTAAAATCAATCAACTACTATGGTTAGCTAATTTGCTTTAAAAATTCCTTATTCCAAAAAAAAACATTGAAAATGAATATTTTATTATTCATGTTTCTTATTCATCATTTTTTATTTATTGTTCTATTATTTGTTTTGTTATCTATATTCTTTTTTTTTTTGTTTGGTATCATGGCTGAAATGCTGGACAATGGCCTCAAAGTAAGCAAGTCATGCTATTACATTCACTCTTGGACTTATACTTTTAGGCAAAGATATAAACCCCCTTATCCTCTCAGTAATGGGTTAATAGTATCACGGCTGTTCTTCTGCAAGGGAGGCTTCGGCATTAAATAACTCACAAAGGTTTATATATCATTAATTCTTCATTATTTTATCATATTTACCAACCCCTCCGCTTGGGCAGGATATGACACAAGGTCAATTTTTAAGTGGAGTTTAACAGGTTTGAATTCAGAGTTTTTGCTTCTCCTAGACTAGTTGCCTTACCAAGGCTAAAGAACCCAGTCTGCCCTACTATTTACCCATAGCTGGAGGGAGAATAATTGGATTCATACTTTTCCCAAGGGTATTAGTGCGATGTGAAATGCAATCAGTCTTGTCCAGGATTTGAACTCGTGTCGCCGTGTCCATTTCTTATGACGATAACCATTACACCACAGGCACCTCTTCATTATTTTATTATTCATGTTTTATTATTTATCAAAAAGTCATCCTTTCTTTTATTATTTATCTAAAACTTATACTTTTCATCAAGTTCATTTTCATTTTCAGTCTTGTTATTTTAATAACTTCAGTTTTTTTTGTCTTTTTTTGAAGAAGCAATTATTTTGTTGACAACTTTTATAATTATACTTCACTCAAACTTATCAAACTTAATCTCCTCACAAACCAGCAAAAATTAACTGGATTATAAATCAAATCACCTACCAAAGAAGTTGTCGGTTCAACTTAATAAATTTTTCTAAAACAAGATAAACATTTATCTAAAAAATAATATACCATGTATACTGGTGTATTGTGTGACTTTCTGAGATCTAAATTTCAGCCTAATATTCGAGGGTCACACCATATGCAAGAGACAAATTTTGTGAGAGTAAATAACCAAGACAAGGCCAAGGCCAACTGGTTCACCAACAATTTCCAGCTGCAAAAGTCAAAAAATTTCATATAATGATTGCTGGGTTAGCTGAGCTCGGTAGTATTAGTTGAAGATGGACTGGAGTCTTGGTGGTTTGGTTTGGTTTGGTTGCTTTGTTTAATGGCATATCAACCTTTGTAGGTTATTCAATGCCAAAATCATTCTCATAGAAGAACAGTAGTGGTACTATTTAACCCATAGCTGGAAGGATAAGGGGGTTCATACCTTTCCCAAAGGTATTTGCCTGAAAGTGAACGTAATAGCGCGACTGGAGTACGAACTCGCTTACTACGATTCCGCAGTCCATCGCTTTAACCATTACACCACAAGGACACCCCCAATCTTGGTGGTGTGTGAGGTGCAGTGTCTAGTTGGCTATTAGATGCTACACAGGTACTAGTATTGTTGCTATTGGTTACTGCTTATATATCTTCTCTATGTGTGCCATATGGTCATATTTGCATAACACATGTGTGTGCATGCAAATATACATATTCATAAGCCAGCAGTGTTTCTTCATCAAAACATCCCTGAATAATATTCTTCCACTACAATAATATTACAGAGTATCGTAATTAGGACAGTCTTAACAAATTACCTTTCATTACTATAATTGCCGCTGCTCAGCTAAGTCCATCCATCATTTATTTTTTGTTCATAGATGGCTCACACACTGGTCTAATCAGCTGTACTTATATTGCCAAAATACAGTATTTTTGTTAAAATCACTCAAAAAACAGTGAAAAGAAAATATATTTCCGCAAAAACGTACCAAAAACAAAACTCGCATAATACACGTGATATACAATGAAATAATCTTTAGGAGATCCAATTTAAGGGGTTACAGGAGACGTAAGATCAGATGATACTTGACTATGGCAATTATATGTATTTACTTGGCTCATTGGCCTAGCAGATAGAGTGTTTGCCAATGGGCCGGACAACCTAGCTTCAATCCCAGGTCGCGTCATACCAAAGATTTTAAAAATGGTACTTGACACCTCCTTGCTTAACACTCAGCAATATAAGGTACGTATCAAGGTTAAAGTGGAGCAATCCAGAAAAAGGAGTAGCGCCCTCCCTTACATCTTGGTGTAGTAGCTATTGAAAAGGAAGCCTTCTGATCACCCTTGACTACTGTCGCCAACTTTACTTTTTTTTAATATGTATTTACCAATCCTTCTGCATGGGCAGGATGTGACACAAGGTCAAATTTTTAAGTAGAAGTTAACAGGTTTGAATTCAGAGTTTTCCTCCTCCTAGACTGGTTGCCAAACTGTTGTACTCCCTACATAATGGACTCACCCTCCTCCATAAATACATATCGACAAGAGCATCAGACAGGAGTTCACCAATCGGTGTGACACAATCACATGTGATACCATTTGCATAGTGGACGGATAGTCACTACCACACTGGATTCTCAGTTTTCTGCCAACTAACCACTGTTTAACCAGGTTCACTTGTATCTTGTTTCTGTTACTTGAATATATATGTTTTTCTATCAAAACTTCTTGTGCTCTCCGTGTCTTTTTTTGGTCAGCATCACAACACTAACCAAGGCTAGAACACTCAGTCTGCCCAATTGTTTACTCATAGCTGGAGAGAGAATAGTTGGATTCATACCTTTCCCAAGAGTATTTGCACTATGGGAAATGCTGTCAGCATCGTCCAGGATTTAAACTTGTGTTCCCATGTCCATTTCCTACAATGGTAACCATTACGCCATGGCGATTATATATGGTGATTATATACAGTAATTTTACATTTACCAACAAAAATGAGCTACTTACTCCACAAAAAGGGATATTAAATTTCAGCATCTACATTTTTTTTTACTTTTCTTTTCGGCTGGTGTAACTTATATTTAATTAAGTTTGGTTTGCTGTATATGTTGTTATTAATTCACCTAATTTTGAAATAAAAATATTGAAGAGTCATTTATCTCTCAATATTCTCAACTGTTTAAATTCATGCAATGATTATGCTTATATTCAATAGAATTTCCATTGGTGCTTCTATTTTATAGTACTGGTAATAACCCCTTGCCTTCAGATCTTACCCTTGAGATAAATCTTCATTTAAGAAAACAGGAAAAAGATACATAGAGCTTGATCTGATTAGTATAGAGGCTGCTGCACTTGTACAGCTCTGGTTTGGTTTGGTTTGGCTTGGTTTTATGGCATATCAACCATTGTAGGTTATTTAATGCCAAATCCTCTATATACATATATATTAAATATATTTGATTTGGTTTGGTTTGGTTTTATGGTATATCAAACATTGTGGGTTATTTAATGCCAAATCCTCTTTAAACATATATATTAAATATATATGATTTCGTTTGATTGGGTTTTATGGCATATCAACCATTGTAGGTTATTTAATGCCAAATCCTCTCTATACATATATATCAAATATATATGATTTGGTTTGGTTGAGTTTTATGGCATATCAACCATTGTAGGTTATTTAATGCCAAATCTCTTTATGTATATATATTGAATATATAAGATTTGGTTTGGTTTGGTTTATGCATATCAACCATTGTAGGTTATTTAATGCCAAATCTTCTTCATACATATATATTGAATATATATATTATTTTCAACATATTTTGTAGATAACATTCTTAAATGAGCCTAAGCTCTTTTTTACGTACACAGTTAAATGGTTTCAAGTCTTTCTATATCACAGTTACAATTTAACATTATTCATTCAGGCACTACTACTCTGGGCCAGAGGGGACCTAGGAGTGATGACATAGAAGAAAAAAAGTTCTACTTCAAACAATTCAGTTTAGCATAAGTAGACAGATTTTTGTTTACAAACACTTAATGTAAAAACAGTTCAACTTGAAACAATTTGACAGAATTACAGTTTAAATATCAACAGTTCTATTTCAAACAATTCAGTTTTGCATATCCACAAAGTTAAATGATTCCAAGTATTGCTATATATCATTAAAAATTCAATTAAACATCAGTCATTTGTTTACACATAGTTAAATGTAAAAACAGATCTATTTCAAATATATCAGTTTAGCTTTAGTATAGTTTTTGTTTACATTCTGTTAAAAGTAAAAACAGTTCTATCCCAAACAACTTAGTTCAGCATAAGTACTCTGTTTAAATGTCAAACAGTTCTATTTGACCCATAGATAGGACTCTTTCAGGTGCTGGCACTCCAGACAAGAGTGGACCAGAGAGTGATGGCAATGAAGGGGTACTCCGCATCCCTTAATCTCCAAAACTGGAACCTTGCCATCTGATGGTTTAATGTCATATACAGAACACTCATTGGGGAGATCTTACCCATCTGCAGAGATGCAGTCAGTGGACAAGGCAACTACAATCCGGTGTTTTGTCATATCCTTTCATTCTCAAAGAATTGAGATTGGCTTCATAACGTTTTTTATTGGCACTGTTACATTCTAAAGCAGACCTTGTTAATGATTCATAAACCTTATCACAATCAAAAAATAGAATGACTTTTAGACCATTCAAAGTCACAATCTGATTGGTGGATATAGTGGTTGTACCATATTCACAATTAACGCTATGTGCAAAATGGACATATAATGTTCCTAACGATAGAACATAGGAATCTCGAAATTCGAAAACACATAACGACTTCTTGTTCAGGTACAAAACCTTTTTATTAACTTTGAGTTAAAGGTTTCGACGTAAGGAGGAGAGACATAATCTTCTATGCTGTCTTATTCATTTGGCCCCCATCTCGAGCGGCCCCCATCTCGAGCGGCCCCCATAGGGCGCAAGTTCGCCTCGCGTCTGCGAGTTCCAAAAGTCGACTGTCTTCGTCCAGTGTCTAATCTCAACTCTCTTTCTTCAAATCTCCACAAACCTCTGCGCGCTTCCGGTGCGTGATGTCACTTGCAATCCGTCACCCGTTTTGTCTCGGAGTATTGTAACATCTGAGTGACACCTCCATCCGCCTGTGTGCGCCCGCGTTAACACCTGCCTCAATGTTGCACCCAACTAACCCATGTGCTGAGCCGAAAGGTTCTCAGCCTAACTAAACTCAAAGGCATGAACCGAAATTCCTTGGCTATTATATTACATGGTGAGCAATCATATAACAAGGAACTAAACTTTTTTTGGCCAATTGAAAAGCACCACAGACTGAGCCTGTGGATGCTTTCTCAATCCCATCAATATAAAAGACACCTTGCATTCCATGAGGACCAGTTCTCATTATGACAGCCCCGCCACAATTTTTTGACAGATACTAGTTCCATTACTTGCCTCAATGGCTAAATATGGATACATATCTTCAGGGACTAAGCCACTTTACCAAAGGATAGTCCTTAACAAATCATCCATACAATTACCTAGAACTCAAAATCATTGAACAAAGATTCAACTTGGTGTTTTCCCAAATCCTCTGAACTAATAATATAAGGAAAGAGAACATTGATGAATATTGGTTCACTTGTGAGTGGTCTGACACACAAGTAGAAAATGATTCCCATTGCCATTTACTGGATGAATATATGGATGAATAGACCCCACTCATGCAAATGTGTTGGGCAGGTCATCCTGGCACCTCAGAACAACCCACTGGCTGCATTAGGCACTCTCCTATAAAATGAGGTAAGCATAGCTGGCTTGCTTTTACCAAGAAGATTCAAGAAGGCAGCCATGTTAGAAGGTGAGTCATTTGACTTCTATAAAGATGTACTTTTCTGCATATAAATTCTACCCGCTTTGTTGTTTATATTATTTTTTCTAACCACTTTTTCTACTGCCCTATTAAGCCGGTAGTACATCACACTGGTCAGCAAACTGTCCCTCTTCCACTCATTCTCTTTTTCTCTTCTTCCCTGATTGACTATACATCGATATAACAGCACTGGCTTATCTAGACTTTTTTGAGGTATCTAATCATCAGCACTTTATCATATAAGTTACTCAGATGTATATACATCTTAATTTGATTTTTTTTTAAATTAAAAAACTGAAAGCTTTAGTCAAAATGTTTTTATCACACTTCTTAGCTGTAAAAGATAATAATCGATCAGTTTTACTGATGAGTAAATAAAATTTTTTGTCAAAAATGTTTTTCCCCGGTTTTGTTGAATAAAACCTTTTTATCTTTTCAAAAAATATCTCACAATTTGCAACTAGTATTCACACCTGTCATTTGTTTAAATTGAATAATCTTGCTTTTAGAAGTTGACAAGACTTACAATATATAACACTGTACAATTCTCAAATATTTATTAACATAAGAAATATACAAACTAGTTTACCTGTGCCCTAAAATAAATTACATCAATTATTTATTGAGTTTAGCAGCATGTCAACCAGTCTAGGGTTATTTGATCTGTAGAGAATAGGGAATTGTGTCCATTGGAAGTTCATATTTACCTTTTGGATATAGTTGTTTGAGAGTGGTCCAGGGAGTTATAGCAATGAGGTAGTTAGTACTTCACACTTCTCTGATTTCCAGAACTGGAACCTCACCATCAGATTCATTTTAGTGTCATATTTAGAAAACCTCTTTTTGGATAGGTGGTTACTTATCTGCCCTCAGCTGGAGATACAGTTAGTGTATTGTAAGTCCTACTGACAGGGTGTTTTCTCAGTTGAGTATTGCCAACATCTCTAACAATTTTTTATAAAAAGTTAATTTTCTTCAAAAGAAAATAGGATTTTATTATTCTTAGTGGAATATCATACAGTCAAAACAGATATTATTAGGCATTATTTATTACCAAACTCTACCATATTGGACATCTGTAACCAAAAATGTTGATATTCAACAGTTTGAAAATAAGTACACTCTTATGTAAATTTTTATATAGTAAATATTATTTCATTCCTCATTAATAAGTACATTGATAATATCCCTTAGAAAATGCTTACTTTCTTCTAAACCAAAACATGGGCTGTCCCCATGATATAGTGGCTAATGTGCAAGATTGTGACATCATTGTAAGAGAGTTCAAACTCCAGTCGCATTATTATGTTCACTTTTGGACTAATACATTTGGGAAACGTATGAATCCCTTTATCCTTGTGGCTATAGGATAAATAGTAACACTACTGTTCTTCTACAAGGACTGCTTTGGCATTAAATAACCTCTGAAAGTTGATATGCCATTAAACAAAGAAAACAAACCAAACCTAAACCAAAGATACGTGAATTTTATTGTTTCCAGTGAAAAATTATCTAACCAAAACAGACATTAGTAGGTATTATTTATTAGCAAAGTCCAAATAAGAAAACCCAAAATAGTAATACTCATATTTAGTAGTCCAAAATAAGTACACCCTTTGCACATACAGGGTGGTTAAAAAATTATGATCTAGTTTCTAACAGTCCCCTCATCTTCACCATCCATGTTAATATATTCTTAGAGTCTCCTACAGATCATTCAAAAAAATGTTAATATTTCTAGGGACCTACCTTTATTAGAAAAGCTGAACTGATTTTATAGAGAACACTTTGGAAAGATTCCAATAATGTGTTTACAGGGATGGTAAACAGGAGGAGATTTTAAAATCATGATATCATAAAGGAATTCCCATAGAAATGTTAATGTTTTTTTAAACACCCTGTACATTGATGTAACAGACACATGTCTTTGTGGAGATTTTAAAATCATATAAAGGAATTCCCATAGAAATGTTAATGTTTTTTTAAACACCCTGTACATTGATGTAACAGGCACATGTCTTTGCGGAGATTTTAAAATCACAATATCATAAAGGAATTCCCATAGAAATGTTAATGTTTTTTTAAACACCCTCTGCATTGATGTAACAGACATATGTTTTTCTGGTTATCATCATGTTTTAGTTGCTGTATCCTCTGGCCTAACTTAAGATATTCACATTTATTAGTACACACTGATGTACTGTGATCCCCATCTTGATTGCCATAATCATTTTGGACATTTTTTTCACCTTTCAAATTTTTTTAATTTCAAAATAATAATACAAGGGGAAAAAAGAACATTCACATGCTTATAGGAGCTCCTTTATGGTATAATTTCAGTCAGTCACCACACGTTTACCATCCTTGTTAACACATTTTTGGAATCTCCCATAGGTGAATGAAAAAGATGTTGATATTTCTGTGGAAGAATCTCTATCAGAAATTCAGAACTGATATTATGAAGAACACTTTTGGAAGATTCCAATAATGTATTTACAAGGATGGTGAACAGGTGGAGAAATTCAAAATCCACATGATAAAAGAACTCCCATAGAATTGTTAACATTTTTTTTTTAAACATCCTACATTTATATAATTTTATTTTTAGGTACAGAGTTTAAAATCTGTTGAGTTTGGCAATTATTATACCTAATAATATCTTTTGATAGTATAAGTTTCCACGAGAAATAATAAAATAATAAAAGTGTGTGTGATACTGTATTAATCCACTTATATATAAAATACAATATGACTATATTGTATTTTGTATATAAGTGGATTAATATTTCTGAATTTTATCTGTGAAAATTCAATTGATTATATTCAGAAAATTTTGAAAGAAAAAAAAAAACCCAAAAAACTAAAACTCCTTATTTGATTGCATTTGATCTTTTTCTTTCACCACTTAAAATGAATTGCTCAGTAATTCCTTTCGACCAATAATCTTCTTTTGTTTTACCATATTCTGGAATCTTTTTGTTTTACCATATTCTGGATTCATGTTCAGATACTCACAAAGAGACATTATTCTTTTAAACTAGAGCCTCCGGATTCTCATTGTTCGAGCTGAGTTGAGAATAGATTAATCAATACTTTATGGTTGACTGACAATTTGATTATACTGCAAAGAAGTGAACTCTTCCTCATGAAAACCAAAAAAAGTATTCCTTCTGAAAAACAAAAGTAATGCAATGTAGATTTAGGCAACCAGGGAAAATGAAGTTCAAATATAAAATAAAAAATGATATCTATCTATCTATCTATCTATCTATCTATCTATCTATCTATATATATATATACATATATATATATATATATATATATATATATATATATATATATACATATATATATATATACGCACACACATATATATATATATATATATATATATATATATATAAATATATATACATATGTATGTATACATATGTATATAATAAAATCAATACAAAAACTTTTTAACGTTGCTAAAGAGAAAAGTTTATGTCAGTGTAAATAGTAAATCATAGATGAAAACTGGCAATAATATCAGCACAATTATAACTGGAAAAATTCTTTGAGAGAAAAACTTACAGATTTAATGACATTTTTCAAAAAAGCCATGAAGAATGCCTGTAAGCACATTGCAATCATTTTTTTGACAGCAGACATCAGAGGGTTAAAGCAGTCTGTTGTATTTGTATTTCAGTTTGTTTTACTTTGCTTCTTTTTTTTTTTTTCTTTTCTTTCTTTTTCTTGTTGAGAATCTAAAATCAGAAGCAATTTTTTACAGCTAATTAAATGCACCAGCTTATGACCTTTTTTCTCAATAGGTCACGATTTTGAATGTGATACCCTTGAAGTAGCTGTTATAGTTATATCATTGTTGACAGCTAATTTTCCACCCAACGGCTGCTATGCTATGCTTTTATTAAAATCCAGATCAAAGAAAAAGAGAGAGAGAAAGAGAGAGAAAAGAAAGAACAATGCAAACTTAGTGATCACTGAATATTGAGTATCCCATATTCACCATATATTTGTAAATTGAACAAAAATAATTCTTCACCGATGTATGCAAACTGATGTCCCCATTTTGGTTGTAATTATGGTCACAAGATTTTAAACATTGTACCTTCTATTTCTTTTCAGGCATTATTTCTGTTCACTTTTTCTGTCATAAAAAAATCATTGATTCTTTGAGTTTGTAAGAATATCTGTTTTGATTGCATAATATTCCACAAAAATAACAAAATCCCATTTTCTTTAGAAGAAAATCAACTTTAGAAAAAAAAATCGTTAGAGATGTACTTATTGATAGGCAATACTCTACTTGGAAACCACCCTATCAGCAGGGCTTAGAATAGTAACATGTTCATTATTATTCACTGATGTGCTTCAACTAGTGTTCTCATCTTGGTTTTTATAGTCACAATATTTTGGCTGCTGTACTCTCCAGTTTTTAGCCCAGTCAGCTGGGGCTGTAGAATACACCAACTGCATCTCTGCAGAGGAGTAAGACCCTCTCCAACAAGTGTCCTGGATATGACACTAAACTATCTGATGGTGAGGCTCCAGTAATATTAGAGCTTTGAGGAATATGGCGTACTCCTTCATTGCCATCACTCCCAGGTCTACTCTGGCCCAGAGTGGAAGTACCTGATAGGGTCCAATCTATGGGTCAAATAGAACTGTTTGACATCAAACTAAGTGCAAACAAATGACTCACGCTGAATTGAGTTGCTTGAAATAGTTTGATTTTTCAACTGTATGAAAACAAATGACTGATGTTTAATTGAATTTGGTTTGATTGGATTTTATGACATAGTGATACATAACAATACTTGGAACTAAAGTGTGTGCAAATGAATGAGTAATGTTGAATAGAATTATTACTGTTAGATAGCAATACTTGAAACCATTTAAATGAATGCATACTACTGATTAACAATAAATATAACTATTTGTATTGAATAGAAATACTTGAAACTATTTAACTGTGTGCAAAAAACTAGCTCAGGCTCATTTAAAAAAGGATATCAACAAAATGTGTTTACAAATCATATATATTTGATATATCTGTGTAGGTGGAGTTTGGCATTAAATAACATTTAATGGTTGATATGTCATAAAATCTAATCAAACTAAATTATATATATTTAATATATATGTATAAAGAGCATTTGGCATTGAATTACCTACAATGGCTGATATGCCGTAAAACCCAACCCAACCAAATCATATATATTTAATATATATGTATAAAGAGGATTTGGCATTAAATAACCAACAATGGTTGATATATCATAAAAATCAACCAAATCAAATCAAATGTCCAGTTTTCTTCAGTTGCCCATTGGTTTCAAAATTGCTTCAGGAGACTCTGAAACCATTTTATTCTCTTCATGGTGGTAAATTGTTTTCATTCCACCTTCTATGATTAGAGAATAACTTGTGTAGGGAGACAATAAATAATTCTCTCAGTAAGAGAAGGAAGATACATATTTGGTGCCTTCTGGGTTTCACATGACAATAAACCTATTTTCAATCTCTTTTCCCAGTTCTTTAAATTTTAGAGATATTTCTTCTGCCACTGCCATGTATATAAATACATATGGCTCTAGTGATTTTACTTTCCATCATCATCAAGTAACCCTTTTTCATTTTTGTACCCCTTTTCCATACTGCTTGCTCATAGAACAATATGTGCATATTTCAAACAGTTGTGTCACATTTGTGTATTCTTTTTAATACTACTTGTATGTATATTAGGTCTATATTAAATGTTTCTGTATGTGTCAATGTGTTCATTATGTCATTTCTTCCATTTATTCAGTGTCAGTATATCATTGGCTTAATGAGTAGAGTATTCGCCAATGGGAGACCAGGGTTCAATCCAGATCAAGTCATACCAAAGACTCAAAAAATGGTACTTGAAGCCACCTTGCTTAACACTCAGCATTATAAGGTAAGGATCAAGGGTAAAGTGGAGCAATCCAGGGAATAGAGTAGTGCCCTCACCTACACCTTGGTGTTGTAGCTATTGAAAAGGGAGCCTTCGGGTCACCCTCGACTAAGGTTGCCAACATTACTTTGATTAAATCTTCCTATATATGAGTAATTGAGCGTATTTTGTCTTTTCTTCTGTTTATTTAGTGTTAGTATACAATGGATATTGGCCAATGGTCCTGGAGATCAAGGTTCAATCCCTGGTCGAGTCATACCAAAGACTTTAAAAATGGTACTTGATTCTGCCTTGCTTAGCACTCAGCATGATGAGGTAAGGGTCAAGGGTAAAGTGGAGCAATCCAGGGAATGAAATGGCACCCTCCCCTACACCTCAATATAGTATCTTTTGAAAAGGGTGCCTTCAGGTCACCCTAAATTAACGTCACCAACTTTACTTATATTATAGATATACTGATGCTAATATTGGTTCTTAGTGAGTGAAGACTTGACTAAATATTTTCTATACCTGTGTGCATTCCAATACTTGTATTGTACCATAGCCATGATATGGCTATTCAGGAAATGTACATCGATTGTCCATAACTCATTTAGATAACATGTATACATAAAGAACATAGGAATCTCAAAATTCAAAAACACATAACAACTTCTTTGTTCAGGTACGAAACCTTTTTATTACTTTTGAGTTAAAGCTTTCGACATAAGGAAAGAGACACGATCTTTTTATGCTGGCTTCTTCATCTGGCCCCTATCTTGTGTGGCACCCATGGCGCGCAAATTTGTCTCACCTCTGCGAGCCCCAAAAGTCGAACCTCCTCGTTCGGCGTCTAGTTTTCAACTCTCTAACTTTCTTCAAAATCCCCCAAATCCTCCACGTGCTTCCGATGCGTGACGTCATTCACACTCCGTCACCCTGTTCCTCATCTCGGGCATTGTGACATCTCTGAGTGATACATCCGCTCTGCGCGCACACGCGTTAATACCTGCATCAAGTTTGCACCTAACTAACCCATGTGCTGAGCCGAAAGGTTCTCAGCCTAACTAAACCCAAAGGCATGAACCGAAATCCCTCAGCCATTATATTACAGTATCATTTAATTCTTCCAAGTTAATTTGTGCTCAAGATGTCACTTTTCTCTTTCATTTACCAGCTCATTGGCTTAACGGTTAGAGTGTTTGCCAATGGTCTGGGAAACCGGGGTCCAAAGACCAAAAAAATGGTACTTGTTGCCTCTTTGCTTAACACTCAGCATTATAAAGAACATATCAAGGGTAAGTGGAGCTATCCAGGGAAAGAGTTACACTCTCCCCAACACCTTGGTGTAGTAACTATTGAAAAGGGAGCCTTTGGGTTGCTCTTGAATACAATCAACCAACTTACCTATAAGAATCATTATGCACTGCCAGACCTAGGGATTGAACCGACAATATCCAGGATATGCTTTATCCACTAAGCCATTGCTCAGGAAGGTAATATGGCTGAAATGGGACTAAAATAACAATTACAGTGGAGATACCTGTCTGAACAAATTAGTTAATTATAGTGTAAATTATTGTGTACAAGAGCCATTCAATAAATAAGGTAAATTTTGTCTCAAGAGTTGGCAAGAAGAAGCACTGTTTACAGTTGCACGTTTTTTCAAAGAAATCAATAGTGATGGTTCCTTTCATGTCCTAGAAAACTGTCAGCATGACCTTCTTTACTGACCACTATTCCCAGAACTTTTTCTTGGAGTCATGTTTGTAATATGAAGCACTGTTTACGGTTGTACCTTTTTTAAGGAAATCAATAGTGATGGTTCCTTTCATGTCCCAGAAGACTGTTAGCCTGACCTTCTTTACTGACCACTGTTCCCAGAACATTTTCTTGGAATCATGTTTGTAATAGGAAGCACTGTTTACAGTTGGACCTTTTTCAAAGAAAATGATTGGTCCTTTCATATTGCAGAAGACTGTCACCTTCATTACTGACCACTACACCTGGAACTTTTTCTTTACCTGTGTTTCCACTACATGGACTGTCTTTTACAGTTGAGCTTGCAGAGAGAAACCCATGATTAACCCATTTGTAAACATAATTTGAACTAATACATTCTTCTTCATATACATCATACATTCTTTTGTAAATTTGGCATGGTTTGTACTTCACAGCCATGAAATATTTAATGACAGACCGCTATTCAAGTCTGAAGCAATCTGCTGCCATTTTAAAATAAAGGAAATAATGGAGGAAATTTGCAAATTATAATAATATTATAACATCAATCTATAACTAATAAAATCAACCGCTGAAAGTAAACACGTTTTTTTTGGAGTTTTTTAAATCATAAACTGCACACTAAAAATGAAGATTAACGTCCAATGTAGTCTCTGCTCTTAATCGATCTGGCTTATATATATATATATGTATATATATATATAATTCTCTTCATACCCTGTCCAGTGGCAAAAGCTGCTTGGTAGCACCAGGAGTGGCAGTACCACCTTGAGCTACCGAAACTGTGTTATCACCCCTGGTTGGCAGCTGATGAGGACATGGTATCGCACATGCTTTCACACATTGTATGATAAAAAAAAACTTAGAAATCAATACATTTACATATTTCTTCCCGTATTTTATTAAACATCCATCTTTATTCCTTCAATACTTGATGTCACCTCTTAAAGCCCTGATGATGGTACATTAATACCAAAACGTTATAGCATTGACTTTCCTGCTTAATAAATTCATAATTTTTGGACAACTCTGATCATCAATTTTTTTACATATTATCAGATTCTTTTCCATTATTTACTTTTATATACGTCTACATAATATGGAGGTACTTGTAATATGATGTCTATTGACATAGAAAGTGGATTTGGTGATCTGAGTTCAAATCCTTAATGAGGTTGTAAGAAAGGCATGAATCCAACTGTTTTCCCTTCAGCTATGTGCAAATAGTAGGGCAGAATAGGATCTTTAGCTTTGGAATGGAAACTAGTCTAGCAGAAGAACTGAATTTCAACTAGTTGTTGACCTGGAGGGAGATGGGCTCCACCACATTATTAAATTAAATAAGACCAACTATCACAGCATACTGCAGCATCACACGATTCCATCTGGAATGAGGCTTGTGAGTCAAGGATTTGTACTCATTTGTACGCATATTAGGTAAACTCTGCCAGAGGAACATTAAAAGCAAAAAGGAACAACACCAACAACAACTGATGAGTAGAGCCTCCACATCCCAAACTTGGTTACTAGTTGGATTCAAATCTTTTCTAAGAGTATTAGCACTATGTGAAATGCAAAACAGACTCATTCAGGAATTGAACTCATATAGCCGAGTTCACTTCCTATGATGATCCTATTTACTAACCCCTCCGCTCGGGCAGGATATAATACAAGGTCAGT
Source organism: Sepioteuthis lessoniana (assembly GCA_963585895.1). Taxonomy (NCBI): domain Eukaryota; kingdom Metazoa; phylum Mollusca; class Cephalopoda; order Myopsida; family Loliginidae; genus Sepioteuthis; species Sepioteuthis lessoniana. The sequence goes on from OY757908.1 coordinate 104,069,120, forward strand.
TTTTAAGTGGAGTTTAACAGGTTTGAATTCAGAGTTTTCCTTCTAGACTAGTTGCCTCACCAGGGCTGAAGAACCCAGTCTGCCCTACTATTTACCCATAGCTGGAGGGAGAATTATTGGATTCATACCTTTCCCCAAGGGTATTAGTGCTATGTGAAATGCAATCAGTCTCGTCCAGGATTTGAACTCAAGTTGCTGTGTCCATTTCCTATGATGATGACCATTATGCAATGAGTGTCTTCTGATCTTATCATAACAAAGATTATCCGTCTGTATAAAACTAAATCACCACCAACATCATAATTTCCTTAGTTATTTATGTTATATTATCATTAATTATTAAATAATCATTATTTGATTTTAATTAGTAACTAATTTATAACAATATCTAGTTAGATTTAATTCAAAACAGTTCATGTTATTACTTAATTTAAAATGCTGTGTATTGTGTATTATATACCATTAAGAAAAAGAAATAAAGGTTTACATAGTATATGATGTGGATAATTATCATCCTGGTTTTAACAAAACTGGGTTTAATAAATAATTACTTGGTGTTATTGATTTCTAATATCATTCTTTTATTCTCAAACATATCAAAAGCAATCCTATGTCTAAGTTTATATAGAAATCAATTAAAATAAAGTAAAAACAAGTGTAATCTTTTCATGTACATTCTTATTTAGTTTTCTTAGTATTTCTAATCTGATATGATATTTTATTACATTAAAACTTAAACAATTTCACCCAGAGTGCTAGCAATAATAATAATAATAATGTTAATAATAATAATTCTGCTAGTAATAGACACGATGGGTCAGCAAGGTGATCCACTGGGAGATGTGCAAGAAATTTAAATTTGACCATACAAACAAATGGTATATGCACAACCCAGCACCTGTCCTAGAAAATGACACGCATAAACTCCTATGGGACTTTGACATACACACGGATCACCTAATCTCGGCCTGAAGACCAGACCTAATAATAATCAACAGAAAAAAGAAAACTTGCAAAAATGTTGGCTTTTCTGTCCCGGCTAACCACAGAATAAAACTGAAAGAATACGAAAAGAAGGATAAGTACCTCGACTTTGCAAGAGAATTAAAAAAACTGTGGAACATGCAGGTGACAATTATACCAATTGTGATTGGTTCTTTTGGTACAGTAACTATAGGATTACTAAAGGGACTGGAGGACTTGGAAGTTGGCAGACAAGTGGAGATCATCCAAATGACAGCATTATTGAAGACAGCCAGAATACTGAGAAGAGTCCTGGAGACTTGAAGAGATTTGCTGTCACTCAAACTCCATTGGAAGACCATCAGCATTAGCTGATGTGAAAAATCTATAATTCTGCTAGTAATAATAATTAGTAAGTAAAGTTTACAACCATAGTTGAGGGTGACCCAAAGGCTCCCTTTTCAATAGCTACTACACTGAGATGTAGGGGAGGGCACTACTCCATTCCCTGGATTGCTCCACTTTACTCTTGATGCATATCTTATAATGCTGAGTGTCAATCAAGGCAGCATCAAATACCATTTTTTGAGTCTTCAGTATGATTCAACCTGGGATTAAACCCAGGTCTCCCTGACCATTGGCAAACACTCTATTTATTAATCCAATGGCCTGGTTCAAAGTAATAATAATAATGATTATCAAATATTCATCTAAAGATGGAAAAAATTAATAGAATATATTATCATCTTTACCCAACCCCTCCGCTCGGGCAGGATATGACACAAGGTCAATTTCTTAAGCGAAGTTTAACAGGTTTGAATTCAGAGTTTTCCTTCTCCTAGACTAGTTGCCTCACCAAGGCTGAAGAACCTAGTCTGCCCTTCTATTTACCCGTAGCTGGAGGGAGAATAATTGGATTCATACCTTTCCCAAGGGTATTAGTGCTATGTGAAATGCAATCAGTCAGGATTTGAACTCGTGTCTCCGTGTTCAATTCCTGCGACGATAACCATTATATATTATTAACACTATAAATATGTAAAAATGATAACAAATTAGTGACAAAGTAGAAAATAAAGATATAGGTGTGATTTAACCTTCTGCAATACCTGTTGTCTATTTAGTAAATAAAAGTCATACACTCAGGTTTAGAGATGAATTGAATCAGAGAAATTAATTGACATGAGATATCCTCTGAGCCAAGACAGCAGAATGAGAACAATCTACCTCTGTGAATTGAATCAAGGGTTTGGTTTCCCAGATTCCCAGATGGTTACCAACTATGACAAAAAGTTGAAGAAGTCCAGAGGGTACAATAGGCAAAACGTGACTATGATAACAAGTAAGATGAGGACACCAGTCCTTGTACACCAATGAATAATAATGGTAATTTATCATTTCAGAGAATAAAACAGAATTAAATGAAAATGTCTTAAACATCTAATACATAATGCATTATGATTCTTGAGCTAATATATATTGGCCGAAGGCTGAGCAGTAAGATACTAAGTCTCACGTAACGTTGGGTGGGTTTCGATCCCAGCTTGAAGCATCCTGCGTGTCTAGCAACACTGAAGAGTTGTGATACAACAAAACAGTCTGTCCGTGGATAACAATATATATGTATATATATATATATATATATACATATTTTTATATATATATATATATATATATATATATATATATATATATACTACCAGTCAAAAGTATTTGACTACCCTCAAAATTTTTCTAAAAGTGATATTTTTAATGAAACAAGTTAAGCATCACAATGTTTTTATTTATTAAACTAAATACGAGTCTTCCTCAAGAACTTTAACCTTAGTATCATCAGATATCTTTTGAAAAATTGATCTGAAGAAGAATATTCAAGCAGAGAAATTTTTTTAAAATTAACAGAACTACAGTGGATTATACTATTAGGAGACATCAGGAAATAGGACAAGACAAGATCAAAAGTAGGACTGGAAAACCAAAAGCAACAACAAGAGCAAAGGACAATTTCATCAGTCCCCATCAAGCATGACAGAATGATGACTGCTTCAAACATCACTGTGAGAAGACTCTGTGAAGCTGGCCTATATGACAGAATTGCTGTCAAGAAACCACTTTTGAGGAAGTAAAACAATATCAAAAAGCTTCAGTAGGCCAAGGTGCACCAACACTGGACAACAGAGCAATAAAGTTCTTTAGACTGACAGAACAAAGTTCAAAACCCTTCAGTCAAATAGGAGGGTCTATGAGCAGTGAAGAGTTGGTGAAAGAGCTGTAACCCCCCCTGTATTATAGCAAATGTAAAGCATGGAGGAGGCTCTGTTATGGTATGGGGTGCTTTTGCCAATTGCAAAGTCAGGGATTTGCACCAGGTGATAGGCAAATTAAATAAGACCAACTATCACAGCATACAGCAGAATCACATGATTCCATCTGGAACATGGCTTGTGAGTCAAGGATTTCTACCTATGCAAACATACTAGGTAAACTCTGCCAGAGGTACATTAAAAGCAAAAAGGAACAGCGCCAACACCAACTGATGTCTTGGCCAGTGCAATCAGTGGACTTAAAACCTGTTGAACTGGTGTGGGATGAACCCTGACCAAAAAGTCAGAGCTAAACAAGCCACAAGTGTGGCTCACATCTGGCAACTCTTGCAAACAACTCCTGAGGATGGCTTATGAAGAGTCTGAAAGTGCTCGAGACAATATCGGTAAATTCATCTACCAACTCCAGCCTAAAACCAGAGGGCCCAGTCAGCTGGGGCTGGATAATACACCAACTTCAACTCTGCAGAGGGATAAGACTCCTCCAACAAGTGTCCTGGATATGACACTAAACAATCTGATGGTGAGGCTCCAGTAATGCTGGAGCTTTAGGGAATGCAGAGTATCCCTTTATTACTATTGCTACCAGGTCTACTCTGGCCCAGAGTGGTAGCATCTGATAGGGTCCTGTCTATGGGTCAAATGAAACTAAACTGAATTGTTTGAAATATAACTATTTTGACATTTAAACTGTGTAATGATAAACTGAATTGATTTAAATAAAACTGTTTAGAGGTATAAAAATGGATTTGGCACTAAATAACCTATAATGGTTGATATGGCATAAAACCAGAGCACTTGTCAGGAAACTTGAAAGGATCTAGATAAAATTAAATAGACAAAATGTGTCTTTATCAACTAAACACACACACACACACACACATATATATATATATATATTTGGGGGTGCAAAGATGTTTTATTTTATAGTAATTCACTTAACTTTGGCTTAGTTGTGATCCGAGTTTAAAAGTATGGGGCACCTGGTGAGAATTAAACTTATTATCAATGGTCTACAAGAACCAATAGTTAATTTTTACACAATACAAGTTACTATAATGCCCTGTCTAGTATTTAAGTCAACTAGATGGATACTTCTTGAATTTTAAGTGTTGTCCTCTTGTGTGACCAACTTTGAAAGATAAACATAGTCAAATCCAGGCATATGAAATAGAGTGACAAGCTGTATTTTTGAAGATGTTCTTCTACAGACATGAGAATAAATAAGATTAAAGATTCCAATGTTATTGTCAGACACTTATGAAATGGATTTTCCCAAAGATGATAATTCTTATTGTACAGCTGTCAAAAAAAAAAAAAGAAAGAAAACAAAAAGACATTTTAAACTAAAGATAGCAAAACATGCCAAAACCAATTTGATCTTTAGATATGCAATGAAACGACAAACTTTATTTAAATTTATTTTATTGTATTGATTATTTTGTATATAATAAAAGGCACAGTTTTAAAAAAAAGTAATTTGTTTCTTAAAACAATCAATTTAGTCATTGAATGTCAAGACATTATGATTTATGCCATACATAGTATACTACATACATCTGTTTTGTTTCAGATAGGAACATCTTGAAGAGTGAGGATCCTGATGTAACAGCACTAATAGTGATGGACACATAGCTGCATATCAATCAAAAACAGGCTATAGCAAAAGGGCATTTGCACTTAAGTATTCTATAAACGAGTCTCTATTCTAATATATATTTCTTTAAAAATACTTTGAATGTAACTTTCTTGTTGTTAGGCTCAATGCATTAATATTCCTTTTTGGTTCAACTGTAAAAATTAATGATATATTTACATAGAGTGTTTGCCAATCGTCCAAGAGACTGGAGTTCAATCCTGGGTCAAGTCATACCAAAGACTCAAAAAATGTTGCTTGATACTTCCTTGCTTAACTCTCACAATTATAAGGTATGTATCAAGGGTAAGTGGCGATATCAAGGGAAAGGAGTAGTGACCTCTGTTATGCTACTATGTGCCCAGCAGACTTGCAGAGTGCTGTTCGTTCCTGCCAAGTCCACCAGTTAACGCAGGGCATGGACATTGGCTGTGGTCTGCCGAACTCTATTTAGTGTTACAGATATCACCAACTCCCAAGCAGAACCACATTTTAAAGCCACTAGACGAGTTATAGGTGAATTATTAAAAGTCAACACATGTACAATTCTTCCACAATAAAAAGGATTCAGAACTGCTGTGTTTGAGTTAACAAGATTAATAACAATATTCTTTTATTAAATAAAATAAAAGAAACAAAGAAAAAAACAATTCAGGTAAAAGTCAGGAGGGAGAAAGTCTTTCCGTATCTCAGAAGGAGCCGCCACTAAAATATCCATATCCCAGACTAAGCCCCCATAAAATATCTTTATCCCAGACGAGCCAGCCATAGAATATCTGTTAATGGCGGAAGGTGAGAATGTAGTTTGTCAGTGATAGACACGTTCCACTTTCCTTTGGGCTTTGGGATTTAATAGTAGAGCTCGTACTCTAAATCTCAAGTTTATCATTGGGGAAATATTCCCTCTTTTCTCTTGGTTAATAGAGAGTGAAGTTCTCCCATGCCCATATCATCTTGTAATGATAGAGGGTGAGAGAGAGAGAGAGAGAGAGAGAGAGGGCCTCTCTTTCCATTATTCTGCCAAATACTATAGTCTGCTAATTCTTGCTTGCTACTATAGTCGGCTGACGGCCTCCTTCCCCCACAACCCAGAGAATGAATTAAGGTGTATATTTCATCATCACACCTCTCATATACCTCAGTGTAGTAGCTATTGGAAAAAGAGCCTTTGACTACAGTCATCCAACTAACAGCTTATGTAAATCTACATACATATAGAGGGTGGAACGATAAAATTGTCATCCTAAAGAAAACAACACTACACCTGTATTTTAAAACTTTTATGGAAAAAAATCAATTCAGGTAACTTGATTATGTAGTAGAGCTGACATCTATTCAATGTAGCCGCCTTCAGCCTCAATCACCACCTCGATATGGATCCGGAACTGGGAGCATGCTTTTCCACAAGCACTGACAGGAGCTCCTTGAATACTCGGTGGATGGCGGCGATCAGGCTGGCTTTGGTGTTGTAGGAGGTTATGTTGGTGATGTTCTTGATGTATGACCAAATGAAGTAGTCCAACGGGTTCGGGTCAGGGGAAGAGGGGGGCCAGTGAGAGAAGGATACAAAGTCGTAGCACTCCTTCTGAAGCCAAGCCTGGGTCTCTTTGGACTTGTGGGCTGGCGCAGAGTCCTGCTGCCACACCCAGGGTCTGCCACTGGCCACTTGATTGCACTAGGGGATCACCACACTCTTCAGCACATCCAGGTACACCTTGGTGTTGACTTTCAAGCCGACTTCGAAGATATGAGGTGGCATGATGTGGCCCTCACTTGAAACCACACCAAAGACCATAACCATAGCCGGAAACTTTGTTTCATCATCCCTGTTATTCATGGCAATCCAGATTTGCTATTTGAGGGTGCTGGCAATAGTCCTGTTGTCATAAGTTGGATTGGTAGAGAGCATAAGTTGTACAGCAGCGCATCTCCGATCTCGCTAGTTGAACATTGTGTCACTTTCAGACATGATAGAAGGCTCCTATCACTCTTGGGATTTGTACACAACTGGCCAACTAGTTGATGGTCTACAACAAAAAAAGAAAACCGGTTTTCATTAAATGGAAATGGAATCATGTCGTCTTTTCTAGGGCAACAATTTTATCGTTCCACCCTGTATATATAATACTATATTGTATCAATTGATACTATAAATATACTTAAACGGAATTATCCAAATAAAAAAAGACCAATACCATAGAACGGGCAGGAGTGAAGATAGAATGAAATCACTTATTACACATTGGAGTTTTTACTTTTTGTTCATTGAAGAGTTTTCTTAACAGCGATATATAACGAATTTCCTTTTTTTTTTTTTATAAATATTTAAAGAAACATAATTTTTTATAAATATTCAAATTATCTTTTACATAAGATAAATATTTTTAGAATCTTTCTTCAAATCCATCTGAAGAATCAATCAAGAACAGATGAAATAAATTTATAATGGAATATAGTCACTTATTTTCTTGTTTCCCAATGATATATATATATATATATATACAAACACATACACACACACACATATATATATATACAAATACATACACACAAACACACATATATATATATATATACACACTGTAAATTGCAGCATATAAGTTAACCTTTTGAGCCAGAAAAAGTTTTGACAAAACTAGGTGTCAACTAAAATACAAATATTTACTAAAGTATTGTGAATCCAGCTCAGTTTTATTCATCAAAATTTCAAGGAGAAATTCAAAGAAATGAAATTTAAAGATATATGTATTTCATGAATGATTTCACAAGTTTTTGATCATCTTTGCTGATGTTGGTTGTGGTTCAGATGTTTTTGTTCTGCACAGAAAGCCTTCTTTGAACTTATTACTCCATGTCAAAATCTGCAATGAAATTGGTTCATTTGTTACAAACTTTCTTACAAATGCAAATTCCACAGTCTTATTTAATTGTGTGTTTAAATTTCTGAGATGAAACATGATAATTTTTATCAAATTTTATAAAATGTTAATTTTTTTTCTAAACCAAAAATACCAGTATTTCATTATTTCGAGTTGAACATTACAGAATCAAAACAGATATTATTAGTTATTACTTATTAACAAACTCTACATCAATAAAATTTTGTAACTAAAGATTAAAATATGTAGATATAAATATTTACACAAAATTTAAAATACAAATATTTTAAAACCAAACTTGATTTATTTTCTTAATTATATATATATATATATATATGTGTGTGTGTGTGAAGTCTATTAAAAATGTTTTATGAATAGAGGCAAAAGAATATTATTCATATTTATGGATTTTTTTTCTTGAGAGTTTTTTTTTTGCACACAGTTTTTATTAATAACAGTAATTGACAATACTTAGAATGCAAATAATTTTTAAAGAGATCTAATTGACCCATAGATGGTACCCCGTAACAGGTACTACCACCCCAGCTCAGTGTGGACTGGAGAGTAACTGCAAAGAAAAGATACTCTACACTCCCCAGATTTCCAGAACTGGTTGATGGAAACCCAAATATTTTTCTGTTCTGGATTTTTCCTCATTATGGTAGATTGACATCCTTAGTAAATTGTAATAAAGAAGTTACTTAAAATATTTGGTTTAGTTTTATTGTCTTAATGGCATATCAACCTTATTAGGTTATTTAATGCCAAATCCATCCTTCTAGAAGAATAGTAGTCGTACTATTTAACCCATGCCTGGAAGGATAAAGAGGTTCATACCTTTCCCAAAGGTATTTGTCCAAAAGTGAACTAAAATATTTGTTAGAATTATCAATAACAGTAGTTGACAATACTTAAAATTTTTAAATTACAAATTATCTTGGTCTTCAGAAATATATATATATATATATATATATATATATATATATATATATAAACATGTTTAATCAAATAAAATAGACACTTCCTTTCTACCTATTTCATCACTGATCCGAAAGTGAACGAAAATATTTGTTAGAATTATATTATAGAATTATTATTATTATGTTAGAATTATATATATACACACACACACACACACACACACACATATATATATATATATATATATATATATATATATATATATATATGTATATATATATATATTTTAACATGTTTGATCAAATAAAACAGACACTTCATTTCTGCCTATTTCATCACTGATCCATTCAAGTGTTCGTATGAGCCGTTTGACATCTGGATGGAATAAAGTCAAAAAGATGCCATATTTTTCCCAAGTACTTTTGGCCCAGTGAGAGCAATCTTCAAGGGAACAAACATTTGAAAAGACAAATGCATTGATAAGTCATATGCATTTATTTAAAGAGTAGGAGGAAGAACAAGTAGGAGAGGAATTCACAAAAAAAGAACTTTACTAGAGGTAAGAGGAATAATTGGCAGGAAAATGTTAAAGGCATTTAAGAACGTGGCTGCTACATTCAAAATTGATCTTGTTTAAAGAAGGTTTGTTGATATAGAGCCTCAAGAGTTCAAACAACTCATGCAAAGACTTGAATGGATCACTAATGAAATAGGCACAAGGGAAGTGTCTGTCTTATTTAATCAAAGGTGTTTCAAAGAGAAAATACTTGCCTCGATATATATACTTTTATTTATTTATACATATTTATGAAGAAGTAAGGTTTATCGTAGCAGGAAATGAAATAAGCAACCAGAGTTCAAATTCTGTAATCCTATTTACCAAGGATTACAGTTGTTTGTATATATATATATATATATTTACCAACCCCTCCGCTCAGGCAGGATATGACACAATGTCAATTTTTAAGCGGAGTTTAACAGGTTTGAATTCAGAGTTTTCCTTCTCCTAGACTAGTTGCCTCACCAAGACTGAAGAACCCAATTTGTCCTACTATTTACCCATAAATGGAGGGAGAATAATTGGATTCATACCTTTCCCAAGGTTATTAGTGCTACGTGAAATGCAATCATTCTTGTCCAGGATTTGAACTCGAGTCACCATGTCCATTTCCTACGATGATAACCATTACACTACGGGCACCTCTCAAATTCTGTAATAGGCTGTTTGCATTTCACTTTGTGCTTATGCCCTTGGGAAAGCCATGAATCTATCTCTTCATCTTTGACAACAAAGATACAGAAAAATAGAATGAGTTGTCAGTAACGTTTAACAAGTTTCCTTTGCTTGATTTTGTTTGCTTGTTTGTTTGTTTGGGTTTTATGGCATATCAACTTTTGTAGGTTATTTAATACCATATCCATTTTTATAGGAATAAAGTTCTATTTCAAACAATTCAGTTTAGCATAAGTACTCAGTTTATTGGTCAAAAACATTTCTGTTTCAAGCTATTCAGTTTAGTCAAACAGTTCTATTTCAAACAATTCAGTTTAGGATAAGTACAGTTTCAATGTCAAAAACAGTTCTATTTCCAACAATTCAGTTTAGCATAAGTATGCAGTTTAAATGTCAATACAGTTCTATTTCAATTAATTCAATTTAGCATAAGTATGCAGTTTAAATGTAAAAATTGTTCTATTTCAAACAGTTCAGTTTATCAAAAGTCCACAGTTTAATGTCAAAACAGTTCTATTTCAAGCAATTCAGTTTAGCATAAGTACCCAGTTTAGTTCTATTTAACCATAGATAGGACCCTATCAGGTGCTAATGCTCTAGGCCAGAGTGGACCTGGGAGCAATGGAAATGAATGGATACTCCATACTCCGTAAAGCTTCAGTATTACTGGATCCTTACTAACAGTTTGATTAGAGTCATATCCAGGACACTTGTTGGTGGGGGTGTCTTAACCTTCTGCAGAGAAGCAGTTGGTGTATTCTACAGCCCCAGCTGACTGCACTATTCTTTGCTTGCGGAAGCCCAGTTGAATGCACCTTTTGCTCCCAATCATTGGAACAACACAAGTTCAAATTTATTTCCAAACTACACTTTGTCTTTATTGTCATAGATTGATGACCTAAATGAATTTCAATAAAACAAAGTAACTAAAAAATTAAGATGAAAGAAAATTCGACTTAAAATTAATGATAATAATGGTTGACAAAACTTTGTCTAAAAATAAAAATAGATAAAACAATAAGAACGTATTTCTACTCTAATTTTATTTAAACAAGCCTGCTCATATTGATCTTAATTTTTTAATTCATTTATTTGAGAAATGTATGCTTTTATTGCACAACGAATCAACATTTTGAAACGTGATTATTCTGTTTCACCTGCTCAAATGCATAGATAATAATTCTCTAACTGCTGGCATTGATAATTATTTAATTAATTTTGTATGTATAATTTGAAGCACTGTAACAATAGTGAGATGTTCGTGATAAGAGAACTGAATTGCAGATCACGTGATGGTGTTATTATAAATGGTAAGAATTTGATTAAAATCAGGCCTCTGGTCAAAGAATTGTATTCAGCTGATGACACTAAGTGGTTCCAGAATTAAATGTGTTTCATATTACTTCATATATGTCTACCTATACCAAAATATTATTTCTTATGTTCATGTGTTTATCAGTAAAAGATGATGAAGTTATTGTGTAAAAGTGAAAGAAAGAGAACAACACAAAATTGATTACAAAGCTGACTGTTTGTTTGTTTGTTTTTTTTTTAGTGCAGAAAATTGCAGCTTTTATTTTCAAGTTTTCTTTGGAGAATTGCCCTTACCACTATAACTAGTTCTATTTTAAAATGAAGGAACACAGAAGAGCTGCCAACTTTAGAGTTCAAATAAGTACTGGATAATAGAAACCACAAAATTATGATGACAAGCAATATTCCTGCATTTTTACTCACTTATTAGGCCTGTGTACCAAAACCACCATTTACTACTTTAGTGATGTGTTGTGACCAATTGAATTCCTGCATTTCTACTCACTTATTAGGTCTGTGTAAAGAGAAAAACATTTAGTAGTTGTCTAAATTTCTGAGACGAAGCTTGTTGATTTTTATCATTAAGGGTTTTTGGACTGTTGTCTTCATCTTTATTGTTATTTCCACAACATTTCAGCTGATATGTCCTTCCTTAGAAGCTTAGGGAACCAACGCCTATAACCGTTACGCCATGTGAATTACATCAGAGTGAATTTTTGGGACTTATAAACTTAATGTTCTTACTTGAGTAGGATTACTACTATCATGTATGATTTTTTACCTGTGCTCATATTCAGATCTTTTTTTTTTTTTAAAGTTGAAATAATTGATAGGGCTGAACATTGGAGGATTAGCTGCCTTAAGGAATCAGCACATATGTTGGGCTACAATGACCTACTGAGTAGACCAAGTATAGATTTGAATACAATATGGGAACCAATAATCAAGAAGGCTAGATGAGAAAAAAAAATATGAATATGAATATGAGCACAGGTAAAAAATCAGACATAATAGTAGTAATTCTAGCAAATAAGAACATTAAGTTTATAAGTCACAAAAATTCACTCTTAAGTGTCCAGCAGGACACATGGCGTAACGGTTATAGGTGTTGGTTCCCTAAGCTTCTAAGGAGACAATTATCTGGAGTTTGCAGGTTCAATCCTCTCTACTGGCAAGTAACAATACAAGAATACTTAAAACTTGTACCCAGTTATAGCTAACGGAATCAGAACTGGCGACCCCCGTGGTTTTAATAAAGGACGTAGTTCAAAGTTCCGTGAAGGTTCCCGAGTTCGATAAACACCTGAAGAAGACTGGAGGACATATCGGCCGAAACTTTGTAGAAATAACAATAAAGATGAAGACAATAATCCGAAAAACCCTTAATGATAAAAAGCATTTACTACTTTAGTGACTAGTATGGGTAGTAGACAAGTAAATTTCTGCCTTTTTATTCACTTATCTGGTACACTGTGATGTTTACCCAGCAGAAAATGTAAATACTGAGGAAGTCTTCCTTCAATTTACAGACTTGTAGCTATTGTAATTAACTCATACAAGATAAATATAAAAAGTGGGGAAACATTTCTCAGTGAAGCAAATAAAATCTGTTAACTGGTTGCCACGAACTAGAAGCTGAATATAACATTTACACATTGGCTATATAACAAACAATGTATGCAGATCAATGCTAACCTTGTACAATTTTACACTGAGTGAAACCACATGGTTTGTCTTTGTACTTTGGACAAAGTGGAACAACATATAGCACTCATCACAGTTCACTGTTGCAGTTTTTGTATTTCTTTCATTGACTGAATAATAATGGTATTATTTTATCTTTTTATTGTTCTGTTTTTTTTATATTTTATTTGAGAAATGTATTCTCTTTTTCACAGATATGTTTGTTCTATATTTTTCACTAATTAAACATTATTATTCTTTGACATTTGTGTGTACCATATATGTTAAGCAACCATCTTCCTTGTTCTAGATCTAAGTGTTCTGATAAAAAAACACCAGCTTCAAATATCCACTATGTTGAGAAACTAATATCTTGTAACATTGTCAGCAAATAGTTCATTTGGGCTTCTTCAGGTGTATTATGTTGAACTTGGGAGCCTACAAAGAACCTCAAGCTGAACCCTTTATTTAATCCACAGTCATTATGATCATCATGTCGTGCCGCTGGCACAGATATCCTTGACCCTCTCTCGCCACTTCTCCCTTTCGTTCATCGCCTCCGGCAGGTCTTCAGGGCTACATCATGTATCCTCACATAGCTGCTGTATGTATGTTCGAGCTGGTCGTCCTGCTTTTGCTCGGCCATATGTGGGGGTCCATTGGAGTACATCACTCATGAGCTCGTCTCTGCTTCTCCAGCAGTGTCCTTCATGTCTGGTTCGTCTAACTTGGATAGTTTTTTGTGATAGGAGGCAGGTGGCCGTATAGTTGGTGCTTTGAGGGGTGTTGCCACCAGGACTTGTTCAATATTGCTTGCAGCATTCTTGTGTAATTGCCGTCTTGCTTCTCCAGCCGTTTTGTTAGCGTCCAAGTGGTGCATCCATACAGCAGTATCGACACGACCACTGCTTAGAAGAAACTGCGTTTTATTTTATCGGTCAGGTGTGACTTCCATATGATCGATAGATGATCGATAGCTGTTCATGCCTTCATTAGCCGCATGTTGATGTCTTTTTCTGTTGATGAGACACTGCTTCCTAGGTAGGTGAATTTGTCTACCAGTTTCAGAGTGGTTTCCTCTCGTGTGGAGATGTCGCCTGCTTGATTAAAGCACATATATTCAGTTTTGGGTGCATTGACATGGAGGCCAATGCCTGCGGCGGCTCATTCCAAACTAGCGTAACCCTTGTACCTGGTTGTGGTTAATGAAATTAGAATCATCTGCCCCCGTGGATTAAATAAAGGGTTCAATTCGAGGTTCTGTGTAGGCTCCCGAGTTTGATATAATACACCTGAAAAAAGCCAAAGGGTGTGTCACCTGAAATGTTGAGAGTATAATAATAAATATGGAGACAATAATCTGCATATTTTAAGTGATAAAAATTATCAGGTTTCATCTCAGAAATCTAGGCAAACAAATAGTACCATTGTGTAAACAGATAAGTTATCCAAAAAACAAAAAAAATAGCCGGCAAAAGAAATATAAGTTGATAGAGTTCAACATCTATTCCAGTGAGCTAAGTGCAAAATGATATGCTTGAGCTACCATTTGGGACTGGTCTTGCAAAGCTCACCACCTAATTGTTACCTGAGTTGTAAGTTGGGAGAGGATGTTTTCTGAACCCCAGTATATATATATATATATGTCATAGATTTATAGATTTTGTGAATAAGTCTCTTTTTCTCTTTTGGTGGCTGGGGTGCAAGGAAATGAGCATTTGTATGAGAGGAGAGTGAGGAATAAATCAAAGATACACTTAAAGTCATATTCCTACAAGAATGAAGAAGCTTACTCCACACATTGTGTCTGTGGTACATTTTTTCTGTTCCCATAGCCCCAGAAACTGATCGGGAAACATAAAACAATGAAGATCTTAGAGATAAAACAATTTTTTCCCCTCCCAGCTGACAATTAGCTATCACTAACATAGCAGTCAGTCGGTGACTATGCTACAATTTGAACATGACCAACCACACTGAAAATGCTTTGTACTAAAATCTTCAATAATTATTCCTTTCAAACTGGCTACAAACAGCCTTAATACCAATTCACCCCAGAGAGACTCAACATCATAGAGAACATCAATATATCTTCAATATCATATAATGCTAGAATTCAAAGCGTAAAAAATGTTTTGTTATGTAATGGATTAGATAAATAAGTAAAGTTGGTGACTGGAGTCAAGGATGACTCAAAGGCTTCCTTTTCAATTGCTACTACACCAAGGTGTAGGGCAGGGTACTACATCTTTTCCTTGGATTACTCCACTTTACCCTTGCTACATACCTTATAATGCTGAGTGTTAAGCATGGAGGTATCAAGTACCATTTTTTGAGTCTTTGGTAGAACTAGACCTGAGACTGACCCTAGTCTTCTGGGCCATTGGCAAACACTCTACCCACTAGACCAATTGATAACATTGTTTTAAATTTTGAGAAGTGACATTAATATTCTCATTCGGTTAACTGAATCTGTTCTTTGTGTTGCTGAAGTTGTTAGTACAACATTTTGGTAGTCAATTGATTAATTGACTTTAACAGCATAGCAATCTGTCTTGGGTTATTCTATGCCTAGAGTTTAAAGAATAAATATTTACATTTTTTTGTGTAGTTGTTTTAAAAGAGTTTTTTTTGCATGTGGTCTTATCAAAAATGAAAATTTTTCAAAGCAACCTATTTGACCCATTGGTGAAATCCTAACAAGTACTACCATCCTGAGTCAGAGTGGAATTGGGAGCGTTACATAGCCATTCATGAATATGTGAAATGTACATAGAATGTTCATAACTCATATATAGATATCACATAGGAATCCCGAAACACAAAAAAACACTTACGACTTCTTAGTTCAGGTACGAAACTTTTCATTACCTTTGAGTTTAAAGGTTTTTTGACATAAGGAGAGAGATACCATCTTTCTGTGCTGACTTTTCCATCTGCCCCAAACCATGGGTGGTACCCGCTACAAAGCCACTGGCCTGGCTTCGGCAAGCCCCGAAAGTCAATCGTCTTCTTCCAAGGCAAAATCTCAACTAACAGACTTTTCTCAAATCTCAACCCACACTTTCGGTGCATGACGTCACTCACATCCCTGGTCACATCCTCTATCTGGGATTTTTATCATGACATCTCTGAATGATACGTCTGCTCCGTGCACGCGTGAACACCAGCGCTCATGTTTGCACCTAACTAACCCATGTGCTGAGCTGAAAGGTTCTCAGACTAACTAAACCCAAAGGCAAGATATATAAAACGAAATCCCTCGGCCATTATATTACAGGAGGAGTGTCAAAGAAGGGGTACTCAACTTTCCACACTCCCCAGATCTTTAGAACTAGAGCCTCACCATCAGATGTATCGCCTGAAATGTGAGGGTCTTACACCTTTGCAGGAGATACAGGCAGTATATGCTAAGCCCTATCAATAGAATATACAACATTGTGGCTAACAAAATCAACGGACATTTTGACAATGCATGTTTTAACTAAAAATGAATAATTTATTAGTTTTTTCTTCCAAAGTTTGGAAATTTATATTCAATAAAGTTAATTATATTTTGCTGGAAAATGGCTTCCTTCTGACTGCTTACTTTAAGAAAACTTC
Organism: Sepioteuthis lessoniana; assembly: GCA_963585895.1. Lineage (NCBI taxonomy): Eukaryota > Metazoa > Mollusca > Cephalopoda > Myopsida > Loliginidae > Sepioteuthis > Sepioteuthis lessoniana. The sequence continues at coordinate 104,085,677 of OY757908.1, forward strand.
TAGTAATGAAAGACTTACTTGTCCCATGAGTTCCAAAAAATGTTTTTTAAAATCTCTTGGGTCTGCTTAGTATGCGTACCAGATTTGGTTGCCCTACATCAAACTGTTTAAAGAGGACAAATGAAATAACCCAAAAAGGTTGTTATATCATTAAACAAAGAACTGAAATCACCTTCGGAACCTCAGCTTCCTGGTTTTAAAGTCAGAGGTTTTCTTTCTCCTAGGTTGGTTACATTACCATTGCCAGCTGTACTCTACCAAAAAATTGATCTTGTACTACATCCTGTCCATAGCAGACGGTTAGGTTAATACAAATAAACTATTCCAAATTATTTATATTGATACTACTTAAGTGAAGACAAGAATCAGCAAATTTATATCATAAATGCCAAAATTATGTTCTGATATTAAAAACTGCAAGTTTCTATAACAATAATTTTCAGGCCAATTTTACATGAACCTTTGCTGTTATATCAAAATAATGAAGACTAGACATCTAGGCATCATAATTCTGAATTTCAACTTTTGAAATAAGAAATTTAAAACTAGAGTCTGCATACTTTTGGTTCACATCTCGTTTGGTAACGTTTAATTAAATGGGAATAATTATTTTATAAAACAAATACTTTGTTGATTTTTTTCTTTTAAAGTTTGGAAATTAAAATTCAGTACAATTAGTTATGTTTTGCCTGAAGGTCTTCCTACTGGTGGCTCATTGCATACCAAATTTCATAGCTCTTCATCAAATTGTTGAAGGTTTATAGAGGAGAGACAAACAAACTATTCCCAACTATTTATATTGATACTACTTAAAAAGAGAAAAGAGTCAGCAGATTTATCAAAATGCCAAAATCATGTTATGAAATAAGAGACTGCAAGTTTCTATAAAAACAATGTTCTGGTAAATTTTACATGAATTTTAATTAGTATACAGTTAACAAAAATCATCATTTTCTTTTATATAAGAGTACACCAGTTCAATGAGAACAGATTACAGGATAAAGAAAAACAAAAAAAATTGTATACATCGATCAACTTAGCAAAACAAAAAGGTTATTCAATAAAACTTCTCACATTCTTAAGGAAGGTCTCAATGGACTATATTGGAAGATTGTTAGCACAACGGGATGTATGCATATTCTTCATCTTGACTTTTTGTGCAAACACACATTTTTAAATTTTTGTTTCTATCATTTTTTTGTTGAAAAGTTAATGTTTTGAAATTGACAATTTTATTGCTTTCAAGGTAATACCCATCGAAAAATGCTTTTTTGGGGGGTAAAAAAATTCTGAAATATTTTCTTTATATCTGAAAATATGAAAATGCCAAGGCAGAACCTACAACTCATATATATATATATATATATATATATATATATAAGTGTCTTACTTTCAGGTTGGAATTGGTAGATGAATTTCCCAAAATTGTCCCGAGTGGTTTCAGACCCTTCATAGGCCATCATCAGGAGTTGCTTGCTTGTGTAAGGTGTGTTTGTATTTTTTTAAAAAGAGTTTTGAAAGTGTTGAAAGTTTATACCATAACGAAAATATGGGAATACAGAGTTGGATAAAACTGGGTAATTGATGTATTTAAAAAAGGGAAAGCTATCAACGGAAATAGAATACTATGGGAATACAGGAAAAAAGACAAAAAAAAAAAAAAACAAACTAAAAGCATTTCAAAACATTGTCACTATTTTTGAAATTAATTCTATTAATTTTAGGTTTTTTGTTTTTATATGTAAGGCTTCTAGGATTTGTAGTCATAGTGTTATATAGTCACATATGTAGATTCACATCTACATACATGCACATATATATGTAGAATAATTCACAGCGACACAATGATAAAGACGCAGGAAGGAAGACGCAGGAACAAAGGACGCATGAAGGAGGTCGAAAGAAGACTTCTTTACAATTATATTTACCTCTCACTTTATTGCGAGGGTTTGAAAGGGTTGTTCAAGGGTTGCATGTGAGAGGGTGCTGGAGACCAAACATAAACTTCATATTTTGACCCCACTGTTATGACCGTCACGTTGTGTCTTTCTTAATCTCCTGATGCTCAACCGGGGCCGTGGGGTTCACTCAATCGGGGATTCCGAGGGCCCCCTCGGTCGGGTGTGGCCTTCCCTACCACATCTGGTCTCTACTGTCTGGAATTCTGCTGGCAACTGCTCTGGGACCCAAACTCAACTGAGTTAAATAATAACTCAACGCCCACACGATCGCCTACTGGATCTTTGAATCAGATGTTTAATCGTCATCAAGCGGAAATAACTGTCATGCAGTTCAGAGGTCACTCTCTTCCGGTGCATCACTGTTAGTGGCACAATGGGACCTTCACCTTGTCCCATATCATAAGCCTTAATCCGCCCACGCGATCTCTTTCGATTACTGGCCATTGGAATGTGTCACTTCCTTCCGGTGTATCACCTTGGAATAGCATTTTTGGGCTGGGTCGAAGGTCAAAATATAACAATAGCTTAACAATTTTGTGTGCGATTATAGTGGTGTTTTCAACAATATATATTCTAAATCAAAGACCTACATGCCATCTCTTCAAAGTAATTTTATTTAGTTCTGCCTTTGCTTTTTGAAAAATATGCATAATCAAAACTTTCTTTAAATTGCTAATATTTTGTTGACTTCCAGTATAAATATAATTCCATTGTTGGAAGCAGAAATCCAAGTCAAACTGTGTGTATTCATTTTATTTAGTTTGATACAGTCATGAGCTATTAAGTCTTTTTTTAAAAATTTTTCTTACTCTTTTACATATATAAAATGTCTAATAAATATCAACTTTTTTCCAATATAGGGCTATTTAGACATCAAAAATGGCCTCTTGGTGAAAATCTGGCCCATAAACATGTGCCTATTGAATAGTTAATCATATTTTTTTGACAAATTTACATTTTTGCAATCAAAGTGTCCATGAAACAGCCAATTTAGTGCACTGCAAAGTGGTCTTAGAAATAACTGCATACTCAAATGTTGGCAATCACATCTATAATGGCATTCATAAACCAGTCCTTGGTATTGTCAGGCTGCAGGAAGGTTTCCACCTGCTTGAAAATTCTCCAGCTATAATAACTCTGTATATTCAAACCAGAAGAAATTGTTGGCCAGATTTTAGGGGTGATGGGGTCATGGAAATTTTAAGAGTGACAGGATGATGAAAATTTTAGGGGTAACAGGATCATGAAAATTCTTCCCCAGCAAATTCAAGGTTATGGTTTGGTTTTATGGCATATCAAACATTGCAGGTTATTTAATACCAAATCCTTTTTATACATATATTAATTATATGATTTCTAAACACATTTTGAAGTTAACATTTTTAAACAAGTCGAAGCTTGTTTTTTTGCACATAGTTAAATGGTTTTACTTAATTTTAAACAATTCAGTTTAGCATAGGAACAGTCTTTTGTTTACACACAGTTATTCATTGGTTTGAATACATTTTTGTTTACACACAGTTAAAGGATCAAACAGTTCTATTTCAAGCAACTCAATTCAGCATAAGTACACAGTGTTTTGTTTACACACAGTTAAATGTCAAAACAGTTAATTTCAAACAATTCAGTTTAGGGTAAATAGACAGTTTAGTTCTATTTGATCCATAGATAGGACCCTATCAGGTGATACCACTCTGAACCAGAGTGCACCAGGAAGCAGTGGCTATAAATGGGTACTCCATATTCCCCAAAGCTCCATCATTACTGAAGCCTTATCATCAGATTGCTAAGTTTCATATCCAGGACCCTCATTGGAGGAGTCTTACCCCTCTGCAGAGATGCAGCTGGTATATTCTGCAGCTTCAGCCAACTGGGCCCTCATGGTCATGGACTGCCCTTGATGTCCACATGTTTGATTGTAACTTGGCTACAATGTGCTACTCCGTGATTGCCCCTGTGGACTTCCTCGGGCTATAGTTGGTAAAGACTTGGAACTTCTGGACCATCTTTATATTTGGCCACTGATGACATGTCACAACCAGTTAATTCCTAACTTTGAACATAAAAGACCTGACCACTTTCAAGAAGCTAACTATCTCTAAAAATATCTATATTGCCAAATTGATAAGTCGATTTGAATGATTCCAGTAGTGTCTGCATGGCGTACTGGCTAATGAGCTGGATGGTGACATCATAGTAAGTGAATTCAAACTCCAGTCATGCTATTCCACTCCATTTTCAACAAGTACCTTGAGGAAAGACAGGAATCTCCCTATTACTCTTATCTAAGGGTTAAATACAGTTTTCTACAAAGATAACTTTGGCCTAAAATAACTCTTGAAGGGTTGATATGCCATTAAACAAAGAAAGTGAAACTGAACCATACTTGAAACTATATGCAGGTTGTTTCAGCCCAGTGTAGAATACACAGACTGGATCTTTGCAGAGATCTAAGACCTTCCTCAATGAGTGTCCAAATTATGACTCTAGACAATCTGATGATGAGGTTCCATTAATGCTGGAGCTTCAGATAATGCAGTCCCCCTTCATTGCCAATGCTCCCAGGTCTACTCAGGCCCAAAGTGGTAGCACTTGATAGGGTCATATCAATGGGTCAAATAAAAGTGTTTAACATTTAAACTGTATGCAAACAAATGACTGTTGTGAAATTGTTAAAGTTAAAAAGCAATACTTGAAACCATTGAATTTATACTAAATTGAATTATTAGAAATAGAACTGTTTGATCATTTAACTGTGTTGTAAACAAATGACTGTTCAATTGAATTATTTGTGATACTTAGCAATACTTGGAATGATTTAACTTTGTTGACTTATATTTTACAAAAGATACATAACTAATATGAATAAACTGGATTTGGCATTAGATAACCAAAAGTGGTTGATATGCCATAAAACCAAACCAAACCAAGTTATTTGCTTTAAGAATTGTTACTTGTCACAATAATCATGATTATAATTATTAGCAACTTGAAACTATGCAATTGCTTGCAAAAAAAAATAAGTAAAAAGTAAAGTTGGCAACCATAGTCGAGGACGACTTGAACGCTCCCTTTTCAATAGCTACTACACCTGGGTGTAGGGGAGGGCACTACTCCTTTCCCTGGATTGCTCCATTTTACCCTTGATACGTACCTTATATTGCTGAGTGATAAGCAAGAAGGTACCAAGTACCATTTTTAAAGTCTTTGGTATGACGCGACCTGGGATTGAACCCAGGTCACCCGGGCCACTCTACCCGCTATGCTGTGAAACTAACTATCCACACAAAACCTATAAACAAGTTGATTCATACAACTTGTTTTCAATTTTCTCCCTTTCTTGGCACATTCTCTATTATTTAGATCTCATCCCAGAGAGAGTGTATGGGTTCTCCTATTCTTTGATATGGTTTACTATACCAGACCTTTTTCTCTCTCCTATGGACATCATCATCATCATCATGTCATGCCGCCAGCATGGATATTCCTGACTCTCTGTCACCACTCCTCCCTTTCATTCATCGCTTCTGGCAAGGCCTCAGGGCTACATCCCGTATCCTCACAGAGCTGCTGTATGTAGGTTTGAGCTGTTTTCGCTCAGCCATATGAGGGGGTCCATAGGAGTACATCACTTATGAGCTCGTCCCTGCTTCTCCAGCAGTGTGCTACATGTCTGGTTTGTCTAACTTTGATAGTTTTCAGGATGGGAGGTAGGTAGCCGTATAGTTGGTGCTTTGTGGGGTGTTGCCTCCAGGACTTGTTCAATATTGCTCACAGCATTCTTGTGTAGTTGCCATCAAGCTTTTTGTCCAGCTGTTTAATTAGCGTCCAAGTAGTGCATCCATATAGCAGTATCGAGATGCCTGCTGCTTCGAAAAAACTGCGTTTTATTTTATCGGTCAGGTCTAACTTTCATATGACCAATAGCTTATCGATTGCTGTCTATGCCTTCATTAGCCATGTGTCAATGTCTTTTTCGGTTGATGAGACACTGCTTCCTAGGAAGGTGAACTTGTCTACTAATTTCAAAGAGCTACTGCCTAGTGTGTAAATGTCGCCTGTTTGATTAAAGCACATGTATTCCATTTTGTGTGCGTTGACATGGAGGCCAATGTCTGTGGCGGCTTGTTCCAGACTATGCAGTAATGTTTCGGCTTGGACGGGTTTTTTGCCAGAATTGCTATGTCATTGGCATAGTCGGCATTGTTAATTGTTTTTGCGGGGTACCTTCTGCTTCTTTTCTTTGTCAACTGGAAGCCGTTTTCTTTGATTTTATCAATTGATGTTCTAAGCATGTAGTCTAGACAGATGATAAAGAGGTATGGGGCTAGTGTGTCCCCTTGCAGTACTGCTGCTACAATGTCGAAGTATTCTGTATCTCCATCCAGTGAACGTACTTTCACTTTGGTGTTTCTATAGAGAATTGTTATTGCTGCAACGGTCTCTTTTGGTATGCCATATGCTAGTAGAATTTGTTCCATCTTCCCTCTGTGAATGGAATCAAAGGCCTTGGTAAAGTTGACAAATAGTTAAGTTGTCTGTAGGATTCCATGGATAGTCAATATTTGTAAGGTCGTGGATCTATTTCTTCGGAAGCCATTTTGGTTTTTCCTAAGAATATAGTTGGTTTTGGGTTCTATACAGTTTCGTAGTAGAGAATTGTATATTTTGGCTGCTATGGATGTAAGTATTATACCTCGGTAGTTCTTGGCTAATGCGAGGTCACCCTTTTTAGGGAAAGGGAGGATGCATCCCTTTATACATCAGTCTATCGGATTTTGATTATATACTGCGTTACAGTGTCAGAGCAGTCTTTCATTGAATTGTCTGGTCTTCCATACTTCTGGGGGAATTTCATCAAGCCCTGCAGTTTTCCTATTTTTAATTTTTCTAAGTACTGAGTCGAGTTCTTGAGTAAACGGTCCTAGTTTAATGTCTAATTGCTAACTAATATTTCTGGTGATAGGTTCATGTGTAACTTTTGGTGGGTTTCCTAGAAGATTTTCGAAATGCTGTTTCCACAGTTTTATTCTTTCTTGTTGGTTTATAGCTTTCAATTTAGCTTTGGCTATACTCTTCCTTCTACTCACTTCATTTATCATTTGCCAGGCTATCCTAGATTGCCTATCTTCTCCCAAGTCTCTAATCTTATCTATCTGATTTTGTATGTATTCTGTCTGTTCTTTTAGATATATGCTTGCTAATTCATTTTGTGCCTTTTTTAGTTTTTGGGCATTTGTGTTCGTTGGGTTCTTCCTATTGCATTAGGAGGCAGTTTTCACGTCTGCACGTTTTTCTCTAACCTCTAATGTTTCCCATGGGACTCTATATTTAGTTCTAGGTTATGTTGGAATACAATTTGCTGCTGCCTCGAGGTGTGCATTGACAAAATCCTCATATTCATCATTTGGGGTACATTTTTCTGTCTTATCCTGTAGTGCCTCAAATCTGTTTTTCAATTCTAACACATATTTATCTCTAATATCTCTGTTGTTAAGAAGGGCCCAGTCATAGTGTTTGTTAGTCACTGTTTGTGGGGCATTCTTTCGTAGGCTTAGCTGTACTTTTGCCGTGACTATTCAGTGATCGGTGGACACACCCTCGAAAGAGAAGTATGCCTCACAATTCACTGTGCTGTTTTTCCATTTCTTGTTTATAAAGATGTAGTCTATCTGTGCTTTATTATTGTTTGCGTATGTGTAGGTCCATAATTTTCCCTCCCTCTTTTGAAAGTTTGTATTGAAACATGTTAATCTATTTTCTATCATCAAATCTGTTAAATGTTGTTCACGTGTTGTGTAGGCTGTATTTGTTGTTTCTGTTTTTCCTAATTTGGGCATTCATGTCTCCGCCAATGACTAGCATGTTGTGTTTCGGAATGCTATGCACAAGAATCGATAGCTCATCATAGAAGGTGATGAGTTCAGTTTCTTCACTAACATTGGTAGGGTTTTACCTGATGATTGTTGCTCTGGGATTGCCATTAAAAGTAGCTACCATCATCCTAGGATGTATTCTCTCTATGCAATTAAGTGATTTTAATGCTCTTGGTCCTATAAGTATTCCTACATCTCCTACCGTAGCATTGACAGTGTTTTTCCATGCTAATACAGTGGCTAGCGTCCATCCATTGCCAGTATCATGATATTCGATATCCTCGTTATGCGTGTATCTGTGTTCTTGTATGCATATTATGTCTATCTTATGTTCTATGGCCGATGCAGTCAGCTCCGGTAGTTGTCCTATTCTATTTAAGGTTCTAACGTTGAATGTTGCTATTTGTATTGTTTGTTTTTATTTTAGTATTTTTTGTTATTTGAGCTCTGTAGTTGATTTTTTGAACACTGAGGCCAGGGCTCCAACCTCAGCAGGACGTGTCTCTTTTTTACCTGCGCGAAGAGCGATACAGTTTATGTATGTGGTTTGAGTGTGGGTCATGCTTATCTTTCGATGGCTGTTTTTATTCTCATCTATAGAAGCCGCACTTATAGATGAGCAACAGTAGTTCCCTGATCGAACTGACGATCAGTTTATTTAAACTCTTAGAGTCTTGTCTTAAAGGAATGCTTGGTTCTCTGTATTTTTAAAACTATTATTTGCATAGGATATTATAGATGCCATCATTTATCAAACTCCTATAAATGACCAGCTTGAGTAAAAAGGTGAGGAAAAGTCATTGAGCATTTCATAGTTATTTTAATGTTGTACAATCCTCAAATACTTTGGATCCTTACATTTGGTATGCATACGGTTGCTACAAAATGATTGTTGGGATTATTATTTTTTAAGGAAAAACAATGGACAGATATTTGTTACAAAGAAGAGTGCAATCAGACTAAGCCTTGATAAGACATTCAGTGGAATTTAATCTGGAGGGTTCTCTCATTGCTGCATCAAATTGGCTATAGTCAATGTTTGACTGTTTTCTGCGAAAAAAAAAAATCTTAGCTATCATTTTTCCTGGCTCTGATATCTTAACTGACATAATGAATCACACAAATAAAACAATCAGATGCTCTTCTTGGTTGGTTGGTTGGTTGGTTAATTGGAAGGTAGGTCAACCCTTGCTGAGTTATTTTTGCTGAAGTCAGTTTAACAATTATAGTTTCCAAATTATATATGATTCTAAAATATATCTTTACAATCATTTTAAAAAAGGTATTTATTTCATTATAATTAACAATTATAGTTTCCAAATTATATATGATTCTAAAATATATCTTTACAATCATTTTAAAAAAAGGTATTTATTTCATTATGATAAATAAATCTATTTGACCTGTACATGGAACCCTAACAAGTATGTATTTACTCATGTCCTCTTTCACGGACAGAATGTGACACAAGGTTAATTTTGAAGAAATGCGAAGGTGGTTTGAATTCAGTCTTCTTTCTCCAAGACTTACCAAGGTTAAAGAACTCACTCCTCCTGACTATTTACCCATAGCTGGAGGGAGGAGAGATAGATTCATGCCTTTCCCAAAGGCATTAGAACAAAGTGAAATGCTAACAGCCTTGTCCAAGATTCGAACACAACTCACTGGTTCCATTTCCAATTGCGTTAAGTATGCCTCCGCAAACATATACAACCACTTGGGATCAGAGTGAACTTAAAAGTAAGCCATTTGAATGAAAGGTCATCTAATGGCAATTAACTACACCATAAGATGACCCTCTTTGGGTGGGGGTCTTACCTCACTGCAGAGGATAGGATTGGAAGATTCTAGGCCTCAGGTACAATTGGAGGCCCCTTAGCAACCACAAGGCCCTAAGCAACTATTGCTGATTTAGGTACAACTTATCTTTAATTCTTATTTCAACTTGATGGGATCGATGCTAATGATCTTTGCCCAGTATTGAAGGTAACAAAGTAACTCCTCTAACCATATTTTTGTTTCTTTACACAGAAGGGATGGTTAGAACTAAAGTTCAGATAAACCCCAGGTGTTTTATCTTTATTTTTATTATTACTTTGGTATATGCCAGTACTATACCCACCTTCTTATGAGGACATCCAAAAAAAGAAATTTAGTCGTTACCCTCTTTCTCCATTTTGAGTTGTATAGATGGTCTAATTGAGTTCATATGGTCCGAGAGGGAAAGGTCATCTACAGTGATCCAACAAATCCGACAGAAGATTCACCCTCTGGATAAGGCTGTGATAATTCACTGGAGATAAAGAAAGAAAGTTGAAAGAAGTTGAATATACTGGTTCGTCTGTCAGTTGTGTAGTTCAGACTTTATAGATTTCAGCCTAATGTGGTTTTCTTTACTCAACAGGAATAGTGGAACACCCCCAGATATAAATTAGAACCACTTGTGACACACATACATACACATATCTACTCATATATAAAACACAATTAACTGGCACACCCTCTGTATTCAGTTTCCTCATATAAAAGAATGAGTGAATTCCAATATTATATAATATAATGGGAAATCTTTTATTGTATTTAGGAAAGACACACGCCTGAAAAAGGCTGGAGAATAGATTAGCCTAAAATGTTGTGTTAACAACATCAGCAACACAAAGAATGAATTCAATTATCTAAACAAATCTTGTAATGTTAATGACTCTTGCTAAAGTTATTGTCAATATAGTAGCCTTTATGTTATGACTTTTGATAATTGTACACAGATAAAAATTCATGTAAAATTGTCCTGATCATTGAATTATAGAAACGTCCTTATTTCATAACATGATTTTGACATTTTGATAAATTTGCTGATTATTTTTCTTTATTTAAGTAGTATCAATATAAATAAGTTGGAATAGTTTGTTTGTCTGTCCTCTATAAACATTAGTCTTCATTATTTTGTGTTACATAGTGGCTTGTACCACACTTCGGGCGTAACACCAACAGCGCGAGACTTATAAAACTAGTCGGACTGTACCACTTGAGTTAATAAACAATTAACTCTAATTCACTGAGTATCTTTTCCTTACCACGATACAACATTTTGACATACCAGCAAAAATTCATATAAAATTGGCCTGAATATTTTCTTATTATAGAAACTTGCAGTCTTTAATTTCATAACATGATTTTTTTATTTGGAAAAATTTGCTGATTCTTGTCTTCACTTAAGTAGTATCAATATAAATAATTTGGAATAGTTTATTTGTATTAACCTAACCCTCTGATATGGACAGGATGTAAGACAAGGTAAATTTTTTTGGCGGAGTGCAGTGACAATGATAAGGTAACCAACTTAAGAGAAAGAAAACCTCTGACTTCAAAACCAGGAAGCTGAGGTTCTAAAGGTGGTTTCAGTTCTTTTTTTTAATGATATAAAAACCTTTGTGGGTTATTTAATGCCAAAGCCATCCTTATATATGAACAGTAATGGTACTATTTAATCCATAGCAGAGGGGATAAAGGGGTTCATGCCTTTCCCAAGAGCGTTAGTCCAAAAATGAACATATTAGCATGACTGGAGTTTGAACTCACTCACTACGATGTCATAGTGCTGAACATTAGCCACTATACCATGAGGATTTTATAGTTAAAACCATAAGGCAGTTTGACATTTCATTTAACATTGGTCAGGTAATACCTGTGTTGACCCTGATGCCAAGTTGTGTTGAACCTTACATAACATAAATGACATGAAGAGGGAAGACCTGATGCATGGACAACCAACAGTCTTTTATAGAAACATGCCCAGACCTCTACCAAGATCAGAATGTGAATCCATAATCTTGTGAGACTGACAGATGCTATAATACATTATCATTGATTAGAAAAGATAGGATTTTCCAGTCAAACCCACTTTATATATATATATATATATATATATATATATATATATATAAGTGGGTTTTTTTTATTTCTTGCCCGCATTTCTTGTTCTTTTCAATACAAGGTGTGCCAAAAGTCACTTGATTTTTAAATTGAATTTTATTAAAAAGAAAAATAACAAAACAGTTTAAATCAATATGTGTCACTTGATGAAATTAGAAATATTTCTCTTCAAAACTTTATGAAATTTTTCAAAGAACAATATTAACTTCATAAGATATTATGAAAAATATAATTGGTAAATCTCTTTTTTGTGTGTGGATTTATCTCTTACTGTTTCTAACAATTGAATATATTGTAAAATAAACAATGTTTAGAAAATTGCAATCACTACACTAATAAAAAGATAAAGGATAGAATGTTGTTTTGTTAGCAAGAAAGAATGATCATAAATTTTGAATTAAATCAATAAATCTCACTCACTTAAATTAAGAAATATTTTCCCACAAAATTTCATGAAATTTTTCAAAGAACAATATTAATTTTATAAGATAAACTGAAAAAATATAAGTAATAAATCTCTTTTCTTTTAAGTGGATTTATCTTTTATAGTAACAATTACTGTTTATAACTGTTTGGTATGAATTTCTAACTGACAACAAAGATTTTAAAATAGACATTGTTTCAAAAACAGGAAATAAGAAGAAAAGATTTTTGACATTTCTCTTTTTGTTTCATGTTTTTTTTATTTGCACTGAGGAATCATTTTATTGTCATTGTAATCAACTTTGATCCAAATCTTGACCTCTGAACTGGCACTGATGGATACTTTAGCAAAAAAAACCGAATATCTATGATTCTGATTAATAATAAAGAATATTCCTTTGTTTTAACATATGTCTCTAATTGCAAATGTTTGATTTGTTTTACTGTCATAATAACCAGTTGTGCATCAAGTATTGATTTGTGCCCAGTGTAGAGAAGTATGTCAGCTAGTATTTGTGTAATGGTTTTTACTGTAGGAAATGGATTCAGTAAGCCAAGTTCAAATCATGAATGTAGCTGTTTGTGTTCTACTTTACACTAATGTTCAGGGGAAAGGTTTGAATCCATATCTTCTCCATCCAACTATTGCTAAATAGTTGGGCAGACTAGGTTCTTTATCCTTGGTGAGGCAAAGAGAAAGAAAAGTCTGAATTCAAACCAGCTGTTCTCTACTTAGAAATTAAACACGTGTCACATCCTACCTGTGGCAGAAGGGTTGGGTAAATACATAGTTACTAGTGTCTATTTACATTTTGCTGAAATTAACTTATTTTTTTGAAATACTAATAAAAATGATTTGTTTTATGTATTTTTTACTTACTAATATGTGTGTTTATATTTTGCTGAAACTAATTTTTTCTTATAGGTTGGATGTTCTTCCAATTCCACGAAAGTGACTTTTTGTCAGAATTTAGAGATTTCTTTCTCCTAGACTGGTTGCCTTATTAGAGCTACAATTTATTCATTTGGGCAATGTTTTTAGTATAATGGTTATCATTACTGGAATTGGTGACCAAAGTTCAAATCATAGACAATTCCTTTTGTGTTTCACTTTGTATTAATGCCCCTAATGCATCTGTTCTCTCAGATATATGTAAATATTAGGGCAGACTGGGTTCTTTAGCTTTGATTAAGCAACCAGTCCATGAGAAGAAAAACTCTGAATTCAAACCAGCAATACTCCACTTAAAAATTTACCTTGTATCCTTTTCTATTCATGATGGAGCATTTGAATTAATGCATATACCAACAAGTATTTTATAAATTTGCTTGTTTGTATATAAATCATCTATATTTCCATTAGTAGGAAATTATGGAGTTTAATTTGTGATTGAAATTCTAATGCTAATAACATATAGTAACAGCAATTTAAAAGTAATAATACAAGTGTCCTGTATATGACTCTAAACAATCTGATGGTGAGGTTCCAGTGATGCTGAGGCTTTGGGGAATGCAGAGTAACTCTTCATTGCCATCACTTCCAGGTCCACTCAGGCCCAGAATGGTAGTACCTGATAGAGCCCTATCTATGGGTTAAATAGAACTAAACTGTACTTATGCTAAACTGAATTGTTTGAATTAGAACTGTTTGACTAAACTGAATAGCTTGAAATAGAAATGTTTTTGACCATTAAACTGCATACTTATGCTAAATTGAATTGTTTGAAATAGAACTGTTTTGACATTGACTTACATTGAAATGGAACTGTTTTTGACATTGACTTACACTAAACTGAATTGTTTAATATAAAACTGTTTTGACATTTAACTGTGTGTAAAGAAAATCTATACTTATACTAAACTGAATTGGCTAAATTAGAACTGTTTGAATAAACTGAATAGCTTGAAATAGAATTGTTTTTGACAAACTGTGAGCTCATGCAAAACTCAATTGTTTGAAATAGAATAGATTATTTGTATAAAAATAGATTTGGCATTAGATAACCTACAAAAGTTCATATGCCATAAAACCCCAAATACCAACCAACTAAAAGTAATAACAAAAATACTTAATCGAAAAACTGAAAAATTTACTTTTGTCTTAGTAATAGAAGTATTACTGTAAGAAGTAATATTACTATTGTTATGTAATGTAGTGGATGCTGCTAGAGTTGAGTACAAGTCAGAGGTCACACCTGAACAAAGCTAGAAAAGACAACTGGGAATTCTGATCAGCAGAATGAGGGTCATAAGGTGAGACCATCTATGAGAACTGAACAGAGAGAAATTAGGGTTTGTAAAGTAGATAGTGGTGTATTCATTGGTTGGTGGACATCACATGATTGGAGAAAGACAGGATAAGAGTTTTCACTCGTAGTTTAGGATACAGTCAGGGTTTAAACACCAATTGGAAGGTTCAAATTAGACCTGCTCCAAAAAGAAACAGTTAATAATGTTTTGAGAGTGTGTTTGTTACTTTTCTCTCATAATATCAGAAGCAAGGATTCTTTTAGGATCAAGTGACAACAAAATGTGTGTTTGTAACCTTTCTATCATAATATCAGAAGCACCGATTCTTTTAGGATCAAGTGACAACAAAGAGTGTGTTTGTTAACTTTCCATCATAATATTAGAAGCAAGGATTCTTTTAGGATCAAGTGACAACAAAGTGAGTGTTTGTTACCTTTTCATCATAATATCAAAAGCAAGGATTCTTTTAGGATCAAGTGACAACAAAGTGTGTGTTTGTTAACTTTCCATCATAATATTAGAAGCAATGCTTCTTTTAGGTTCTGCTAATAATTAAGTGACAACATAGAGTGTATTTATTGTCTTTCCATCTTGGTATAAGAAGCAATGATTCATTTTGAAACAGATGTTTTTGACCCATAGATCAGACCCTAGCAGGTACAAGTTGTGGTAGAAATACCCCCTAAACTTAGGTAAGTGGTAATGGTAGCTCCATCTAGCTAATGTCTTGCCATTTTTTCCCGATATGTTCAGTTGCACTCATGGCTTGGATTGGTGCATATTTTGCATTTGCTGATTTTTAGGACTGGTTAATTGATAATTGCTTCACAGAGAGCTTTTCCTGATCCTTCCCTTTTATGTAAGAATGGTGTTATTCTGGATAGAAATTGTAGGATGAAAATTTCAGAACTACAGTTTCATCAATTAAAGGAAAAGCACTTGGAAAACCTCAAAGTGCTCGAACATCAGAAAATGACCAGACTATTGTAGAACGGTGAAATAAAATTTTTGATATCAGTTACATTGATCTCTTTATCAACCTTACAAAATATGGCCAGACCAAGCTATGATCATAATTAATCATATGTGTAAGTCAAATGGTTAGACATTTGCTAGATGGAGCCACCACAACCACTTACTGGAGTTTACTTGCACTGCTACCTAGCAGTTTAAAATGTGGGATGCATTCTTGTATCATATGAAGGACAATAAGATACAAAAAAGGGAAAATGTGTGTATATGACAATAAGATACAAAAAGAAAGATGAGTGTATATGACAATAAGATACAAAAAAATGGAAGATGTGTCTATATGACAATAAGAAAAAAAAGGAAGATGTCTGTATATAACAAGAAGATACAAAAAAGGGAAGATGTGTGTATATGACAATAAGATACAAAAAGAAAGATGAGTGTATATGACAATAAGATTTTAAAAAAAGGGAAGATGTGTATATATAACAAGAACATACAAAAAAAGGGGAGATGTGTGACAATAAGAAAAAAAGGAAGATGTGTGTATATAACAAGAAGAAACAAAAAAGCAAAGATGTGTGTATATGACTATAAGATACCAAAAAAAGGAAGATGTGTGTATATGACAAGAAGATACAAAAAAAGGGAAGATTTGTATATAACAAGAAGATACAAAAAAGGGAAGATGTGTGTATATAACAAGAAAATACAAAAATGGGAAGATGTGTACATATAACAAGAAGATACAAAAAAAGGAAAGATGTGTGTATATAACAAGAAGAATAAATAAAAGGGAAGATGTGTGTATATAACAAGAAGAATAAATAAAAAAGAAGATGTGTGTATATAACAAGAAGAATAAATAAAAGGGAAGATGTGTATATATAACAAAATACAAAAAAAGGGAAGATGTGTATATGACAAGAAGATACAAAAAAGGAAATATGTGTGTATATGAATGAATGTTTTTAATAGTAATAAAGTATGATTCAATCCCTACTTCATCTTTATAGACCTGTCCATAATTTAAAAACGTTTTGGTATTGTCTGGTCTGTCGTTGGCACAAAGAGTCAGGACCCCAGAAAATGGGGTGGGAGAGCTAATAGATATTAACATCTTTTACCCAAGGTATGATTAGTGAAAAGAGCATTACTAACTGACAGAATATATTTTGACTGGTGTTAAGCAAAGGTATTAAAGAAATGTTATTTGTCTAAAATTGAAACATTTGAACAAAAAAATGCTGAATTAAGGTCTGTAAGGTGTTTGTTTAAAACATTAGGCATTTTTAACCAAAATATTGTGCAGTTCATACTTACAACTGACTGTTTAAACATTCCAATCAAAAGTCAAGAATTTGTCAAAACAAAATAACATGTACATATGCTGAAACCTTACATATCAAATCCTAAACAAAGAATTGTTAATTGGAATTCACAACTTGAAAGGAATGTATATTTCAGAAATATCAATAAGCAGGAAAAAAATACAAGGTCGTTTTTTTTTCCAATAAATCACACCATAGGAGAATTGGGATTCTTATTGGTGGACCAATCAGAGATGATTGTTTTTGGTGCGGAAGGAGCCCCTATAAAGTGTTCAGTTCATGAGAAAAAAACAAGAGAGAGATCCAGACCAAGCTGAGATGAAAGAATTCTCTCCAAGTACCTAATCAAAAAAAAAAAAAAAAAAAAATTCAAAGTTCCTGAACACAACATCACCATTGACTAATACACAGAGTAGCACCAGGTGAAATATTCTCTGTCCCAACTCCACTAAACAAAGGTGTAATTCAATGCTATATATTATTGTAGCTCACATGTGTTTCAATAAATAATTGTTACTTTTTTTACAGAGAGTTTTTCTTGTCTTGTTGAGTTGTCAACGCTTCACAACTTATTCTGACTAGCAGCCGACCAAACTCAACCAAGAGGGCTCTGACAAAGGTGTGTCAATTCCCAGTTTCATAGATCTTTAAAAATACACAACATAGTTACAAAACCTTTGATGAAGCAACTAGCTGAAGTTACATTTAGTAGTCATGGAATTAGATTAAGTCAACCTCATCAAGTCCCATGACTAGCATAGGACCACACACCTCCTTGAGATCACCAGAAAAGTTATCCTGTAGGCAAGGGCAGATAATCTCCACACTTTTTTAAAAGACCCTATTTAGATTATGGTAACAATTACCATTTGGTGCAAATTTGTAAATGACAATAATTGTTTAGAAAAATGAAATGAGTAGAAAATATTTTCTTTACATTTGCTGGTTTATCTTACTGTGTCTTTGATCAAAGTCTTGATTTCCTACCCATCGTAGACAAGTACTTCATCTAGTATAAAATAAACCTACCTTGTTCTAGATTCTAGAATGGGATATGAATAATACTCTAGAATCTAGAATGTTATTTAGATCTATTTAACAAATAAATTGTATTCAATTTTATAATTATCTAAAATTTATAATTATTTAAAAGTAAAATTAAGAAGCTCTTTAAAATAGTCATCTTTCTCAGTAGAAGATTCAACTCTATGTGTAGGTGTGTATGTATGTGTGTGTGTGAAAACATTTCTAATCAGCCTTAATTTCGGAAAATATTGCGTGGCTTACTTAAGTGTAACTCCTGTTAATTCATTTTGGTTTGTGAATTTTGAAAATCAATAAATTTGGATATTTTTGCAGTTTTGAAATACTATCAATCTAATTCTGTCTAAGACTTATCAGTGAATGTTGTTGGATATTGATTTACAAAAAAAAAACAAAACATTTAGTAATTACAAGTAGGAAAGTCATATATCCTATTTTCGTGCAATTACTATTCAGAGATTCAAAGCATTTGATGGCACCTTATCAGGAACTCCTTGATCATCTGTAGCTGGGGATATTTAAAGTATGCATTCACCCAAAACTTTCACCATGGGTAGGATATAACACAAGATCATTTTTTAAGCAAAGTAAAGCTGGTTTGAAATCAGCTTTTCTTCTTCCAAACTGGTTGCTTAAACAAGGCTAAAGAACCCAGTTTGCCCTACTATTTATTCATAGCTGAGAGAAGAACAGATGAATTCAAGCCTTTTCCAAGGGTATTAGCTTTGAGTAAAATGCAAACAACCGCAATTCAGGATTTGAATTTGGGTTGCCAATTGCATTTCCAACAATGAGCATACCTCTGAAATAAGTCAATAATAACCTTGGTAAGGCAACCAGTCTAGGAGAAAGAAAACTCTAATTCATCACTGGTGCAAGAAAGTTGTAAGTGCATCCAACTCATAAAAATCTCTGGTACATTGACAAATCATGTCAGATTCATACATACCTGAAGGTGAAAGGTGATGGAACTTATGATGAGGCAGAATTCTGCCAGCCAAAAAATGATAACCGTTACACTGAATACATCTCCTTGGGGATATTAAAATATGCCACACAGCTTCAAAGAGTCACAGCATCTTATGGAATATGATCCAGGTCAGTTCCTGTTGTCTGCAGGGGACCAAAAAAGGTCATTTTGAACAGTTTTTGTCTCTATCCTTGTGCACCATTTGAACTCAGCCTTAAGTCATATTCGGATGGAGGAGTCAGATACCTACTTTATTGTTGTCCTGTGACCCAAATGGGGGAGTCATATATCTACTTTATTGTTATCCTGTGACCCAAAGGGGGGAGCCATATATCTACTTCATTGTTATCCTGTGACCCAAATGAGGGAGTCATATATCTACTTTATTGTTATCCTGTGACCCAAAGGGGGGAGTCATATATCTACTTTATTGTTATCCTGTGACCCAGAGGGGGGAGTCATATATCTACTTTATTGTTATCCTGTGATCCAAATGGGGGAATCAAATACTAACTTTATTGTTATCCTGTGACCCAAATGGGGGAGTCATATATCTACTTTATTGTTATCCAGTGACCCAAATGGGGGAGTCATATATCTACTTTACTTTTATCCTGTGACCCAAATGGGGGAGTCATATATCTACTTTATTGTTATCCTATGATCCAAATCGGGGAATCAAATACTAACTTTATTGTTATCCTGTGACCCAAATGGGGGAGTCATATATCTACTTTATTGTTATCCAGTGACCCAAATGGGGGAGTCATATATCTACTTTACTTTTATCCTGTGACCCAAATGGGGGAGTCATATATCTACTTTATTGTTATCCTGTGATCCAAATCGGGGAATCAAATACTAACTTTATTGTTATCCTGAGACCCCAATGGAGGAATCAGATCTATTTTATTATTATCCCGTGACCCTAATAAGGGAATCAGATACCTACTTTATTGTTATCCTGTGACCCCAATGGAGGCGTCAGTTATTGACTTTATTGTTATCCCATAACCCTAAGAGGGGAGTCAAATACTTACTTTATTATTATCTTGTGAACCTAACAAGATTATTTCTCTTATTCTCAGGAGTGAGAATAAATTGTATGATGAGGATATTGGTCACACAACCTGGTTTCACTGACAGAAAATACAATTTCAATACCCTGGATATGCATTTCAATTTACTCAAGATTAAATATACTGGCAATATAGCTGTAAATGATCGCATATGCAGATCAATAATGCACAGGTTCCAAGATAAGAGGTGCATTAACAGTACTCAGACCCCATGCACATACAGTACTTAAGCCAGGTCAGAACTGCCAATGTCCTTCAGGGCATAGCAATTTCTCACTAATATATATATAATATGATCATATGGTGTTTTAATTTCTAAGTTAGGTTGCCAACACACACACACACACACACACACACACACACACACACACACACACACACACACACACACACACAGAGTTTAAAAATGTTATCACTTCTTTATAATATCATGATTTTAAAGTATCCACCTGTTCACCATCCTTGTCAATAAATTAATGGAATTTTCTACAGGTGGTCTCTGTAATATCATCAGTTCTGATTTTTGAATAAAAGATACTTTATTAGAAATATTTAATTACTTGTGCAAGATTCTGAGAATGTTTTGACAGAGATAGTGAACATGTGGAAACTGTTTGGAATTATATCATAGAGGATATTCTCATAAGGCAGTTAACATTGCTTTTTAATCCATATATATATATATATATATATGATTAATTATTTGGAAGGTATTATTCAAAAATGATAACATAACCGATCATAGGATTAAAAAATATGACTAAAGAAAGGAAAACCAAGTTACTGATATTAAAAAAAAAAGAATTTATGAACACTGCATGGCCTTTAAGATGGATGATAACCTTAATACTCTTGTAAACCACAGAAATAAAAATCATCATAATATCAACTGAGAAATACAAAACAAATAAAAATCCTAATGTTAGGATTAGTTTGGTTTGGTTTAGTTTTATGGCAGATCAACCATTTTAGGTTATTTAATGCTAAATCATCTCTATACATACATATTAAATATGTGTGATTTGTAAACGTTCTGTTGATCATGTTTTTAAACAAGCCTAAGATTGTTATATACTCATATACAGATGCATGCAGAAACATAACGATGCAATAAAGACGAGCGGACACAGTTCTTTAGAAAAATATACCTCTAACTTTATTTGAAAGGGTTCGAAAGGGTTGTGTGTGAGAGGGAGTTGGAGACTGAACAGAACTGCAACATATTGACCCCCACTCTTCTGGCTATCACAGCCTTTCTTTCCCATTCTCCTGGGCTGCTCAATCGGGGGCCTGGGGGCCCAGCCTCTCTGGGACATGGTTCTCATTCCAGCATCTTCTCTCCAACTGATCTGAACTTCCTGTCGCCGGGGTTATATAATAATTTGATGCCCACCTACTTCCTGTGAGCATCACAATTTTGCACTCAATTCAACCCCTCGACAGTCAAGGTCGTCCCTGATCTCCTGATATCTTTGACCGAATGCACCTGTTATTTACATAGGTGCATTTCTTCTTTTGACAGCTAGGCCAGAGTCAATATGCAACAAGATCATACTTTTGCACAAAGTCAAATGGTTCCAAGTATTGCCATGTATCACTAACAATTCAATTAAAAATCAGTCATTTGTTTACAGTTAAATAATCAAACAATTCTATTTCTTGCAGTTCAGTTTGTCATAAGTCATTTGTTTGCACTCAGTGTAAATATCAAACAGTTCTATTTGACCCATAAATAGGACCCTATCAGTTGCTACCACTCTGTGCCAGAGTGGACCAGGGAGCAATGGCAATAAGAGGATACTCCACATTACCCAAAGCTCCAGCATTACTGAAGCCTCACTCTCAGATTGTTTAGTTTCATATCCAGGACACTTATTAGGGGAGTCTTACTATTCTGCAGAGATGCAGTTGGTGTATTCTACAGCCCCAGCTGACTGGGCTTAATGTTCAGAGTCTGCTCTAATTTCACAATATAAAAAATAAAATAACTAGGATTTTAGCTAAGTTAATATCAAAACAAATCATATCATGCTGCCAGCACAGATCTCCCTGACCCTCTCTTGCCACCCTTCTCTATCATTCATCACTCCTGGTAGGTCTTCAAGGCTACATCCTGTATCAGCACAGAGCTGTTGTATGTAGGTTCTAGCTGGTCATCCTGCCTTTGCTTGTACATGTGAAGGAGTCCACAGGAGTATGTCGCTTATTAGTTCGTCCCCACATCTCCAGCAGTGTTCCGCATGTCTGGTTCGTCTAACTTGGATAGATTTTGTGATGGGTAGTAGGTGGCCATACAGCTGCTTCTTTATGGGGTGTTGCTTCCAGGACTTGTTCGATATTGCTCGCAGCATTCTTGTGTAATTGCCTTCAAAAGACAAAATAGAATATTGATAAATAAGCAGAAATGAAGTAAATTTGATTAATGAAAACTGAGCAACTGCAATATTTTTCTTCTTCCACATTAATCTTTAGTTATATCTGATAGTTTTATTAATGAATCACAATCTATATTAATTTTCAATAATAATATTCAGTTATGCAGGACACTGCTAGAGAAGTAAGAATGAATTCATAAGTGACATTCTCCTATTGACCCCTTCACACAGATGAGAAAGTGTTGGGTGACCTGCTAGAACTTATCAATGACAGCTTTGTTCAGACACAGTATGTAGTCTAGAAGACCTGCCAGAAGTGATGAACGATAGAGAGAAATGGTGAGAAAGAGTTAAGGAAATCCATGTGAGTAGCAAGACAAGATGATGATGATGATGATGATTTAAAGTATTATTAATGAATCAAAGATTATATTGCAGTTCAATAATAATCTTCAGATGTATCTTATTGTCATATATTTCAGATTATTTATATCAATCACAAAAAAGATTTTCAAATTTAAATTTTAACAGCTTCTAAACACTTAACATGCAATGTCTTTAAAAATAATGCAATTTCTTGTTAAATTTTCAACTGAAGCTTAATTTTGTGATGCCTGCACTTGTACTAAGCATGGTTTTTTTTATTATCAATATTCTAAATATAACAAATAACTATGAAATTCTAATTAGAATACTTCTCTCCTTCCTCAATAGAAGCATCAATATCATTATGAACCACTGTCAACAATGGGTTCATTGGTTATCAAGCATACACACACACACACACACACACACACACACATATATATATATATATATATATATATATGAAGTCACATTGTATTTTATATATAAGTAGATTATATTTTCAAAAAGAAACTTTATTCAATCCACTTTCTTTATCGATTGCCACTTTATGACCATAGCAGATAGTGGATTATTTTTTGGCATCTATTTCTTGTTATAAATGTAATACAATTTCAGATACATTTTCTATCCTTTCAGAGTTGGAAATGGCTTGAAATTACTTTGCTGCAACTTGGTTGGTTCAAAGATCCAGTCAGCCAATGGAATTCATAATCTCAGCCAAGTGAACAGTCTATCCAATTTCTTTATGTGAATAGTGCTTGTTACTATCTTTGCCACACATAGATCTTGGCATTCAAATCCTACAAATTTGCCAACTTCTTGTGTGTTTGTAATTACCGTCCAAATTGTATTTCTTCACAGATTTATTTTTATACATTTTAATTATCATTATGTCACTTTTAAATTTAAATTTAACTCATCAATTCTGGAGATCTAGGGAATGTGGAATACAACTTCATTGCCATTACTCCCAGGTTCATTTTATCTAAAAATTAACCCTGATGCAGTAAATACACAAAGAAAAAGCTGGGACAATGAAATACAACAGAAAGAAAAAACCTCTTCAACAATGAGAGGAACAAAAATGTTTCAGGTGTAACTGTAAAAATCACAGACATAATCAGTGTATGGGAAAAATGTTATTACTGAAGAATATATGATCATTCTGAATCAGTTCGCATACAACACAAAGAGGAAAGAAAGACCCTCCGCCAAGAAGTAAAACCAACTCCTAGAACAATGGAATTATTTGAAATATATCTATAGAAGACTTGTGTGTAAAGTCGGCTGGGATCAGCAGTATATGGTCTTGGTTGAAGTCAGACTTGAACATTGATAATATGTATAAGACAATGCACAGAAGAAGACTGCGAGTTGACTGCTTACTACTGCTTATATTCATTCTGTAAGCATTTTGTATATTCATATTTGCGTGGGCAAATATGCAGGTCCATAAGCCAAAGGTGTCATTTCACCAAAATATCCCCTCATATAATACTTCCAGCCACTGCACATTGAACAATTCAGTTCCCTTCTGGGACAAGAAGTGGGATTACCCTTATAAGAGGAAAGGCATGAACACCTTGGATTACCTTTATAAGTACATTACAATTACATTTTATGCATACTTCAGAGCATATGTCAACAGTCAAGCCACAAGGAAAGTAGGAACCAAAGTATTCAATATGACCATATGCAATAAAAAAAAACACTCTTAAAAAACAACTCCACACAAAATGTAAATATGAACATACAAAGAATGAGATTCCCTGGCCTATCAGCATATATAATAACCCTAGATGGGTTGATATGCCATTAAAATTGATCTTTTAATCAATTTAATCAATCAATCAAATGGAACTGTTGGCTGGGGCGGCAGAATACACTGACTGCTTCTCTGTAGAGAGGGTAAGACACCCACTTCCCAAAGAGTGTCCTGGTTATGATACTAAGCAATCTGATGGTGACGCTTCTGTAATAATGGAGCTTTGGGGAATTTGGAGTACCCCTTTATTGCCATCACTCCCAGGTTCATTATAGCGCAAACCGGTAATACCTGATAGGGTCCTATCTATGGGTCAAATAGAACTAAACTGTGTATTTATGCTAAACTGAATTGTGAGGAATAACTGTGTGTAAACAAGAATCTGTCCTTATGCTGTACTGAATTTTTTGAAATAGAACGTTTGTTGATATTCAAACAGTGTACTTATGATAAACAGAATTGTTTGAAATAGAACTAGTTTTACATTTAACTGTGTGTTAACCAAAAACTGTCTTTATGCTAAAATAAATTGTTTATATGTATAAAAATGGATTTGGCATTAAATAACCTATAATACTTGATATGCTATAAAACCAAATCCAACCAAATGTAACTGCTCAGTTTTAGTTATAGAGTGTTAATTACTTTATTTTTTACAGTTATAATATGAATAAACATATTAGATAAAATGTCCAACAAAATGTAGGAAAATATGACATGAAAACTGAAATTTGGTGGAGTGTTCATCTCATTAATCTAAAATGTTTTGCTCATTTTTGAGTTTCATTAGATAATAATCTAGACATTTAAAATATAGTTTTTGAAGAGAATACTGGAAAAATTAAACCCTCTTGAAAATTGCCATGGTAACATATCGAGTGTTGAACATTGAATGGAAGACCTCTTTTGACATGCCACATAAATTGTGTGGGTGGAATAACAGGAAATAGACCTGTTTCCTTATGGAAACTTAATGAAGGTGTTTCATCAGCAGAAGTGTAAGTAAAGTTGACCAGCTCATTAGTGTAATGGGGAGAGTGTTCGTCAATGGACCAAGAGACTTGGGTTCAATCCCAGGTTGCGTCATACCAAAGACTTTAAAAATGCTACTTGATACCTCCTTGTTTAACACTCAGCTACATAAGGTATGTATCAAGGGTAAAGTAGAATAATCCAGGGAAAGAAGTGATGCCCTCCCCTGCAGCTCGGTGTAGTAGCTATTAAAAAGGGAGCCTTTTGGACAACTAATGTGTATGGTATGCTAGACAGGAGATGTGTCCACGTGCAATGAGTAGGCAGGGGATGTGACTACAAGGATTGCGTGGGCGTCCAAGAAAGATTTTGACATCAGCAGAGACAAGTAGAGAATGAAGAAGACTGGCAGAAGTGCTACAGTATTTTATGCTATGCTGGCCTCTGGCCTTGCACCAGACTGCCAAGGGTCGAGAAGTAAAGAAAAGCCTGAGCTGTTCCAGACTTGAGGAAGCAGAGAAAGAAGGAGAATCTAAGATGGCCCTGATGAGAATTGCAAAAGTAGAGAAGCAAGTAGAAACTAAGATCCTATTTACCAACCCCTCTGCTCGGGCAGGATATGACACAAGGTCAATTTTTAAGCAGAGTTTAACAGGTTTTAATTCAGAGTTTTCCTTCTCCGAGACTAGTTGCCTAACCAAGGCTGAAGAACCTAGTCTGCCCTACTATTTACCCATAGCTGGAGGGAGATAACGGGGTTCATACCTTTCCCAAGGGTATTTGCCTGAAAGTGAACGTAATAATGCGACTGGAGTACGAACTCGCGTTCTACGATTCCGCAGTCTATCGCTTTAACCATTACACCACGAGGACACCCCCTAAAGTAGAAACTAAGATGATTCAGTGCCTTGAGATGGCCCTGTACCAGACGCGTGAAAGTAGAGAAGTAAGGAGATTCTAAGATGATTCAATGCCTTGAGTCGGCCCTGTACCAGTCTCCGGAAAGCAGAATGAAAAAGAAGTGATTCACTGAAGATTTATATCTTGCCCTATGCGTACATCTCAGCTGTCTTCAACTCTCTCCCTCACTACCTTTTGAACATTTTGAGTAATAAATAAAAAGCAGTACATTATAATTCTATACATCAGCATTGTTGTTTTTGTGTCCTGTATACAGCACTAGGAGCACCAATCATCACCCTGTCAGTGGAGTTTAGAATACACTGTTGAGGGGTAAGACTGCCTCCAAACAAAAGGGTGACACTAAATGATAGTGAGGTTCCAGTTCTGGATATCTGGGGAATGCGGAATACTCCTTTACTTTCATTAGTGCAAGGTTCACTCTGACCTGGAGTGGCAGTACCTGTTAGGATTCCATCTATTAATCAAATAGATCTGTTTAAAAACTATATGAATTCTCTAAGACCATGTGCAAAAAAAGATCTTAAGAAACAACTGCATAAAAAATGTAAATAAGAATGCACAATGAATGCAATTCCCCAACCTTTAAGCATAAAATAACCCGATACAGATTGACATGCCATTAAAATCAATCAATCAGTTGATACAGATCTTTAATAAATTTGGGAATAGCAATTCAAAATCAATCTTATCTTTGTTATTTAAGTTTTGAAGATATCACTATTGTGTATAAAGGAAAATATAGTTGATAAATTATAACTAAAATACATATTATGATTAATGAATGCTGAGGATAAATTGATGCCATATCAAATCTATATCAAAACAAGTGGTATTTTTATTTGTTTTAATATCAGTCTTGCTGGAAACAGTGATAGGTTAAAAAAAACTTTGTTTGATTGTTTGGTATAGTATACATAATTTATGTCATCTGTAATAAAAGATTTCTCATTTGATTATTTTGTTGTATCTCTCGGTTAATATACCATGAGACATGCCAGTGTTGGCTGACCATCAAGAACTTATTTACAGCAGTTCAGTGCAGATACAGGATGTAGTTTGGAAGACCTGCTGGGAGTGATGGATGATAGAGATGGATGGGAAGAAAGAGTCAGAGAAATTCATGCTGTCAACATGATTTGATGATGATGATAATGTAGCTCTTTCATTTGGAGGCACAAGTGGCAAAACATTTATCATTATAAGAAAATAAACTCAGCCAGGCAAATTCAGATCCTGGGTAAAACTTGGTTTGGTTTGGTTTCTTTGTTTAATGGCATATTAACCTTTGTAGGTTATTTAATGCCAAAGCTATTCTCCTAGAAGAACAGTAGTGGTACTATTTAGCCCATAGCTGGGAGGATAAGGGGGTTCATACCTTTCCCAAGGGTATTTGCCCGAAAGTGAACATAATAGCGCGACTGGAGTACAAACTCGCTTACTACGATTCCGCAGTCCATTGCTTTAACCATTACACCACGAGGACACCCACCCCTGGGTAAAAAATGTTTACATTTCATTCAAGTATTGAGTAAATATCCTCAATATTTGCCCAACCCCTCCACCATGAGCAGAATGTGGCAAAAGGTCTATTTTAAGTGGAATACACCTGGTTTGAAGTCAAAGTTTTCCTTCTCATAGACTAGCTCACTTCCTGAGGCTAAAGAACCCAGTCTGCCCTAGCATTTACCAATATCTGTGAGGAGAGCAGAGGATATTGGCACAAATTAAATCTACAAAGTATGATTAAAATAATATACTGGCATCATTAGATTCATACTAAACTTCAGAAAATTCCTGACATAATTTTAAAGGTGTTTTTTTCTAATGATAAGGAAAACTCTCTCCATGAAAACCCTACCAGTATATCCCCAGATATTTATAACTCTGCAACGATAAAAAAAAAAGCAATAGTTAACCTACCCCAGCTTGTCACTGGATAACTGAGTCTGACTTGGTTGGCTTTTATGGCATATCAACCATTGTAGGTTATTTAATGCCAAACCCTCTTTATACATATACATTAAATATATATATATGATTTTGTTGATAACATTCTTAAATGAGCCTCTGGTGATGTAATGGTTAGCAAGCTAGACAATTAACACTTCACAAATGAGTTTGAGTCTCATTGGGTGCTCCATCCATACGGCCTTGTGCTGTCTCTAAGCAAAAAAAGCTTAGTAAATTCCAACATTTTTAAATGAGCCCGAGTTCTTTTTAGCATAGTTAAATGGTTTCAAGTATTGCTATTAAACAATCACAATATAATATCAGTCATTTGTTCTATTTGACCCAAAGATCGGACCCTTTCAGGTGATACCACTCCAGGTCAAAGTGGACATAGGCACAATGGCAATGAAAGCTTCCCCACATTCCTCAAATCTCCAGGTCTGGAGCCTCACCATCTGATGTTTTAATGCCATATCTAGGACACTTGTTGTGGAGGTCTTACCCATTTGCAGAGATGCAGTCAGTATATTCTAAAGCTCTATTGGACTGAGCTAATTGAGTCTGAGTGTGGGGAGTATCTTCTTAACCATACAAGCATACAGCAATGGAAACAATGTAATACATCATGGTTGATATAATGTAAGGTGGATGAATCCAATGGTGCTCAACCAGATTATGGTCTTCAGCCAGGATCAAATAGTTCAGTCAACTGCTACCCAATAGGACTAGTGTCTCTTGTGGACCCCACCCCCCAAAAAAAACACTGAATGATTACCATGGCTCTAATTCTAACTGTATGTCCAAACTGCAAGTAAATAAGGGGTGCATTCTGCTAAGGTTGGAGCTCAGGCTCCAGTTTTCAAACCATCAGCTATAGAGCCCAAATCAAAATTCCCTAAATGCATGGTTAATGTAAGTAAGTAAAGTTGGCGACTGTAGTCGAGGGCTATCCGAAAGCTCCCATTTAAATAGCTACTACACCAAGATGTAGGGAAGGGTGCTACTCCTTTCCCTGGAAATGTAGTGTTATTTAATACTACGACTTTAAACAATAAACCAGCTACCTGAGATGGCAGCATCTATGGCTGAGCATAATAGAGACATCATATGTATTGTCTATGATTTGAACTTTGGTCACCAATTCCAGTAATGATAACCATTATACTAAAAACATTGCCCAAATGAATAAATTGTAGCTCTAATAAGGCAACCAGTCTAGGAGAAAGAAATCTCTAAATTCTGACAAAAAGTCACTTTCGTGGAATTGGAAGAACATCCAACCTATAAGAAAAAATTAGTTTCAGCAAAATATAAACACACATATTAGTAAGTAAAAAATACATAAAACAAATCATTTTTATTAGTATTTCAAAAAAATAAGTTAATTTCAGCAAAATGTAAATAGACACTAGTAACTATGTATTTACCCAACCCTTCTGCCACAGGTAGGATGTGACACATGTTTAATTTCTAAGTAGAGAACAGCTGGTTTGAATTCAGACTTTTCCTTCTCTTTGCCTCACCAAGGATAAAGAACCCAGTCTGCCCAACTATTTAGTCATAGTTGGATGGAGAAGATATGGATTCAAACCTTTCCCAAAAACATTAGTGTAAAGTAGAACACAAACAGCTTTATTCAGGATTTGAACTTGGCTTACCGATCCCATTTCCTACAGTAAAAACCATTACACAAATACTAGCTGACATACTTCTCTACACTGGGCAAAAATCAAGACAGTAAAACAAATCAAAAGTTTGCAATTATAGAAATATGGTAAAACAAATGAATATTTTTTATTATACATTAGAATCATAGATAAGTTGCCTCACAAGGGATAGAGAAACCAGTCTGCCCTACTATTTACCCATAGAGATTAATTCATGGCTTTCCTAAGGACATTAGTGTGAAGGGGAACACAAACAGCTTCATCAAGGATTTGAACTCAGGTTGCCAATTTAATTTCCTACAGCAGTAACAGTTAACTTAGTGTTTTCCAAAAAAGAAATTTTGTATAAGCAAAATGAAAACATAAAGTAATTCTTTTTTCTAAGACAAATATTATCCCTGTCTATGTTATTTGTTGATAATGTTTTGGCCAGTTGACAGCCCGAATTCCAGAAGAAATTCACCAGAAGTAGACCAAAACATTGTGAACATAAAACAACAATGGAAAATAGTCAGTCCAATACAAAAGAAATTACAGTAAATCCCATCTACCAAAATTCAGATAAGATCTTCTATTGTATCAGTGTTTCAGAATATTTCAGTATTTCCAAACATAAGCACATACAACTCATTCAATCAGTATTTGCAAAAAATTTTAGTTTCAACCTTATATAAAAGGATAGATCGATGTCAATAGCCTAAGACATTGATTGATTTTAATGGAATGTCAACCCATCTAGGGTTATTTTATGCTTAGTGGTTAGAGAATCATGTTCATTATATGTTTATATTTACATTTTTGTGTTGCTATTTCTTAAATATTTTTCACATATATTTATACGATATCAAGTATTGCTATCTAATACAAATAATTTGTACAGTTTTATGGTTTCAAGTCACTAAGACCGATAATTCTTAGTAAACAATTAGAGCTTCAAATAACTATTCTTAATACAAATAATTTACAGTTATATGGTATCAAGAAATACTAATAATTTTCATCTTTATCAATACATAGCCTACACTTACCATCCTCTAATGTATTAACATCATTTTACTCCTAGAGAGTTTTTCACATCAGCGTTTTTCACATCAGCAAGTCTACTCAAGTCTCCAAGTCTCTTCTCAGTTTTCTGGATGATCTCAACAAAGCTGTAGTTTGGACAGTCTCCTCCCATCCTGTTTTTTCCAAGTCCTTCAAGCCTTGTACCAATCTTTTGGTGACTGTACCAAGAGCACCAATTACAATTGGTATAATTGTCACTTTCATGTTGCACAGTTTTTTCACTTCCCTAGGAAGATCGAGGTACTTATCCCTCTTTTCGCATTTTTTCAATTTTACTCAGTGGTCTGGTGAGACAGTGAAGTGCACAATTCTGCCAGTTCTCTCTTTTTTGTTGATGATTATATGGTCTGGTTGTCTGTCCGAGATTAGGTGATCCATTTGTACCTCAAAATCCTAAAGGAGTTTTTGTGTCTCATTCTCCAGGACAGATTCTGGGTTGTGCATATACCATTTGTTCATATGGTCAAACTTCAATTTCTTGCACAATCGACAGTAGATTACTTTGTCCACCCAGTCAAGCCTAGTCTTATACTCTTTCTGTGCTAATTTACTGCATTTGTTTATTATGTGATTGATCGTTTCATCGTTATCACCACCTAACCAACATCTGCTGTTTTGTTGTGTCTTATCAATTCACGCTTTGATATGGTTGGTATTTATGGCATTGTTTTGCACAGCTATTAGAATAGATTCAGTTTCTCTCTTAAGGTTTCCTTTTCTTAGCCACATCCACATTTCCTCATGTGAGATGCTGCTTATTAGTTGCTTAAAACATCCTTAGAGTTGTTTTTCTTCCCACTTTTGTTTTCTGGTTATATTTGTTCCGTTGGTCCTCATGTCATTAGTAAAGTTTCTGGTTGCTGTAATCAGTCTTCCTTCAGGCTTTTCCCCATAGTTGTAGAGTTGTTGCATCAATGATGTCTTCAATGCTGACAAGTCCTCTTCCTCCATCTTTTATTGACACATATAGTCTGTCAACGTCATATTTGGGATGAAAGGCCTTGTTTTCTGGTGCATTTACTTAAGTTCTTCTATGGTCCACTTCAAGAATGGTCCTGAGTATCTTACAAGGGGGACAGCCCAGGTATTTATTCCTTTGACAAGGTTCCTGCTATAGAGTTTTGTCTCAAGTAATTTTTTAGTTCTTCAGAGATACTCTATTTTAATTTTTTCTTTCATTTCCATTTGTTTGAAGGAGTCAGCTTCTAACATCCCAAAGTATTTTTACATTTCTTTTTCTTCCAGACATTTGAGTACTACTTGATTTGATAATTTGACTCCTTCCATAATGTGTTGTTTGCCATTTTCGTTACAAGCATGGTACAATTTTCTATGCCAAATTCCATTCCTATATCTCGATTATATATTCTCACAGTTTGTATTAGGGTTTCCAGTTCTTTTTCGTCTTTGGCAAAAAATTTGTTGTCGTCCATGTACATCTAGTGGTTGATCTTTTCCTGTGATTTACTGAGTTTGTATCCAGCTGTGCATTTCCTAAGGATGTGATGTGTCATCATGGCTATCACAAATAGTAATGGTGACAGTGCATCTCTCTGGAATATGCCTCTTTGGATCTTTACCTCTGCTAAGTTTTATCCTCCAGCTGTCAATTCCACTCTCCAGGTTAGCATAGTTTTCTCGATAAGAAACTTGGTTTAAGGAAGTCTGCTTTTCCATGCTGATTTTACTACTTAGTAAATAAGACCTGTGCTATTATAGTCATCTAAATAGCACTAATCAACCCATCCAATACTCTTGTCTCATTTGTTGGTGCTATTTTTTTAAAAACACAAGTTATGCTAATTGCATATTTTAAAACTAAATGTCTCAGACCCCTACTTAAGAAGAAATTGAGGTACCCGTGGTGTAATGTAATTGGTGTAGGAAATGAACGCACTGACAGGAGTTCAAATCCTGGATGATACTGAGTGTAATTCATATTGCACTAATACCCTTGAGAGACATATGAATTCAATTATTCTCCCTTGAGATACGTATGAATTCAATTTCCTTACTGAGGGGTTCCACGTTTAAATGACCTTGTGTCACATACTGCCTCCACAGAGGAGGAGGAGGAGGAGAAGGAACAAATCCCTTCATCATTGAAAATTTTCTTCATTTTTTACAACCAAAACCCACAGGGTATTTTCAGTTAGTTTTATTGCACTTTGTACTTTGTCTTCTCAATTTTACTTGCAAAAGGTAAAAATGATGATATTGTATATAGGACTAAACTAAATAAGCAGATTTCAAATCTGTACTCAGAATTGTCTGAGCATGCCAAGTTTTTGTAATAAGCTCATAACAATATATTACAATATGTAACAAGAATTTTACTTCTTCAGATTTCTGGATAGAAAATTTCTAAAATGCTTTTGTCTTAAGAAGATGGAAAAAGCCAATTTTTTCTCTGTGAATTTTGTTTTTGAGACCTGGCTAAGGAAATTTTTAAATTTACTCATTTGGTAAAAAGTCAAAACTAGTGTCCTCATTGGACCACAAATATTACATAATGTATAGTTTGCTTATTAATTTTGTAAAGTAAGTGTAGAATTCAAAATATATGAAGTCAAAAATTAACTGGTAATTCATCAAAAGAGGAGTCATGGAAAATAACCAGTGATATGATAAACAAGTCTTGACCCCTGGCTGACCTTTCTAGCAGTTCTCTGATTGGTTAGTTCAGTTCTGAGACTGGCCCAGTTAGGTAGAGTTGTTTAGACAGAGTTCAGGTGTTGTAACGAACAGACGCCTAAAATGGCTATTTTTCCAACTGTTTGGTTGATGTGAGAATTTGGGTGAATAAAGATGTTGAATATTAAATAAAGTCTTTGTGTCCATTAATAAGAACAGAAGTGAACAGAGACCAAGATAAACCCAGGACAACTTGAAGAAGTCCCAGACAGAAGACTAGAGAATTTGGCCAGATGGCTAAGTATAAGAAAAAGAATTAGGTGTATACAACACAAATCAAAGGAGATTGTGACATGCATAGAATTAATCAAGAAGCTTAATAGGAAGTGTTAGATATAAAGAATTAAGTCTACAACACTCAGCATACATAGAGACGCTTTTTTAACCACTCATTCTTATCACACTCTCACATAAACAAGTATGGCCATCTGTTTACTTCCGGTCCTAGAAAAACATGCCCTTTTCACAAGAGTATCAGGGGAGGTAACTTGCATGACTTAACAGGAAGGAAAATGATAAATATCATCAAGAGGTTAACTTTAATGGCCTCCTGTTGGCTACGGTTTTCATAACTTCCTGTTGAAGAAGGCTACAATATAAGTCTTGATTTTCTGGTAGTTGACTTGAAAAAATGCCATAAAACTTTGGTTTTTACTAGGAAATTTTCAAAAAGATATCTTCTTTAAATGATCAAACAAAAAGATAGATTCAGTTTAGCTAGCCAGATGGACACCAAATAAGGTTAGAGTTTAGCATTATACTTACATTGTAAATCAAACAACTTGATATCGGCTCAAAAAGTTTTGGAATTTTTAAAAACTAATATGCTGAAAACATGCTTTGATGTCCTATTAGAAAGAATAGATAATTTGGTGGCTCTAGTAGTCCTTGAGTTAGTTAATAGTAGAAAGATAGGTAAAAAAATGATTTTTAGTGAATTATAGTAAGATTTTACTGCTTTGTCTTGGAAAAGAAACTTATGATACTGATAACAAACACATTAACTCTCTTTCTCTCTCTCTCTATATATATATATATAATGTATGCCGGCTGCTTAGAAAGTTATCAATTGCAACTTCAGCTTAGTCGATTTCAAACTCCTGGACCAATTTCCATAAAATCTTTTTCAATCTTTGTTCCAGGTTTTCGAAGGATTATTCTTTTTGGTAAATTTCTACTAGAGAATCACTCAACTGGTAGATTTCTGGATTCAATATTGAAAATCAAGAATTCAATCCCTGGTGGGAGCTACTCAACAAATGAGTTGCCTGGCATATTCTGTGAAGTAAATAAAATTCTTCCAATAGGTCTGTGAGGCAGAAAATTCTTGTTATTTTATTGAACTGAAAATTCACTTAGTGAAATGCAATGGCAAATCACTGCAATAATATACTTGAATAATCATTGAAATACACAGCCTAATTTGGAGCCTAGAAAGCTAGAGAGGAGCACAATACTGGAGGATAGTAGCAGGTTACATTTTGTAAGAAAGCTTTTTAAAAAAAGATTCAGGCAAGAGCAGTTAGAATAAGGAGAGAACGCCAAACCTCAAAGACTTTTTTGTATTCATCTCCATTCTAATTTAGCAATTAAATATATGGATGAAAAATGAATCAACCAATTGATAGGGTAGCCTATGAAATAATTCAATGAATTCTGTTAAAACTCATCAATGTATATTTTTGAGGCATTTTCCTGGTAATAGGAAGCCGCAGGAAAGCATAAACTTTAAATACAGATATGAAGGAATGTACATATACATAGATATGTGTGTATCAGTGTATATGGGTGTTTGTATGAGTGTATATATGCGTATGTGTATGAGTGTATATATGTGTGTGTGTTCGTGTGAGTGAGTGCATGTGTGTGTAAGAGTGTGTATATGTGTATGTGCATGTGCGTATGTGTGAAGAATGTAAATTTTGGAAGGAAATTTTCTTTTCAATATGTTTTGTTAAACATAACAGACAATGATAATTCATTCAGTTATTTTTAGTTTTATTTAGTTTTTCCCGCCAGTCAAGTCTGTAGAAAAACTGTCTAAAGCTTTTTATAGTTGTAGCTTCAGTACTTGCATAATATATATATAAATATATATATATATATATATATGTGTGTGTGTGTGTGTGTGTGTGTGTACAGCATTGTCCATAAATAAGTACATCCCTAACAATTTCTTAAAAATAATTTATTTCCAAATAAACCAAATATGTCAGGATTTTATTATTTCCAGTGGAACATTATATAATCAAAACAGATATTATTATGTATTATTTATTATCAAAATCTACGGACTTCAAACTGTGTAAGCAAAATTTAAATTGCAACACTTCTGTCACTATAAATAAAATTTCATGAATATTTCTTAGGGGCTGTACTTATTTTTGGACTGCTATGTATTCATATTTGTGCATACATATTTTCATTGCTGTAGAGTTTGATAATGAATATCATGTAATAATGTTTTGATTGTATAATGTTTTATTCAGAATAATAAAATCATGATATTTTTAGTTTAAAAGAAAATTAACTTTTATAAAAATCAGTAGAGGTGCATTTATGGACATTAGTGTATATATATATATATATTCTACCCCTTGTAAAAATTATGGAATAAGTACATTTTGAGATGCTCACCTTGGGTTGTTTATTTACCAGTAAATAAATTTACAACAGATAAGATGCAAAACATCTTTTTATTTAATAGCTGAACATTCTGACCTCATAAAATATTCCTTAAACAAACTAGATTAGATTATTCAAATGAATGGTATAATTTTTTTCCAAGCCATGCAGAGGAAATATATGGAATAAGCCAACATTAAGGAAAAAATTACCAAGGTTAGTATATATATATATATATATATATATATATATATATATCGAGGCCGAATCTATCTATCTATCTAACTGTATTTGGCAGCAGTGTTTCTTGTGAACACGCTTTATTAAAGAACACAGAAATAGTTAGCTTTAATACATTTTTAATGATGTTCTCCAATCTTTTCAAAAATGTTACATTCAAACCTGCATAGAAATTGTCCAACATTTTGTTTCCAAGCACTTTTAGCCATCATTAGTCATTTTCAAATGGGAAGATGTTATTATTACTTTTTAATTTAGATTGATTAATTGATTTTTATAGAATGTCAACTCATCCAGGGTTATTTTATGCCTACATATTAGGGAATAGTGTTCATTGTACATTCTTAAGAGATTTTTTTATGCCCACATGTTAAAGAATTGTGTTCATTGTACATTCATAGCAAGTTTTATTATGCCTACATGTTAGGTAATTGTGTTCATTTTACATTCTTAAGAGATTTTTTATGCCCACATGTTAGGTAATTGTGTTCATTTTACATTCATAAGAGATTTTTTTATGCCTACATGTTAGGTAATTGTGTTCATTTTACATTCTTAAGAGATTTTTTTATGCCCACATGTTAGGTCATTGTGTTCATTTTACATTCTTAAGAGATTTTTTTATGCCCACATGTTGGGTAATTGTGTTCATTTTACATTCTTAAGAGATTTTTTTATGCCCACATGTTAGGTAATTGTGTTCATTTTACATTCTTAAGAGATTTTTTTATGCCCACATGTTAGGTAATTGTGTTCATTTTACATTCTTAAGAGTTTTTTTATGCCCACATGTTAGGTAATTGTGTTCATTTGACATTCTTAAGAGATTTTTTTATGCCCACATGTTGGGTAAATGTTTTCATTTTACATTCTTAAGAGATTTTTTTATGCCCACATGTTGGGTAATTGTGTTCATTTTACATTCTTAAGAGATTTTTTTATGCCCACATGTTAGGTCATTGTGTTCATTTTACATTCTTAAGAGATTTTTTTATGCCCACATGTTGGGTAATTGTGTCCATTTTACATTCTTAAGAGATTTTTTATGCCCACATGTTAGGTCATTGTGTTCATTTTACATTCTTAAGAGATTTTTTTATGCCCACATGTTGGGTAATTGTGTTCATTTTACATTCTTAAGAGATTTTTTTATGCCCACATGTTAGGTAATTGTGTTCATTTTACATTCTTAAGAGATTTTTTTATGCCCACATGTTGGGTAATTGTGTTCATTTTACATTCTTAAGAGATTTTTTTATGCCCACATGTTAGGTCATTGTGTTCATTTTACATTCTTAAGAGATTTTTTTATGCCCACATGTTAGGTAATTGTGTTCATTTTACATTCTTAAGAGATTTTTTTATGCCCACATGTTGGGTAATTGTGTTCATTTTACATTCTTAAGAGATTTTTTTATGCCCACATGTTAGGTCATTGTGTTCATTTTACATTCTTAAGAGATTTTTTTATGCCCACATGTTAGGTAATTGTGTTCATTTTACATTCTTAAGAGATTTTTTTATGCCCACATGTTACGTAATTGTGTTCATTTTACATTCTTAAGAGATTTTTTTATGCCCACATGTTAGGTCATTGTGTTCATTTTACATTCTTAAGAGATTTTTTTATGCCCACATGTTGGGTAATTGTGTCCATTTTACATTCTTAAGAGATTTTTTATGCCCACATGTTAGGTCATTGTGTTCATTTTACATTCTTAAGAGATTTTTTTATGCCCACATGTTGGGTAATTGTGTTCATTTTACATTCTTAAGAGATTTTTTTATGCCCACATGTTAGGTAATTGTGTTCATTTTACATTCTTAAGAGATTTTTTTATGCCCACATGTTAGGTCATTGTGTTCATTTTACATTCTTAAGAGATTTTTTTATGCCCACATGTTGGGTAATTGTGTCCATTTTACATTCTTAAGAGATTTTTTATGCCCACATGTTAGGTCATTGTGTTCATTTTACATTCTTAAGAGATTTTTTTATGCCCACATGTTGGGTAATTGTGTTCATTTTACATTCTTAAGAGATTTTTTTATGCCCACATGTTAGGTAATTGTGTTCATTTTACATTCTTAAGAGATTTTTTTATGCCCACATGTTGGGTAATTGTGTTCATTTTACATTCTTAAGAGATTTTTTTATGCCCACATGTTAGGTCATTGTGTTCATTTTACATTCTTAAGAGATTTTTTTATGCCCACATGTTACGTAATTGTGTTCATTTTACATTCTTAAGAGATTTTTTTATGCCCACATGTTAGGTCATTGTGTTCATTTTACATTCTTAAGAGATTTTTTTATGCCCACATGTTGGGTAATTGTGTCCATTTTACATTCTTAAGAGATTTTTTATGCCCACATGTTAGGTCATTGTGTTCATTTTACATTCTTAAGAGATTTTTTTATGCCCACATGTTGGGTAATTGTGTTCATTTTACATTCTTAAGAGATTTTTTTATGCCCACATGTTAGGTCATTGTGTTCATTTTACATTCTTAAGAGATTTTTTTATGCCCACATGTTAGGTAATTGTGTTCATTTTACATTCTTAAGAGATTTTTTTATGCCCACATGTTACGTAAT
Source organism: Sepioteuthis lessoniana (assembly GCA_963585895.1). Lineage (NCBI taxonomy): Eukaryota > Metazoa > Mollusca > Cephalopoda > Myopsida > Loliginidae > Sepioteuthis > Sepioteuthis lessoniana. The sequence goes on from OY757908.1 coordinate 104,124,761, forward strand.
TGTGTTCATTTTACATTCTTAAGAGATTTTTTTATGCCCACATGTTAGGTCATTGTGTTCATTTTACATTCTTAAGAGATTTTTTTATGCCCACATGTTAGGTAATTGTGTTCATTTTACATTCTTAAGAGATTTTTTTATGCCCACATGTTACGTAATTGTGTTCATTTTACATTCTTAAGAGATTTTTTTATGCCCACATGTTAGGTCATTGTGTTCATTTTACATTCTTAAGAGATTTTTTTATGCCCACATGTTGGGTAATTGTGTCCATTTTACATTCTTAAGAGATTTTTTATGCCCACATGTTAGGTCATTGTGTTCATTTTACATTCTTAAGAGATTTTTTTATGCCCACATGTTGGGTAATTGTGTTCATTTTACATTCTTAAGAGATTTTTTTATGCCCACATGTTAGGTAATTGTGTTCATTTTACATTCTTAAGAGATTTTTTTATGCCCACATGTTAGGTCATTGTGTTCATTTTACATTCTTAAGAGATTTTTTTATGCCCACATGTTAGGTAATTGTGTTCATTTTACATTCTTAAGAGATTTTTTTATGCCCACATGTTACGTAATTGTGTTCATTTTACATTCTTAAGAGATTTTTTTATGCCCACATGTTAGGTAATTGTGTTCATTTGACATTCTTAAGAGATTTTTTTATGCCCACATGTTAGGTAATTGTGTTCATTTTACATTCTTAAGAGATTTTTTTATGCCCACATGTTACGTAATTGTGTTCATTTTACATTCTTAAGAGATTTTTTTATGCCCACATGTTAGGTCATTGTGTTCATTTTACATTCTTAAGAGATTTTTTTATGCCCACATGTTAGGTAATTGTGTTCATTTTACATTCTTAAGAGATTTTTTTATGCCCACATGTTACGTAATTGTGTTCATTTTACATTCTTAAGAGATTTTTTTATGCCCACATGTTAGGTCATTGTGTTCATTTTACATTCTTAAGAGATTTTTTTATGCCCACATGTTGGGTAATTGTGTCCATTTTACATTCTTAAGAGATTTTTTATGCCCACATGTTAGGTAATTGTGTTCATTTTACATTCTTAAGAGATTTTTTTATGCCCACATGTTGGGTAATTGTGTTCATTTTACATTCTTAAGAGATTTTTTTATGCCCACATGTTAGGTCATTGTGTTCATTTTACATTCTTAAGAGATTTTTTTATGCCCACATGTTAGGTCATTGTGTTCATTTTACATTCTTAAGAGATTTTTTTATGCCCACATGTTGGGTAATTGTGTCCATTTTACATTCTTAAGAGATTTTTTATGCCCACATGTTAGGTCATTGTGTTCATTTTACATTCTTAAGAGATTTTTTTATGCCCACATGTTGGGTAATTGTGTTCATTTTACATTCTTAAGAGATTTTTTTATGCCCACATGTTAGGTAATTGTGTTCATTTTACATTCTTAAGAGATTTTTTTATGCCCACATGTTGGGTAATTGTGTTCATTTTACATTCTTAAGAGATTTTTTTATGCCCACATGTTAGGTCATTGTGTTCATTTTACATTCTTAAGAGATTTTTTTATGCCCACATGTTGGGTAATTGTGTCCATTTTACATTCTTAAGAGATTTTTTATGCCCACATGTTAGGTCATTGTGTTCATTTTACATTCTTAAGAGATTTTTTTATGCCCACATGTTGGGTAATTGTGTTCATTTTACATTCTTAAGAGATTTTTTTATGCCCACATGTTAGGTAATTGTGTTCATTTTACATTCTTAAGAGATTTTTTTATGCCCACATGTTGGGTAATTGTGTTCATTTTACATTCTTAAGAGATTTTTTTATGCCCACATGTTAGGTCATTGTGTTCATTTTACATTCTTAAGAGATTTTTTTATGCCCACATGTTAGGTAATTGTGTTCATTTTACATTCTTAAGAGATTTTTTTATGCCCACATGTTTGGTAATTGTGTTCATTTTACATTCTTAAGAGATTTTTTATGCCCACATGTTAGGTCATTGTGTTCATTTTACATTCTTAAGAGATTTTTTTATGCCCACATGTTGGGTAATTGTGTTCATTTTACATTCTTAAGAGATTTTTTTATGCCCACATGTTAGGTCATTGTGTTCATTTTACATTCTTAAGAGATTTTTTTATGCCCACATGTTAGGTAATTGTGTTCATTTTACATTCTTAAGAGATTTTTTTATGCCCACATGTTACGTAATTGTGTTCATTTTACATTCTTAAGAGATTTTTTTATGCCCACATGTTAGGTCATTGTGTTCATTTTACATTCTTAAGAGATTTTTTTATGCCCACATGTTAGGTAATTGTGTTCATTTTACATTCTTAAGAGATTTTTTTATGCCCACATGTTACGTAATTGTGTTCATTTTACATTCTTAAGAGATTTTTTTATGCCCACATGTTAGGTCATTGTGTTCATTTTACATTCTTAAGAGATTTTTTTATGCCCACATGTTGGGTAATTGTGTCCATTTTACATTCTTAAGAGATTTTTTATGCCCACATGTTAGGTCATTGTGTTCATTTTACATTCTTAAGAGATTTTTTTATGCCCACATGTTGGGTAATTGTGTTCATTTTACATTCTTAAGAGATTTTTTTATGCCCACATGTTAGGTAATTGTGTTCATTTTACATTCTTAAGAGATTTTTTTATGCCCACATGTTAGGTCATTGTGTTCATTTTACATTCTTAAGAGATTTTTTTATGCCCACATGTTAGGTAATTGTGTTCATTTTACATTCTTAAGAGATTTTTTTATGCCCACATGTTACGTAATTGTGTTCATTTTACATTCTTAAGAGATTTTTTTATGCCCACATGTTAGGTAATTGTGTTCATTTGACATTCTTAAGAGATTTTTTTATGCCCACATGTTAGGTAATTGTGTTCATTTTACATTCTTAAGAGATTTTTTTATGCCCACATGTTACGTAATTGTGTTCATTTTACATTCTTAAGAGATTTTTTTATGCCCACATGTTAGGTCATTGTGTTCATTTTACATTCTTAAGAGATTTTTTTATGCCCACATGTTAGGTAATTGTGTTCATTTTACATTCTTAAGAGATTTTTTTATGCCCACATGTTAGGTAATTGTGTTCATTTGACATTCTTAAGAGATTTTTTTTATGTCGACATGTTAGGTCATTGTGTTCATTTTACATTCTTAAGAGATTTTTTTATGCCCACATGTTAGGTAATTGTGTTCATTTTACATTCTTAAGAGTTTTTTTATGCCCACATGTTAGGTCATTGTGTTCATTTTACATTTTTAAGAGATTTTTTTATGCACACATGTTAGGTCATTGTGTTCATTTTACATTCTTAAGAGATTTTTTTATGCCCACATGTTAGGTCATTGTGTTCATTTTACATTCTTAAGAGATTTTTTTATGCCAACATGTTGGGTAATTGTGTTCATTTTATATTCTTAAGAGATTTTTTTATGCCCACATGTTAGGTAATTGTGTTCATTTGACATTCTTAAGAGATTTTTTTTATGTCGACATGTTAGGTCATTGTGTTCATTTTACATTCTTAAGAGACTTTTTTATGCCCACATGTTAGGTCATTGTGTTCATTTTACATTCTTAAGAGATTTTTTTATGCCCACATGTTAGGTAATTGTGTTCATTTGACATTCTTAAGAGATTTTTTTTATGTCGACATGTTAGGTCATTGTGTTCATTTTACATTCTTAAGAGATTTTTTTATGTGTACATGTTAGGTAATTGTGTTCATTTTACATTCTTAAGAGATTTTTTTATGCCCACATGTTAGGTAATTGTGTTCATTTTACATTCTTAAGAGATTTTTTTATGTCGACATGTTAGGTAATTGTGTTCATTTTACATTCTAAAGAGATTTTTTTATGCCCACATGTTAGGTCATTGTGTTCATTTTACATTCTTAAGAGATTTTTTTATGCCCACATGTTAGGTAATTGTGTTCATTTGACATTCTTAAGAGATTTTTTTATGCCCACATGTTAGGTCATTGTGTTCATTTGACATTCTTAAGAGATTTTTTTATGCCCACATGTTAGGTCATTGTGTTCATTTTACATTCTTAAGAGATTTTTTTATGCCCACATGTTAGGTCATTGTGTTCATTTTATATTCTTAAGAGATTTTTTTATGCCCACATGTTAGGTAATTGTGTTCATTTTACATTCTTAAGAGATTTTTTTATGCCCACATGTTAGGTAATTGTGTTCATTGTACATTCTTAAGAGATTTTTTAAACATGGTCCAATAGAATATGAACAATTCTTAAACAGATCTATTTGACCCAGACATGAGACCCTAACATACAGGTCAGATCAGTAAAGGTTATAAAAGCTACTCTATATTTTCTAAAGTTCCAGAATAGAAGCCTCATCATCAGACACAGTTTCATACCAAAGACACTCCTTTTTTTGGTTGTTCTTACACCTTTTGCAGGAGATTCTAAGCCACACATATTTTAATTTCCAGAAACTTTGATCGGGTAAGGATTTTTTTAATATAAATTTTGTTAAATTAAAGATTTCTGACTTTTTTTGTCCTGGATTTATTGAAAGTAACTGGGTAGCAAGTATAATGGATTTTTGTGACAGGGAAACTGGAAAAAAATGCCAGTTGACCTTAACAGGACTGATTGACGAGGCATTGGTCATTATTTTTGGATTATTAGGACCTTCGTCTCCTCCATCCTCTGGGTTCTACCAATTTGGTTTCTGGAGCAGGGAAGGCTTCCACGATGGTCACAGATCTTGGGTTGGCCACTGTTACAGGTCTGGCGATTGGCTTGGTTGTATGTTAGGTTAAAGATTCAATCTTGTCTCCAGGAGTGTTAAGCAAGCCTTTTTTAAATAATTCCTGTGAGCCTTCCATAGTTGCAAGAGCAATGCAGCCTAGAGTTCTAATTGTCAAGAGTTTGATCTGCTTGAAGAAGAAATCAAAAAGCTGAGATCTTGCCTGCAGGAGCTAGCAGAAAATTGTAAATAGCCTGGCAGATCCCATGATTCTCCAAATCTATAACTAGTTTGAATTCAAAGTTTTCCTTCTCATAGACTGGTTGCCAAAACAAGGTTAAAGAACCTAGTTTGTCCTACTATTTACCCATAGTAGTTCGATTCATACCTTTCCTAAAGGTATTAGCACTCTGTGAAGGTGCCCGTGGTGTAATGGTTATCGTCTTGGGAAATGGACACGGCGAAACAAGTTCAAATCCTGGATGCGGCTGATTGCATTTCACCTAGCACTAATACCCTTGGGAAAGGTATGAATCCAATTATTCTCCCTCCAGCTATGGGTAAATAGTAGGGTAGACTGGGTTCTTCAGCCTTGGTGAGACAACTAGTCTAGGAGAAGGAACACTCTGAATTCAAACCTGTTAAACTCTGTTTAAAAATTGACCTTGCGTCATATCCTGCCCAAGTGGAGGGGTTGGTAAATATGGTATTAGCACTCTGTGAAATGCAGACACCTTCATTCAGGATTTGAACTCAGGTAGCTGAGTCCAGTTCCTATGATGATAACCAATGCACCACAAGTGCCTTTGAAAACTGTTAAAATGCATATAAAATGTTTAAAAATTTTATGTAGTTTGTATGTATATTCATTACTTGTTAAATATATTAAGTATCCTAATTTCTAGATTGAGGGTGCCTTGAGTGGTGTAATGGTTAGCAAGCTAGACTAGCAAACCTACATGAGGGAGTTTAAGTCTCAATGGGTGCCCTATTCATATGGCCTTGTGCCACATCTAAGCAAAAAAAGCTTGGTAAATTACAACTAGTTTCTAGGTTGAATAATATCTTATTTAATATTGAATTTTTTGTTATTGATTTGCAATCTAGTTATAGGAATCATGAATATGCAGTTAAAATTTGTGCATGTTCGAATGAATTTTGTTGGCTGGATTTTGATAAAACTTTGTTAGAATTCTCAACAGAATGGAGAAAGTAACTTTAGTCAGGGGGGGGGGTTCATTGCATAAAAAGTCATACATGATGTTAAAATTGATTCATCAATTGTGACTACTTTAATAGAGAGAGGGGAATTAGAGAGAGAG
>OY757908.1:104135844-104198344 GCA_963585895.1 Sepioteuthis lessoniana
ATATAAAAATGAAATACAAATTTTTTGCACTTTAAGGAAAGCATGATCTTAACTTCAAAGGTACTCTTCTGTCCAACTCCCAAAGAAATGAGAAATATAAAAGAAACAAGAAAGCAGCAACATTATACCAAAGCAATAAACTTCTGTATGTTGTATATATGTATATTCTTGAATTTCTGAAATCTTGTGTCAATTTTATTAGAGTGGTTTTATGATGTTTCAGAACAGTCATTTTTCACTTTTTGTCCTTTTGGCTAGTTGTCACCTTAGGTCTTTGAGAACTTACTTTCTGTGCCACAGATCCTATCAATTGAAAAGTGTGGTTAATTCTCTGACTTGTAGACAGTAGAATCTGGATATCATTAGTCATGGAAAGTTTTAAAATATCCAAATAAGACTTTCTTCTTTGACAAAGACAAGCAATGGGAGTTTTGCCTTCAAGAATTGCATGAAATTTAGATTTTTCTAAAGTTATTTTGAAACCAAAATGACATTTTCACACTTGAAACACAGTGTGACAGTACGGAGATATCAAGATGCTTTATGTTTCATTACCTCAGTCAGGATTTAGGTAAAATGTTATGTCAAATTTGGTTTGTCCAATTTTTTAGAAATCATGCACACATACATACTAATCTTTTTTTTTGTATTTAGTTCTAGCATGAAGTTAACTTTTATATAAAAGTAAATCAAAATCTGATCAACATTAATGTTGTTTGGTATGTCTTATTTTTAAATTTATACCTTATACTGCAAGGGGGCATCAAGTACCATTTTTTGAGTCTTTGGTATGACTCGACCTGGGATTGAACCCAGGTCTCCCAGGCCATTGGCGAATACTCTAACCACTAGGCCAATGTCCAGTATATATATATATATATATATATATATATATATATATATATATATATATATATATATATATATATATATATATATATATATATATATATATATATATATATATATATAGAGAGAGAGAGAGAGAGAGAGAGAGAGAGAGAGAATTTTTTTTGAAAATTATTTATCAGAATTTTTTTTCCATAAATGCAAATCTTGAACTGTTTCAAATTGGTTTATAGCAAAAATTATTTCAATCACACAAAAATATTTGTTTTGAGGTTGCCCAAAATAGCAGCAAATCAAACTTACTGTTCCAGGCATGAAAAGAGGTCAACCTTGAACTTTTGGAGGGTGAGAAGTCCAAACTATCTGAAATATATCAAAGAATGTATGATGTGTATATAAAAAAAATAGAATTATAATATATCAAACTAATTTGAGATAAAATCATTTTTAGTCAAAAAATGTTTAGGCTACAAATGAGCCAAATTGTTTAAAGAAGGTCAAAATAAAATTCAAGAAGAAGACAAGCCAGACAGGCTCACAACGGCAAACACACATGAAACATATTCATTTTGGCAGACAGAAGAGTTACATACAATGGAGGTCATTTCTCAATAACAGGAAATATTCTATGGGTGTAGCACACAAAATTGTACATGATGACCTTGCATTTTCTAAGATAGTTGTAATTTGGTTTCACAAAGATAATGCTAGGCCTCATACTGCAGCAAGAACAATAGAAACCAATGGTCAATTTGATTGGAAACAGCAGCTCCATCCTCCTTATAGTTTAGCTCTGGCCTCTTCTGATTTCCACTTATTGGCCCCATCAAAGAATCTCTGCATGGAATGAAGTTTTCATGCAAAGATGAAGTGAAGAGCACTGTGATCAAATGGCTTAAAACACAGTCTAAACATCTGTATGCTGAAGGAATTAAAAAGCTTGTTCTTCAATGGGAAAAATATGTTTTAAAGAACCTTATTTATTGAATGAGCCTTGTATATATATATCATATTTAACCAACCCCTCCGCTCAGGCAGGATATGACACAAGGTCAATTTTGTAAGTGGAGTTTAACAGGTTTGAATTCAGAGTTTTTCCTTCTCCTAGACTAGTTGCCTCACCAAAGCTGAAGAACCTAGTCTGCCCTACTATTTACCCATAGCTGGAGGGAGAATAATTGGATTCATACCTTTCCCAAGGGTATTAGTGCTATGTGAAATGCAATCATTCTTGTCCAGGATTTGAACTTGTGTCGCCGTGTCCATTACCTACGACGATAACCATTACACCACGAGCAGCCTTGTATATATATATATATATATATACTAGTGCTCTTTGGAAAACCATGAATCCATCTCTTATTCCCCCAACTATGGGTAAAATTGTAGGACACACTGGGTTCTCATGCTTTATTAGAGCAACTACTCTTGGAGAAAGCTAACTCTGAATTCAAAACCTGAAAAGTTATTTGGAGAATATGTGGTACCATCCTTCTGTTATCTGCTTATCCAAAAAGTATGACTGCTTTTACACTGGTTGTCACCACAATAAACTGAAGTCCACAGAATAATCTACTATATATATATACATATCTATATATATTGGCATACACAGACAGACTGTTTCATTGTATCACAACTCTTCAGTATGGCTAGACACATTGGATGGTTCAAGCTGAGATTGAAACTGCCTAAACCTCTTGTGATAAAGATGCAAAATCTTAGTGAAATACTATGTACATTTTTGCATTTTGAATTTTGAAGTGTTCAAAGTTTTTTTTTTAAAATGCATTTGTGCATATGTATATGCATTTAATTTAAAATACAGAACTGATCATGTATGTGCATGTAGGTACTATGTGTTTGCATATTTTTCTGTATTTTTGCTTACATTTGAGTGTTTTTTTGTTTATACTTGTGTGTATGATTAATTTGAAATGTAAAACTCTGCATATGTTTCTGTGCATAAAGGTTTTGCTGATTGATTGGTTTATTTTAATGGCATGTCAACATCTCTAGGGTTATTTCATGCCTATAGGTACATTCATATCTACATTTTTATGTAGTTGTTTCTTTAGATGTCTTGTTTTTTACATGGTCCTATTGGATACAAATAATTTTTAAACAGATCTATTGGATAGGATTCTTAACTGGTAATACTACTTCGGTTCAGAGTGGACCAAGAAGTAATGGCAATGAAAAGGTTATCCATATTCTTCAGAGCAACAGAATTAGATCCCTATTACAGAATGCAGATTCGTGTCATACCCAAGACACTCTTTTTTGAGGGGGTCTTACCTCTCAGCAGGGGATATAAGCCTTGCTGATAGGATGATCTCTGTGAGGACAAAAGGATTTATGCTACATATTTCCTGTTCTGAGTCCTTGGCACCCTAATAAGTATTACCACTTTAGGTCATAGTTGACCTGGGAGTAATGGCAATGATAAGATACTCCACACTCTCCAGAGCAAGAGCCTCACCACCGGATACAGTCCAGTATCATACCCAGGAAATCCTTTTTTTGAAGGGTCTTGGTCATCTGCTGTGGATACAGTCAGCATATTCTAATCCCCACTTACTGGGCAAACACCAATTATATGCAAACTTAGCATGGAATATTAATTCAGTATCATAATATATATCTAAATCAAACAAATGAATGCTCATGAATACATAATGTCATTCATAATAAATATATCTTGATGTGTCTTTTCTATGATAAAATAATTAAACACTACAGGTCTTTTTTTATTTCTTATTGAGATTGTGTTTGTGATGAAACACTTTTATATGAATGACCAAAGGAAATAACTGTTTGTCTGGATCATATATTTAATTACTGTCAAGTGCTCTGTTATTTAAATGAACAAAAATATATAGGTACAAACATATAAACATTCAATCTATGTATGTGTTTTTAGAGAAAAAAACTGAAATCATCGCAATATGTTTGTAATTATTTGACAAAGTGGTATCCTCAGGTCAATATGAGAGCATCAAGCACATGAAAATAATAATAGATCATAGTTAATTTGAGAAACATATGCGTAATGTTTAGTTGAAATCAATACAAGTATTTCCGGGAAGCATGGACACATGCAGATACATCCCTTCTGATCAAGCTGTATGCTATTAAGGCTGGGATAGTATTTCTCTGTAGTTACTCAGATAAGATGTTTGCCCTACATTTTCAGTTCATATAGTTACTTCAAAGAAGTTTGACATCCAGTCTGCATCTTGAATGCATTCAAATAAAAGTGTGACCTTTATTAGGAATAGAAATTACATCAAATAAGTATCCTACATCAACAATATTATATTAAAAATGCATTCTCATCTATCTATCTATCTATCTATCTATCTATCTATCTATCTATCTAAGTCTGTTAATATCTATGTGTCTATTCATCTATCTACCAAAATCTGTCAGTATTTATCTATTTTCATCTCCCCCCTCTCTCTCTCCATATATATCAGTCTGTTTACATCTATATTCATATCTTTCTCTCTCTCTCTCTCTCTCTCTCTCTCTCTCTCTCTCTCTCTATCTCTCTCTCTCTCTCTCTATATATATATATATATATATATACATATATAAATATATCAATCTGCTCATATCTGTCAATCTATCTCTGTTCATATTTTTTCCATCATACAATGTGTGAAAGCATGTGCGATACCCAACCCTCCTCAGCCACCAACCAGGAGTGATAACCATTTTGGTCACTCAAGGTGGTACTGTCACTCCTAGTGGTACCAAGCAGCTTTTGCCACTGGACAGGATATTTAAAAAAAAAATCTATATATATGCCAGATCAACTAAAAGGAGAAATTACAATGTACGTTCATCTTCATCTTTAGTGCAGTTTGTAATTTTTAAAACGTGTTTACTTTTGGCCGTTAATGTCATTATGTGCTAGCAGTAACCATTTCTTGATGTTACGTAATCACATGGGAATGATGATTGCGCATGCATTTCATTCATGCTGAAGACTTTTTACTCTCGATCAAATCCAACTTGATGCATATTGCACCATGGTCTGAAGATGATATGAGGCAACTTTCAAACTGCAGCCAGTGATTCCGATTTTTGAAAGAAAGAAAATGACTGAGTGTCCTTGAAAACCACGACAACCAACCTCAATAGGAATCACATAGCATATCAAACCCTTTTCCACGCAGTCAGCACACAGTTTCTCGTATCAGTTCATCTTCCACTTGCGTGCCTCCTCCCGGTTTTCTTTCCAGGGAGCAGTGAATTCTATGAGGATGACACTCTTCTTTAAATCAGACCATGCTACAATGTCTGGCCGCTTTTCTGTTTGAACAATGTGAGCTGAAAATTGTGGAGATGTCCTGAGATTCATTGAAACTTTCCATTCAGTAGCTTCATATTGGAATTTTTTGTTTCCTCACAGAGTATTCACCTTCCTTGTGAAACTGAATTATGGGTTCCTTGGGTGAAACAGTTTTCTTGTTTGCTACCTCACATTGTGCTCTTAACAACTCTATGACCACCTCCAACATCTTGTTATGTCACCATGTGCATACCTGAAGTGATTGTGGACATGCAGATAGTACAGTGCACAAGGTACCTTGATCACTTTTACATGAAAAGCATAGATCCAAATCAGTATATCCCTTTAATTTTAGGTTGGTCACATTTGGTAGGATATCATATGCAGAGCAAAGAAGGAATGATATCACCAGTGGTCCCATTGATATTAAGCATTTCCATGATAATTTAATTGGTTCAATATCATTCCATTTTGCCCAAGCATATTGTTTGGCCTGAGTAACAGCAGTGGCTGTTCTTTGCTCCTCCTCAAACATCCTGAATTCTTCGCTAACTTTGTCTCTTTTTTCCCCTTTGGGCCCACTTTGGAGAATACCTTGTTACTTGTGCTACCCAGCCCAGCTTGATTGGTTTGAGTGATGCCTATGATGTCTTTGATTCATAGGCTACATTCTACCACCTGGGTGGCTTTAATGGCTACCCAGTTCATACCTGATTTTATTTCTGAATACGCCTTCTGAATGACCTTGTTGGCTGAGTTCTTCATCATCATATGAAGGCATACTTTCCCAATTTTGAATTCTTCTACCAGTGAAGATATTGGGAGCTGTAGCTTTCAAGAATTGGCATATAAACCTACTTTCGAAAAACAAGGAGGAACTCCAAGCCACTTACGCAGGTATTTATTGCTATACTGTAGAATCTGCTCAACATGAGATAGTGCAATCTCATACATTTGTAAGGGCCACAAAAGATGGGGTAGCAGATTATGTTGATAACGCCAAGCCTTCATCTTTTTGGGTAGACAAGTTTTGTCAATTGATTTAAGACCCTTCAAGGCTACATTCTGAACCTCTGTACCCCAATGTCGATCAGTCAGTCGGAGTGAAAAAAGACATCCAAGACTGTTGGGATTGTATCACCTCCAATTTTGAAACGGATCTTCCAGACAGATCCTCCAACTAACGATAGGCTTCAACTTTTCTTTGGCTTATCCTTCATTCTCGCCCATGTGAAAAAGTCATAGTATCTTTGTAGTAAGTCATTAGCAGCAATTTTGAACAGGATGAGAATAGTGATGTCATCCGTAAAAGCTTTGGAAGGAGGAAGAGTCAGATGTACATTTGTCATCATTCCTTTTGGTGTATTTGTTGCACCTTGTAATATGAGTTCCATATCTATCAGTGTTCATCTCTCTCTCTCTCTCTCTTTATATATATATTTTTTTTTTTTCTTTAAAAAAAAACCAACAATCAATCACATTAAGATAATAAATTTATTTCCATCCTGTTAAAAGCATTGATATAAATCAATGCACTAAAAAATTAACAGGACTTCTTCAGATCAAAAAAGAAATGGATTAAAATAAAAATTTTTCACGTTTACAACCATACTAAGACAAAAAAAATATTATTTCTCCTATGTATTAAAGCAAGCCTAAACCTTCAAGTAACAATAAGTATCAAAATACTATGGCATCTAAAACTACATCTGGTTTCCTCATACTTCAAATTTAATTGAGGCAAAATTTACAGTTACAATAATACATGTCAAAATTTCAAATATCTATAAAATTTGAGATCTTTATCAGGGTTATCTAATTTAATATTCTTTACCCGGATTATTTAAATCTAATATTCTATTTTAGAATATTTTATTGGTCCTGATTGGAATTATTCCCTACTCCGGATTTACTGAATTGAATAATATCTTTTATATATATATATATATATATATATATATATATATATATATTGGTCTAATGAGTAGTGTTTGCCAATTGTCCAGGAGACCAGGGTTCAATCCCAGGTTGAGTCATATCAAAGACTCAAAAAATAGTACTTGATGGCACCTTGCTTAACTCTCAGCATTATAAGGTAAGGATCAAGGGTAAAGTGGAGCAATCCAGGGAATGGAGTAGTGCCCTCCCCTACAACTCGGTGTGGTAGCTATTGAAAAGCGAGCCTTCTGGTCACCCTCGACTAAAGGTCGCCAACTTTACTTACTACTTATATATATATATATATATATATATATATATATATATATATATATATACAGAAGAATATTCACATAAAAAGTTTACATGCATTTTGTAGATGAATGAATATTAAAATAAGTACACAGAATAAAAAATATATTCTATTGTCTGAGCAAACAAGATAGAAAGAAGAATTTATAATAGATGAACAACAAAAGGACTGACTAAGGAGTGTAAGTAGAAATCTTATTTTAGCTATGTGTGTGTGAAGTTTCTAAAATAAATGAAAATTTGTGAGAGGCATATTTTAAGAAGTGTCCCTTTGGCATTGGTTTTATAAAAATTATTAGACATGCCCATGTGTAAACAAGTATGTATTTACCCAACCCCTTTACCTCTGTTTAGTTTGATTGGGTTTTATGACATATCAACCATTATAGGTTATCTAATGCCAAGTACTGTTTGTAAATATATATATTGAATATATATGATTCACAAACACATTTTGTTGATAACATTTTAGACGAACCTGAGCACATCCATTTTTTTTTTTGGCACACAATGGTTCTAAGTTTTTCGATCTAATTCGAATAATTCTATTTACTATTAATCATTTCTGTACACAAAGTTAAAGTGTTTCAAATATTGCTATGTAACAGTAACAATTTAACATCAGTCAATTGTTTGCACACTTAAATGGATATATATATATATATATATATATATATATATATATATATATATATTATTTGCCAGTGAATAGTTTGTTAATGATTTCATTTTTAAATGAGTTAGAACTAATTTGTTTGCACACTAGTATTCCTATTGTTAAATGGTTAAATGGTTTCAATTATTGCTATCAAACACAAATAATTCTATCTAATATTGATCAAGTATTTTTATTTAACACTAATTATTCAATTCAAGACTATTCATTCCCTTGTACAGTCAAATGGTTCCAAGTATTTTTATGTAATACCAATAATTTAATTTAGATACACAGTTAAAGAGTTACAAGTATTGCTATTTAACATTAATAATTCTATTCAACATAAATCATTCCTTTGCACACATTTAAATGGTTCCAAGTATTGCTATGCATCATTGACAATTCAATTTAGCATCAGTCAATTGTTTGCACACAATTTAAATGTCAGACAGTTCTATTTAACCCAGAGATATGACCCTATCAGGTGCTACCACTCCTGGTCAAAGTGGACCTGGGAGTAATGGCAATAAATGGGGTACTCCACATTCCCTCAAAGCTTCAGCCCTAGAGCCTCCCCATCAGATTGTTTAGTGTCATATCAACTTGTTGGGAAGGTCTTACCTCTCTGCAGAAATGCAGTGTTTTGTACAGCCCTAGCTAACTGGGCAACTTTTACTTTGCGCAGAATGTGACACAAGGTCAATTTTTAAGAGGAGTAAAGGTGATTTTAATTTAGAATTTTCCTTCTTCTAGACTAGTTGGCTCCCCATCAGATTGTTTATTGTTATATCCAGGACACTCATTGGGAGTTCTTACCCAGCAGCGGAAATGCAATCAGTGTATTCTACAGCCACAGCTGACTCAGCCTTTGCCATAGGCAGGATGTGAAACAAGAGGAATTTTCATGGAGAGTGAAGCTAGTTTTAAGTTAAAGTTTTCCATCTTTTAGACTAGTTGCCTTATTAAAGTTAAAGAATTTGGTCTGTCCTACTATTACTCATTACTCATAGCTGAAGAAAGAAGAGATTGATTCTTGTCTTTCAAGAGTGTTAGCACAAAATGAAACACAGCCTCATAGGATCTGAACTCAAGTTCATACAATGTTAATCATTATGCTAAGTGTGCCTCCTTGGAAAATAAGTTTAAGATACTGTGATCTCTGTAATATTCTTTGGTGTTATTTTCAATAAAAGATGAGGTTAGCAGGGAATAAACAAACAAATGATAATTATCATTAAAGAGAAAGACTTACTTTATAATTGGTTGCAAATTATTAGTAAGTAAAGTTGGTGACCGTTGAAGGCTTCCTTTTCAATAAATACTATACAGAGGGTGTTATTTCTTTTCCTAGTTTGCTCCACTTTACCCTTGATACATACCTTATAATACTAAATGTTAAGCAAGGAGACATCAAGTACCATTTTTTGAGTCTTTGGTATGACTCAACCTGGGATTGAACCCCAGTCTCCCAGGCCATTGGCGAACACTCTACCCACTAGTCCAATGGGTTGGTTTTGAAACTATAAATTATTTGTATTAAGGATTGTTACATGAAGCTATAATTCCTTATAAACGAGGATTATTATTAGGTACTTGAAAGCAGTGAATTAGTTAAAAAAATAAACTGACTTTGGCATTAAAATAATCCAACAAGGTTTGGTATGCCATAAAACAAATGACCAACCAACTAACCGAATAGTATCAAGACTGGAGCTTTTTATTTCATCTTGAAATTTAAAATTCAAATAAAGACTTGTGGATAGCTGACCAACTTATATTATAATGTGATGATGTCTAGGTGTCTAAACTGCTGTCAAAATATCTAGATAAAATCTAGATGAGTCTGCCAATTTTTAAAAAATATGAAGCCAGGCTCAATATTTTTTGAACAGCAATTTTGGCAAAACCAGGATTGTGCAGTATTGATCTGTAAAACACAGATATATTGTATGCTTAATCTTGAGTAAATTGAAACACATATTCAGAATTTTTCAATTTTTATTTTGTTTCAGCATATATATATATATATATATATATATATATATATATATATATATATCTCAGTAGTCTTTGATTAACATCAGAGGATGTAACATGAAGCTAAGTCTATAAGTTCTGGAATATAAAAATAAATGACTACTATACGTTTACAAGGTATAGTCAGAAAAACATTTAAAGATTATGTAATGAACTACACAGTGAGGAGCAAACTCACTATGCTGATGTAATAGTTTGCCTTCTATGTTACATTTTGTTTGTCTAATTTTTTTTTTTTTCATACTTTATCATGTGCCAAAAGCTAAAAAATAAAACAAGTTGTGTCATAAATTTCTAGACACACTCTCGGTGAACAAATTGATTGATTGATTGATTGATTTAACAGCATGTCAACACATCTAGGGTTATTTTATGTCTAGAATTTAGGGAATTGCATTTATCGTATATTCTTACATTTTTTGGGTACCTGTTTCTTAAGAGTTTTTATTTCTATTTTTTTTGCACACAGCCCTATCGAATAAGAATGATTTTAAATAGATCTATTTGATAGAACCCTAACAGTTAAAGCCACTCAGATTCAGAGTGGAACTGGGAGTAATGTCACAGAAGGAATCATCTACATTTCCCAGAGCTCCAGAACTAGATTGGTTTGGTTTGGTTTGGTTTGGTTTGATGGCATATCAACCATTGTAGATTATTTAATGCCAAATTAAATGTAAAAACGTCTGTTTCAAAAAATTCAGTTTAGCATAAGGACAGTTTTTTGTTTACACACAGTTAAATGTAAAACTAGTTCTATTTCAAATAATTTAGTTTAGCATAAGTACACAGTTTAAATGTCAAACAGTTCTATTTGACC
This sequence comes from Sepioteuthis lessoniana, assembly GCA_963585895.1. Lineage (NCBI taxonomy): Eukaryota > Metazoa > Mollusca > Cephalopoda > Myopsida > Loliginidae > Sepioteuthis > Sepioteuthis lessoniana. Next base: position 104,146,759 of record OY757908.1, read on the forward strand.
CATAGATAGAAACATATCAGGTACGACCACTCTGGGCCAGAGTGGATCAGGGAGTGATGCCAATAAGGGGGTACTCCACATTTCCCAAAACTCTAGCATTACAGAAGCCTCACCATCAGATTGTTTAATATCATATCCAGAACATTCATTGGGAGAGTCTTAACCTTCTGCAGAGATTAAGTCTATGTATTCTGCAGCCTCAGCCAACTGGTCTATCAGTCATTTTTAAATGTAAAAACAGTTCTCTTTCAAACAATTCATTTTAGCATAAATTCACATTTTTTTGTTTACACACAGTTAAATATAAAAACAGTTTTATTTCAAACAATTTAATTTAGCATAAGTACACAGTTTAGTTCTATTTGATCCATAGATAGGACCCTATCAGGTGCTACCACTCTGGGCCAGAGTGGACCTGGGAGTGATGGCAATGAAAGAGTAGTTCACATTCCCCAAAGTTCCAGCATTACTGACGCCTCACCATCAGATTGCTTAGTGTCATATCCAGGATACTCATTGGGGGAGTCTTACTTCTCTGCAGGGATGCAGTTGGTGTATTCGGCAGCCACAGCTGACTGGACCATCCAGAACTAGTCATACCATAGGATGCAGGTTGGTGTCATACTCAGGACACCCCATTTTAAGAGGGTTTTACTCCTTTACAAGGAATACACTCAGTGTATTGTAAGCCTTGCTTATAGGATGATGTGTGTGAACAAGTTTTTTGGATGAAAAGAATATTTCCTGTCATACTATATATCAGCCTAGTGGGTAGAGTGTTTGCCAATGGCCCGGAAGACCATGGTTCAATCCCAGATCGAGTCATATCAAAGACTTAAAAAATGGTACTTGATACCTCCTTGCTTAACACTCAGCATTATAAAGTATGTATCAAGGGTAAAATGGAGAAATACGGGGAAAGGAGTAGTGCCCTCCCCAACACCTCGGTGTAGTTGATATTGAAAAGGGAGCCTTCAGGTTGCCCTTGACTACAGTTGCTAACTCTACTTTTTACTTTATATATTTCCTGTTCTGACTCCTTGTGACACTAGTGTAGCTAGGGGATACACAAGAGGGTGGGCTGCCCCGAGCAACGCATATTCTACCGACACTACTACCTTATATCTGTTTCCTGTTGCCAAAAACAAAGATCCAGCTTCATGATCACCATTTGGGAAATGTTGAGAACATATAACAGGTTGTGGTAGACTGACTGAAGGCAGTGTCAGTTAAAGACTTTGAACACTGTTTCAAGAGGTGGGAACAACATCTTTGTCAAGGAGATAAAATTAATTTGTAATTAAGTTGATAATCACATTTTTGCAACAACCAGTTTCATTATTTAATAGAATTTAACATTCCAATTTTATTTTTTGTGTTTTTCATTGGTTAATTTTTTTTTTTTTGGTGGGGGATTATATGGGCTTTTAAAAAATATTTTTATATGTTCTTTTTATTTTTCATGTTATTTTTCTTTTTATGCTTTTTTAAATATATCTTTTTTAATTTTCTTTCTCTTTTGCAAAAACTTGTGAACAAACAAACATTGATTGTGTGAGATTATTCAAATTTGAATGATCAGCATAAAGGATCTGTCTGTTGGTTTGTGTTGTTTAACAGTCATAGGCCTTCAAAGTTTAGATAACAGCATAGAGAATACATTAAGAACACAATATCCTGAAAACAATCTAGACAAAAACAAACATGTTTGAATCTATAAATCTCCTGAGTGTCACTCAATTAAATTTTAAAATATTTCTCCTCCTCAAAACTCTTAAATTTTTCAGAAAACAATATAAAATTCATAAGATTGTATAAAGTGGATAATTTGTGTAATTTCTCTCATGTAAATTTTTCTGTTGATGATTGTTTGGTAGGAATTTTTAATCAACAAAAACTGTAAAATCAACATTGCTCAGAAAAGTGAAATAAACAGAAAGGATGTTTGATATGTGTCCATTAGTCTTATTGTATTTGTGATCCAAGCCTTGATTTCTCAGTCTACATATAAGGATTTGATTTAGTTTTTTTGGCATGTCAACCATTGCAGGTTATTCAATACCAAATTCTTTTATACATATATATATATATATATGATTTGTAAACACTTTTTATAGATAACATTCTTAAACAAGCCTGAGCTCTTTTTTGCACACAGTTAAATGGTTTCAAGTACTGCTAAATAACAGTCATAATTTAACATCAGTCATTTGTTTGCACACAGTTTGTTTTATTTGACTCATAGATAGGACCCTATCAGGTGCTACCACTCTGGCTCAGAGTGGACCAGGGAGCCATGGCAATGAAGCGGTATACCACATTCCCCAAATTTCCTTGCTCTCAGTTGGTTTAATGCCACCTCCAGGACTTTTATTGAAATGCAGTCAGTGTATTCAACAGCCCCAGTCAACAGGGTTGACATATAAGTGTAAACAATATAAAAATTGATGATAATAATGATATTTTTAATACATTATCAGTCTACTCAGAGGTGTTGAAAAGTTCCAGGCCAACGAAGAAGAAAATGACGCAGAGCCATGAAATGAGCATGTTATTTCCCATAGATGTACATTTTCTTTAGTAAGTAGAAGAATTATATTGTGAATTGAATTACCATGACCGGAAAATCTTGCGAACACTTGTGCACGACATATGGAAACACTAGACAGCTGTTTTGACCTTATTAGGCCTCATCAGCAGTGTATATGCATAGAGATATTGATGTACATTTTCTGCTGTTTAGTGTTTTCGTATGTCGCGCGCAAGTGTTCACTGGATTTTCTGGTCATGGTAATTCAATTCACAATATAATTCCTCTACTTAAAAAAGAAAATGTACATCTGTGTCTTTGCTCTTGAGGTTATAATAATTATACAAATGTGTATTCCCAATCCTCCTGGGAAGACATGGCCCTAGAGGTGAGCATGTCCTCTGTAAAGAGTATGGATGTAACTTGCAAGACCCATTCAGGTTGACTGACCATGCAATTTTCATGACTAGTTAATTTGGCGTCATTGGTGTGCAATGTGAACTGATGGTTCAGGGGTAGAGTTTTGGCTCAGCATTCTGTGGACGCTGGTTCAATCTCTAGTGGAGGATATCATGGTATATACTGCTGATGAGGTCAAAACAGCTGTCTAGTGTTTCTGTATGTCGTTCACAAGTGTTCACCGGATTTTCTGGTCATGGTAATTCAATTCGCAATATAATTCTTCTACTTACTAAAGAAAATGTACAGAGGACATGCCCACCTCTAAGGCCATGTCTTCCCAGGAGGATTGGGAATACACATTTGTATAATTATTATAACCTCAAGAGCAAAGACACAGATGTACATTTTCTTTTTTAAGGAGAGGGATTATATTGTGAATTAAATTACCATGACCAAAAAATCCGGTGAACACTTGCGTGCGACATACGAAAACACTAGTCAGCAGAAAATGTACATCTATATCTCGGTCTTTGAGGTTATAATAATTATGCAGATGCGTATTTTCAATCCTCCTGGGAAGACGTGGCCCTAGAGGTGACCGTGTTCTCTGTTAAGAGTACAGATGTAACTTGCAAGGCACATTCAGGTTAATTGGTGTCACTTGTGTGTGATGTGAATTGGTGGCATAGTGGTAGAGTTTCAGCTCTGAATTCTGTGGTCACTGGTTCGATCTCCAGAGGAGGAGATCATGGTATACACTGCTGATGAGACCTAATAAGGTTGAAACAGCTGTCCAGTGTTTCCGTATGTCACATGCAAGTGTTCGCAGGATTTTCTGGTCATGGTAATTCAATTCACATTATTTTCCATATTCATCTTAAAGTTCAATTTACTTGACACTTTCTTTCTCAAGTTTCTTTAACCATTCAGAAAAAAAATGAACAAAGATTATAAAAAGGTCATTTTTATTTTGATTGTGATGTCCCTCTTCCTTTTGTTATTTGTCGCATTATGGAACAATGAGCCATGTACAAAAAGGATTTCCCCTTTTCCATAGGACCACGATAATCCAAACATAGCTAAAATGTTCATTCGTTAATGACTGCTATTCAAAGATGTGGCATAAAACCAAACCAAACATACAAACTTTTTTCAGAATGACTTAATTTAGCATTAAAAAGGGTTGATACACAGTAAAACAAAACAATCACCCAACCAACTTTTCCATTTGTCAATTGAAAAACAAAAAGACTGATATTATAGTTTGTTTTCATAAATTGCAAAGTTTTTCATATTTAGTGTTACCAATATTCAGTTAGTTTAAAAATAAACAGACGGTATTTTCCATGTTTTTTAGGTTAGCACTATATATTCTTAAAATCTTAAATTAGTTGAAACATAACATATTGACTTTCATGTTTTTTTCTTGTTTTGGGGGTATTTTTTTTGCATACATCATTATGTTCTAAAAGCTGTTGCTAACAAAATGTCATTTCAAAACTTTGATAGTATGGGATTATTCAGATTTGGGCATTCTGCTTAAAGGATTTGTCAGTTGGTTTCTGTTCCTGAAGTAGAGCAGTCGTAGGTCTTCGGAGTTTAGATAAGAGCAAGACAAAAGCATGCAGAGGATACATTGACACGACAATATGCTGAAAATCCGACAGTGACAACAAGACGACTTGACTAATGGAATACTGCAAACAGTGTGGTTTTCACCAAACACAGCAAGACATTGGCAGCTCTGCAAGCTGAAAACAAAGAGAATGCAAACTCAATGCATGAAGCCAAAAATGGCAGCATGTGGCATATTGACTAGTTCTTCAACCATTAGTTCAAACTGTGCCCACTCACTGGCTGGATATAGAAGACACTCAGTTGACTCCTTTGTTTCCCCTGTGATAATAGAAATAAAATTATATGACAGCATGATGTTCATATTTATACTTTGCATCATCTATATCCATTATTAGGAAGAGTTTATTTGTCTGTCCTCTATAGTAGTGCAGGTAGCTTAATAGTTATTGTAGACTTAATAGTTATTAGTTGTCTAAATTTCTGAGACGAAGCTTGTTGATTTTTATCATTTAGGGTTTTCGGACTATTGTCTTCATCTTTATTGTTATTTCCACAACGTTTCGGCTGATATGTCCTCCAGCCTACTTCAGGTGTTTGTCGAACTCAGGAACCTTCACGGAACTTCGAACTACGTCCTTTATTGAAACCATGGGGGTCGCCTGTTCTGATTCCGTTAGCCATAACTGGGTACAAGTGTTAAGTGATTGTCTCCTTAGAAGCTTCTAAGGAGACAATCAACTGGAGGTTGCAGGTTCAATCCTCACTACAGGCGAGTAACAATACAGGAATACTTAACACTTGTACCCGGTTATGGCTAACGGAATCAGAACAGGTGACCCCCGTGGTTTCAATAAAGGACGTAGTTTGAAGTTCCGTGAAGGTTCCCGAGTTCGATGAACACCTGAAGAAAGCCGGAGGACATATCGGCCGAAACATTGTGGAAATAACAATAAAGTTGAAGACAATAGTCCGAAAACCCTTCATGATAAAAATTAATAGTTATTGTCATAGACTTTGCATGCTGAGTTTAAATTCTTGATGAGACTGTTGTATTTCATTTTATGCTAATACCCTTGGGAAAGTTATGAATCCATCACTTACTTCTACCTAGCTATGGAGAAATAATTGGGTTGTCCAACCCCTTTGCCACGAGCAGCATACATTAAAAGGTCAATTTTTAAGTGGAATACAACTGGTTTGAATTCAGAGTTTTCCTTCTCCTAGACTGGTTCTCATAACAAGAGCCCAGTCTGCTCTATCAATTAAACATAGCTTGCAGGGAGGAAAAATAGGTGGATTTATACCTTTATCAAGAGGATTTGAAGTCAGGTTTCTAGGTACATTTTTAACAATGTTTATCATTATGACATGAAAGCATCCATGGACAAATTGTTAGGTAGAGTGGGCTCTCAATTTTTAGTAAGGCTCAGCAGTCTAGGAGAAGGAAAACTCTAAATTCAAACTCAATACCATCATGACAGAGTAACTTCCTATGCTGGTGTGGCAGAACCCGGAATAAGAGTCATTGGTAAACATTGACAAGCATAAGTTCACATTGCACTTGACCTTTTTTGCCAGGGGAATCAATGACAAGCAATGACAAGAATTGATAAGCATAGATTCACATTGCACTTAGTAAATCAATGACAAGCAATGGCCCTCTTGCACCTGGCCTTTGGGTCTGATAAATCTATGACCAGCAGTGCATGAGCCAAGACTCATGCACAACCTGCCCTCTCCTCCCCTAATCACCACTTTAAAAAAGACCTTGTATAAATCCTACCTGATTGGAGGTAAAGATAAATATCACTTACCAGGTACATTAAGTTAAAAGACTGATCTTACAAAGCTGTAAAAATATTGAGTTCACTTTTGGTAGGTCTTCCCTCGGCAGTACTTCTCTCATTATACAAAAATAAAGGCTAAAGTTAATGACTGGTGCCTGAACTGAAGCTATTTTTGATACCACTAACACCTAATGTAGAAGAATTCCAGCAATAAACATAATCTAAGACTATAGTATGCCCAGGAAAAGGTGTTAGTAAACTCAGCATGTTTTTTTTTTGTTCCTCGTGGAAAAAAGAGAGAGCTCTTATTGAGAGGGATTTCTGACAATAAGCAAAAATCAATAAGAAACTACATTGCTATATCATAAGTAATTGTATAGGATTTAAATTCCAATATTTCAAAAGACAAAAATTCTTGAATTGTCTCACTAAAATAATTATTTGAATTAAATTAGACATTACTAATGTCTTTGAGCTGTCAAAGAGAAAAAATTACATAGTATAATTGCAGAGTTAGTAATGTAGTAAGCAGTGTTCCAATCCACAGGTGAACATTGTGAAAGCCTTCCCACTCACAGTGAAACAGGTAACTGATAACAAGGGGTCAACTACCAGAACTTTCATAGTAAGTGTGAGAAATGGTCATACAAGAGTTAGGGATTCATTAAAAATGTCAGCAAGTCAGTCAGTTAGTGGCTGAGAGAGAGGACAAGTTAGGTGCTAGTGAAACTGGCCCATATCCTATAGGAGATGGGCTAAGATTAAAGAAACAATCGGATCTTTCCTTCATCAACTCAAAAAAAATGATACTTCACTTCTCCAAAATTTGAGATGAGTTCAGAGGGAGGATAAAAGACTCTATAAAATGAGTGGTATTTTTTCTTGGACCACATACCTGACATTTTTCTTTTCTGTGAACTTGTGTTCTCTTCATCTCATCTGTATCTCTGATAACTTTCATGCAAACCCAGAAATGCAATATCTGGACAGAAAAAAAAATGTTTAAATTGATAGGTACCATGAAGTTGAATTAAAAAATATCTCTCAAAATCAGCAAAAACTTTAATGTAACATTATAAACTTCATATGGTAATATAAAAAATATCATTGGCAAATCTTATTCCTGCTATATGGATTTAACTTTGATGATAACAATTACAACTTGAATCTACTGAGTATTTCTAAAGCTTAGTAAATAATAAGAGACTAGAAAATTAAATTTTTTATTTACTGTAAGTAGTTGGCGACCATAGTCAAGGGCGACCAGAGGCTTCCTTTTCTATAGCTACTTTACCGAGGTGTAGGGGAGGGTGCTATTCCTTTCCCTGAATTGCTTCACTTTACCCTTCATACGTACCTTATATCACTGAGTGAGGTATCAAGTACCATTTTTAAAGTCTTTGGTATGACACGACCTGGAATTGAAACCAGGTCTCCCAGTACAATAAACATTATAAAATAGACATTATTTAGCAAAATGAAATAAGTAGAAGGGATTTTTGATATCTGTCTCTTAGAATTGCCATTTTCAATCCAAGTCTTTAGTGTACATGGGTACATTAGCTATTCTTTTTGATTTGCCTACAAAAAGATTAAATCATAATTCATTTTTCCTTACAATAAAATTTATTTTATTAGTGCTATCAGTATCATGCAAGTGTTGGGAATGAACATAAAGTATTTGCAATGATCCTTAGATCAATAGAATATATTATAAAAATTACAAATGAAAATATCAACTTCTGACAAAAGTGATATTTTTGAATTATTAAATATCAAGGTACAAGTATTTCCATTACTGCTGTATGGTTGCACCACTTGAACTTTAACAAAATGTTGTGAAATAGCAGCTGTATGGCCACTTACCTTTCATCTCACAAACTATCTAAGTAAGATGAACAAGACATGCTAGGTACAACTGGAGAAGTAAAGGAAAAGTCAAAAGTGACATTCTTCTATGGACTCCTACTCATACTAGTGTTGGCTGATAAGCAAAAATTTGCATTCATCCCCTCTTTGTACACAAAGATGCTGTTAAGGAAACCTACCAAGTGATGGTGGATAGAAATGGATGGCAAGAGAGAGAGAGAGAGAAAAAAAAGTCGGTTGGTTGGTTGGTTGGTTTGGTTTTATGGCTTATCAACCACTGTAGGTTATTTAATGCCAAATCCATTTTTATACATATAAACAGTTCTTTTTCAAACAATTCAGATTAGCATAAGTACACAGTTTAAAAGTCAAAAACGTTTCTATTTCAAGCTATTCAACAAAACGTTTCTATTTCAAGCTAGTCAACAAAGTTAAATGGTTCCAAGTATTGCTATGTATCACTAACAATTCAATTGAATATCAGTCATTTATTTACACACAGTTAAATATAAAACAATTCTGCTTTAAACAATTCAGTCTAGCATAAGTAGGCAGTTTAGTTCTATTTGACCCATAGATAGGACCCTATCAGATGCTACCACTCTGGGCCAGAGTGGACTTGGAAGCAATGGTAATAAAGGGCTACTCCGTTTTCCCCAAAGCTCCAGCATTACTGGAGCCTAACCTACAGATTGTTTAGAGTCATAGCCAGGATACTCATTGGGTAAGTCTTACCTCTCAGTCAGTGTATTCTACAGCCCAAGCCAACTGGGCCAAAGAAATCTGTGTTGTTGACACACCTTTGACTGTGGTTGTCCACTTTACTTTTACTTACTCTTAATCTGTGATTTGCTAGAACAGCAAAGTCTACTTGTTGACAAGTTCTTTTCTTTTTACTTATCAAAACAAGGGTTGCTCTTCTGGTCAGAATTGGGTGATCTGTTTTTTTTCTCAAAATCCTCAATAATTTTCTCTCATTCTCTCATTTTCCAGGAGATATTTATTTGTGCATATACCATTTGCCAGTGTAAACAATTTTTAGTCTCTTTCACAAGTGCTAGAGGATCACTTTTCCGACCTAATCTTGAATGCTCTTGCATTCTTTCTGGGCCAGTTTGCTACCTTCTGTAATATATGGTTTACTACTTTATCTCTCTTTGTCTCTCTGTCTCTCTTTGTCTCTCTGTCTCTCTCTCTCCACACAGCCTACACATTCTCTTGCATCCTATCTCTTCAAGCTCTTACATAATTAGTTCATAAAGTGTTATTTTGGGTGATGCCACTTTACGTCTCTTTTGTATAGGCATATCCAGGTCATCTGAAGAACAATTTCCTTAGTTTATCTCTGGAAATGTCCATAAAGGTGTTTTTCTTCCCTTTTTTGTTTTCTTGATTCAATAATTCTGTGTTATTTTTGCTGTTGCTATTATTGACTGCTGTAATTAATCTCTCTTTGCACATTTTTGCACATTCAAGTCCCTGAATTGCTGCATCTACGCAATCCCTGATGCTTGTAAGTTTCTTCTCTTTCTTTTCATTTAACTGACAGTATGTTCACATCATCTTATGGGTGTAAGGCCTTGTGCATCATCATCGATTTTCTCACTCTTCAGTCCACATTCATGAATTCCTCTCTAATCCTGTTTAAGAAAGGTCCAATCTATCTTACCACATGACCCTCAAACATGTCACAGGAAACATTGAAAACCACATATGACTCTAAAAACAGTGAAAGAGTTAAAAAAAAAACACACACCCCCACAAAAAACCCCAAAAACACACACACCCAAACAGAACACACCCGCACATCATTATTATTTTATTCCTTGTAAGTTTTTCACACCAGTATTAGCTGGTGATCTTTCACTGGAGTCTGAGAGAAAACAAGTCTCCTAATGTCTCCTGAACTCTTCTCAGTATTCTAACCAATCTTAACAATGCTGTGGTCTGTATGGCCCTGATTCTTCCTCTGATTTCTAGTTTCTCCAGTTATTTTTTTCTAAGCCTTTAAGGTCTATTCCAAGCGCATCAATTACAATTGGTATCCCCATTACCCTCATCTTCCACAGTTTTTTTTCTTAATTCTCTGGCATGGCGTTATATACTCATAATCATAACAACACAATGAAGAAGAAAGACGAGCGAAGACTTTTTTAAAAATATATGTACCTCTCACTTTATTTGTAAGGGTTCGAAATGGGTTACTCAAGGTTTGCGTGTGAGAGGGAGCTGGAGACCGAACAGAACTGAAATATTTTGACCCTAATTCTTATGGCCGTCAACGTTGTGTCTTTCTCATTCTCCTGATGCTCAACTGGAGGCCCTGGGGTCCACTCTGCTGGGTGCTGGCTTTCTTTACTGCATCTTATCAGCAACTTCTCTGGTCCCCAAACTCCATCGGGGTTCTCGAGGGCCCCCTCGGCCAGGTATGGCTTTCCCTACCACTTCTCGTCTATAACTCTATCCGTTCTCTAACTGGAACTTGAACTGGCTGACTTCTGTCTTGACTGAGTTATATAATAGTCCAACGCCCACTCGATTGCCTACTCGATCTTTGGAATGGCATGATTGATCGTCATCCAGTGGAAATAACTGTCATGCAGTTCACAGGTCTCTCTCTTCCGGCGCATCAGTCTATGAGTGTATCATAGGCTTTATCTGTCCCATTTCATCAGCCAAATCCACCCACATGATCTCTTTCGATTACTGGCCATTGGAATGTGTTACTTCCTTCCAGTGCATCACTTTGTAATGGTATGTTTGCTCGGGCCAAAGGTCAAAATACAACAATGGTCCAAATATTTGTTTACTTTTCACTTTCTTTTATTTTCACTCTTTGGTCTGCCAGAATGGCAAAGTCCACTAAATAGCAAGTTCTTTTTTTCTTTTTAATTGATCTCCTGGTTGGGATTAGGTGATCTGTTTATATATCAAAATCCCAGAGAATTTTATGCATTCCATTCTCTAAGACAGATTCTGGTTTATGAATATACCATTTGGTAGTTTGGTCATATGCTAATCTCTTGCACAATTCCCAGTGAATATATTTTCACACTGAGTTGTGCCTAATCTTATACTCCTTTTGAGCTAGCTGGCTGCATTTGCTTATGTGATTAACTGTTGCATTTGTTTCCACATAACCTACACCTGATATTTTATTGTTTATCATCAACTTTTGCTTTAATATAATAGGTCCTTACTTTCTTTCTTTTTTTTTTTTGGCTACAATTAAAAGAGATTCAGTTTCTCTTTTACAGTTTCCCTTTCTAAGCCATTCATATGTCTTCTCCTGTGCAATCTCACCAATTTGTCACATGAAGTATCCAATCAGTTGTTTTTCTTCCCATTTTTGTTTTCTAGTTTTTGTTGTTTTGCCTTATGTTGTCATTCCTGTTACTGGCTGTTGTAATTAGTCTTTATTTGCTCTTGTATTGATGCATATATGCAACCCTCAATGTAAGTGAGTCCTTTTCCTCCTTCTTGTCATCTTTCTAGTGAAAGAATAAGTAAAAAAAGAAAATACTTCTAAAATACAACATATTAATAATAATATGACTAGACTAGTGATAATCAACAAACTTCTCTGGGATTTTGGTTTGGTTTTATGGTATATCAACCATTGTAGGTTATTTAATGCCAAATCCATTTGTATAGATATAAACAGTTCTATCTCAAACAATTCAGTTTAGCATAAGTACACAGTTTAGTTCTATTTGACCCACAGATAGGACCGTATCAGGTGCAACCACTCTGGGCTAGAGTGAACCTGGAAGTGATGGCAATGAAGGGTACTCCGCATTCCCCAAACCTCCAGCATTAATGGAACCTCACCATCAGATTGTTTAGTGTCATATCCAGGACACTTGTTGAGGGAGTTGTACCCCTCTGCAGAGGTGCAGTCAGTGTATTCTACAGCCCCAGGCAACTTGGCTGTGGGATTTTGAAATATAAACAGATCATCTAATCTTGGCAAGACAACCAGACCCAGTGATAGTCAACAAAAAAGAGAACCTGCTGAATAGTGCACTTTGCTATACTGGCAGAACTCAGAGTGAAAATAAAAGAAAGTGAAATGAAATACCTAGACCTTGCTAGAGAACTAAAAAAAACTATGGAACATGAAGGTGACGGCGGTACTAATTATAACTAGTGTGCTTAGAACAATCCCCAAAGGCTTGGTAAAGAGATTGAAAGACTTGGAAATCAGAGGACAAGTGGAGACCCTCCAGACTACAGCATTATTATGATTGGGCAGAATACGGAAAAGAATTCTGGAGACTTGAGGAGACTTGCTGTCACTCAAACTCCAGTGAAAAACCAGCAGCCAATGCTGGTGTGGAAAACTCTCATAATGATAATAACAATAGTAATAAAAATCATAGAAAACCTTGCAATTATTCAGGACCATTCTTTAAATGGACAAGGGAGGAACTCTGTCAAATGGTCCAAAAGACCAGAAAATTGATGACTTATACATGTCCTTACATCCGAGAGATGACATAGACTGACTGTCTCAAGAAAAGAAAGAGGAGGAGGACTCACTAACATTGTGGATTGCATAGATGCATCACTACAAGGACCTAAGAACTACATTAAAAAGAGCAAAGAAAGACTAATTACAGTGGCCAGTAACAGTCTTAGCAATATAAGAACAGTGAAACAACAAAAACTAGAAAACAGAAATGGGAAGAGAAATAACTGTATGGATATTTCAAGCAACAAACTAGCAAGATTGCACACAAGGAGACCTAGATATGGCTATGAAAAGGATATCTCAAGAGAAAAACTGAAACTCTTCAAATAGCAACTCAAATCAATGCCATAAGGATCAATTATGTTAAAGTGAAAATCGATAATATGCAACAGAATAGCAAGAGTAGGTTATGCAGAGAAATAGATGAAATGATTAATCACATAGTAAGGAAAGGTAACAAACTAGCACAGAAAGGGTACAAGACTAGGTAGGCATGACTGGGTAAGAAAGGTGATCTACTAGGAATAGTACAAAAGACTGAATTTTGACCATATTACTAAATGATATAAGCACAACTGAGAATTGCTTGCAGGATAAATTTCTTTTTCTACTAGGAAGTGACATAAGTAGATATCATAGCAACAAGGAAAAATCACAAAGATAGATCTATTTAACTCAATATCTAAAGGCCCCCTCCCACTTCAGGGGACCAGATGTTTAAAGTCCTCACAAAAACATAGATTGGTGTTACTAGCTTAAAACCTTGTTCATAGGGCAAGCTCTCAATAAGTTAAAACAATTAAAAAGGCAATTAGGGGGCCATAAACATTAACCTCTCACTGGTGTTTATTAATTTTATGATGTTTATTAAGCCCTCACATAACATAGTCTAATGTTACTAGCTTAAAACCTTGCTCATAGGTGACCATAAACATTAACCTTCCAATGATGTTTATTAACTTATAAATCACCACAAAAACATTTCAGTGTTACAAGCATAATGTTCTACCCCATGGGCAGATTTTCAACTTGGTGTGTAAATATCAGCAGTTCCATATTTCTTTTGTATTCAGCATACATTAAATTGAAAGTTGTAATAAACATATAAATTGGATGAATGTTGGTAATTCTTTCACTGCAACCATCTCTTTATACTTATATTGAATAGGTCTATTAACGAAAGAATGATTGGTAATATGGACATTAAAATTTCAATGGGTGCTTTTGTAATCAATATATCAGCAAATTAGCTTGTAGCAATTATTTTAAGACAGGAATATCCAATTCTCAAGTGAAGAGTTTTCAATACAAGGAATTGGCTGTAAAAACCTCCTCGTTTACACTTTTTCAAATTTGCATAAGAAAGCGAACGGATCTTACCTACTTTTGGAACCGTAAATAAAAGGATATTTCTGCCAATTAATTGAAAGGAAGGGGAGGACAAGTCCCTTAGGCTAATCTTATCACTTCCAACTCGTGCCAACAAAGATGGAGGAATGAAGTGCAAGGGTAGAAAGGACAATACATTTCAGGTTTATTTATTCAAAGATTCACGTGGATGTCTGGATAAGAACATAGAGGGGGGGGAGAATTAATGACATTTTTTAAAAGGGAAAAACACATTTATCAAATAATTGTAGTGATTTAGCAGATCAATAACAACATAAAATAGACCACTGACATATGACTACAAAGGTATCCGTAGAAAGTATGATCAACCTGAAATACTTTCACTGTGGGTGGCAACTTAGTATTTCTGCAATATCCATAATATAGATATAATATATAATCAATATTTACAATATTTACCACTGAAATAAATAGATAAAATCTATAAAAACGCGATTCCCTGTAGGGACTGAACTTAGATTTTTTTTTACTTTATGTGGTTGGGTTTTTACTTCACAATATAAATATATATATATATATATATATATATATATATATATATATATATATTACAATTGGCTGCTTCTTGTAGTAATCGAACTTAGGTTTTTTACTTTTTCAGTTTGGATTATAACTTGACAATCATATGTGTATCTGAAATATGTGTATAGGAGTTGGAGGTAGAAGGTAATATATGTGCTTGTGTGATATATATATATATATATATATATATATATATATATATATATATATATATATATATATACACAATTGACTATTTTGAGTATAAATTAAACTATGATTTTTTGCTTTCTGTTTTTGAGTTCTTACCATACCATATATATAAGTAAGTAAAGTTGGCTGACATTAGTTGAGGGTAGCCTGAAGGCTTCCTTTGCAATAGCTACAACACCGAGGTATAGAAGTGGGTCCTACCCTTTCCCTGGATTTCTCCACTTACCCTTGATCTCTAACTTACAATGCTGAGTGTTAAGCAAGGAGGCATCAAGTGACATTTCTTGTGTCTTTGGTGTGACTTGACCTGGGATTGAACCCCGGTCTCCTGGGCCATTGGTGAACACTCTAACCAATATATATATATATATATATATATATATATATATATATATATATATATATATATATATATATATATATATATATATATATATATCCAGTTTAACACAGAAATTAAAACCACATATTGCAACTCACAGTTTAATACTTTTACATTCATCAGGCAATATTTCATTCTTAAGGAATGTGTGTGTGTGTGTGTGTGTGTGTGTGTGTGTGTGTGTGTGTGTGTGTGTGTGTGTGTGTGTGTGTGTGTGTGTGTTCAACCCCCTCCACCACTAACAGTGTGCAAAATGTTTTTCATGTAAAGTCTAAATGGCTTGAATTCAGTTTTCCTTCTCCTTAACTGGTTGCCATAAAAGTACTAAAGAGTTGAGCCTGACCAAGTTAGATTCCTTCTTTCGACAAGGATATAAGCACAAAGTAAAAATGTTTCTTTAAAGTGACCATATGTTGAATATTATGGCTCAATGGATATAGTTAGTATATATATATATATATATATATATATATATATATATATATATATATATATATATATATATATATATATATATGTATATTTATAGACAGACATAGATGTTTATGAGTGCATTTGAGGGTTTATTGTAGAAACTTCAACTATTATTGTTTTATATCTCCATTTATCAAGAAACACCCAAATGTTGTTTCCTCAGTGACCAACAGCATACTGAGATGAAGAGCTATAAAATTCACCACAGTTCAGTAAGCTTCCAGCTCCCAGAAACAGGTTGAATTCAACAAAAAAAAAAAAAATAATGGTATCAAGATGTTTTTTTATAACCTATCAAAAGTGTGGGTTAGAATTAGTGATTAATAGTAATTTTCTTTTGTCCAGACATGTGGCCTGAAAACAAAAAGACCTGGATGGACCCCAGACAGGCCTCTGAAAGAAATAAAATTTATACACTTATTGAGAAGACTTTGTGTCTCTGTTTCTCTCTCACAAGGTAGTCAACAATCACCTGCTAGTATCCATGTCCTATATAGACTAATATAACTCAAGGAAGCAAAATTTAATGCATACAAGCAGAAAAACAATTATAAGTATCTAGGATCTCTTTTATTTATTTATTTTTCACACACACACACACACACACACACACACACACACACACACACACACACACACACACACACACATATATATATATGTTCAATTTAGAGATATTTTCTTTCAGTTTTTGAACTGTTACTTATTTTCAACACTTTTTGTTGATATAAAACTAATAGGGTCTGTTGTAAATAATTGTATGACAGAGGAGGGGGAATTATTCTTCCTCGTCAAAATTTTTCAGGTACCTTTATTTCTATATGATTCCCATCCCACTTTCATTCTCCCACTTCTAGTCTTAAACTACAATCTTCTATTACCCTATCCTTAGCAGCACCCATTAAGAAGGGACATGACTAATTACAGAAGATGCACTCTAATACCCTAAGGCTATAAATTTAACAAGGACACAGTATTTAGTTTATATTCAAAGAAAGAAAAAAATTAGTTCATAACATTATTTTTGTATGAATTTCTGTAGGTATGTGTTTATTTGTGCATAAGTGTGTGTGTGTATGTGTGTGTGTGTGTGTGCGTGTGTGCATGTGCGTGCGTGTGTGTGTGTGTGTGTGTGTGTGCATGTGCGTGTGCGTGCGTGTGTGTGTGCATGTGCGTGCGTGCGTGTGTGTGTGTGTATGTGTGTGTGTGTGAGTGTGTGTGTGTGTGCGTGTGTGTGTGTGTGTGTGTGTGTGTGTGTGTTTGAGTGCATTTTTCTGTGTTTTTGTTTACATTTGAGTGCACTTGTATGTGTTTTATACCTGTACATAAAATCAATTTGAAACACAAAACTGTTTATGTGTATCTGCATAAGGGCTTTGTGATTGGATGTATTTTTGTATGCATTTTAATGCATTTTTGTATGCGTGTGCATGTTAGTTTATATGCCTGTTTATTTAATTTACTTGAGCATGCGTTTGTGTATGTATATTTCATGTGTGTGGATGTGTTTCTGTGTATAAGAAATTTGTAATGCAATACTTTATGCGTATGTATATTTGTATGATTTTATATATAGGTTTGTCTGTGCATATGTTGGTGAGTATGATAATTTGAAATACAGTGTATGTATGATATGTTTATAGATGTATGTGTATGATTAATTTGAAATACAATGTATGTGTGATGTGTTTATAGATGCATGTGTATGATTAATTTGAAATACAATGTATGTGTGATGTGTTTATAGATGTATATGTATGATTAGTATTAAATACAATGTATGTGTGATGTGTTTACAGATGTATGTGTATGATTAATTTGAAATACAATGTATGTGTGGTGTGTTTATATATGTATATGTGTGATTAATTTGAAATACAATGTATGTGTGATGTGCATGTTTATTCAAAGCCTGTTGGGAAGAGACACACATTGTGAATCAATTGTTTGCTTTATTTGTTTAACATCATCGTTACAGATTATTTAATGTCAAAATTTGATTCATTTGAATATGTTTGACTCTAATGATAACTATATTTTCTATTTTATCTTTTAAAAATTGCACTTTTACTTCACACAGTTATATGATATCAAGTAAAAAGTAAGTTGGCGACCGTAGTCGAGGGTGACCCAAAGGCTCCTTTTCGATAGCTACTACACCATGGTGTAGGGGAAGGTGCTACTCCTATCCATGGATTGCTCCACTTTACCCTTGATTCTTACTTTATGATGCTGAGTGTTTCGCAAGGTAGCATCAAGTACCATTTTTTGAGTCTTTGGTATGACTCGACTGGGCCATTGGCAAACACTCTAACCCTTATGCCAAAATAATTTACATACAGTTGCATGATTTCAAGTATTTCTATCTAATACTAACAACTTATATAAGAATTATATGGTTTAAAATAATTATTTCTATTTTTGATAAATATTTGTTTGTATACTTATATGGTTTCAAGTATTCCTACCTAGCAATAATTTGATTTCAACTACTTAA
This sequence comes from Sepioteuthis lessoniana, assembly GCA_963585895.1. Lineage (NCBI taxonomy): Eukaryota > Metazoa > Mollusca > Cephalopoda > Myopsida > Loliginidae > Sepioteuthis > Sepioteuthis lessoniana. The sequence continues at coordinate 104,164,876 of OY757908.1, forward strand.
TCCAATAATAGCTTCAAGTAACTATTCTTAATTAAATAATTTGCACACATTGGCCTAGTGGGTAGAGTGTTCACTAATAGTCTGTAAGACTGGGGTTCAATTCCAGGTAGAGTCATACCAAAGACTCAAAAAATGGTACTTGATGCTGCCTTGCTTAACACTCAGCATTATAAGGGTATTACAAGGATCAAGAGTAAAGTGAAGCAATCTAGGGAAAGGAGTAGCACCGTCCCCTACACTTTGGTGTCGTAGCTATTGAAAAAAAGCCTTTGGATCATCCTCAACTATGATCCCCAACTTATTTAACGTAAGGATAGGACCCTAACAGGTACTACCACTGGGAGTAATGGCAATGAAGGGATATTCCACACTCCTCAGAGCTTGAAGAATTAAGTTTAGTGTCATTACCTGAACATCCCATTTGAGTGGGGGCGGGTCTTATTCCTCTGCAGAGAATGCTATTAATAGGGTCTTCTACACCCTCTTCAACAGGGTGCAAGTCAATGGAGACACTCCACCATCATAACTGTCGATAAAAAGTAGAGTGATAGACTTATATGTGAAAACAACCAAAGTATCTCCCAACTGGATGTCACACAGAAAATTCTTGCCTGAGTACTTCTGAACTGCTTCATCAACTATATCTCAAAGAATATCCTATCTGATTGATTTGGTTTGGTTTTATGGCATATCAACCATTGTAGGTTATTTAATTGTTCCAACTACTGCTATGTATCGCTAATAATTCAGTTAAACATTAGTCATTTGTTTACACACAGTTAAATGATCAAACAATTCTATTTCCAGCAATGTAATTTAGCAAAAGTCATTTGTTTGCACTCAGTTTAAATGTCAAACAGTTCTATTTGACCCATAGATAGGACCCTATTAGGTGCTACCACTCTGGAGCAGTATGGACCTGGGAGCAATGGAAATGAAGAGGTACTCCACATTCCCCGAATCTCCAGCATCACTGAAACCCCACCATCAGATTGTATAACAATCTGATGGTGAGCTTTGATATCCAGGACAGAGATGCAGTCAGTATATTCTACAGCCCCAGCAGACTTGTATTTATCTCATCTGAGTCCCAGTTAGGCTTTAACTCTGATTGAATGGAATCTAAGAATGCAAAAACCATTAATGAGTTGGAGCAAGTTGGTTTGACTTCTTCATTTAATGCCATATCAACCTTTGTGGGTCATTTAATGCTTAAGCCATCTATATGGAAGGACGGTAGTGACACTATTAGTGGGGGGGTGTTAAGTGAGTTCATGCCTTTCCAAATGGTATTAGTTAGAAAATGGATGTAACAGAGTGATTGGAGTTCAAAACCACTTACTTCAATGCCAAAGTCGAGCACTTTAGCCATTATGCCACGCGTTTGAGCTGGGTGTATCCAAATTGATATACTTGTTTGACCACAGTTCCAAATACCGATGTAAAGTCCTTTTTTTCAATCACCTTAATCTGTTCTTAATAAGATTTTTGAAAGATATTTTTTCTTTATTCAGTTAAAAGAGATATTTTCCAGAAATGCATCAAACATTGTTAGGTTGATTGCAATAAGAGTTTGTTCTTCTAGCCTAATGATATGATCTTTGTGGTTCAGATTCTATAAGAACAACAGCAAGAAATTAACTTTACATTTATCAATCTAAACTTAGCGTTCAACTCAATAAATAATGAGTATCTCTGGAAAATTCCTTGGCACAAATAAATGATCCCAAAAGATGAAATCTCATTAGAGTCTCCCAGTGTTCAAGTTGATCCCAAATAAGGTTGAGTCCTAGTGAACAACCTTTTCATTTACCATGTCTTGTTTGTTTGTTTGTTTAATGATATATCAACCTTCTTGGGTTATTTAACGCTAGATCCATTATTCTAGAAGAACAGTAGTGGTACTATTTAACCCATGGCTGGGATGACAAAGGGCTTCATACCTTTCCCAAGGGTATTTTTCTGGAAGTGAACATAATAACGCAACTGGAGTTCGAACTCGCTTACTATGATTCTGCAGTTCAGAGCTTTAACCATTACACTACGAAGACACCCACTTTACCTTGTCATCATCAGACTAATCTCACACCCATACCTTGAGGCACTCTTAGTGTAGCGGTTATTCTCATTGGAAATGGAATCAGCAACCCAAGTTCAAATCCTGGGCAAAGCAGTTTGTGTTTCACTTCACACTAATGTTTTTGGGAAAGGCATGAATCTACTTGTGTGGTCCTATGCTAGTCACAGAGCCCAATGTGGTGTGACTACTAGTCACAGTACTTGTTGTAGCTGTTGTGTTCATGACTACCACATTAGCTTCTGACTGTTTGCTTTGTCAAGTTCTTCCATGCGCATGCGGTGTTTGAAAGATCCACAAAGGGGGGCTGACACAATTCAGCCGGATCTTCCTCTGACGGTCAGGTAATATGAGTGGCTAGATTGTCTAGCAACTCAAAGAATAGAGAGAACCCATTGTTAACAAACAACAAAAAAATCGTTTTTATTTAAACACATTTGTGAGACAATAAATAACAAGCAAATGATGTTTCCTGGCAAAAAGAAGAATATCGAGAGAGGAAGAGTGACGATGAGGTGCGGTTAGAATGACACTAATGTCTCTAAAGTTTGGGACTTAGAATTTTTGTAAAGTCTGAAGGTTGTTTGGAATGCCTTGGGTCTAGAACGGAAGGGATTCTTCTTTAGCAGTCTTGAGTTTCTTCTTGGTCCCTTTTCTCATCCTCTCTGATGATTCGTTTTGCCATCCTATTTTTATAGATCAATATCCGGACAAAAAAAAGGTTTCTGATTGGTTGTCCAATAAGAGACAATTAGGAGTCATATTCCCATTGGTCAGCCAATCCTAGTTCAGGATTATATCTCACAAGTATAGGGGAAACCCTTTTTAGATGCTTTGACTAATGGGAACAGGTTTAAAGCAATGGGGTTAAACTAAAAATTCTCAGCCTCACCTGACTGGATGAGCCATGCCTAACTCACCTTTATTTAGGGTGGAGCAAAATTAAATCTCCCTTTTGACATTGACCTTTAAGATAAGGACTAGAAAATCATGTTTTATGAAGTGACCTGTTTCATCATTATGATCAATGAAGTTAGTTGAAAACTGAAAAATTAAATAAATTCGCTGACCTAAATTAAAAACAATTGTCTCGTACTTAACTGACCTTCAGGAACAATCAACCAGCTTTTTAAGCCTTGAACAAAAAGGGCAGATATACTGCAATCTTTTAAGTATCTTTTTGTTTTTGAGAAATATATATATATAAATTTTCATATATTTCATAAATTTTAATTTTTACATGTTAATTAAGTATTTAACTTCATGTCATGTCACACTTGTTCTAACTCTAACTGTAAGTAAATAGTAGAACAAACTTGGTTCCTTAGACAAGAAAGAAAACTCTGAATTCAAACCAGTTATACTCAACTTAAAATCTGACCTTGTGTCTCATCCTGCTCGTGGTTGAGAGGATTGGTAAGTACATACACCCATAACTTGAGCCTAAACAAATAGTGAAATAGTGCATATCCATACTTGTTTTGACAGGATCCTTTTCAACATACAATGATTTCAGACAACAACCCCAACTTTATATAACTTACTCATACATCAACCATCCAGATTACAAAGGAACAAGACCACAGTCTGTAGAAACTATGGCAGATGAGAACTCAACATCAACCTACAAAAGAGGAAAGTGCTCCAAATGTCTTTTGTTATTGACAATCCCACATGAAGAACACATCATCCTTCAACTATCTCAGAAGTATCATTTCAAAGAATGCCAGCACTGATGAACATATCTTTCACTGGATTCATCAATCAATTATGGCCTTCAACTATCACAAAGTCAGGGTCTTCCTTAACAAAGACCTTCACCTACATACCAAGATTGCTGCCATCTATACCACTAACACTATACATACTTTTGCATACATGTGATTGCGAGACCTCTTACTATAATTTTAATATAATACTTTATGTGTCTATCTGTACATGTGTATATTTTCTGTATGCTTATGTTCTTGTGAGTATTGTGCTTAAGTTTGTGTGTGTATGTATATTTGTATATATATTCAGTACAGTTCATAAATTAGTAGACCCCCTAACAATTTTTTAAGAAAAAGTTAATTTTCTTCTAAACCAAAGATACCATGATTTTATTCTTTCTAATTGAACAGTGTACAATCAAAATAGATATTTAAAAGTATTATAGCATCATGTATATGTATAGTCCAATCAATTTTTTATAAAAAAGTTAATATTTCTTCTAAATGAAAGGTACCAGGATTTTATTATTTTTAGTGGAACATTATACAATCAAAATGGATATTATCAAGAATAACAGTTTTACTTATAAATATGTAAAGCCCTATCAAATCTTTTACAAAAAGTTAATATTTCTTCTAAATTAAAGATACCAGGATTTTATTATTTTTAGTGGAACATTGTACAATCAGGAATGGATATTATTAGACATTATTTATCAACAAACTCTTCAACATTGAAATTCTGTAACCAAAAGTAAAATTGAATAAATATATGTAAGGAGTGTATTTTTTTTTAATGTTACGTAATCTTTTTATTAGTTACAGGGTTTCAATACTGTAGAGTTTGGTAATAAATAATACTCAATAATATCTATTTTAATAGTATTTTGCCCTGCTAGAAATAATAAAATCCCGACATCTTTTGTTGAGAAGAAAACTTTTTATAAAGAATTGTTAGAGGTGTACTTATCTATGGGCAATATTGTATAATTAATCTAAAATACGAAATTTGAGTGTGTGTATATCAATGTGTAAGTGTGTGTTTGCTTATTTTCATGTACATGTGTATATATATATATATATATATATATATATATATATATGTATGTATGTATGTATATGAATGTGCAAAAGTATGTTTCTATATGTGCAAGTATGTGCATCAATGTGTGTAAATTTTCTTGGAATTACTTGGAATAACACATCCTACTTTTAATTTATTGTATGATGAAAATCATGGATTGCAATTTACTTACTTTTTAATCTTTGTTCCGAAAGTCATTATTCGATCATAAAAATGGCATAATCGATCAAAATCAGGAACCAATTATGAATGCAAGAGCAGAAAAAAAAAATGTTATTAAAAAAATATTTTAATAACTTTACTTTCCTCCGAAAAAAAAAAAGACTAATAGCTTCAGGACATTTTGTATTACAAACAGATAAGCTGAAAATTTAACTCTGATCATTAAATAAAGCAATAAGAAAAACTTTAGATTAAACAAGTCTTTTTTTAGTTGATTGCAGTATATCTGCCCTTGAGCGCTTTTGATATTCTAAGGAAGAAATAGCGTTTATGAAAGAACACATTTTTATAAACTAGCTGAAAAATCCACCTAAACCAGATAAGATGTCACGTTGCTCATTTGACAATAAATTAGAATTTCAAGAGTGAAATTATTATCATTCTTATCTCAGTGATCAGTGAACACTAGCTGAAGTATACACATATGTCAGCTTAAGAGGTCAAGACTAGGATCATAGCTGCTTATTTTACAATAAATTAGTATTGATAATTTTCACTTTATTAGTGAGGTTTTTATCATTCTTATTTCATTGATCACAGATTAAAATTGATTGACTGATTGATTTTAATGGCAGGTCAACCCATTTTATGCCTAGCATTTAAGGAATAATATTCATTGTATGTTCATATTTACAATTTTGATGTTGTGGTTTCTTAAGAGGTTTTTTACACATGGTCCTATCAAATGCAAATAATTTTTAAAGAAATCTATTTGATCCATAGACAGGACCCTAACAGGTACGACCACTCTAGGTCAAAGTAAACCTGGGAGTAATGGCAATGAAAAGTTACTGCACATTCTCTAGACATCCAGAACTGGAGTCTCTCAATCAAGTTAGTGTCATACCTAAGATACTGCTTTTTGGGGGGAGAAAGGTCTTACCCTTTAGCAGGAGATACAGCATATTCTAAGCCCTGTCAACAAAGCATATAGATTATAAGTACACAAGCTGAATTACCAAACTATCTTAAGTAAAAGATGAAGATTTAGATGACAGTCATAGCAAATCTAACAGATGTCAAAAAACTCTTCAACTTATTTTATTTTTCAAATAATGTCTGTTTTAACTTTTTTATTGTTAATAAAAAGTTCACACTAAATGTTAATTTTTATAAAAAAAACTCCCATAACAATAAAAAGATTTAACAATTATATTTTTTAGATTATCTTATGAAGTTAACACTTTTCTGTGAAAAAAGAAATATTTTAACTTAAGAGATTTATAGATTTAAATATTTTAATTTTTTGTCTTTCTCAGTATATCTGTCCTAAAGCAATATTTTAATAAGCAAATAGCATTTATAAAAGAACACATATTATAAACTAGCTGAAGTACCTACCGATGCCAAATAAGTGATCCAGATGTTTATGAAAACTGCTTATTTTACAATAAGTAAATATTATGGTGTGACCCTTGTTAAGCCCTCGTCTATGACCCACTTCCCATGTGCCACATAAATGCCCTATACAATGGTCATAGCTACACCTGCATTTGTAGCATATTACTCCTATTATGGCTCTCTGTGACTCACTTGAAGAAGAATGCTTGGCCACCCCACAAATTACATCATCAATCATTATGCTATCTGTGCCTGGTGATATTTAAAATATTGAAACATTTCAATTCTGTTTTAAAATTCCTTTTAGATATAAACATTATTGTGTACATAGTGTTACCTATCAACAGATGATGCTTTTCTCTCTGTTACTTCATTCAATAACTTTCAACACTGTAGCTGTTGACCTCATTATATCAATACAATTGATTATTGTTTATTTTCAGAGATCACTTCTAGAAAAGTGTAACTCTTACTCAATAAGAAGCAAATTTTTATTCATTTATTATCATTTTTTATTTTAAATTTTTCTTCTGAGACCAGTAAGTATTCATATCAACCTTGACAGCTCTCAATCAAATCACCAGAACATATGATCAAAATCTTTTAAATTATTAATCGGGATGTCATGAATATAAAAACTTAGAGTTGTGTAAAATAAATTTATCAAAAATGTCATCTCTGTTTTCATTATTTATTGAGTTAACTATTTTGACCAAAGTGCTTATGCTGGCTACTTTCTATTTGAAAGATTTTCCATTACAGATTTTATTTTCATTATTCTTATTTATATCACTGTTAGCAGTGATTATGATAGTTTCAAGCAAAGCCATATATGCAGGTTTTTTGCCAACACATTGTAGACAGCACAAAACTCTTATATTCTTAAGTCTATATATGATGAAAATTGAAAGAGAAATTGACTTTGGCTTTCAAAAAAGGTTGTAAGGTATGTTTATGTGTTCCTGGGCTTTCTCAATCTGTACTCACTCACATCCTATATAAATTGTTGTAGCATCTCAGGAAAATGAATTAAGCATTAGTTTCTCTGCAGGCCGAACTGTTAAAATCAGTTGAAATTTGTCTCATTTTTTCCTCTGGGAGTTTAAAGTTTGACATCCACCAAAATTGCTTGTAATTTTATTTGCAGTGCATTTTTGGCTGCATCTGTATTGCTTTTGACAATATATAAAGGTCTGTCTTCTCCTTGATAACAGGTCTAAAAATGTCTACCAGAAGGCCAATTGCACTGCATTCCTTTTATAGCCTGTCCATTCATGTGCTTGTAAATAGCTTGTATAAATATATGTGATATGATGTAACCTTCATGTATTTTTACAAAACAATGCAAAAAAAGATCATTCTTGTTTTACATTCCTTTCTGTCTAGTTGGCTGTTGCCAGGTTTGTTTGTTCTATAACTATCTAAATTGCCAAACTTGATTGTTTGTTTGTTTGTTGATTTGGGTTTTATGGCATATCAACCTTTTTAGGTTATTTAATGCCAAATCCATGTTAATAAAAATAAACAGTTCTATTTCAAACAATTCAGTTTAGCACAAGTACACAGTTTAATTGTCAAAAACATTTCTATTTCAAGCAATTCAATTTAATCAAAGTTTTATTTCAAACAATTCAGTTTAGTATAAGCATAAGTTTTTGTTTACACCCGGTTGAATATCAAAACTGTTTTATTTCAAACAATTCGCTTTATCATAAGTACACAGTTTAAATGAAGTACACAGTTTAAATGTCAAAACAGTTCTATTTCAAGCAATTCAATTTAGCATAAGTATGCAGTTTAGTTCTATTTGACCCATAGATAAGACTCCATCAGGTGCTACCACTCCAGCCCAGAGAGGACCAGGGAGCAATGGCAATGAAGGAGTACTCTGCATTCCCCAAAGCTCCAGCATTACTGGAACCTCATCATCAGATTGTTTAGTGTCATATCCAGGACACTTGTGGGTGGAGGGTTACCTCTCTGCAGAGATGCAGTTGGTGTATTCTGCAGGCCCAGCCAACTAGGCAATGCCAAACTTGACTTCTCCCATACTATTAATAACTAGCTGAAGTACCCATGAGGTCAAAAATGAAGAATTGATTCACAGTTGGTTATAATGAAAGTAAAACAATTCCTTAATGGAATATTTGCAATCAGACAGAAAAGAGAGAAACTGACAAATGTCAAAAATCTCTTCTACTTATTTCATTTTTCTGAAAATACGATTACTAATATCTAATAAAGTGTGAATAATTATTTTAGTAAAACAAATAATTAAAAAACATTTTTTTAAAGTTTGAAAATTTGAATTTTGTATGATTAGATAATGTATCGGATCAAAAACAGACAATGAAAAAACTGAACAATATTTTATTATTGCCACAAATTTTGATGAAACATCAATGGCTTAGACACACATGACAAGTGATTATTTCTGTCAAAGTTCCCTTAGTCAAAATTTTCTCAAAAGAAAATTCTCAGAAAAAACAAAAAGTAGAAAATTTCTTATAAATTTTCTTTTCCTTGATTTGATATCTTAATTCATGATTAATCCCTTGCTAATGGTGAGTAAGCAGTTGTCTGAATTTGAAAAAGGTCAAATTATGGCATATGATGATTGTGGATTGTCACTTAGCAATATTGCAAAGAAATTCGATTACCGTCATTTATCAATTGATGTTTTCCTAAAGAATTATAAGGAAACTGGAAATTATTATCAAAAAGAGGCTTGTGACTGCAAGAGAAAAACCACTACATCTGAAGATACAAAAATTGTTTGAGCAGCAAATAAGCAGCACACAGCAACCACACAACAACTAAAAGATTAGTTGAAATTAAATGTTTCACCAAAAACTATTTGATGCTTATTTCATAGATCTGGGTTTTCAAGTTTCTTTCAAATTGAAAAAGTATTTGTCAGATAAAAAAAAATCGGGTTGTACAATTGAAATAGACACAAAAACAATTAAATTGAACTCTGAATCAATAGTAAACTATTTTATGATCTGATTAATCCTCATTTGTTTTGTTATATTAATTGTTTATAATTTGTTCTAACTTATCATAAACTACATCATCATCAATCATTTTTTTTAAATTTATGTCAGCAGTCTAGTTTTTTTTTTTTGGTTAATACTGACATAGCTTAAAAATAGAAAATTAGAAAAGAATATAGGAAAGACAGTTCTGCCAATAAGCTTAAGAGTAATGGGATCAGTTCATGTATCCCTGAGTAAAAAAAACTAGAATAAATAAAACGTTTCAGAAGAATAAAAATAACACAAACTAAAGTGCGAAGAATCTGGAGTGCAAATGTAGCTTGGTATCACATGACATTTAACAGCACTTTTCTGAAAGTTCCATCATGAATAAATATACAAGGCAAAAAACCCCAAAAAGCAAAAAATAACAACAACAACAACAACAAAAAAAAAAAAACAAGGAAAAAAAACAGTGAGAAAGGTAAATAAAAAAAATGTTAAGTACTTTTGATTCTATCATAAGCAAACTAGTTGATATAACTTTTCCATCAGGTGATAGGTCAAAACTTCAATCATAGCTGGTTATAATAAGAGTAAAAGAATTCTCTAGTCAAATGTTTGCAGACATAAATAAAAAGAAGTGGTTCCTGTAGCAGTCAAGAGAAACACTGATATTTTTTTTTGACAATCCTTTTCTTCAACCAATCATTTAGTCCCCTCAGTGGAGAAGAGAACCACGTGCCTCTCACTGACTGTATTTTTTTCTATCATGTCATATTGCACCTATCAACCAGTCTTTCTGATGATAAGCACACAATGAATTTCCCTTGCAGGTGGGTGACTCCAGAGGTCAACTTTAGGTCATACATTCATTGCTGTCCTTGCACTCAGCAGCACACTCTGTTACATAACACTGGTCAAATTTTCTATTAAATAGTTTGTACATGGATAGATGTAATCTAGATGCATATACGCAATCAATACAAAAGTATGATTGACGTAGTCATTTATTAAGTTCAGCTTAGTTTACCACAAAGCCAGAAGTATGGAGTACTCAATTAGAATCTAACCCACTCACAATGGCCAGGCAGCTCAGCTCACAAGCCATTATACCATGTAAGGTGCCCTTTCTTCATTTACTAAACTTAGCTTAGTTTAGCACAAGGTTAGATGTCTAGGGCACCTTGTGAGAATCTAACTCACAATGGTCTGCTAGCTTAGCTCACCAACCATCACATCATATGAAGTTCCCTTTCTTCATTTACAAAGTCAGATGTACAGGGCACCCTGTGAGAATCTACTTTACTCCCAATAGTCTGCCATCATAGCCTGATAGCTGTTATACCATAAGAGGCACCTCAAAAAGTTTAGAGTAACATGAGGTCTCTGCCATGAGAGGTAAAGAAAAGGGTTACACATTGTATATAATAATCTGCAGAAGAAAATCAGAAGCAACTAAATGGATTAACAAGGAAGTTAGCATGTACAGAGAGTTTAAGATTGAGCCAACAAAGATTTTCCTGGGATTTTCCTATAAAGGGCTTTGTTGACTCCATAGAAAATACGTATTATTATTGATTAGTATAAATCTTATCGGTCAGAACATCGGAAATTAACTTTTAAATTGAGTTCAGCTGCACTTCAATGATTCCAAAACAAAGAGTAACTGGCCATTATATTATGATTTTTTTTTATTGTCATGTTTCTAACATGTATTTCCTCAAAGTTAATTGCTTCTTGTTCTTTTTACTTGGGAGTTTGAGATCTGCCAAAATCCAACCCCAGGGAGCCATCACCTCAGATATTATCTGGCCCCAGCCCCTATTATTCAAAAGGAGTTTTGAGTTTATTGCTCAATGTCTGAGGTTTCTAAGTCCTTCTAGCTCTCCTCTTTTTAGAGGCCCAGTGGGACAAGGGAAGATTTTTGTCACTGGCTACTCCCTGGAAGGGTACCAACATTAAACCAACTCATTACCAATATAGATAAATCCACTTATCAGAGAGTTACGGCGTAATGTCTGATCTTGACATTTTTGAATTGTTTAATACATTTTTTGAGAGTTAAATGGTAAACTTTTAATTAAATCCTTATTTGAAAAGCCTAATTTTTACATCAAATAAAAAGTTTGATTTTAAAAATCCAAATGGTATTTTTGAATTTGAATAAGACATGTATATATTTACCCAAACCATCTACCATGAGCAGGATATGATACAAGATCAGTTTTTAAAAGGAGTACTACTGGTTTAAACTCAGTTTTTCTTCTCCTAGACTGGTTACTAAACCAAGAATAAAGAACCCAGTCTGCCATACTATCTACCCATTGATGGGAGAGAACAGATGGATTCATGCCTTTCCCAAGAGCATTGTCTTGAAGAGAACCACAAACAGCCTTGTCTAAAATTTGAACTTGGGTTCTATTAACTAACATATAATTGATTTTTGGTTTAGTTTGGTTTTATGGCATATCAACCGTTGTCAGTTATTTAATGTCAAATCCTCTTTATACATATATATTAAGTATATATGATTTGGTTTAGTTTTATGGCATATCAACCATTGTAGGTCATTTAATGCCAAATCCTTTTTATACATATATATTAAATATATATGATTTGGTTTGGTTTTATGGCATATCAACCATTGTAGGTCATTTAATGCCAAATCCTTTTTATACATATATATTAAATATATATGATTTGGTTTGGTTTTATGGCATATCAACCATTGTCAGTTATTTAATGTCAAATCATGTTTATACATATATATTAGATATATATAATTTGCAAACATAAGTCAACAAAGTTAGATAGTTCCAAGTATTGCTATGTATCACTAACAATTCAATTAAATATCAATCATTTGTTTACACATAGTTAAAAATATCAAACAGTTTTATTTCAAACAGTTCAATTTAGTACAAGTCATTTGGTTGCATTCAGGTTAAATGTCAAACAGTTTTATTGGACCCATAGATAGGACCCTATCAAGTGCTACCACAGCAGGCCAGAATGGACCTGGGAGCGATGGCAATGAAGGGGTACTCCACATTCCCCAAAGCTCCAGTGCTATTGGAGTCTCACCATCAGATTGTTTAGTCACATATCCAGGACACTAGTTGGGGTGGAGTCTTACCTTACAGCAGAGATGCAGCTCTTGTTTTTTACAGCTCCAGCCAACTGGGCTGGGACATAACGGAGAAACTTATCAAACAAAATGATGATTTCTAGATGTCTAGACTTAGTCAATGCCTGTTCTTCATATATTTGATCAGCAGTTTTTGGTGAAATATGAAATTGTGCGAGTGTAGCATGACTCATACTCACTAGATCTCACTCCATATGACTCTAACTTCTTTCCCAAACTGAAATTTCATTGCAACTATAAGATTTGAGGATGTAGGAAGCATTAAAAAAATATGACAGTGCAACAAACTGGAAAATTTTTGGAATGTGTTTTAAAAGCCATGGGAGACTATTTTGATTGATTCAGTGATTGACTGATTTTAAGGCATGTTGAACTCTCGAGGGTTATTTATGCCTACAAGTTAGGAAATTATGTTTATTATATGTTGGTATTAACATTTTTTGTTGTTGTTTCTAAAGAGATATTTTTTTGCACAATCTCCACACAAAACAGTTGTTCTCTGAAACTAGTAGACAAGTTCACCTACCTTGGAAGCAGTGTCTCATCATCCGAGACTGACATCAATATGTGACTAGCAAAAGCAAGGACAGCTATCAATTGACTAATGGTCATATGGAAGTCAGACCTGACCGATAAAATGAAATGCAGTTTTTTTCAAGCAGCAGTTGTGATGAAACTGCTGTATGGATGCACTTCATGGACATTAACTAAACACATAGAGAAAAAGCTTGACAGCAACTACACAAGAATGCTGTAAGCAATATTTAACAAGTCCTGGAGGAAACTACCCAAAAACAGCAGCTATACAGCCACCTACCACCTATCGCGAAAACTATCCAAGTTAGAAGAACCAGACATGCGGGACACTGCTGGAGAAGTAAAGATGAACTCATAAGTGACATACTCCTGTGGACCCCATCACATGGACAAGCAAAGGCAGGACATCCAGCTAGGACCTACATACAACAGTTCTATGCTGATACAGAATGTAGACTTGAAGACCTACTGGAAGTGATGGATGGTAGCGAGGGGTGGTGGGAGAGGGTCAGGAGATCCATACTGATAGCACAACATGATGATGATGATGACGGTGGTGATTGAATATGAAAATAATTTTTAAATGGACTTCTTTGACTAATAATTGAGATTCTAACAAGTACCAGATGAAAGTGGACCTGGGAGTAATAGCAGTGAAGGGATAATCCACACCCACCAGATTTCCAGAACTAGAGCCTTAGCATCAGATATAGTTTAGTGTATAGTTTTCGTGATGGGGGGCAAGTGTCCGTATAGTTGGAGTCTCGTGGGGTGTTGTCGCCAGGACTTGTTTAATACTGCTCTCAACATTCTTGTATAATTTCCGTCCAGCCTCCTCTCCAGCCGCTTCGTAAGCGTCCATGTGGTGCATCAATATAGCAGTATCGACACAACCGCTGCCTGGAAGAAACTGCGTTTCATTTTATCAGTTAGGTCCGACTTCCATATGATCGAGAGCCTATCGATAGCTGTCCATGCCTTCGTCAGTCGTGTGTCAATGTCTTTTTCGGTTGATGAGACGCTACTTCCTAGGTAGGTGAATTTGTCGACTAGTTTCAGAGAGGCTCCGTCTAGTGTGGCAATGTTGCCTGTTTGGTTGTAACACATATATTCAGTTTTGTTTGCATTGACATGGAGGCCAATGCCAGCTGCAGCTCGTTCCAGACTATGCAGTAGTGTCTCTGCTTGATTAGGCGTATTCGCTAGTATCGCCAAGTCATCAGCGTAGTCGGCGTCCGTGATTGTTTTTGCGGGGTATACAAGTTCGACGAACCAGACACGCAGGACACTGCTGGAGAAGCAAGGACGAGCTCATAAGCGATGTACTCCTGTGGACCCCCACATATGGACGTGCAAGAGTGGGACGACCAGCACGAACATACATACAGCAACTATGTGAGGACACAGGATGTAACCCTGAAGACCTGCCAGAGGCGATGAATGATAGGGAGAAATGGCGACAGAGGGTCAAGGATATCCGCGCTGGCGGCGCGACATGATGATGATGATGATAGTTTAGTGTCATACACTGGACACCCTTTTTTTTTGGCGGGGTTCTTACTCTTCTGCAGGGGGTACAGTCTGCTGACTGGGTGGAAGACTATTTTGAAGAAAATGACAGTTGCATTCATTTTTTTCATTTCAAACTAGGTAAATACAACTTCAGTCTCAGTACTTTTTTAAGACCTTATATATCCTTTTGGGAATCATATTTTTATTTTTTATTTAAGACCTTTTTTGCAAAAAGTAATCCCTACATCATATACAAATTCTAATTTAAAAAATCCAGAGAACACTCTTGAATTGTCAATGCATTCCTACATGTACAGCACAGAATGGCATTTTTGTTAGTGAATATTCTTCTTTTTATGAATTGATTCTTTTTAACCTTCTAAATTATTTTCATTGATCTCCTTCTTCATCACAGCTATTTTAGTATGTACTTTTTTTTTTTTTTTTTTATCTCTGCCAACATCTGTAACTCTATGAATTTCAAAGGCTTCTTGGTTTAAACATATTAATTGCTTTTTTTTTAATTCATGTCATTCTTTTGGTAATTATTTCCTCACTATTTCTATCTATTTCTTTCAAACTTTTAAAAATTAACATTCAGACAAGTTGCCCTCATTTTTTTTTCTTTTCTTTCTCAATTACTTTTTTCCTCAAATTTAATTTCAAAATTAAATTCAGTGCTTTCAATCTCAAAAAAATTAAATTTGATGCTTTCAATCTCTTCTCTCTCTAATCTATTAATTTGATGTCTTTTGGTGTCCAGCCTAAGAAAAAAAGAAAATCGTACCAATTCTATTTTTAATAGCAGATTTTTTTTTAAATGGAGTTTAAACAGAATCCAAGAAAAATTAATATTTTTTATCATGCATTTTTTTTTTTTTTTTTTTTTTTTTCTGGCAACATGAGCTCGTACTAGTTCTGATACAGTTGCTAAAATTATATAACTTTTTATTATTTTTAATAATATAACTGAATTTCCAGTTTAGGAAAGAAGAAAAAGTCACATAGCGCTTGAACTAGTGACTTTAGAGGATGCTGAATTAACACAATCCCATGTTTTGGCAAAAACTACTGATCAAAAAATAGTATCAAGACTACCTATAAAAATATATATTTTTATTTGACCTTCATCTTACTAATCCAAGTGGCTATTTATTGCAACTCAATCTGGTCATCACCTATAAAACTACAAGATAATAATTGACAAAGCTGATTTAAAATTTGAAAATATGAACTCTTAACACTACTAATGTGTAAAACTAGATAAGTGTGCTTAGCATAATTACTATCTTCATAGGAAATGAAATCAGCAACCTGGTCAGCTGGGGCTATAAAATACATCAACTGCATCTCTGCAGAGGGATAAACCCCTCCAACGAATGTCCTGTATATGACACTAAATAATTTGATGATGAGGTTCCAGTAATACTGAAGCTTTGGGGAATGCAGAGTACCCTTTTAATGCCATCACTCCCAGGTCTACTCTGGCCTGGAGTGGTTGCACCTGATAGGGTCCTATCTATGGGTCAAATAGAACTAAACAGTGAACTTCTACTAAATTGAATAGCTTGAAATAAAATTTTTGACATTTAAACTCAATGTTTACGCTAAACTGAATTGTTTTAAATTTTTTTCAGTGTTAAATGACCCCAAAAAGGTTGATATGCCATTAAACAAAACAACTAACCAATCAACCAACTAGAGTTCAATTCCTTGATAAGACTGTTTGCATTTCACTTCATACTAATGTCTTTGGGAAAACCTCAAATCCATCTGTTCTGGCCCCAGCTATAGAGAAATAGCAGAGCACAATGAGTTCTTTAGCCTTGTTTAGGCAACCAATTTAGGAGAATTCAGACGCGCTTTATTCCACAGAAAAATTGAGCTTGTGTCACATCCTGCTCATAGGAGAGGTGCTGTGTAAATATATACAGTGGTTTCATGTACTGTTTGGACTTCTCTAATACAATCCATGAACTTGTAGTTGAGCTGGTATAGCAGCTAATACACAGAACCAGAAATTCCTGAGGAGGCAAAAGGGGATGTGAATTTGAGTCTCACTGGGAGCTTATTATCAATTCTTATTCCTGATAGCTGCTCTGGTTGTTTGGTTGGGTTTTATTGCATATCAACCATTGTAGGTTATTTAATACCAAATCCATTTTCATACATATAAACAGTTCTATTTCAAACAATTCAGTTTAGTATAAGAACAATTTTTTGTTTACACACAGTTAAATGTAAAAACACTTCTATTTCAAACAATTCAGTCAAGCATAAGTACACAGTTTAAATGTCAAACTGGTTCAATTTCAAGCAATTCAGTTTAGCACAAGTACACAGTTTAGTTCTATTTGACCCTATCAGATGCTACAATTCTGGCCCAGAGTGGACCAGGGAGTGATGGCAATAAAGGGGTACTCTGCATTCCCCAAAGCTGCAGCATTACTGGAGCCTCACTATTTAGTGTCATATCCAGGAAACTGGTTGGGGGGGGGGTCTTACTTCTCTGCAGAGATGCAGTTGGTGTATTGTACAGCCCCATGTGACTG
The DNA here is from genome assembly GCA_963585895.1 of Sepioteuthis lessoniana. Lineage (NCBI taxonomy): Eukaryota > Metazoa > Mollusca > Cephalopoda > Myopsida > Loliginidae > Sepioteuthis > Sepioteuthis lessoniana. Next base: position 104,182,042 of record OY757908.1, read on the forward strand.
GGCCAGCCTCACTATTTTAGAATTAATGACTCAAGTGGGCTGCAATAAAAAGCAACTAGAATTAGGAAGGTGAAGAATAATACTAGTCAAAATTGTTAATAAATAATGACCGCCTTCAAAATGTAACAAGAATTGACACTGACAAGTTTAGACAGCCATCTAGATGTCTAGACATCATCACTTTATAAGATTAGTTGCTTTGTTATGAATATATTTTCAATGAAATTCAAGAATATAACATAGCTTTTTAAAATCAAACATTGCCTGGTCAAAAATGACCAGTCAGAAGGCTAACATTAAGTGTCTAAACTAATTTTTCCTTATAGACAATGAACATTTATACAAGATCTGAGTGAGAATGGTATTAGTTTATGTAGATTTTAAAAAACAAAAGAGATGTAAGAGACTCAAGATTAGAAATTTGTTTAGCATTACCGTGTCAAAGATAGTAATGGTACTATTCAACTTTGATGTAAAAATCAATGTCATAATGGGAATTGATTCTTTCTTTAACTCAATCAAACAAAAGCTTTTCTCTGCTTGAAACTGAACCCAAGTGACCACTAAAGTCTACTTTTAAATTATTTTTTCTAAAAAGATATATTAGTAGGAAAGGGATTTTTTTAATCTTAAAAAATAACGTTTTTGATATTTTTTCAGTTAAGATTAATACTCTTATAGTCTGTTCCATGGGGTTAGCTAAATTTGGGTCAGTATATGAGAACTTGATATTAGTTATTTTTCTTTTCATTTTTTGCAATAAGCTTTGGCATAAAAAATATAATTTAAGGTTAAGATGATTGGTCTACTGTTTCATATCAAGTGATTGACAATCCAAAAAATAATGGCAGTAGTTTGCATAATATTGTAAACAAATAGTACTAGGAGATTAATATATAAGTTATTAAAAGAGCTAGCAGCTAGTAAAAAGACAAGTTCACAAAGTTCAACATCTCTTCCAGTGGGCTATGTGTAAAGAGATATGTTTGATTGAGAGCTTCAAACTGGGTTTTACCAAGGTCACCAGTGATGGCTATCTAAGTAGTGATGGGGGCTGGCCTGATGATATCACCCACCAGAGGCAGAGGTGGAGTGTTCAGAAACTCCAGTATAACATGATGGATTTAGTGATTCTGCCTCTCTTTCTCTTTTTGTGGCAATGGCTGGGGCTGCAAAATACACCAACTGCATCTCTGCAAAGGAGTACAACTCTGCTAATGAATGTCCTGGATATGACACAAAACAATCTGATGGTGAGGCTCCAGTAATGCTGGAGCTTTGAGGAATGCAGAGCATCCATTTATTGCCATTGCTCCAAGGTCCACTCTGGCCCAGAGAGGTAGGACCTGATAGGATCCTATCTATGGGTCAACTAAAACTAAACTGTGTACTTATGCTAAACTGAATTGTTTGAAATAGAACTGTTTTTAATATTTAAACTGTGTACTTATGCTGAACTGAATTGTTTGAAATAGAACTGTTTATATGTATAAAAATGAGTTTGGCATTAAATAACCTACAATGGTTGATCTGCCATAAAAACTAAACCAAACTAAACCAATTTTTGTAGCAAAGATACAATAAGATAAACATTTTCACAAATAGAAAAGTTCCAAGAAGAATGAAGATGCTCGACAACACATATTGTGTCTGTTATGTATTTCTTCCTGTTTCCATGGTCTTAAAGACTGCATGGAGAGAATAAAGCTATGCAGCCAAAATGATTAAGGCCAGTTGTGTTTTTATGTCTCCCCATATCCAAGGATTAGGAATCACTAACATAACAGTTATGGATGACTACACTACATTTGTGCAGTTAGATACAATTAAGTGAAAAAAATGAATCAAATTCAACATCCACCCAGTGAAATTATCAATGCGTGTATTTTCAACAAAACAAAAACTTAACCTGTAGAGAAAATTCTTGTTTCTTTACCGAAAAATTAGAAAAATCTAGTTTGTTTATTCTAGTCGTTTTTATGTTCTATAGTCAGGAGAGGAGGCAACTGTTGCTTACTGTCACTTGTTTCAAACTTGGACCCCTAAGTCATGACATGATGTGCAGTCTTAATTTTACACCTTAATAGAAGGAAATACCTATCTTTTAATGATTTCTGTCTTTATCCATCATAAAACTGTTTCTGTGTTACATTCTAACACTCTAAAGAAGGTTGTGTGAAAAAACAAAAAGTTTAAATCAAGATTTTATCATATACCCCAAACAAGTATTCTTTCCTAATAGTAAAAAAAGCTGGCAAATTTGGATAATATTTTTCTTTTCCTATGAGTAAAAAGCAGAGTGAATGTTTCAGGAGATTTAAATAAAGCTTACATGTAATCTATTTTAGGATAAAAAGTAATCACAAAATTGGATTTTCAAAATATACCAATGAAAAAGTTTCAACAGTTGTTTACCCCCATTTTCTCAGTGATCTAAAAATCCATGTTTGTTACCAGTTTCAAGGCAGAAAATGATAAAAGATATCAAAAAAACAATTATGCAAAAAAAAATAAAAGACTTGTTTTTGAAATAATGAAATAAGTTATCACAATTTGATTAATAAAATTGTGGTTTGGTTCGGTTGGGGTTTATAGAATATCATCTCTTGTAGGTTATTTAATGCCAAAACCTGTTTATACATATATTAAATATATATATGATTTGTAATTTTTTTTTAGACAAATTCACGTACCTAGGAAGCAGCGTCGAATCAACCGAAAAGGACATCGAAACGAGGTTAACGAAAGCATGGACAGCTATCAATAGGCTATCGATTATATGGAAATCAGACCTAACCGATAAAATGAAACGCAGTTTCTTCCAGGCAGCGGTCACATCGATACTGCTATATGGATGCACTATATGGACACTAACAAAACGACTGGAGAAGAAGCTAGATGGCAATTACACAAGAATGCTGCATGCAATCCTGAACAAGTCCTGGCAGCAACACCCCACAAGACACCAACTGTACGGCCACCTGCCCCCTATCACGAAAACTATTCAAGTTAGAAGAACCAGACATGCAGGACACTGCTGGAGAAGCAGAGATGAACTCATAAGAGATGTACTCTTATGGATCCCCACACATGGCCGCGCAAAAGCAGGACGACCAGCTCGAACGTACATTCAGCAGCTATGTGAGGATACAGGATGTTGTCCTGAAGACCTACCTAGGGTGATGAACGATAGGGAGGAGTGGCGAGAGAGGGTCAGGGATATCCGTGCTACCAGCGCGATATGATGATGATGATGATGATGATTTGTAAACACATTTTGTAGATGATATTCTTAAACAAGCCTGAGCTCTTTTTTGCACACAGTAAAATGGTTTCAAGTATTTCAATGTATCAGTCATAATTTAACATTAGTCATTTGTTTGCACAAATAGTTTATTCTATTTGACCCATAAATAGGATCCTATCAGGTGCTACTACTCTGGGTCAGAATGGACCTGGGTGCAATGGTAATAAAGGGAACTCCACATTCCCTAAACCTCCAAGGATGGAATCTCACCATCAGATAGTTTAATTACATATCATTAAAATTGTGAAAATTAATCATCACAATTAATTAAGAACAGCTGAGTTGGCCATAATATAATAGACCTTCACCCACTGGTCTAAGAAGCTAGTTTAGTCATAGGGGCTCTACTCATGCAGCATGTCTTGGGCACAAATAACCTGACAGAGCCCATCTCTCTTCCGGTCTACAACTGGTTTTAATTCTGATTTTTCCTTCTCCTAAACCAGTTGAAGAACCCAGTCTGGTCTACTATTTACCCATAGCTGCAGGGAGGATAGTTGGATTCATACTTTTCTGGAGCTCAAAGTAAAACGTAAACAGTATTGTTCAGGATTTGAACTTATATAGCCAAGTCCACTTCCTTTGATAATAACCACAAAGCAATATATACTTGCAACAGATATATTATTAGATATGATTAATATTTAATGTCAAATCACAAAAGCAGCTATTTTCATGATAAATTTTATTCAATATATGCACACACACACACACACACACACACACACACACACACACACACACACACACACACACACACACCCAAATATGGAGAGACAAATTAACTAGGGAGAAGGTCTATCTTCAAATTGAAAACATTGCCATCTTTAAAGCATTATGTTTGTGAAATTATATGCAGCATTTTGGGGTGGAGCCTGAAAGTGTGGGTGCAGCGACTGCTTTGGGTGGAGTTTGCTTTTTGTTTGAAATCCAAGTAAAGGCTGATTTGTTGATATTTTCATATAATCGTCTGTTCTGGTTTGTCATAAAAAATAACAAACTGGGTGAGTTGTGATAAAAAACAACTAAAATTAAAAGATGAAAGAAAAGACTGAAAAATTTTATGCATTTCGTAGTTTATTGTTCTTTTTTTTCATATAATTAATTACAATAATTTAAGAAATCTGTGTAAATATATATTTTTAGTGTGCAATGGCATTGATTACTATTGGTGTAATGTAACATTGTAAGCAAATGGCACTAGGATATGAATAGATAAGTTACACAAAAAAGCCAGTAGCCTAAAGAAAAACAAGTAGACAGATTAACATCTCTTCCAGTGGGCTAGTTGTACTATGATATAATGGATCTAGTACTCTAAGACTGGTCTTGGACAGGTCACCATTTGAGGCAGTTGGTGTGAATGCCAATATATATATATATATATATATATATATATATATATATTCTTTTTTTGTTGTTGGTGACAAAGAGGGATAAAATAAATATTCCAAATGAATAGGTCCAAGAGATATGTAATTTTTTTAGAATAATTAATTTTGTTTTTCCATAAGGGAATGTTTCCAGCTTATTGCTTTCATCAGAGAACATGTATGGCACAAGGCCATATGAATGAGGCACCCAATGAGACTTGAAGTCACTCATGTAGGTATGTTAGTTGAATATATATATATGTATATATATATATATATAAGGGATTTTGTGATTTGGTTGCTTTTTCTTTTTTGGTGGCTAGGATATAAGGAGATATACACACTCACTGAAACTGAGAACATAGAATCAAAGATACAAGGAGTCTCATTCCTCAAAGAATGAAGAAGCTAACCACATGGAGTCCGCTTTCAATTTATTCCAGCTTCAACAGCTTCAGAGACTGATCAGAGAGATAACAAAACAACAAATTGTCCAAACAATAAAATAAGTTATGCTTTTGTATTTTTTTTCTCTTCAACTGATGATTAGCCATCACCGACATAGCACTGAAGAACATGCTACAGTAATGATAGAAAACATTAAAAAATAATTTTGGTTAGTTTCATTCTTCTAATGGCATATCAACCTTTGTAGATTATTTAATGCCAAAGGCATCCTTGTTGAAGAACAGTAGTGGTACTACTTAATCCATAGCTGGGAGTATAAGAGGGTTTATACCTTTCCCAAGGTTATTTATCCCAAAGTGAACATTATAGTGTGACTGGAATTTGAAATTGTTTACTACAATGCCACTACACAGTGGGGGATCCCCCACCAACAGAAAATAAAAGTAAGGTACAATGAGGATTGTACTAAAAGTAATGCCAACTTACAACATTTTCCAAGTCTATTAATTGAATTGTGACGCTTTTAACACCACTAGATACATTAATTCTTATTGCACAACTTACATGGTGACTGTATTTCAAACTATGAATACAAAGCAGAACAAAGAGCGGAGTTCTTGACCAAAGAAGGATGTACTTCTGTAGACATCCACAGAAAGCTTGTAAGTGTGTATGGTGGGGTGACAATTGTTAAGAGATGGTGAAAAAGTATTAGGATAATGACAAACTGCATAGTCGAAAACCGCTGACAGCAGCCACTAAAGGAAAACAGAGTGCCTGAAAAAGTTTTTCCAAAGTGGATTTGACAAGTGTATCGAAAGGTGGTGCAAATGCATTGTCACAGGCAAACACCATATCAGATAGTACCAGCTTGTAGACAAAGAGTTACTCAGCACATATACATTGTTTAAATAATGTTTATTTAAGCAGCAGATTCTATATTAAACATGTTTCATAGAAAACAGCAGATAATTATTATTTATCTTTTTTTTTTCATTTGGTTGGTTGGGTTTTAAGGCATATCAACCTTTGTAGGTTATTTAACGCCAAATCCATTTTTATGCAAATAGTTCTATTTTAAACAATTCAGTTTCATATGAGTACACAGTTTAATTTAGTCAAACAGTCTTAATTCAGCTAATTCAGTTTATTACTAGTACAGATTTTGTTTATACACAGTTAAATGTCAAAACAGTTGTATATTAAACAATACCGTCTAGTGTAAGTACAGTTTCAATGTCAAAAACAGTTCCATTTCAAACAATTCAGTTTAGCATAAGCATGTAGTTTAAATGTAAGTACAGTTTATTTGCCAAAAACATTTCTATTTCAAGCTATTCAGTTTAGTCAAACAGTTCTAATTCAAATTATTCGGTTTAGCATTTAGTTCTATTTAACCAATAGATAGGACCCCATCAGGTGCTACCATTCCGGGCCAGAGTAGATCAGGGAGCAAAGGCAATGAAGGGGTGCTCCACAATCCCCAAACCTCCAGCAACACTGGAACCTCACCATTAGATTGTTTAGTGTCATATCCAGGACTCTCATTGGGGTTGGGGTCTTACTCCTTTGCAGAGGTGCAGTCAGTGTATTCTACAGCCTCAACCAACTGGGCAATACACAGAGTTAATGTCAAAACAGTTTTATTTCAGATAATTCAGTTTAGCATAAGTACACAGTCCAAATGTCAAAACAGTTCTATTTTAAACAATTCAGTTCAGCATAAATCCGCAGTTTAAATGCAAAAAGCAGTAAAGTAAAAAAAAAACACTGTTTATTTTTATTTAACCTATAGATAGGACCCTTATCAGGTGCTACCACTTCGGGCCAGAGTGGACCTGGAAGCAATGGCAATGAAGGGGTGCTCCACATTCCCCAAAGCTCCAGCATCACTGGAACCATCAGATTGTTTAGTGTCATATCCAGGACACTCGTGGGGGGGGTCTTACCCCTCAGCAGAGAAGCAGTCAGTGTATTCTACAGCCCCAGCTGACTGGGCAATTTTTTATTAGGTTTTTCTTGCTGGAAAGTTAGTTGTTTCAAATGAGGATTTTTTCTGTTGATGTTTAGACTGGTATACAGGGTAGGGTAGAATAGGGCAGTCAATAACAACATGATATCATTCTGAGTATATGAACGGAAATTCAGAAGTAATAGGGCAGTCAATAACAAAATAATATTATTCCCAAATGATCTACATTAATAAACAGGTTTTGTACATAACTCTTTCTATCATAGAAAATGAACTTGATGAGACTGAGTTTCACTTTGAGAAGGGTATGAATCCATCTTTTCTTCCTCTACTTATATGGAAATAGTAGGGCAGACTAAGCATTTATGGGTAGGCATAACTGTCAAAAGGAAAAAAAAAACTGGGAAAAACTCTAAATATGATTTGTCTAAATTTCTGTGATAAAGCTTGATAATTGTTTTTACTTTGAATATTTGGACTATTGACCTCATTTTATTGTTTTACTTATGTTTTGGCTGATATGTCTTCAGCCTTCTTTAGGTGTTTCATGTTGAACTTGGGAGTAAACACAAAATCTTGAACTGAACTCTTTATTTGAACCACAAGTAAATATGATATTAAATTTTAGTGAATATTTTTTATCATATTGTTTTCTTCTCATCCACTGTTTATATATGTAAATCAGCCAATTAGCATAATGGCTAGAGTGTTCACCAATGGTCCAGGAGACCAGGGTTTAATGGTACTTGATGCCTCATTGCTAAACACTCAGCATTTTAAGGTACAGATCAAGGGTAAGTGGAACAATTCAGGGAAAGGAGTAGCATCCTCTCCTATACTTCAATGTAGTAGCTATTGAAAAGGGAGCCTTCAGGTTGCCCTCACCTATGTTTGGCCAATTTATATATATATATATATATATATATATGTATATATATATATATATATATATATATATATATATTTGACAGCTTATGAAACTCACTTCAATTTGGGTAGACATTTAAAAAAGATAAGTAAACAGGTTTAAACTATAAATGTAAAGTGAAGGGTTTCCACATGACATTCCCTCCCTACTATCAGGTCATTTTTAGAATTTCATATGTATTTAGATCTTTATTAAATCCCAATATTTTACGTTTAAAAACCTTTATAGGTTATTTTAGGTACATGGATGGTTAAGTGTTGTCAATTAATTTTCTTCCTTTTATATGAAGTACAGGTAAATACAAATGTTATACATTGTCACCTTTGATTGATGTGCCCTGGTGTAATGGTTACTGTCATAGGAAGTGAACACGGTGATACAAGTTCAAATCTAGGACAAAACTGCATTTCAAATAGAGAGAAAGATATGAATCTAACAATTCTTCCACTAGCTATGGGTAAATTGTAGGGCAAAATAAGTTCTTTAGCCTTGGTTAGGCAACCAGTCAAGGAGAAAGAGTTTGAATTCAAACTTTGCTTAAAATTTGACTTTGTGTCACATCCTGCTTGTGCAGAGGGGTTGGTATATACATACATTGTCACTTAGAAAAGAGTTGCCATTTTTTTGTAGATGTGATTGGCATTTTGTTTAAATTTGCTGAGATGTTTGTAGGTTTAATTTAAAGGTCACTGCAGTATGAGAATTCTGCTAATTATTAATCCAAAGCTGACCCTTGACCTTGTAAGATGCAGGGCAATTTTCTGGGATATCTTTTTGGATGAAAACCCCATCTTATAAGCCATCAAATACAACACACACACACACACACACACACACACACACACACACACACACACACATTACATAAGATATATATAATTTCTTGAAATTATAAACTGAATTTTGGTGTATCCATCTTTCTCATTGCCTAGACAAGATGAAACAGCTTGCTCTCTTGAACTTTTCCTCAACTGATGAAAAATGCTTTTATACTTGAATATCTCTGTCTTTGTAGAACTTGGAAAGTTCTGAAACTTTTCTTGTTTTTGCATGACTAATTCTATAGTTCTGTTTTTTGTACTTGTATATATGTTCTTTATAATAAGTTTTTCTTTGGTTCATTTTATGGAATTATTTCATTGTCTTTGTGATATTTGTAAAATATTTTTCTTTTCTTCAGTTTAACTCTTTGAACCCAAATGCCTAAAATCTTACAACGCCTCCACATTATGGGAAAGTACTGGAATAGCAGAACCTTCAGGTTCTAAGGGTTAAAGATTATATTTGTGTTTTTTCTTAAGAGGCAGCACCACAAATCAATTGTGCCAAGGACAACAAAATGGTCAGCAGCATTTCTAGATGCACAGTCAGAGCCACAAAGCTTAATGCAAGCCACTCCCCTGAATAAAAAATGTCATAGAGAAAAATCCATTTTATGTTGTCTGGCATAAGGTTTCCCATCTCTTCAACAAAAGATGTAGAAAAGAATAATGATATCAGCATCATCATCAGCAGATGTAGCCTTTTAGATCTCTTGATTTGAATCCCCAGGTCTGGCTGTATTCCCCATAGAGGGGTAAAACCACCATACACAGCCCAGTTGGCAAGGGCTGTAGAATATACAAACTGTATCTCTGCAGAGGGGTAAGACCACCTCCCCAATGAGTGTCCAGGATGTGACAATCTGATGGTGAGGCTCCAGTAATGCTGCAGCTTTGGAGAATGCAGAGTACTCCTTCATTGCCATTGCTCTCAGGTTCACTCTGGCCCTCAGCAGTAGCACCTGATAGCCTCCTATCTATGGGTCAAATAGAACTGTTTGACATTTAAATAAATGACATGCTAAATGGCATTGTTTGAAATAGAATTGTTTTATCATTTAAGTGTGTGTAAACAAATGACTGATGTTTATTGAATTGTTAGTGATACATAGCAATACTTGGAGCTATTTAACTTTGTTGATTTATGCTAAATGCTAAATTGAATTGTTGGAAATAGAACTGTTTGATCATTTAATTTAGTGTATCAACAAAATATTTTTACAAATCATATATTTAATATATATATAAAAACAGAATTTGGCAATAAATAACCAACAATGGTTGATATGCCATAAAACCAAACCAAACCAAAAACCTTCATACAAAAAGGAGTGTCCTGGATATGACACTAAGCTACATCTGATGGTGAGGCTCCAGTTCTTGGAAATCTGAGGAATGCAGAGTATCCTTTCATTGTCATTACGTCTTGTTCCACACTCACTCAGACTTAGGGTTCCATCTATGGGTCAATTAGAAGTGTTTACTCTCATTTGATACAAAGCAAAAGAAAGAAAAAAAAACTCTTTAGAAACGACAATATGGAAATCAAAATATGAACATACAATGAACGCAATTTCCTAACCTCTAGATATGTTGTATCATCGAGGTGATTGATTCACAGAGAAGAATGAGTACTTAATATATTTATTCAGCACCATTATCGGGTGCTAACGGATACATACAAAAAACACAGAACAATAAGTTACAAACAATTAACAAGACAACTTACCAGGAATAGAGGAGGGCCAAAATGCTGCAGAGCCAAACGAAGTAAGATCAGTCCGAATATTAATCTGCTTAATATCAACTTATTAATCAACAGTTGAAGACCTTAATCATAGGCTTTTTAAGGCTATGAGCCAAACCATCTGGTAGAGTGCTGAAGGGTTTATAGCTACTCTACAACAAAGTATAAAATAATCCTACATAAGTTGACATGCCATTAAAATCAATCAAAGATTTTCAAAATCTTATTAAAAACCCTATATAAGATCTTGACAGTCCTAATACACAGTTTTACTGAGAAATGCTTAAAGCATATTGTTGCAACTTACAGTATTTGTTTGTTAATATTAATTTAGATGATCTGAATCAACATATCACAAGAGTTGTTGCAACTACCAATGAAGATATCTTAATGTATCTTTGGCAAGAAACTGACTACCACCTTGATATATGCTACATGACAAAGGGTGCATATATTTAGCAGTTATAAGGTTCATTCAATAAATAAGGTGAATTTTCTCTAAGGAGTTGCCAACAGGAAGTGTTGTTTACAATTGCACCTTCTTCAAGGAAATCAATAGTGATGGGTCCTTTCATGCCCTAAAAGGCTGTCTGTATGACCTTTTCTAACTACTGCACTCAGAACCTTCTCTAGTCAGTGTGGTTCCACTACATGAACTATTTTTTTAACACAGGCTCATAGTTGCAACCCCAAATTTAGTCTGTTTATAAACATTTCTTTTTATTAGAATATGCATCATCATACATTTTTGTGTAAATCTCACATGGTTTACTCTTCTCAGCAACCAAAACTTTGATGATAGACCCCTTTTACAAGCACTCTGATTTTTTGCCATTTTAAATAGCTTCAAAACAAAATATTTTTGTGAGATTAAAATATCTTCTGCCATAAACCAATTTCAAACAATGCAGAGTATACTTTTATAAGAAAAAAATCTGAAAAAAATGTATTTTACTAAAAAAAATTATACCCCTCATATAAACTTCAAATGTTTCTGTAAAAAAGTGTGAATCATGAATATCAATAACTTAGATAGTTTTGTTGTTGTTTTCATATTTTTGAAACAATTTATTTTGTAAACATTCCATAATATAAAGAAAAAATTATATATTCTATATAAAATTCAGTATATCTAAAAGAAATAAAATTTGAATTTCTTGTATATGTCCTTCCTTAATTAGACATGTAGATTCCTTGTGGAGCATAGGGCTGCAACCGTACTACATCTGTGATGGTGCTGTGGTTGCCAAAGCAAATAGTTTCTTATGGGATCTAGTTGCAAGCAACTTCACCTATGGCTTTAAATTTTGAATTTTTCTTTCTCCTAGCTGAGTTAGACTACAAAATAAGATAACCCAGTTTGTCCAACTATTTATCCTTAGCTTGTTGGTGATTCCTTCTTTTTGCAAAGGCACTATCAAGAAAGAAAATTCAAACTGCCTTATCCAGGATTTGAACTTGGTTCATCAAGTCCATTTTCTACAACAATAACCAATATAACATCCATATAATTTATTCCTAATTACCTGGAAAACTCTGGAGCATCAGATTCACTAAGCCCAATGCTAGACACTCCCATTCATGAAAAGTTTATGAAAAGTTATTAAGAGCAAAGTCCATTTTATGACGCCTGACATAAGGTTTCTCATCTTTTCAATAAGAGAGATATGCATGATGACAATGATGTCAATATAATAATGTCTCCATTTTACACAACAATTATGCAACACTGAGAATTTGAACAAATTGATAATAGTAAAGGACACTGTCATTCTCTTTTTTTCATGCTCCATTATTGTTAATTAATTATCTTGAAGATAAAATAATTGGATCTAACATTCCCTTTCTGAAATAATTTAGTGTATTATGCCATAGAATATTTAATAAATTTAATGCTAAAGTTAGTTATAATACAATGAATGATAAGTTGCATGTAATTTGAAAAGTAACTGATAACTAACCTGACCAAAAAAGATATGTTTATAAGTAGAGAAACCAAATACATGGAAATGAGCAGATTTATGATTCAGCTTTATAAGTTAGCATAAATATTGTAAATTAAGGTTACTGCTAAATGTGAAACATTTCAAAGAGATTTAACTAATATAGTAATCAATACTAGGAATCTACTTAGATACAGTATTGCCCATAAATATGTACACCACTCACAATTTTTAATACAAAATTAAATTTCTTTTAAACCAAAGATTCTAGGATATTATTTCTAATAGAACATTGCACAATCAAAACATATTATTAAGTATCATAGTATCACCCATGAATGTGTACAACCCTAACAAGTTTTTAAAAAAATCTAATTTTCTTCTAAACCAGGATTTTATCATTTCTTGCAGAACACAGTACAATCAAAATATATATTATTGTGTATTATTTATTACTAACCTCTATAGAACTTAAACTCTGTAACCAAAGATGAAATAGTAATTCTTCTGTAACAAAAAAAAATCATAGATATTCATAAAGGAAGTGCTTTTGGGGGGACTGCTACATATTTATACAGCTGCTGTTTTGTGGAGAGCTGCTTCCAGGATTTGTTCAAAATAGCATGTAGCATTCTTGTGTAGTTCCCATCTAGCTTTTTATCTAAGTGTTTTGTGGTGCAACCATACATTTGTACTGACATGGCCACAGCTTGGAAGAAATTCTGTTTTTGGCCACCTGCCTCTCATCTCACAAACCAACAAGACAAGCTTGTATTATTTTGGATGAGATTTTTTGAAGAGTTGTCCTCATCTTTATAGCAGTAAGTTGAAACACAATGTTTTGGCCACTGTATCCTCTGACCTTCCTCAGGTGTCCTTTGTTCATCTAGGCATAGAAATGATTCAACAAGGGAAATCATTTTTAAAGTTTCACTGTTGATCAAGCAAGGCGTTCAAGAACTATATAGTCAAACTTTTAAAATGATTTCCCTGGTTGAATCATTTCTATGCACAGATAAACAAGGGACACCTGAGGAAGGTCAGAGGATACAGTGGCCAAAACGTTGTGTTTCAACTTACCACAATGAACATAAGGACAACAGTCCAAAAAATCACAACCAAGATAATACACATAAGACCTCATCTCAAAAATTCAGACAGATAAGACAATCTTGGCATTGTTAGAAAAGTAAGGACAAACTCATATGTTCTATGAACTCTGACACATAGACACATGAGTGCTAAAACCAATATGCATCATCTCTGTGAGGACACCAGATGGCAGGGAGAATACCTACTGGGAGTGATGAACGATAATGATGGATAGAGTGAGAGAGTCAAGGGATTCTGTGCTATCAGCATGACTTGATGATGATGATGAAATATTCACATTTTTAGACAGTTTAAATGCTTTAGAGTTTGATAATGAATAATAGTTGATGCCTATTTTGATGGTATAATGTCCCACTGGAAATGATAAAATCCAAATATACCTTTACCAAATCCCTCTGCACGAGCAAGATGCAATATGTCAGTTTTTAAGCAGAATATAACAGCTTTGAAATCAGAGTTTTTCCTTCTCTTAGTTCGGTTGCCATATCAAGGTTAAAGAGCCCAGTCTGTTCAACTATTTACTCATAGCTAGCAGGAGAATAATTGACTGCACACCTTTTCAAAGGGTATTAGCATGATGAGAAATACAAACAGTCTCATCCAGAATTTGAACTTGGGTCACTATGTCCATTTCTGACAATGTGTCCATTTCCTACACCATGAATGCCTCCATAAAATCTTGGTATTTTTGGTTTAGAGCAAAATGAACTTTTCCCAAAAAATCACTAGATGTATACTTATTTATTGGAGATGTTGTATAAAACATCGTATAACTTACTGTTAAGTCACACCTAAAGTGCTTGTAAGAGATTCGCAACGAAAGTAAAGATTCCTATTTATTCCCACAGAAACTACAAGATACAGAGAGCACAAGAACATGTGAATAAATCGAGTTTTTAGTGAGTATACACTAATTTCTCCCATAGTTATCATGAATTACAAGATACATGTGAGATGTACCAAAAATAATGCCTTCTATTTATTTCCACAGAAAATACAACCAATGCAGGAAGCACAATAACACTATTGCAGAGAGCAAGTTTTCAGCTATAAAACACTATTTTTCCACAGTCATCATTATTGACAATACATATTTGAGATGCACCAAAAGTAATGCCTCTCATATCTTTCCATAGAAACTACAACAGATGCAGAGAGTACAATAAGACCATTGGATCAAGCAAGTATTCAGCTACAAAATATAATTTTTTCACAGTCATCATTATTGACAATACATATTTGAGATGCACCAAAATTAATGCCTCTCATATCTTTCCACATAAACTACAACAAATACAGAAAACACAATAACACTGTTGAGTAGAGTGAAATATTATTTTACCATATAATCTCATCATTGCTTTGTATTTTCACCAGCAATGAACAAAAGTCAGCATATTACACCCCACAAAAATCTGCACCAGTAAAAGTTACACAATTTTTCACTGTAACAATAACAGGATTGTTCTCAGAAAAACGTTGCCTGAATAGTCCATCTTTCATTGACATATTTCTTGTCATTCACATTAGTTGATGAATATTAATGGATACAAATCTTTTTATATGGAGGAATTCAATGACACACTCCTGTTTTCAGGTAAGATGTCATCTTGCAGAGTACTACACAAACACAATCTATAACAGGGCAAAAAGTTTATTGATAGCAAGGTTCAACTTCTACTGCTACATCAACATTATGGGATAATATTCAAAAATAGGAGAATTAATTTCAGGACAACTCTCTTATGAATGCAGCATGCAGACTCTAGTTCTTTGTTGATGAAAATGTATAACTAAAAAGAAAAATAGCATTTGGCAACTAAAGACATAGTTGAGGGTGACCTGAAGGCTCCCCTTTCAATAGCTACTACACCAAGGTGTAGGGTAGGGCACTACTCCAGTCCCTGGATTGCTCCATTTTACTCTTGATCCATACTATATAATGCTGAGTGCTAAGCAAGGTGGCATCAAGTACCATTTTTTGAGTCTTTGGTATGACTTTACCAGGGATTGAACCCCAGCCTCCTGGACCATTAGTAAACATTAAAGACTTACTATATCAAACCATGCTATAGTGCTTTCTGTGTCTTTTGTAATTTCATTGGAAATAGATAGGAAGCTGTACTTTTGGAAATCTCTTATACATAGTAATTTAAAAAAAAGTATTGAGTTTAATACTTTAAATATTTAAAATTTTTGAAGTTTAAATTTAAATGAAAATCTATGGATAGCTCAGTAACTTACATAATAAAATGATGATGTTCAGATATCTAGACTTTGCCAAGACAATTTCGAGAAAATTATGAACTCAGTCTCAATACTTTTTAAATGAACTATTTTAGGTGAAACCCAGGATTATATAAGTGCAATACCCTCCATACTCATGATAACAAGCTCTGTGAAATTTTTAGTAGCTTTGTGGAGAAATCCTGGTAGCATAGGGACAAATGTGCTGGACTGAGATATCCAAGTAAACAAGTCTGAACTCTTCTCATAGTTATATTCACTTTTGGACAAATACCCTTAGGAAAGGTTTGGTTTAGTTTGGTTTGGTTTTATGGCATATCAACTATTGTAGATAGGATCTTTCAGGTGCTGCCACTGAGGGCCAGAGTGGACCTGGAAACAATGGCAATGAACGGGTACTCCGCATTCTCCAAAGCTCCAGCATTACTGGAATCTTACCATCAG
>OY757908.1:104203344-104370844 GCA_963585895.1 Sepioteuthis lessoniana
TAGTTACTACACCGAGGTGTAGGGGAGGGCGCTACTCCTTTCCCTGGATTGCTCCACTTTACCCTTGATACATACCTTATATTGCCGAGTGTTAAGCAAGGAAGCACCATTTTTAAAGTCTTTGGTAAGACTCGACCTGGGATTGAACCTATGTCTCCCGGACCTACTATAAATTACATCATTATTCCATATTATTATTACAGTATTATTGAATTATTATAAGTTACATCAGAAGGCACATGTAACTGTTATCATTGTAAAAAATGATATCAGCAATCCAAGTTCAAATTCTGGACAAGTTGGTTTGAATTTCACTTCACCCTAAATGCCCTTGGGAAAGGCATCAAACATCAATTCTCCTCCCTGAACTATGTGTATCCCGAGGTTAAAAATTCATTCTAAGATCAGCATCTTTTCTCTTTTTGGGTTGCTAGCAAATTTCTTTAGATAAATTATTATAGTCATTCCTCTTCTTTTACATTTTTAACATTTCACCATATCTTCCTATTGAGTAATTGCTATTATTAAGTCACAGCTCATAATCAAGTCTATATTTGTATATTTCCAATATTGTGTGTATTGCAGATTTTTATATGTATTCTCTTTCTTTATTTTTGTTGCATAAATGTATATCTGTCTTTCATTTGTTCCTTCTTCGTATGTTTTTCTATGATGTTTAACAAAGGCAAAAGTTAGAGATAAACGAACACCCTCTCTCAAAGAAAACAAAGATACAAACATCAATATCAGCACCAACAACAATACATCAAATACAGTTTTCTTCCTAGCAACATCTAATTCATAACAGCCATATATCAGATATTTGGCCATCTATAGAGGACAGACGAACAAACAATTCCCAATTATCAATATACAGCATGTTTCAAAAGGGATGCAACACTTTTACAGTATTGCACATAAATAAGTACTTTTATCACATTTTTTCAAGAAAAAGTTATTTTTCTTCTAAACCAAAGATAATAAGATTTAATTATTTCTAATGGAAATTTACACAATCAAAATGTATATTATCAACTATTATTTATTAGCAAAGTCTACAACGTTAATACACTGTAACCAAAAACAAAATTGTATAGTTACATATAAATGTGTATTTGCCCAACCACAAGCAGGATGCATCACAAAATCAATTTTAATTGGAGTATATATTATATTTCCATAAATATAATATATACTCAAATTAAAATTGATTGGAAATCAGACCTGACCAATAAAATGAAACGCAGTTTCTTCCAAGCAGCGGTCATGTTGATACTGCTATATGGATGCACCACTTGGACGCTAACAAAATGGCTGGAGAAGAAGCTAGACGGCAACTACACAAGAATGTTGCAAGCAATATTAAACAAGTCCAGGCGGCAACACCTCACAAGGCACCAACTATACGGCCACCTGCCTCCCATCATGAAAACTATCCAAGTTAGACGAACCAAGCACGCAGGACACTGCTGGAGGAGCAGGGACGAGCTCATAAGTGATGTACTCCTATGGACCCCCACATATGGACGAGCTAAAGCAGGACGACCAGCACGAACATACATTCAGCAGCTATGTGAGGATACAAGATGTAGCCCAGAAGACCTGCCACAGGCGATGAACGATAGGGAAAAGTAGCGAGAGAGGGTCAGGGATATCCGTGCTAGCGGCACAACACGATGATGATGATGATATATTATATATAAATTGTATACTTATTTTTGTACTGATATATATTTTTGGTTACAGAGTTTCAATCCTATACAGTTTGGTAATAAATGATATTTAATAATGTCTGTTTTGAATGTATAATGTTCCATGAAAAATAATAGAGTCCTGATATCTTTGCTTTAATCTTATATTTATCTTTTACTGCATTTTTTTGGAGCGGGGGATGGAATTCAGTCATTTATGATTATTAATAAGTTTGATGAGTATCATCTTTTATCTTCCTTTTTCTCTACAAAAAGGGAGCCCAATTAATAAGGATTTCTTTTTATAACCCTTAACAACTTAGTAACATATCTAAATTGGACTAGGTTTTATTTCTTCAGAATTGTTCAATTTCTTCTATGAAACCAATTCTTAAAAAACAAACCAGACAAAAAAGAAGCTTCTCACCTCTAAACTACTGCGTCTTTCTTTCATCATGTTTTTCAAAATAATAGTAAAATATTGAATAGATAAAAAATCACTATAATCATTTTGGTAGATAAATATGACTGTCTCTAATTGACTTATTGATTTTAACACCATGTTAGCTCATTTCAGGTTATTGTATGCCTAGAGTTTAGGAAATCATGTTTATTATATATTCATATTTATATTTTTGTGCGGTTGTTTCTTCAGAGTTTTTTTTACATGGTCTTATTGCATACAAATAAATTTTAAACAGATCTATTTCATCTACAGATAGGACTTTAATATGTATTACCACTCTGGGTCAGAGTAGACCTGGGAGTAATGGCAGATCACCAGAACAAGAGCCTTACCATCAGATACAGTTTAGTGTTCAGGGCCTGTGTTCAGGTCATAGGCCCTCCACCTAGAATCTATGATACACCCCCACTGAATGTATGTTATAGGATTACAATCAACATGTTTATTTTCATAAATTAGTTTTCATATAAAATATATGAACCTTCATTCTACTACATGTCAATTTTCATGTAGTATTCATAGAAAATATATGAAACCCAGCTTTTAAGGGGCTTCAAGCAAGATCTCTTCTTGATTGGGAGAAGGGGGATAGTATGCACTAGTCTTGTTAGTCTCATATCCAAGACACCCCTTGTTGTATATTGACCTCAGACCCGGCTGGGCTGTCAAAATAGGAAATGTACCTATGTAAATAACAGGTGCATCCGGTTGAGGAATATCAGAATATAACCTTGACCGTGGACGGGTTGAATGAATGCGATTTGTGATGCTCACAAGAAGAAAGTGGACGTTGAACAATTATATAACCTGGGTGAAGACAGGAAGTCAGCAGTTAGAGATCAGATGAGTTGGAGATCAGATGAGTTGGAGATAAGATGCAGTAGAGAAAATCAGCACCCAGAGAGGCTGGACCCCCAGGCCCCTGGTTGAGCAGCCCAGGAGAACAGGAAAGTGTTGAATCACAAAACACACTTGTAGTCAGTAGCTAGGCTAAGACCAATAGAGTGAGGGTCAATATGTTGCAGTTCTGTTCAGTCTCCAACTCCCTCTCACACACAACCCTTTCAATAAAATGAGCAGTATATTTTTCTAAAGAACTGTGTCGCTCGTCTTTATTGTGTCGTTGTTATGATTATGTATGCATGGAGATGTATATGTATTATGTTGCTATACAACACCCTTCTGGGAGGGTTGGGGTCTTCTCTCTGAAGGGTATACAGTCTGTATACTTATCTCCACAAACTTACAACTAATTTTATTTTAGTCAAGTCTAGTGTTATTCTCCAATATCTCTGTTGCTTTTTATCACACTTTACTTGGGTTCCAGCTCAGTTGGTTGGGGGCCTTAGAATATGCTAACTACATCTCTGCAGAGGGGTAATACCCACTTCTCAATGAGTGTCCAGGATATGACACTAAATCATCTTATGGAGAGGCTCTAGTTCTGGAGCTTTAGGGAATATGGAATACCCCTTCATTGCCATTACTCCAAGTTCCATTTTGATTGGAAGTGTTTGTACCAATTAGGGTTCCATCTATGAGTCAAATAGAAATATGTAATCATTTTCTAAACTTCAAACCATTTATCTGTGTGCTAAAAAATGACTGGTTAATTTAAATTATTTGTATTACATAGAAAGTCAAACCATTTAACTGTGTGCAAGCAAATGAGCTTGAGCATGTTTAAAAATGTTGTTGACAAACTATTCATTTACAAATCATATATACTTAATATATATGTATAAACAGGATTTGGCATAAAAAAACCTTCAAGGGTTGATATGCCATTAAACACAACCAACCAATACTTGGATTGGTAGTAAAGAATAGAACCTATAAAAAGCAACTAAAACTGAGAAGCTGGAGAATGATACTTGCCAAAATTATTAATAATTATGACTAACAGAGCTTCTTTAAAAATAAATAAAAATAAATTTCAAAAACACTCATGACACAACCACTATGTAAAAGAACAACAACAAATATGGTGTTGACCAATCAGAAACAGGGCACTGAGTGGCTTTATAAGTGTAGGATAGCAATTGGTATGTAAAACAGTCAACATTATAATTCTTGCTATTGTAGAACTGATAACTAGAGTTGTGATAAAAACAACACGAATTAGAAAGAGAATAATATTAGTAAAAATTATTATTAAATAATGATTGACAGAGCTTCACCTAAGATAAATTAAAAAAAAATCACTGGTACTTTTTGAAGCCTCTCAAAACTCCTGTCTGCGCCAAATTTGTTGTTATTGTTTTAGACACTAATAATATTAAGTGTATATTTTTCTTTTTTTTAATTTTAGATGAAACTCTGTCAATCATTAATTATCTTGTGATGAAGTCAGAGAGTTATATAAATAGCATATAGAATCAAGAAGTCAAAATGATTAATAACAATGATTGACAGAACTTTATCTAAAAATTAATTTTTAAAAATATGACTAAGTTTGTAGCATAAAATTTAAATTCTATTCTCTTATCTTTATGGTTGTATCATTTATGAAGTACCTTGAAGATGATGGTGATGACAGTAATGATGATGAAAAGGAGGAGGAGAATGACAATGATTGTGATCATGATTGATTTTAATGAGATGTCAACCCGTCTAGGTTGTAGTTGTGGAATAGTATTCATTGCAAATTCATATTTCTATTTTTTGTGAGGTTATTTCTTGAGAGGTTTTTCTGGCACATAGTCCTATTGAATATAAATAATTCTTAAACAAATCCACTCGACCCACAGATGGGACCCTAACAATTACTAACTCTCCAGGTCAGAGTGGACTTGGCAGTAAAGGCAATGAAGGGGTACTCCCTACTCTCCAGATTTCCTGAAGTGGAGTCTCGTGATCAGATGAAGTATAGTATCATAATCAGGACATCCCTTTCAGTTGCAGATCTTGATGATATATCTTCTGAAGTATGGATAACACGGAATTTTAATGACTTACTTCATTGTTTATCAAATACTGTTTCTAAATAAAACACAATAGAAAAATGGATGAAAATTCCCATTCTCCCCTTTCTGAAAAAAGGTGACCAAGACATGCAGGGAAGGCAGGAATGAACTCATATGCAAAGTTAGATACATGGACCCTCCAGTGTTGGCTGAAAAGCAAAAATCCTATATTCATTCAGATCACCCGAAGTGGAGGTTCGCTATCAGATGCAGTTTAGTATGATACTCAGGACATCCCTTTCAGGGGTAGTGGTCTTACCCCTCTGAAGGTGAAATAAGACTATTTGCTTCTGACATTTTTGCATCTCCATTTTGGCACTGGTGTTCATTGCTTTGGCACTGTGCTGTTTTGGTACCAATTCAGAATATCAATAATGTTTTTGAGTTAAAAAAGGTGACGAATATCAACAGGCAGTGCAATGGACAAAGTAAGGAGAAAAGAACAACAGTAACTGACAAGCAGAGAAATGGACCAATTAACTGGAAATGAGCAACAATAACAACATCAAGTAACATATAGTAAATTGTTCCTAAGTTAGGGTTAGGGTGTTCCCAGAATGATCCAAATCAAGCATGTTTGAAATACATTAGGGCTGATGAGTGCATTTTGAATATAGTAAAACAGATTGATTCATGTGCTCCACTGAAACATTTCCGTGGTTTGGCTTACAACAATGAAATACACTAAATCTTTAATAATTATTTATCTGATTTTAGAATTATTGTTAAAATTAACCCAGATATTTTAAAATTATCAATATTTGGCCATTCCTAATCATCTTATCAATCTATTCAAGATATGCCAAGGGCACCAAAATAGTTGAGTACCAAAACATTTCTATGCCAAAATGGCAATAGCAAATAGTCATTACCCAAAAATACCCAAACCAGGGGATATAGTCTGCATATTCTAAGCCCCACTGAAAGAAGAAGAAGAAGAAGAAGAAGAAGAAGAAGAAGAAGAAGAAGAAGAAGGGTTTAGTTTCGTTTTTTTAATTTGTTTAATGGTATATCAACCTTTGTGGATTATATAATGTCAAAGCAATTCTTCTAGAACTGCAGTGATAATATTTAACCCATAGCTTGTGGGGTGGGGATAAAAGAGTTCATACCTTTCCCAAGGGTATCAGTCTGAAAGGGAATGTAATAGCATAACTGGAGTTTGAACTCACTATGCTGTTGCAGTCTAGCATGTTATCAAATAAAACATGAAGAATTCCCCCAGAAGAAGATCTTTATTTACCATAAAACTGAAGCATTTTAGCACTGTTTAGGAAGGATGATCTTAACTTAAAAGGTACTCTTCTGCTCAAAAGAATAAGAATTACAAAAAGAAACAAGAAAGTAACAAAATAATAACAACACAATAAACTTCAGTATGTCATATGGCATATTTTTAACATTTCAAACTAACTTACTGAATTTACTTGACTTCATCAGGAAAAAACGCAAATAAAAAAGTTTAAAAACTTGGATTGAAAAGAAAAAGAAAAATCCCCCAACCCACTGAACAAAACCTCCTAAAACTATCCAATTAGTCTACTGAAAATTTAGTAAATAATTTTTACACTTTTCTCTGAAGCAGAGCACAGAAATATTGTTCATATTGATTTTTTTTATTGAATATTTTATATATATGAATAAAATAAAACAGATTCCTTAATTTGGTTCTAGTAAATGGATGATCTCTATCAAGTTTATTCTAATCTTACCAATCAAACAAATTCACAATATATCACTCAGTGGCATAACTAGAGAGGAGTAGGGGAATAGGCACCTCACATCAGCTCATTCTTCAAGAGTGATGCCTTTTCAACAACTTTTTAATTCTCTTGTGCTATAAAAATCAAATCCTATCAATTTTTTATTGGTATTTTTTAAACTTCAATGCATGACCTTGGAAAAACTTTCAGGATGCATTACTTTATTCTACCAACCTCTAAGAGTATTGAATTGTTTGCCCTATCTCCCATGATGTATCGGGGGTGGGGGAGTAAAAACAAACTGTGATGTAATAACCTTCTCACTGATACAGTACAATTCTGTTGAGTTTCAAATTCTTCATGTCCCTAGTCATAATCCCAGACAGGAGTGTCCATTGCGATTTTTTTAGGAGGGGCAAAATACATATCCAGAATATATCTTATTGGCAACATGATAACATAAAAAAGATGATATTTATTCACCTCACTGCAAGTAGAGATTATGTCACATGAATGAGTTTATAGTGGAGTTTATTGAGGACCGCTCTTTGACACTCAATCTCATTACTTGGTAATTTACTAATAATGACTTTCAAAACCAGCTAACTAGTATTGTCAAATTTTAAAAGAAAATTTCAACATGGCAAAACTAATTGCTTAAGTTATGACTCCTCTGAAGCTATCACAATGACAAATAATACCCTTGGGAAAGGTATGAATCCAATTATTCTCCCTCCAGCTATAGGTAAATAGTAGGACAGACTAGGTTCTTCAGCCTTGGTTAGGCAACTAGTCTAGGAGAAGGAAAACTCTGAATTCAAACCTGTTAAACTCCGCTTAAAAACTGACCTTGTGTCATATCCTGCCCGAGCGGAGGGGTTGGTAAATAGTATCACAATGACAATTTCGTTCCCAGACTTGATAAAGTTTCAATTTTTAAACATTTTCAGTCTCAGTAAGAAGGTGCCCTCTCAGTAGGGCTTCAAATACACTGAGTGTATCCCTTGCAGAGGTGTAAGACACTCTCTTTCAAAGGGGTGTCTGAAGTATGACTGAATTGCAGCAGATAGTGAAATTCTAATTCTAGAGATCTGGGGGGTATGGAATACCCTTTCATAGCCATTAATCCCAAATTCACTCCAATTTGGACAGGTATTACCTATTATGATCCCATCTATAGATCAAATAAATCTATTTAAGAATTATTCATATTCAATAGGACCAGTTGCAAAAAAAAACAACTCTTAAGAAACAACTACACAAAAAATATAAATGTACATACAATGAATGCAATTTCCTAACATCTAAGCAGAAAATAACCTGAGGCAGGTTGACATGCTGTTTAAATCAATCAACCAGAAGGCCTGACCTGAGAAGCAAAAAGGGAAAATACCTCATTAGCATACACTAGTGGAAGCCCATGATCCCAGATATGTAAGGGGAAATCTCCATGAAGAAGTGGCTAACATGCTAGACTGTGACTTCATGGTAAGTTTGAACTTCAGTGACTCTATTATGTTCACTTTTGTGAAAGGTATGAAGCCTCTTACCCTCTTAGATATAGGTTAAATTGTAACACTACAGTTCTACAACATTGAAAAACTGAAGGGTTTGAAAAAGTCATAATTTGTTCATTTTCAATCTTTTTTATGTTCTTTTTTTTTGCAAGTCATAAAGTATCTCTTGTAGAATAAAATGGCAGTGTATAATGTCCAGTAACAAGTAAAACTCATTGAGTTTTTCTATTCCAGCGAAAGATCAATTATTCAAACTCAGAGAAAATACCAGGAGCATTTTAATGTCAGAGTACCTCCTAGAAATAACATGATTCAGAACCTAATCATCCGGTTTGAAAGAACTGGATCAGGTTGCAATTTTAGTGAAGAGACCCTAAGGGCACTGAGTGCACTGATGCAGTGGTGGAAGCCGAACAGCATAGTGTCCTTGAGGATCCATCAGTTTCTACCTGTCATCACACTGCTCAACTAGGCATCACCAGAACATCACTTCAAAAGATTTTGAAACTGGATTTTAAAATGTTTCCATAAAAGATTCAAACATTCTAAACTTTACTACCTCAAGATACTCAGCAGCACTTGCTGTAAACCATTCAATTTCAACACGCATACAAAGATAACAACTTTTTAAACAACTTCCTAATAAGAGATGAGGCCCATTTTTATTTAAACAGGTATATCAACAAACAAAACAGTAGATTTTGGGATACTGAGAATCCCATGAAATTACATCAACATCGATTGAATTCCCAAGAATGCATAGTTTGAAACAGTGCCATTGTTTAAAGAGTTATTGGCCTCTATTTCTTTAAAAGTGAGGAAGGTTAGCCAAAAAGAATCAACAGAGACCTGTGTAGGACAATGCTTGAAATTTTTTTACACACAATTTACTAGAAGGTATGATTCCAACAGGATGGAGCTAATGCACACACAACCAGGAGGAAGATGAACCTCTTGCAAGAAATTTTTGAGGAACAAATAATTTTTAAAAAATGATGAATTTGTTTGGCCTCTGTGTTCACTTAATTTGATGGCACCAGATTTCTTTTTGAGGGGAAACTTGAAATAATGGGGTTACATAAATAAACCTTGAAGATTCAAGAACTTAAGGAAAACAATCAAACCAAAATCTGAAATTGTGTAAGGTGATGGGAAATGCTGTGGAAACAGCCATTATTTGTGCGCAGGAAAATGGTGATCTTTTGAGGGATGTTGTTTTTCACACATAATACTGAAAAAAAAAATCTATTTATTATATTTTCAGATAAAAACTTAAAAAAAAACGTTTGTAAAGAGTATTTTTGTCATTTATCATTCGGTCTTTCAGTGGTCACCCTGTACATGGATGGCTTTGGCATTAAATAGCCCATTGAAGGTTTATATGCCATTAAACAAAGAAAAAACAGTTATATGTAAGATTCTTACATGATTCTTTTTTTAAAGCTCTCTGTCACTTAAGACTAATGAGAATTTAACAGTTCAGACATAAACCATTAGGCTATTTACACAGGTGACTGGTTTAAAGTAGTGGAGGCTTGTGGAGGATCTGCTACAATTTTTGGATGAGCTAACAACTTATAAATGGTGCACCACTGTACCACAAATTCTTTATATAACACTCCTCAGGTTTTAAATTCAGAGTTTTTCCTTCTCCTAAACTGGTTTGCCTTATCAAAGCTAAAGACACCAGTCTGCCCTATTATTTATCCAAGGTGGAGTGGAAAATAAATGGATGCATGCCTTTCCTGAGGGTATTAGCAAAAAGTGAAACACAAACAGCCTTTTCCGGAATTTAAAGTCAGCTTGTCATATACATTTGATATGACAATAAACATTATGTCACGTATGCTTACAGGATGTTATTACAGAGTTGTTGGATTAGTTTTTATGGCATATCAACCCTTGTAGGTTATTTAAGGCTAAATCCTCTTTATACATATATATTGAATATATAAGATTTGGCTTAGTTGGGTTTTATGGAATATTATTGTAGGTTATTTCATACCAAATCCTCTTTATACATACATATTAAATATATATGATTTGGTCTTGTTGGGTTTTATGGCATATCAACCCTTGTGGATTATTTAATGCCAAATCCTTTTTATACATATATATTAAATATATATGATTTGGTTTTGTTGGATTTTATGGTTTATCAACCATTGTAGGTTATTTAATACCAAATCTTCTTAATACATATATATTCGATATATATGATTTGTAAACACATCTTGTTGAAAACATTTTTAAATCAACCTAAACTCATTCTTTTACACACAGTCAAATGGTTCCAAGTATTGGTATCCATCACTAACAATCAATTAAACATCAGTCATTTGTTTACACACAGTTAAATAATCAAACAGATCTATTTCAAACAATTCAATTTATCATTAGTCATTTGTTTGCACTCAGTATAAATGTCAAATAGTTCTATTTGACTCATAGATAGGACTATCAGGTGCTACCATCCTGGGTCAGAGTGGACCTAGGAGTGATAGCAATGAAGGGGTACTCCATATTCCCCAAAGCTCCAGCATCACTGGAGCCTTACAGAGTTGTGAAATCTTGTTACTTATGTGTATTTTTAACAATGCCAATAAAATGGCACAAAACTAGTAACATGTTTATTTTTATCCATACAAATATGTACTTCCTTTAAAACTATCTATCTTGAGAGTTTAATTTTAAATAAAAATAGAACTGAAGAATGAATTTTAGAATATTTGCTGTGACCTGGAGTCTGTTTTATGTGCTTGCTGTCCCTTACTTTTTGAACAAGGGTTCATAAAACATTTCTACCTGAATATACACTATCTTGTCTAGCAGTGTCAGCTTACTCATTGTGATTGATTGATTGATTTTAATGGCATGCCAACCCATTGAAGGTTATTTTATGCCTAGAGGTTATGGAATTGTATGTTCATATTCATATTTTTTGTATAGTTGTTTCTTAATTCTTTTGTTTTTTTTTTTAATTTTTATTTTTTTTGCACACAATTCTATCAAATACAAATAATTTTTAAACAGATCTATTTGACCCATAGATAGAATCCTAACAGGTACTACTACTTCAGGTCAGAGTGAACCTGGGAGTACTTCTCCCTCCCATGAGCTCCAGAACTGCTGCCTTACTATGAAATGCTGTTTAGTGTCATACCTAAACCACCATATTTTTGGAGGGGGTCTAAACCCTCTACAGGAGATACAATAAGCATATTCTAAGCCATGGCAACAATGCAAGTATCCATAGTGAAGAACATAGAATAAAATGTAGAGACATCATAAAACAGACAATTGACATGTAGTATTTGGTAGACATGTAATTTAATACCTTTAATGAGATGGCTGTTTTCTGCTAGTTTTGGTATCTCCTGGTCTCACAAGACAATGGATTCATTCCTGGATCCTGGGCAGAACTGTATTGGTAAACCAGCAGTTACTCATGCTGCATGGTACTGATATTGTTCAAGGGTATAGCCATATTAGTTTCTAGAATGAAATTGATCACAAAATTGAACTGCCTTAGGGACTCTAGCTCCTCTTTATAGCACATTACCATGGCAAGTAACCAGCTTGGTAGGAGATTTGAATTCCAAAAGAGAACTAACTAAAACATACTAAAAAGAAAAACTAGAGTACATTAGAGGCCAAATAATTAAAATGAAAAATTCTATAGGAAAACAATTACAATTAGCAGTACATTAAGTTATCAGAAGAAAGAGCACCTTGAGAGCAAAACTTAACGTTCTCTGCCAAGAAGAAAGACTTCAGAAGTGGAGAGAACATTTCAAGAATCTGCTTGGAAAGCTTCCAGAAATCACAGACAATCCTACTGAAAAAATTATTCATGACCAACAAGACATTTTAAACTTGGAAACTTTAAGGAGAATGAACTTGATGTTGTTTTGAAAAAAAAGCAGAAAAAACATAGATCTTGATGATATATCTTCTGAAGTATGGAAAACAAGGAAATTTGCTGACTTATTTAATTGATTATGCAACACTGTCTCAAACCAAAATACAATAGAGAAATGGATGAAAATTTGCATTCTCCCCATTCTGAAGAAAGGTGACCAAGATGCACTGTTGAGAAAGGAAGGAAGAACTCATATGCAAAGTTCTATGGGCTCCTATACATGGACCCTCCAGTGTTGGCTGAAAAGCAAAAATCCTATATTCATCAGCTTTGTGTGGACACTGGATGCTATTTAGAGGACCCACCAAAAGTGATGAAGGATAGAGATGGATAATGAGAAAGAGTCAAGAGAATCTATGCTATCAGCAGAACTTGATGATGATGATGATAAGATTAGTTACCTTTACCAAAGTTAGGGATCCCATTTCACCCATTTACTTGTAGATGTTGGGGACTGGGATAGCATTAATATCAAGTAAAGCATAAACAGCCACATCCAGAATTTAAACTTGACTCACCAAATCCATTCTCTACACAACTTGTGCCTCCGAAAGAAAAATATTGCATTTACTTATATATAATAAAAGAGATTTAATACTAGAAAATCTGGGTCTCAGTCTGGATGTAGCACTAAACTTGAGTGTAAAATAATTACTCTATTTTTTCGGTATTATGGTAACACACCAATAAACATACAGAATTTAGATCATTATACTGAAAAAGATTAGACAAATAAAACAAAACTTTAACTTCAAATTAACTTTGATTAATTCTAACTTTAATTTGAAATAAAATTTAAAACTATTTGAAATAGGTCAATTTTTTTTTGGTGGGGGGTCATTTTTTATTTTTATATGAAGCATTGTCAATCATTATTATTTCCTTTCATTTTTTAAAATTTAAGTTCATCTGAAAATAAAAATGTTATTAGCACTACTACTGTTTAAAAAGAATAACAACAAATATGACACTAAGAGACTGAAAGACAGTCATTGAAAAAATGTCCACAACACTAGATGGATAGGAGAAAAATTAGAGTGTAGGTATACATGCAAATCAGATATTTATTATTTTACAGAATAATCTTTTTATCACTTAGAAGCCAATATGTCATTCAGCCTTTGTCAGGTGTTTTGTGTCAAACTCAGGAGCCCACACAGAGCCTTGAACTGAGTCCTTTCTTTAATCCATGGGGATGGGGAGAGGCTGTTCCAATTCTGTTAAACATGACCAAGTACAAGTGTTGAGCTATAGTAAGTATTCCTTGTTAGTCTTACCTATAATTGAAATTGAATCTGAAACCTCCAGATGATTTTACTCTGTAGCACTTTCGAGCCAAACGCTATATCCACTGTGCCATGTGTAACCAGCTTGGTAGGAGATTTTTTTAAACTTGACTCACCAAGTCCATTCTCTACACTGGGATAGGGATAGTTACTTGAAACCATATAAAAATAAAGATTGAAAAAAAAAATTGATTTAGCAATAAATAACCCATCAAGATCTGACATACTGTATAACAACCAACCAACCAACCAACCATATTCTTTGTTCAAAGAAAAAATCACTTCAGCATTAAATGACCAAATGTGTGATGATATGCCACAAAATCAACAAAAAATAGAATTACAACAGCTCTGTAACTCAAAGTTAAAAAAAAAAAATTTAAATAAAAATTGCCTCAAAAATGTGGTGAGTATAACAATGAAGATGAGGTCAATAGTCTGAATATTCTAACTGATAAAAATTATAAAGTTTCATCTCAGAAATTTAGACAGAGAATGATGTTTCTCATTTTTGTAATGTCACAAACTGTATAGTATCACGCATAAATAAATACACCACAAACAATTTTTTTAGTAAAAAGTTAATTTTCTTCTAAACTAAATATATTAGGAGTTCATAATTTCTAGGGGAACATTATACAATCAAAATAGATATTAAGCTTTATATATTTAAAACATCTATAGCAGTGGAGCTCATAACTAAAAATGAATTACCCTATTAGTAAAGTTTAGAATACACCAGCTGCATCACATGCACCGGTTAAGACACCCCACCCCGCAAAAGAAGGTGTCCTGAGTATGGCATCAAACTGCATCCAGTAGTGAGGCTCTAATTCTGGAGTACTGAGGAGTATAAGTCACTCCTTCATTGTTTTTACTCCCAGGTCTATACTGATACAGAGTGGTAGTACCTATTAGGATCCTATTTATGGATCTAATTATGGATCTTTTAAAAAATGATTAATGTATAGGAATACTTGAAACCATACAACTGTGAGAAAAATTATCTGCATTAAGAATAAATAACTGAAGCTATAATTGTTTACCAACAATTATCATTATTATCATTAGTTACCTGAAACCATATAATTGCTTGAAATACTTGACATCATATAAATCAGAGCAAATTATTAGTATTACATAGGAATACTTGAAACTATAATTATGTGCAAACAAATAATTAGAACTTTTAAATAGGGATAGTTACTTGAAACCATATAAAAATAAAGATTGAAAAAAAAACTGATTTAGTAATAAATAACCCATCAAGATCTGGCATACTGTAACACAACCATCAACCAACCAACCAACCAACCAACCATATTCTTTGTTCAAAGAAAAAGTCACTTCAGCATTAAATGACCAAATGTGTGATGATATGCCACAAAATCAACAAAAAATAGAATTACAACAGCTCCGTAACTCAAAGTTAAAAAAAAAAAAATTTAAATAAAAATTGCCTCAGTAAATGTAATGAATATACTTATTTTTGGTCTGCTACATATTCATATTTCGGGGTACAGAGTTGTAGAGTTTGATGATAAATAATACCTAATAATATCCATTTTCACTGCATTATTTTCTCCAAGAAATAATAAAATCCTGATATCTTTGGTTTAGAAGAAAATCAACATTTTATGAAATATTGTTAAGGTTGTACTTAATAATGGGTGATACTTAGTGATATCCATTTTGATTAGATATTGTTCTACCTGAAATTGTAAAATTCTGGTATCTTTAATTTAGAAGAAAATCACCTTTTTATAAGATATTGTTAGGGATGTATGTATTTGTGGATGATACAGTAATACTTAATAATATCTGTTTTAATTCTATAATATCCCATTAGAAATAATAAAATCCTGGTATTTTAGATTTAGAAGAAAACTTTTTATAAACTATTGTTGGGGAAACACATTTATGCGTGATATTGTATTTTAAGTTCATAAGACTCATGAATTGTTTTTAATTGGTTGTAATTATTTAAAAATTCAAATGTTTTTATGAACATCATGTACTTCCATAATTTTTTCTTATATACCCCTATGAGTATGTGTACCCCCCGATTTGAAAACTCCTGCTTTGCAGATCTAGTTACACACCTGATCTTACTCATTGTTTTAGTGGCCCAACTACTTCCTCCATACATTTATTAATATGTTTCATTAAAAGTTCTGTTAGTGTTTCCAGTAATAGAACAGTTTACTTTTATCTGAAAAAGCTATTATTAGAAGAAATAAAGTATTTTACATTAAAAAGCTGTGACGCTGATTCAGATTTTTGCTATTAGATTCTTCTATTTCATTTCACTGTCATCTTTGTTTAGTATTTTTTGTCCCGAGGATAAACTTGATAAAGTAGAATGATTTTTCAATTTCTATTTTAGTTGTTTTATGACTCGGAAATGACTTCCACTATGCAGCTGCCGCTTGGACGTGCTCGGTCCAATACGATCAATGCAGATCGCCCCGGGAGGAAAGAAGTGGGGAGAAGAGTGGTGAGTGTTCCAAACTCTTCCAGAAGATTAAAGCCTGGTGGACAGGTCATTTGAAAGTCATTAAAAAAGGACATTACCTCAGCGCGGTGCTTTTTGTCGGCACAAGAAAATAATTAAATCTGAAATCTGAAAATTAGGATGATGGTTCGGCTGACATGCGGGGATTGAAAAGATTTTTAAACTAATTGTTATGCTGCTGACTAAAAATGACATTGTCGGAACAACTTTCTGTATAGCCAGTTACTCTATGGTACATTGAAGAGACTCTCAACCTTTTCATTGTAAATAAAGATATAGCTTGTCTTCTCTAAATATACATTCTTGACATATTTCTCTAGTATACCTCAACGGCTGGTGACAAAAGGTCAAGATCTATTGACAAAAAATATCATACTCACATCTTCTCAAACATATATATGTTATCTCATATCCAGTTGTTTATATACTATCTTATAGGTACAGTAAACTCTTATAACCAAATCTATAGAAAGTGGAGGCCTGATAACCATGGAACTGGAGTCTTTAACTGAAGGTAGGCATGTAGTGGTATAAATTACTACTAATCTACAATTAATAAGAAAACTTTTAGCATCGAACTTGTTAGTGGTATTCAATAATTAGCTATTTATCTCTATTACTAACAAATAATAATTATCATTTCATATTGATCAAAAAGAAGAAAAAAAACTTGCATGAATCAATCAGAAAATGATTTCAATTTATTCAAAACTACTCATCAATGAAGCATAAAAATACTTAAGGAAAACATACTGAATAATGAGACTAAGAAAAAGAACAATTTTCATAATATTCAAAGGTTTTATTGTATGATTTTTTAAGCACATTTGTAGTCTAAATTTTCATAACCATTTCTCTCACATAATATGAAGAAAAGTCTTATTTTATAGGTTAAAATTTAAAGACAACTCAATGCCGGTTCTTTAGTTGCCTTAAAAGCCTCCCCCCCAAAAAAAACAATAATAATTGAAAGGTATACTGGACAATGAAAGTAAATATAGATTAAAATCTGACAGTTTGAAGGTAGCAGAAAAACATAATCCAAATAGGTGAACGGAGGTTTTGTCTCATTTCTTTAGGAAATGCAACATTTTCAAATATGTTTCAACGTGCCAGAAAGGTTCTTATGACTTTTGAATTATGAACGCAATGTGCACGTTTGTGTATCTTTTCGTTGTATATTTCTCATTTGCTCCTATCATCTCAGCAAGCATCCATCGCTATGTGAACTATTTTGATATCCAAGTCCTGATGATGGTTACTGAAACCGAAACGTTCACGTCGACTTTACATCATAATAAATTCACCTATTATGTTTTTCTGCTACCTTCATACTGGACAATATAATTCAATGTTAATTTTTCTTACTAAAATGAGGCATTATGTAAATTAAAAGAAAGACATTAGTTCAATAATTTCTGCTAGTCTCTAATTTGATAACATTAAACATCATAAAACAGAAAAATATCCACTGAACTGTGGTATCTAGCAGAATTTTTAGATTAGCATGATCTATTTCCTTTAAAATAGTCTGCATACTCTTCACAATAAAAATAAACTGTATCATTAAATATTTCCTGCTTTCTGGTACAATTGCTTTATGTAAGATGTCTTGCTATATTAAAAAATGTATATTTCAATATCTTTAAGAATACTACTTTCTGGGTCTGCTAAGTAATCAAATTCTTGACCTGCCACTTCATCCAACAAACATTTCCGTTTTGAAGAACAATATCCTGGATCAAAGTTATATTCAGTAACATCAACTTTTGAAAGAAGAAGAAGAAGAAGAAGAAGAAGAAGAAGAAGAAGAAGAAGAAGAAGAAGAAGAAGAAGAAGAAGAAGAATTTGCAAAAAATGAAAAAGAACTGGAAACCCTAATACACACAGTTAGAATATACAGTCAAGACATAGGAATGGAATTTGGCATTGAAAAATGCACCCTGCTCGTCATGAAAAGTGGCAAGCTACATCTAACTGACGGAATAGAACTACCAAATCAAGACAAGATCAGAATGCTCACAGAAAACGAAACCTACAAATACTTAGGAAACTTGGAGGCTGGCACCATCAAACAAGTGGAAATGAAAGACAAAATTTAAAAAGAATATCTCAGGAGAACTAGAAAACTACTCGAGACAAAGCTTTCTAGCAGGAACCTTATCAAAGGAATAAATACTTGGGCTGTACCCCTCGTTAGATACTCAGGGTCCTTTCTCAAGTGGACCAGTGAACTTAAAGAAATGGACCAAAGAACTAGAAAACTAATGACCATGCACAAGGCATTACATCCCAGAGATGACGTTGTCAGACTATATGTACTAAGAAACGAGGGAGGAAGAGGATTTGCCAGCATTGAAGACAGCATTGACACATCGATACAACAACTCGAAAACTACATAAAAAATTTAAAAAAAAAAACGAACGAGGACTGATAACAGCCATCAGAAACAATATTGACAACATGATAGATAACAGAATGACAATAACTAGGAAACAAAAATGGGAAGGAAAACAACTCTATGGGAATTTTAA
Source organism: Sepioteuthis lessoniana (assembly GCA_963585895.1). Taxonomy (NCBI): domain Eukaryota; kingdom Metazoa; phylum Mollusca; class Cephalopoda; order Myopsida; family Loliginidae; genus Sepioteuthis; species Sepioteuthis lessoniana. Next base: position 104,221,946 of record OY757908.1, read on the forward strand.
ACGACTAATAAACAACATCTCACACAACAAAACCTGGACATGGCTAAGAAAAGGAAACATTAAGAGAGAAACAGAATCTCTCCTGATGGCAGCACAAAACAACACCATAAGAACGAATCATATCAAGGTGAGGATAGGTAAGACGCAACAAAACAGCAAATGTAGGCTATGCAGTGACAGAGATGAAACCATCAATCACATAATAAGCGGATGCAGCAAATTCCACAGAAGTAGTACAAGGCTAGACACGACTGGGTGGGCAAGGGGATCTACTGGGAAATGTGCAAGAAATTTAAATTTGACCATGCCAACAAATGGTATATGCACAACCCAGCACCTGTCCTAGAAAATGATACACACAAATTCCTATGGGACTTTAACATACAAACAGATCACCTAATCTCGGCCAGAAGACCAGACCTTATAATAATCAACAAAAAAAAAACATTTGCAAAATTGTCAACTTTGCTGTCCCGGCTGACCACAGAATAAAACTGAAAGAATGTGAAAAGAGAAATAAGTACCTTTCAAGAATTTACTCAGAAACCCTCTGAAAGTTACACATGAACCAATCACGAGAATTATTAGTAAACAATTAAACATCAAACTAGGACAGTTTACGCAAGAAGAACATGACTCAGAACTAAGAAAAATTAAAAAATAGAAAAGCAGCAGGGCTTGATAAAATACTCTCAGAAGGATTGAAGACCAGGGAATTCAATGACATACTGCTCCGACACTGTAATGCCGTATATAATCAAAACACAATAGACAGATGGACAAAGGAATGCATCTTCCCCTTCCTTAAGAAGGGCAACTTCGGATTAGCCAAGAACTACCGAGGTATAACCCTTACATCCATAGTGGCCAAGATCTACAATGTTCTACTACGCAACTGCATAGAACTGAAAATTGAGATGGTACTTAGGAAGAACCAAAATGGCTTTCAGAGAAAGCGATCAATGACATCACAAATTTTGATTATCCGTCAAATTCTAGAAGGTGTAAGTGCAAAAAACTTAGAGGCAACAATATTATTTGTCGATTTCTCCAAGGCCTTTAACTTCATACACAGAGGGAAGGTGGAGCAATTTCTACCTCCCAATGGCCTACCCAAAGAAACTGTTGCAGCCATCATGATGCTATATAAAAACACGAAAGTAAAAGTCTGCTCCCCACATGGAGACACAGACTACTTTTACATCATAGCAGGTGTGCTGCAAAGAGACACATTAGCCCCATACCTCTTTATCATCGGTCTAGACTATGTGCTTAGAATGTCTATTGATAACAGTTTCAAGCTGACAAAGGAAATAAACAGAACATACCCCATACAAACAATTATGGACACAGACTACGCCAATGACATAGTGCTTCAGGCAAATACATCCGCCCAAGCCGAAACCCTGCTACATTGTCTGGAATGAGCAACTGCTGGCATAGGCCTCCATAACAATGCAGACAAGACAGACTACATGTACTTTAATCAGAGAGGTGACATCTCCACACTAAATGGTTTGTTCTCTGAAACTAGTGGACAAGTTCACCTACTTAGGAAGCAACGTCCCATCAACTGAGACAGACATCAACATGCAACTAGCAAAGGCATGGACAGCTATTGATAGGCTTATCGGTCATATGGAAGTCAGACCTGACCGATAAAATAAAACTCAGTTTTTTCCAAGGGGCAGTCACGTTAAACTGCTATATAGATGCACAACATCGATGCTAACTAAACATATGGAGAAAAAGCTTTATGGCAATTACACAAGAATGCTGTGAGCAATAATAAACAAGTCCTAGAGGCAGCACCCAACAAAGCAGCAGCTGTATGGCCACTTACCACCCATCACAAAAACTATCCAAGTTAGATGAACCAGACATGCGGGACACTACTGGAGAAGTAGGGACAAACTTGTAAGCGGCATACTCCTGTGGACCCCTTCACATGGACGAGCAAAGGCAGGATGACCAGCTAGAAACTATTAGCAACAGCTCTGTGCCAATACAGGATGTAGTCTTGAAGACCTATCTCTATCTAGATGATAGAGATGATGATGATGGATGCATCAATACAAGGACTCAAAGACTACATAAAAAAAAACCAGCAAAGAAAGACTTATTATAGTGACCAGAAACAGCACAGACATCATAATGAGTAGCAGAACAACCATAAGTAGAAAACAGAAACTGAAAGATAAACAACTGTATGGATATTTCAAGCTACAAACAAACCAAATCTCATATGAAAAGACTTGGACAGGGCTATGAAAAGGAAACTTTAAGAGAGAAACTGAATTTATTCTAATAGCAGCATAAAACAATCCCATATGGAACAACTATATTAAAGTAAAAATAGATAAGATACAAAAAAATATTAAGTGTAGGCCATGTGATGATAAAGATGTGAATAATCACATAAGTGAATGCAGCAAACAAGCACAAAAAGAGTACAAGATTAGACATGACTGGGTGAGGAAGGTGACTCACTGGGAATTGTGCAAGAAATTTCAATTTGACCATACTGCTATATGGTATATGCACAAACCAGAATCCTTCCTGGAGAATGATATCCACAAACTTCTCTAGGAATTTGAGATAAAAAAAGATCATCTTATCCTGGTTAGAAGACTAGACAAAGTGAGAGTCAACAAAAAAAAAAAAAAAAAGAACCTGCTGAATAGTGAACTTTGCTGTCCTGGCCAATCACAGAATGAAAATCACAGAAAACAAAAAAGACCCAGTGAAGGATTGCAAAAAAAACAAAAGTAAAGCTAAAAATCAAAAAAAAAAAAAAAAATAATAATTGAAAAATATTTAGACCTTGCCAGAGAGTTTAAAAAAACACTGTAAAACATGAAGGTGACAGTGATACCAATAGTAGTAGATGCACTAGGAACAGTCATCAAGGGCTTAAAAAAGAGACTGGAAGAATTAGAAATCAGCGGAAGAACTGAGATTATATATACTGCTAAGATCAACAAAAATATTCAGAAAAGTACTGAAGATCTAAGAAGACTTGCTGTCACTCAGACTCCAATGAAAGACCACCAACTGAAACAGGTTTAAAAAAAACTTGTCAGGAGAGAAGTGATAAAGTGAAAGCAACAAATTGGCAGAAAAGGAATACAAGACTAGGCATGACTGAGTGGGAAAGGTGATTCACTGGCAATTGTGCAAGAGACTAAAATTTGACCATGCTGGGAAATGGCACAAACACAAACCAGAATCTCTCCTAGAAAATGAGAACTAAAATCCTCTGGGACTTTGAGAGACAAATAGATCACTAGATACCAGTTAAAAGACCTAACCTAGTATTAATTAACTAGAAGAAAAAAACTTGCTATCTTGTGGATTTTGCAGTTCCAGCAGGCCATAAAGTAAAAATGAGAGAAAGTGAAAAAATAGGCAAATACTTGGATTTTACCAGAACATGAGGGTGACAGTGATACCAATTGTAGTTGGTGCACCTGGAATGGTTCCCAAGGGCTCGGAAAGGAGACTGGGGAATTGAAGAATCAAGAACACAGCACTGTTAAGATCAGCTAGAATACTCATCAATGTCCTAAAAACCTGAGAAAACTTGCTGTCACTCAGACTTCAGTGAAAAACCACCAGAGCTGGTGTGAAAAACTCACAGGGAGTAAAATAATAATAATTGAATAATTGATTCCTAGTAATAGGTATAGTTGCTAATTAGCTAATAATTGGATATCACAAACAATTTCCTTGCTTAAAAATTTTCTCAATTGTAGGTTAGTAGTAATTTAATCACTGGAGTCATTCAATCATTATAATGGCAAATATTTTATACTTATTTTTTTAAATATCTGTGAGTGAGTTTATTGCTTCTAATACAGTAAACTCTTATAATATATCTCAGTTCAATAGCAGTATTTAAGGAAACAACACTTCAAACAATATGTTAGTATTTATATTTTCACAAGACTATTGTTGGAGAATTTCAGTACATTATTTTGAAAATTAAAATTAATAAACCATTAAAAAATGACATCTAAAAAACATGGAAATAACATTTATAAACTTGAAATAATCAATGATACACTTTGCATAAAATCTGCCTATTCATATACATTTTTAATTATATATTATCACAAATGAATAAGTAAACCGCTCTCTCTCTCTCTCTCTCTATATATATATATATACACACACATGCACACATATATATACACACACAGTAAACTCCCATCATTATGACAACCTTAGGTTCAATGCCCAAGGGTGTCATAATGATGGTAGTTTATATATATATATATATATATATATATATATATATATATCCTAAGTTTTTCTAACAGCTTTATTAAATGACACAAGTGTTCTAGTCACACTCATTCTCATGGCTCTACTTAATGAAACATTTATTTTAACAGAGTATTTTTTTTTTTTATTATATCATTAATGTCAGAAACTAGTTTTGCAGTAACAGTATATGAAGATTTCAGTGGATTATCACAAAAACTAAAATTAGTTAGCTAATGTCACCTGTAATAAGAAAAGAAAAGTCTTATGAAAGAATGATAAGCTTGAAATGATTATTTATACACTTTGTTTAAAATCAATCGATTATAATGGCAAATGTGTTATACATCCTTAGGAGTTAGTAGGAGTCTAATAATTGATATTAGTTATTTCATTTAGCACTATTCAATGGCAACCATTCTAACATCCTGTTTGTTTTTAAATTCTTGAAATACTGTGTTGCAAATTAGTTTGTATAGATTTTTTGAATTATTCTAAAAACTAAAATTTACAAATTTTTAAGATGAAAAAGAAATTTAAAAGAAAAATATCATCAATCGATGATTAGCTTGGAAAATTAATATGGAATAAAGTGTAACTAGAAATACATTAATTTCTGAATATCATATAGAGCCATATATATCAGGCAATAAACTGTAGAATAAAAAACTCATTTTTGTTTGTATTATTTTGCTGCTTCTTATTAATGCACTTCACATAAAACTGACTTGTTATAATGGCAAAATCATTATAACAGTAATCTCAAATCACTGATGCTGCCACAATAAATAAATTATATATATATATATATATATATGGATTGTCAGCTGCAGACAAACTGTTTCATTGTATCACAACTCTTCAGAGTGGCCATACATATTGGATGCTTCAAGATAAAATGTAACATGTCAATCCGATTGTCCATACTTTCTTCCTTGGCTAATATATATATATATATATATATAGAGAGAGAGAGAGAGAGGGAGAGAGAAAGAGAAAAAGACTAGGGTAGTATAGATATAACAGAGACTCATGGTAGATATCCCTTTATATGTGGTTGTATGGGGCATGATCAGAAGGGTGAACTAGTTTGTGATGCAGTTATTTTCATGGCTATGGCTTGAGCACACTATATTTCTATATTTATAAATATCACACACTAAATCATATATATATATATGAAAATCATTGAATAAGTTTCCAGACTTTTTTCATGTGGGAACTTTTATTGATAGTACACACATGAAACTCTAGTCCCCTTCGATGCAATCTCCTTCGGCTGCAATGCACTTGTACCATTCCAACAACTTCTGGAAGGCCTTATGGAAGTCCTCTTGTGTGAGTGTGTCAATGACCCTCGACACAGCCTCTTTCATCTCCTCAATTGTCTCATAACGACAGCCTCTGAGCTTAGGGAATAACCAAAAGTCACAGGGAGCAACGTCTGGACGATAGGGAGGCTGAGGAACTGTCTTGATACTCATCTTGGTCAAATAGTCTGTGACAAGGATGTAGAATTGTGGACTGGAGCATTGTCCTGCTTGAAATGCCACTCACCTGATTTGAAGAGTGCTGGCCTCTTCCGATGGAATCTCTTCCTGAACTCCCTTAAAACCTCAACATAATAAACCTAACCCTAACCCTAATCCTTTGGCCAATCAACTCTGATGTATTGACTTCCTTACTCCTCCCACACTTCTCATCATCCCTCACAGACTCCCTGACTTCCTTGAATCTCTTATGCCATTCAAAAACTGATGCTCAATTCATGCAAGATGGTCAAAAAGCAGTCTGAAGAATTCCATACGTTTCTGTGGCCTTTTTTCCAAGTTTAAAACATAATTTTATTGCATATCGTTCTCCTAAAGTGTCCTCACACCCAGATTGCATTTTTGAAATTCACCAGCTGTGATAATCAGGCTTTAGTAGGGTATATTCCAATTGCTGCTGTAGCTGTTCATTTGAACCTGAAATCATAAAAATTTTTCAGTCATCTCATAAGATGGATAGCAAAAACATACTGAATTTTCAAGAGTCTACAACAATTTTAAATGCCTGTACAAAAAAGTCTGGAAACTTATTGAATGCACCACCTATATATATATATATATATATATATATATATATATATTAGCAGTGTTGTTTTGGTGAAAGGCTACCATAAAATATCAGTTCATAACATTTTGTGTCACGTACCAGGCTAAAATAAAACATTGTTAATTATCTATTGTAAAATTTTTTGGATAACAAAAGAATTAAATGAAATAATATTTTAAAAAATAGAAAGGACAGCAAATTAAATGGCTCTCACAAGAAAACCTATATTTTTTTTAATTGAAAGTTTTGTTTATTTGTTATAATATAAAAAAAATTAATGTCATAGTGTAGCATTTTTTTGCATTTTTATTCAATAATTTTTCATTTTTGTAAAAGTATTTTATGCTTTAAGTGTTGAAATGGAGAAAAAGTAAGAAAAGAAGATTTTCGCAGAAAAATTGCAATTTAAAAAGAAAATTCATTTTCAATTGTATCTGCTTCATGTTTTTGTCACAGTTCATTAAAAAAAATGATAAACAATAATTATGAATTTTGTTTTTACAATGGTGTTTGTTTATATTGTAAATAGTGAAAAGAATTTGTATATGTAAAAAGGATTTTTAGAATGAAAATAAAAATAAATGTTAAATTAAACATACAATTAAGTTTCATTGAAATATTAAATAATTGAACTGAACAAAAATAAAATACTTTGCTATTGTAAAATGGTCATAGAAGAAAAAAAAAAGCGCATGTTGTCTGAAGCAGAAATTAATTGTGGTCACAGGAAAGAAATTGACTTAGAATATTTTATCCCTGGTTTAATCTTTTCAGTCAATTTTGTCTTAGCTGTAAATTCCTGATACAATATGAATAATAATGACCGAAAAGTAACCTTTCGTACCAAATTGATGCTTTCTACATCCAGCTGAAAATTGTATTCATTGGACATTCAAATTTATATTTGTTGTGTTGTCATTTTATAAGAGTTTTTTTGCACATATTCTGATCAAATATGAATAGTTTTTAAACAGATCTATTTGAACTATAGATGGGACCCTGACACCCAATCTGAGTTAGAGTGGACAGAGGATTAAGAGCAATAAAAGGGTATTTCCCACTCCCTAGCTTCCCAGAACTGGAGCCTCACCATCACAAGTAGTTTAGCATAATAGCCAGGATACCCATTTTGTTGAGGTCTTACTCCTCGGCATAGGATAGTTAGCAAATTCAAAATCCAGTTAAAAGGGATAATTAAGAAATTGGGTGTCTAAGTTTTTCTTCTGGTGATCATACGATGAAATAGATTCCCTCTTTGTCTGATACCAGGCCACAACTGAACCTGTGCTTATTGAGTAAGGTGGAAGAGAGACATGTGCATCCTGTAACTATAACTAAGAGGGAGGAAGAAATCCTTGTGGTGTAGAAGCTAATGCGCTGTACTGCGACATGAAAGTAAGAGAGTTTGAACCCCAGTTGTGCTATCATGGTCACTTTCAAACTAATAGTTTGGGAAAGGTGTGAACCCCTTTAACCCCCAAACTATATGTTAAATAGTACCATCACTATTCTACTGCAAGGATGGCTTTGTCATTAAATAACCCACAAAGGTTGATATGCTATTTAACAAAGAAATCAACTGACCAACAAACTACATGGTTGTAATAGGTCTACTAGACAAGATTACTTATCATTAAACTATAAGAAGAATCTATAGAGAAGGAATAGTATATGTACTAGTTATTTAGTAAGGACTTATACAAGTATGTTCTATAATAAACCAAACTAAGAGTGGGTAGGTACTGGGAGATGGAAATGCTTTTACAATAAGGACTAGGGTAAGACATAGGTGATAGTCATATCCCACCAAAACACCAGTTTGCATAGTTTAAAACCTTTCCAAGAATGATTACAAAAATTCCGGAAAGTTTGATTTAAATCTGCTCAAAATCTTAGTGGTACAGTTGGACAGACATTTAGTGGATTATATTATTTATTACCAAATTCTACTGCATTTCTATAACCAAAACTACAATTTCAACACCCCAGCAAACAAAAAATAAAATTATATAATATAGTCAATTGCATTAACTATTTGAAAAAAATGTTTTGCAGCAGAAAATTTGCTCTATCCAGTAGTGTAATTGTGGACCCTATAATTTATGAAGAAATAATAGACTTACTGCCTCAGAATGCTTGTTGTATGATATGTTCATTTAATATTTATAAAATTGCATTATTTTGCACATCTTATTATTAATATATTTATTTGATATTTTATCAAAAAGTAGCAAAATAGAAGCTTTGACTTTTAAAATTTAAAATTTAAATGAAAATGTGTGTACATAATTAAATGATGATATGTAGACATCTACATAGCAGTCTAGACTAAACATATAAATTGGTCAATGCTAATTTTTTACAATCTCAACTCTTAGATCTTTCCTATACTAAAAGTCCAACTCATAGGTTAATGTTTAAGAATGTAGAGGTCAGTAAAGGAAATAAAGTAGGGCAACTTCACATCATATTAACTGAGAAATTTCCAAGGTGCTCAGACCAATGGGAATCTTGATGGAACAGAAAGTGTGTGGAATACCAAGAGGACTATTTTGAAGAAAATTAATGTTTCATTCGTGGTTCATTTCTGTCTAGGTAAATATAGCATCAGTCTTGATACTTTTTTAACACAACTCCAATATATATATATATATATATATATATATATATATATAGAGAGAGAGAGAGAGAGAGAGAGAGAGAGAGACTCATTGCAGTGTATACTTCTGATTGTTTTATCAAAAATTCTCTTGGGATTATTTATTGTCAAAATGATGATAAAATGAAAACATCAGGAAAGCATTCTTAAACTCAAAGAAGTATTTCATGATTTATAGATTTATTTATATTTAAAATGAAAATATTAATAGTAAACATTTTCTGGTCAAGGATGCTGTGAGCAGTTTTAAAAGCTACAACATATAAAAAAGTACACATATTAATTTATCTATATATAGTCTTGCATGCATCAAAATAGTGGTATTGACTATTATTGATAGGTTTTTGTTTTTATTAATATCCTCATCAAAAATAAGATTCTCTGAATTATTTTTCTTACTGGTTTTAAGAGTGTCTGTTTTTATTCTGTCTTAAAAGATAATTGTTGTTTTTTATACAATCAATCTTTATTAGTAGTCATTCAGTAAGCTTTGCTTAGATTGGCACAAGGCCAGAAGTAAGTATCAAAACACACAAATAATGGTCCATTAGAGAAGTCATTTACTGAGTTAGCTTAGTTTAACCCAACACCAGATTCATGGGGTACCCAGTGAGAAATGAACTCCTAAATCATGGTCTGTTAGCCTAGCTTTCTGTCTATTACATCATGTGAGGTTCCCAAAATGGCCTGCAAGAGTAGCTCGTAAACCAATACAACAGGTATGTATTTATCAACCCCTCTGCATGAGTAAAATGCAATACAAGGTCATTTTTAAGAGGAGTTTAACAAGTTTGAATTCCAGGTTTTCCTTCTCCTAGACTGGTTGCCAAGGATATTAGCATTATGTGAAATGCAAACAACCTCATACCAAATTATATATATATATATATAAGTCAGTAATCAGTCCAGTTAATCCGGAGTTGGTAACAATTCCAAGTAGGAGAATTTAATTTTTATATATAGAATATTAAAAGTTAAATTATCCTGGTGAAGAGCTGAAGACAAATATAATCTACAGAGCAAATAATATTTTTTGAAAGTAAAAAAAAAACAAATTTTTTTTTAGTTAATCTGAAGAAGTCCTGTCAATTTTTAGAGCATTGATGTTAATCAATGCTTTTTAACAGGATGGAAATAAATTTATTATCTTGATGTGACCGGTTGTTGTTTTTTATTTTAAAAAAAGATTAATATCTATCTATCTATATATATATACATCACATTGACTGGTAGTTTATAACATCTTAAAAGTCTTATGGTTGAATTGTAATACATAGTAAACTAAAAAGTAAAGTTGGCGATCATATTTGAGGGCAACCTAAAGGCTCCCTTTTCATTAGCTACTACACCCAGGCGTGGGGGGCACTACTCCTTTCTCTAGATTTCTCCACTTTACCCTTGTTCCCAACTTTATAATGCTGAGTGTTAATCAAGGATGTACCAGAAACCATTTTTTTAGTCTTTGGTATGATTTGACCTGGGACTGAACCCTGGCCACCAGGACTAGTGGCAAACACTCTACCCACCAGCCAATCCTAAATATTTACGTCTTCATTAAGATATTCTATCTAAACAAAATTATTTTTGAAATATAAAATCAATCTTTATTTAAATACTATTCCACATATATATATATTTCATCTGACAAGCTCTAATAATCGAAATAGATCTATTATGGAAATGGATACTATTGCTAAATTTCTTGTTTTTAAACAAAAATATATAATTTGCTCTAAAGCTATATTTTATTTTAAATAGCCCCACATTGAGCACTCATTCTTTGGATATACAGTCCTTATTTACTTGATATATACGAGAAAGAAAAAGATAGTTTGGAATTTCAGATTGACAGATTTCACTAATCTACAATCATGAATTTTTTTTTATCAAAAATGGAATCCAAACTGCAAAGGAAAAAATGTAATAATTTATGTTAAGCGCATATACTCTTAATTCAAATTATCATGTTTCTCTGCATTAGGGCTGAACTGCATTATTTGCGCCTTTATTGAGGTATCTGGTATAAAGTAACTTCTTTTTTAAAATTTGATGTTTTTTTTAAAGTAAAATCTATTGTATATATATATATATATATATATATATATATATATATATATATATATATTATTTGGTTCAGTTAAACAGGAGTTGGGAGTAATTCCATCAGAGGAGAAGAAAACTATTCAAGAGTGAACGTCGAATCAACCGAAAAGGACATCGAAACGAGGTTAACGAAAGCATGGACAGCTATCAATAGGCTATCGACTATATGGAAATCAGACCTAACCGATAAAATGAAACGCAGTTTCTTCCAGGCAGCGGTCACATCGATACTGCTATATGGATGCACTACATGGACGCTAACAAAACGCCTGGAGAAGAAACTAGATGGCAATTACACAAGAATGCTGCGTGCAATCCTCAACAAGTCCTGGCAGCAACACCCCACAAGACACCAACTGTACGGCCACCTGCCCCCTATCACGAAAACTATTCAAGTTAGGCGAACTAGACATGCAGGACATTGCTGGAGAAGCAGAGATGAACTCATAAGAGATGTACTCTTATGGATCCCCACACACGGCCGCGCAAAAGCAGGACGACCAGCACGAACGTACATTCAGCAGCTATGTGAGGATACAGGTTGTTGTCCTGAAGACCTACCTAGGGCGATGAACGATAGGGAGGAGTGGCGAGAGAGGGTCAGGGATATCCGTGCTGCCAGCACGATATGATGATGATGATGATGATGATATATATATATATATATATATATATATATATATATATATATATATATAGGTTTCCTCCTTGAATTTAGACATTGCCATTACATAATATATCTTTATTAAGCAATACCTGTGTCTTCTTACGAAGAAAGTCAGTGTACTGAGTCAATTCCTCTCACTAAGTTTTAGTGACATGTATCTAAAGAGAAGAATCAGTCTCTCTGATTGGATGTTGTTGACTCACAGGTTTTACATCAGAGTGTCTCTATCCTACATGGATGATTTGACAAAAGTTTGGGGTTCATCATTTCTAGTTTTATACTAGACAGTCTTTCACCTAGAGGACGATTTATTGAAATATTGTGATCCAACATATCCAGTAGTCAAATGGCCAGACCAATCTCTAGTAAGGATGTACTTCTACTTTATGGCTAGTATTTGCAAGATAGCTGTTGACCATTTCTGGTGAGGAGGGGGATTAGGCACCGATAGGATGAAAAATCAATCAATCAATCAATCAATCATGTAGTTAAGAAATATGAAAACCAGTTTATTCATATAACATGTTTCACTTTTACAGCCTTAAGTGATATTTTGAAATTGTCTTTTTAAAATGATACTGGAATTGTTAATACAATCATTATAGAAATATATGCTTAATGTTAGTTGTTTAGAAGCTTTTAAAACTTTAAATTTGAACTTTGAGATTGAAAATTATTTGAAAATCTCTTTTTGATGATGATGATGATGATGATGATGATGATGATGATGATGATGATGATGATGATGATGATGATGATGATGATGATGATGACGACGACGACGACGATGATGACGAAGACAGCGATGATTACTACTACTACTACTACTACTACTACTAAACAACAACAACAACAACAAAAAAAAAAAATTATTATCAAAGTAGTATTGTTTGATATTCTTTATTAATACATTGAAATATAACAAGAAATATAACATTGAAGAAAAATATTGTGGTCTGTTTTAATCTATTCCAATTCTCTTTATTTGTATTCTATTTTGTCTTGATACTAATTTTACTTATAAAATATGGATATATATTAAAGAATTTGAGTCATCCTTTGATCATTTGATATTATAAAATTAAATTAATATTTCTCAACAAAACTTAACATTCATGATCAATATTAATTTCATGCTTTTAAAGTTATTTTCAAAATCTAAAATCAATCTTTATCTAAATACTATTGCATGTATATATATATATATATATATATATATATATATATATATATATATATATATATATATATATGAGAAAAAATGATTCTTTGGAATTTCATATTGACATATTTCCCTAGTCTAAATAAAAAGAATTGACATATTTCCCTCGTCTCAATAAAAGGAATTGACATATTTCACTAGTCTAAATATAAAGAATTTAATTAGTTAATCTCTTTTCTGTTATTTGGATTTGACTTTTTGTTGAATACCAGAACTTAGAATGTTTTGGGATACTAATGCATATGAATTAGTAGTTTGCAGCAGACTGGTAAGAATTGATATTACATAGAGAGTTCACTTAAAGGTCTCCATATGTTATATAATTAAGGAATTATTTTTTTTATATGAATCCTTTTTTCGTAAATCATATTTTATCATTCATTTTGGTTGGGCTTTGAACTATTCGGCTCTTAGTTCAGGTGCATAGCATTAGGTACAGTTTACGCTCACATGCAAAAGATATGACAATCACAATTGTCATAATAAACCCCAGAGGGGAAATGGGCCTGAAGGGTGAATGACGTCATGCCCGGAAGCGATGGTCCTGCTCAGGCAGGATATGACACAAGGTTAATTTTTAAGCGGAGTTTAACAGGTTTGAATTCAGAGTTCTCCTTCTCCTAGACTAGTTGCCTCACCAAGGCTGAAGAACCCAGTCAGCCCTACTATTTACCCATAGCTGGAGGGAAAATAATTGGATTCATACCTTTCCCACGGGTTTTCTGCTAGGTGAAATGCAATCAGTCTCGTCCAAGATTTGAACTCGTGTCACCATGTCCATTTCCTACGACGATAACCATTACACCACTGGCACCTCCATTATTCATTTTTTTAAAATTAATAACAAAGATTATAAAACAGATATTTTTTACAAAAATGAAATAAGTTGAAGGAACTTTTTCATATTTGTCTATTAGTTTTGCCACATTTACAATCTAAATCTTGACCTTTTATCCAGGATAGATAAGTACTTCAGCTACTAAATATACAAAATCTTGCTTGCTACTCTTTAATAAATGAATACTCAGCCACTTTCACATATAAAAATATACATAGTTGTATGTGAATAATAGTTATGTAAATAGATACATATCTATTTTCCCAAAAACTTGTCAACCTGACAGTTTTAAACACATAAAATGAAAGCAACTCAAAGATTTGCTCAGAAAAAAATCAATATTTTTTGTCTGAAACATTCGAAAAAAAATCTACTAAAGTTTTGATTTTAAAAATTAATAATAAAAAAGATTTCTATAGATCTCTCAAATTCTGAACTTGTTGGATCAGAGATTAAGCTAGCTGATCAAAATGTTTATTGGAGTGTATACAGTATCACTCATCAATAAATAAATAGAAAATCTCTCCATCTCTATCTCGATCTCTGTCTGTATATATATATATATATATATATATATATATATATATATATATATATATATATATACACACATACACACACACACACAAACACACACACACAAATAAATATGCATATGTATGTACACACTGTTGTACATAAATGAGTACTTCCTTAACAATTTTTTAAATCAAATATTCTGGGATTTTATCATTTCTTGTGAAATATTATATGATCAAAATTGATATTATTAGTTATTATTTATCACCAAACTCAATAGCATTGAAATTCTGTGATCAAAAATAAAATTACAACCAAAAATCAAATTGCATAATACATATATAAGGTGTGTGCTTAATTTTGAATTACTATATACTCAAATTTTTATCTGTAGAAGAAAATAAACTTTTTAATAAAAAAAACTATCAGAGGTGTACTTATTTATGAGCTATACTGTGGTTTTTTTTATGTAATCCTTGATGTTTTATCTTCTACACTTGCTAAAAAGTACACATCTTGAAAGCTATCACTCAGTTTCTTTTATTATCTTTTATAGTTTTTATCACTCAAAATTGTGTACTTATTTATGGGTAATACTGTATATACAAAATCTGAAACTAAATGCATGACATTTAAAAAAGAATACAACCTTTATTTACAGTTTATATTCAAATTATTTTAACTTTTTTGTAACCACGAAAACAGGAATTATAGACAGCCCAATTTGTAACATCTTTTGTATAATTTGTATTGAGATTATTTTAACTTTTTAGTAATTCTGTAAACAAGAATTATAAACAGCCCAATCTAAAAGATAGCCTTTGAAGAGATTTTCTGGATGAATAAATTACACACTCAGAAACATCATGCACTTAGGCAGTTGACAACATTGATCATGTACACCCTCAATCACTTGAAATTTATCAATGAAACAATAAATTTAACTTGTAAGTAAATTGAGACAGGGGAAATTCCACATTAAATTAATTTCTCACCCATTTAGAAAGTGAATAGATTACACTATTGTTAACTTTTGATTTGAAGAGGTCATCAAAATCCTTGTCAACAGGAAAAGAATATAGAGAAAATCTGCATTGCAGCTGTCCTGGACAAAGAATAAAAGGCTGTTTCATTGTAATTTGTGGTAATTTTTAAGATCTTTCTAGAAATTATGGATGTGATCTGTTTTATATGGATTGCCAGTTCTGTTTTCCATGTCCTTGGTAGATACAGGGTGGTCAAACATAAGTATGTTTTGAAAATAGTTAAGGCAGATTCAACCAAGATGCCATTTATAAACTTCACAGAGGGAATAATGAGTGCCTACAAGATTCTGGGTAATAAGGCTTAATTTACACTGACTGTGGGTGGATAAGGCCTTCAAAAATGTGTCCTAGATATGACACTAGCCTGCATCTTATGGTGAGGCTTCAGTTCTGAAGATCTGGAGAGTGTGGAGTCACCCCATCACTGCTATCATTTCCTGAATAAAAGCAGCATATGATGTTATCATTTAAACAAACCTAGAAAAGGCTGTTTGCATTTCAATTTGTGCTAATGCCCTATGTATCCATCTATTCTCCTTTCCCAGCTATGGGTAAAATAGGAGGAATGACTGGGCTCTGAAGCCTTGGTAGAGCAACTAGCCTAGAGGAATAAAAGATTCTGAATTCAAAACATAAGGAGTGTTGGTAGGAGAATTGGTGGCATACTGACTCACAATTCTTCTTTTATCAGCTTATCAAAAATGTTTGGCAGGGTCTACACAAATCTTCACTACTATAAACACATCACCTGTTAATGGTCATGTTTGATACTACTGGATGAACATTAATAGGTTACCTGGTACCATTAGAAATCTTCAAGTGACCTGATATTGATAATAATGAAATATAACAATAGATAGAATTCATAACATGGTTAAAGCAAAGAGTAAAAAGGTGAGAGGCTTAAAAATCAAAGTGATCTAATATACAGGTGGTTTAGGATATTGATATTTTGTTGAATTATTTTGTCAAATTTTTAAAAAAATCAAAATTTTAAATCAATTGAGATTTTTTTTATTTATTTGAGATTAAGTCGGTTTCTGATCTGTTCTTTGAGTCTGACACTGAGTGGTTAAGTCATTTCATCCTGATAATTCTTCCTTAATTTAAAAGGGATATAAATACAAATATTGGTGAGACTCATGTCACATAACTGTATAACTCAGATGAGCAAATTAGGAAGAGTAAAATGATTATGAAAAGTGACTCTGATATTATAGTGATTACAGATTCTTTAAATTCAAAATGAACAACGAAAACAAGCAGGACACATAGCATAACAATAATAGGCATTGCTTCCCTAAGCTTCTAAGAGACAATCATCTGGAGTTTGCAGGTTCAATCCAGACAGCAGAGGAGGTTTCCTCATGGTGTAATGGTTAAAGCGATGGACTGCGGAATCGTAGTAAGCGAGTTTGTACTCCAGTCGCGCTATTACGTTCACTTTCGGGCAAATACCCTTGGGAAAGGTATGAACCCCCTTATCCTCCCAGCTATGGGTTAAATAGTACCACTACTGTTTTTCTAGGAGAAAGGCTTTGGCATTAAATAACCTACAAAGGTTGATATGCCATTAAACAAAGAAACCAAACCAAACCTGACAGCAGGTGAGTAACAATACAGGAATACTTAACACTTGTACCCAGTCATGGTTAATGGAATCAGAGCAAGCAACCGCTGTGAATTAAATAAAGAATGTGGTTCGAAATTCCATGCAGGTTCCTGAGTTTGACAAAATACACCTGAAGAAGGCTTGAGGACATATTGGTCAAAACATGAATATAACAATTAAGAGGAAGACAATAGTCCGAAAACCCTGAATGATGAAAAAAAAAAAAACAAGGAGAACTTGCAGTGAAGTCATGCAAGAAGAATTGGTTCAAAACAAATCACTAGAGTTAAGCATGGATTATCCTGCTAGGTTCTTAGAAGAGTGACTACATAGTAGCAATAGGTACTTTAAGCATGACATTAAAGTTATTGCTGTAAGAAAATGGAATTGATAACCTGAGTTTAAATCCTGGACAAGGCTATGAGTACCACTTCACGGTAATACCATCAAGAAAGGCATCAACCCATCTGTTTTTCCCTCTGATATGGATAAATTGTAGAGCTAACTGGGTTCTTTAGTCTTGATATGGCAACTAGTTTAGAAAGAAAACTGAATTCAAACCAGCTGTACTCCACTTAAAAATTGACCTTATATCATATCCTGCTTGTAGTAGAAAGGTTTGGCAAAAATTTATATAAAATACAGATACTTTTTCAATAGATCAATTTG
The DNA here is from genome assembly GCA_963585895.1 of Sepioteuthis lessoniana. NCBI lineage: Eukaryota > Metazoa > Mollusca > Cephalopoda > Myopsida > Loliginidae > Sepioteuthis > Sepioteuthis lessoniana. Next base: position 104,239,644 of record OY757908.1, read on the forward strand.
ACCCATAGATGAGATTCTAACATGTCAGAGTAAAGCTGGGAGTAATGGCAATTAAGAAGTACTCCACAATTACCAGATGCAGTTAATGTATGAACTTGCGGCCTGAGGTTTGTGTATCAAACTAAGCAAACCTTAGTAAGGAGCAATAATAAACTGTTTTCACCAAAGTTAAGCAGTAATATCTGTAAACTAGGAATTCAACTATATTTGCATAAGGCAAAGAGCTAGAATTTCAACTATATCTATGTATAGGTTTGCACAAGGAATTTGATTATACTTGCATATTGCAAGGTATTAGGAGTTTAACTATATTTGCACATGGTATGATGCAAATTTGGTTTAATTTGGTTGGGTTTTATGGCATATCAACCATTGTTGGTTATTTAATGCCAAATCCTCTTTATATATATATATTAAATATATACGATTTGTAAACACATTTTGTTGATAACATTTTAAAATGAACCTGAGCTCATTTTTTTGGCCACAGTTAAATAGTCCCAATTATTGCTATGTATCATTAACATTGGCCTTGTGAGTAGAGTATTTACCAATGGTCCGGGAGACCTGGGTTCAATCCCAGGTCGTGTCATACCAAAGACTTTAAAAATGGTACTTGATACCTTCTTGCTTAACACTCAGCAATATAAAGTACATATCAATGGTAAAGTGGAGCAATCCAGGAAAAGGAGTAGCATCCTCCCCTACACCTCAGTGTAGTAGCTATCAAAAAGGGAGCCTTCTGGTGGCCCTCAACTAAGGTTGCCAACTTTACTTTTTTTAGTTTTATCACTAACAATTCAATTAAATATCAGTCATTTTCACTTAGTCGACTGGGTCTGTAGAATACACCGTCTACTTCTCTGTCGAGGGGTAAGATCCCACCAACAACTGTCCACTAAACAATCTGATTGTGAAGTTCCAGTAATATTAGAGTTTTGGGGAATTTAGAGTAACCCTTTATTGCCATTGCTCCCAGGCCCACTCTGGCCTGGAATGGTAGCACCTGATAGGGTCCTATCTATGAGACAAATAGAATTAAATTGTGTACTTATGCTAAACTGAATTGTTTGAAATAGAACTGTTTTTGACATTGAAACTGCATACCCATGCTAAACTAAATTGTTTGAAATAGAACTTTTTTGACATTTAACTGAACTGTTTTGATGATTAACTTTAAAAAACTATACTTATTCTAAACTGAATGGTTTAAAATCCAATTTGGCATTAAATGATCCAAAAAGGGTTGATACACCATAAAACAAAACAACCAACCAACCAACCAACCAACCATCAGTCTTATGTTTACACACAGTTAAATGATCAAACAGTTCTATTACAAACAATTCAATTTAGTATAAGTCATTTGTTTTCACTCAGTTTAAATGTCAAACAGTTCTATTTGACCCATAGATAGGAACCTATTAAGTACTACCACTCCGGGCCTGAGTGGACCTGAGAGCAATGGCAATGAAGGGTTACTCCACATTTACAAAATCTCTAAGGCTGGTACCCTGCCATCAGATGGTTTAATGCCATATCATTGGGTGGGATGTCTTACTGTTCTGAAGGGATGCAGTTGTTGTACTGGGCTGGACATGGCGCTTGGAATTTGTCTATATTTGCATATGCTAAGGTGGTAGGACCCTAACTACATTTGCATATAACAGGCTATTATGAATTTGAGTATACTTGTACACAGTAGTGAAAGGACTAATCACTTGGCACCCTGCATTCTCGATGTTTTGTAATTCTATTCATTGCATTATTTTTACCGGGGGGTGTCCTTGTGGTGTAATGGTTAAAGCGATGGACTGCGGAATCGTAGTAAGTGAGTTTGTACTCCAGTCGCGCTATTTCGTTCACTTTCGGGCAAATACCCTTGGGAAAGGTATGAACCCCCTTATCCTCCCAGCTATGGGTTAAATAGTACCACTACTGTTCTTCTAAGAGAATGGCTTTGGCGTTAAATAACCTACAAAGGTTGATATGCCATAAAACAAAGAAACCAAATCAAACTATTTTTACATTTGTTCTGTTTGATTCTATTTATTGCTTATTTTAACATAGTTCTAATCCTTATGAATAAGCAGCAAAAGTCACTTACTTCCACTTTTGAAGTTGGGAATAAACATCGAAATATAATCAAAATCAATTACGATAGTTGGTCATCAATACAGATTGCCTACAAACATGTTTTTCAGAGTTGCTGTTATTCTTGCATATCTGCACACATACACATATATGTACACATTCATATGAATATTGCAGTATACATGCCAGTACTTGTATATATCCTAATCTCTTCTGTGGAGACTTATTGATTGTACTTTGGTTGTTAAGAATAGTAAATCTGCCCACCTTGTGTGTTGGAAAAGTAGACTAATAGGAAGACTCAGTGCTGAAAACACTCCTAAGTCTATAACAAATGGCTTGTCATCATGAAAGGCGCTTCTGGTATTTCATGTAGTCCATACATTTATCAAATTACAAAGAGAAATCCTTGCTAAAGCATAGAAACCTGCTTCTAAGTAATTAATAATATATATATATATATATATATATAGAGAGAGAGAGAGAGAGCCATCATAGAAAGAATTGAAAAGGTCTTTATCCTAAAGTGGATTCAGAATGGCTGATAATGATGTGGATATATATATATATATATATATATATATATGATGTCTACAAAAGAAATAGTTTGAAAATTTTATTACTGCTATGAAAAAGAACCTTAGGACTCATTTTAGAGAAATCACATTTTGCAATTTTTTTGGAGATGATGATTGATGAGGATTCCTTACTAACTGTATTTATTGCAATGTTTAAATGACTTTATTAAACATAAAGGCACACTAGATAACTTTGGTACAGAAATGCTGAAAGATTGTGAAAATGTACACAAATTTATGGAGCGTATGAGTTTAGAGAACAGTCAACTCAAGTTGCAGTAATAAACTTGAAATGTTCCTCAAGAAAACTGTACCATGAATGTCAATAGTCTTCAATATGTTTTTTTTAATTTCTGAAACTCTTTCCTTTTTAGAAAGCTTGTATATATATATATGTATACATATATATATATATATATATATATATATATATATATGTGTGTGTGTGTGTGTGCATGTGCAGGTGTGTGTGTGTGTGTGTATATATATATATATATATAAGTGTGGAAATATATATATATGTATATATATAGGTATTATTTGGTCCAGTTAAACCGGAGTTGGGAGTAATTCCATCAGGACCAGAAAACTATTCAAGAGTGAACATTTAAGTTTTCCTTTATATATATATATATATATATATATATATATATATAGATAGATAGATAGATAGATAGATAAAAATATATACATACATATATATATATATATGAATATTTGGCTTATTCTTTTTAAGTCTATTCACAGACTTAAATGATATGGTATATATATATTTAAATATATACAAATATATATATTTAAATATACATATATAAATATCATCATCGTGTTGTGCTGCTAGCATGGATCTCACTGATCCTCTCTCGCCACCCGTCTCTATCATCCATTGCTCCTGGGAAGTCTTCCAGGATACATCCTGTATTGACACAGAGCTGTTGTATATATGTTCTAGCTGTTTGTCCAGCCTTTGCTCATCCATGCGAAGGGGTCCACAGGAGTACATTCCTTATGAGTTCATCCTTACTAATTAAGCAGTGGTAATTCACTAAGCTTTTTGCTTAGATGTGGCACAAGGCCATATGAAAGGGGCATCCAATGAGACTCAAACTCACTCGTGTAGGTTTGCTAGTCGAGTTTGCTAACCATTACACCACCAGAGGCACCTCATAATATCAGCAGTGTCCTATATGTTTGGTTCATCTGATTTGGATAGTTTTCATGATGGGTGGTAGGTGGCCGTACAGCTGCTGTTTTGTAGGGTGTTGCCTTCAGGATTTGTTCAATATGGCTTGTTGCATTCTTGTGTAATTGCCATTAAGCTTTTCCCCTATATGTTTACTTAGTGTCCATGTAAAAGTAAGTAAATTGGCGATCATAGTTGAGGGTGACCAGAAGACTCCTCTTTCAATAGCTACCACATCAAGGTGTAGGGGAGGGTGCAACTCTATTCCCTGGATTGCTCCACTTTACCCTTGATCCTTACCTTATAATGCTGAGTGTTAAACAAGGATGGCATCAAGTACCATTTTTTGAGTCTTTAGTATGACACAACCTGGGATTGAACCCCGGTTTCTCGGACCATAGGTGAACAGTCTACTCATTAGGCACTTCCATATGATTGATTCCTGTAGATAGCTGTTATGCCTTTGGTAGTTGCATGTTGATATTATTCTCAGTTGATGAGGCATTGCTTCCAAGGTAGGTTAACTTGTCCATTAGTTTCAAAGGACCGCCTTTCAGTGTGGAGATGTCAACCCTTTGATTAAAGCACATGTGTTCTGTTTTGTCAGCATTGACATGGAGGCCTATGCCACCTGCTGCTCATTCCAGGCTATGTAGCAGGGATTTGGCTTGGACAGGTGAATTTGCTAGAAGCGCTATGTCATCAGCATAGTTTGTATCCATAATAGTTTGTGCAGGGTATCTTCTGCTTTTTTCCTTTGCCAGCTTAAAACTGTTTCCTTTCATTAAATCTACAGACATTCTTAGTATGTAGTCTAGATAGATAATGAATAGGTATGGGGCTAATGTACCTCCTTGCAGCACACCTGCTACAATGTTGAAGTTGTCTGCATCTCCATCTCGTGAGTGGACTTTTACTTTCGTGTTTTTATAGAGCATCATTATGGCTATAACAGTTTCTTTAGAGAGGTTATAGTCAAGAAGTATTCACTCCATCAAATGCCTTGGAGGAGTCCACATATACATACAAAAATATGTATAAATAAATTTATATATATATATTTATAAATAAGTAAATATATATATATATATATATATAAATACATATATCAATATAAATAAATATATAAATATGTACATATATATATATATATATATATATATAGATCTGAAGAAGTCCTGTTATATATTTCTTCGTGTTTTTGTTTCACACCAGAAATGCAAAAACAGGATGGAAATAAATTTATAATCCTAAAATAACCGGTCTTTGGTTTTTTCTTTAAAGAATATACATATATATATATATATATATATATATGTGAGTGTGTGTGTGTGTGTGTGTGATGCATAAAAAAGTGACATCTTCTCTCTAAATGGTGGTTCTCTGAAACTAGTGAGCAAGTATCTTGGAAGCAGCATCTCATCTACTGAAAATGACATCAATATATGACTGCTATCAATTGTTTATCATATGGAAGTCAGATTTATCTGATAAAATAAAACGCAATTTTTTCAAAACAGCGGTCATGTCAATTCTACTATATGGATGCACCACATGGACACTTACTAAGCATATAGAGAAAAAGCTACATGGGAATTGCACAAGAATGCTATGAGCTATACTGAACAAATCCTGGGAGCAACATCTTGTGAAAAAGGCATGCTCCCAGTTCCGGATCCATATCGAGGCGGTGATTGAGGCTGAAGGCGGCTACATTGAATAGATATCAGCTCTACGACATAATCAAGTTACCTGAATTGATTTTTTCAATAAATGTTTTAAAATGAAGCTATAGTGTTGTTTTCTTTAGGACGACAATTTTATCGTTCCACCCTGTATATATATTACAAAGGAAAACCATTCTTAAAACTGAAGAAACTTGTTTCTATAGAATTAAATCTATGTCTCCATGTATGGATAGATAGATACATACATACATTTTCCAACCGATGCCATCAGCCTTTGTCTCTGTTCCATTGCAGGATTCGGGATTTCTCCAAAGCCTTTAAGATATGATGTCTTGTGGATCTTTCCTTGCCATGCTTGCTAATGACATGTTAGCAGAGAGTAAGAATTCAGAGTTGTCTTTCTTCTAGACTAGTTGACCTACCAAGTCTAGAGAACCCAACCTATTCCAAACTACCAATAAATGAGTGTTTGGGAGAAGTGCTGGCTTAATAACTTCCCAAGGTATTAGTACATTCAGCAGTAATTTGAAATCTAGCCACTGATTTTGTTTTCCACATTCATGATCATTATGACACTGACCATTCCTTATACTACTCACACCTCCATATATATGACTGAAGATTATGCTGATAAGCATGTAAAACAATGAACAATATCAGTAAAGGAACAATTGTATTTGACATTTAGAATTTTAGGTTTTAAACCGGCTCTGTTTTTTACAACAACTGAATATTCAAAAAATAGTCATCATCATCATCATGTCGCGCCGCCAGCACGGATATCCCTGACCCTCTCTCGCCACTTCTCCCTATCATTCATCGCCTCCGGCAGGTCTTCAGGGTTACATCCTGTGTCCTCACATAGTTGCTGTATGTAAGTTCGTGCTGGTCGTCCTGCTTTTGCACATCCATATGTGGGGTTTGAGTACAAAAAATAGTAAGATCATCAAATTATCTCTTAAGTACTCAAAAATGTTATCATCATTAAATTATCATCATTATTATTATATTTGAAAAATATTCATTAGATAAAATGTTCAACAGAAGAGAAAAAATATATCATATGTGAATATAAGAATGAGAGAAAATTTATGTGCACATGTCATGCATCAATTTAAGACAGATAATATTTTTAATTTCCTTCATAAGAACGAAGCAAACTACTACTATTACAACAATAACTACTACTATTATCACTTGACTACTCAAAAATTTTATCACCATCAAATTATCAACTGAGTAAAATAACCAGCTCATTGGCCTAGTGGGTAGTGTTCGCCAATGGTCCGAGAGACCTGGGTTCAAATACTTTAAAAATGGTACTTGATACCTCCTTGCTTAACACTCTGCAACGTGAGGTTCGTATCAAAGGTAAAGTGTAGCAATCCAAGGAAAGGAGTAGTGGTGTAGTAGTTATTGAAAAAGGAGTCTCCTGGTCGCCCTCGGCTACGGTCGCCAACTTTACTTACTTACTCACTCAATAATTACAACTATTACTACTACAACTACTTAAACCCACAGTTATTTCATAGTATCAAACCATGGCTGGTTTTTTTTTAATATCACTTTTTCCTGCAAAATAAATTTTAAACAAAACAAAGTTTTTCTTGATATGCCATTGGTTAAATTAACATAAACTTATCTCCAATCTTCATTAATAATAATATACTGTTCAGTTATGATTTATCATTATCAATACCTAGTCTCATATACAACAGTGGTGTCTTCAAATTTTCTAATTTCATAGCTTAAATAATTGTCATGAGCAAAATTTAAAGCATTCTCATTCCCACTTATTTAAAGTTCCATAAAGATTATCATTCCTAGATACATTGCTATGACAACAACAGTTTAGTTTTTCCAGTATTTCCTACAAATTGTTTTTCTAATCAATATTGACGAAGCTCATAGCTGATTGAAATGTTATATTAGAATACTCTACTAAATTTTGGTTTTCAGGTATATATATATATATACGAGGTGCATACAGTAAGTTTCCAGACTTTTTTCGTATGGGCATTTAAGATTTTCGTAGACTCTTGAAAATTCAGTATGCTATTGCTATACAACTTATGAGATGACTGACCAATTTTTATGATTTCAGGTTCAAATGAACTGCTACAGCAGCAATTGGAATACACCCTACTAAAGCCTGGTTGAGATTCAAGGAAGACAGGGAGTCTGTGAGGGATGATGAGAGGTGTGGCAGGAGTAAGGAAGTCAATACATTAGAGTTGATTGGCCAAAGGGTTAGGGTTACTATGTTGAAGTTTTAAGGGAGTTCAGGAAGAGATTCCATTGGAAGAGGCCAGCCCTCTTCAAATCGGGTCAGTGGCATTTCACAAGGACAATACACCAGTCCACAACTCCATCCTTGTCACAGACTATTTGACCAAGATGGGCATCAAGACAGTTCATCACCCTCCCTATAGTCCAGACCTTGCTCCCTGTGACTTTTGGTTATTCCCTAAGCTCAGAGGCTGTTGTTATGAGACAATTGAGGAGATGAAAGAGGCCGTGACGAAGGCCACACAAGAGGACTTCCATTGACACGCTCACACAAGAGGACTTCCATGGGGCCTTCGAGAAGTTGTTGGAATGGTACAACAAGTGCATTACAGCCGGGGGAGATTACTTCAAAGGAGACTAGAGTTTCATGTGTGTACTATCAATAAAAGTGCCCATATGAAAAAAGTCTGGAAACTTATTGTATGCACTTCGTATATATATATATATATATATCCTAATAATATAAAACACAAGTATTCTGTGTGTATTTGTGTCTGTGCCCATAATATTTAAAAAAGAGAGAAATAAAAGAAAGAAAAAAGGAAGAAAGAAAGAAAGAAAGAAAGCAAGGTGAGATCTCAAACATTTTCTTGTTTTAATCTTTAAAGAAAGAAAGAAAGAAAGAAAGAAAGAAAGAAAGAAAGAATCATTTGATTTATTGCTTGCAGTAATGAAAGAGAAAAGAAAAGAAAGAAAGCAGAGCTGGTGTCAAGTCAACAGTCATAACAGCAGGCTGTCTTGAGAAAGTGAAAAAGAAAGAAAGAAAGAAAGAAAGAAAGAAAGAAAGAAAGAAAGAAAGAATCATTTGATTTATTGCTTGCAGCAATGAAAGAGAAAAAAAAAGAAAGAAAGCAGAGCTGGTGTCAAGTCAACAGTCATAACAGCAGGCTGTCTTGAGAAAGTGAAAAAGAAAGAAAGAAAGAAAGAAAGAAAGAGTCATGTGATTTATAGCTTTCCACATCAAAAGAGAAAAGCAAAGAAAGCAGATTAGGTGTCAAATCAGTAGTCATCACAGCAGGCTGACTTGAGAAAGAAAGAAAGAAAGAAAGAAGGAACAGAAGGTGAGATCTTTGATATTTTTGTTATAATCTTTAAAGAAAGAAAAAATTAAAGTGAAAAAGAAAGAAAGAGCAAATCATGTGATTTGTGGCTTGCCACATCTAAAGAGAAAGGAAAAGCAGACAATTTGTCAGGAAAGTCACAATGGAAAGGCTTCTTCAGTTTTTGAGTTCATCTGCTTGGATATGTATCTTTTGAATCTACATTGACAACAACAAGGAAATGAGAGAAAAAAAGAGAGAAAGTGAGTCTTCATTTTTAAGATTATATAAAATTCAACTGCCATTATTGACGGGTATATATATATATATATATATATATATATATATATATATATATATATATATATAAATGTTATTTACTTATTATTATAGATATTTAGATATTTCTCTTTTGATTAAATGGAAAAAAGAAGCATGCCAGCTGTTTTTCTATTGGCATAAGTACCCATAGCTTTTTGCCAATGATATATAAGCTTATTCATACCATTCTTAAGAAGTCTTAGCAATAAGAAAATTGGTTTATTTGATGTTTTTAAAATGGAAGAAGGATTGATTAATATTGTTTGGATTAGGAAGTTGTTCAAATGTTTCAAAAGATGTTAATCTCTGGTTTAGAAGCCTGTTGAATATTACAGATTAAAGAAGTTTTGATCTGGATTAATAATTGTAAATAGTTTATCTGTCCTCCAGAGATGGCCCAAAAAATTTAATATAGAGCTACCAAGTATGGTATTCATAATTATTCAACGAAGGCAAAGGTTTTAATATAAATATATTTTGTTCTTCATGATGAAAAGTGGACAATCTCATCAAGAAGAGATCTCTGAATAAATTATATCATTAAATAGGAAGTGTTTATTTATCTTTCCTCTATGGATGGCTACATGGTTTGATCTAGAACTACAAAATTTGGTATGCATGTTTGTTGAACTCAGGAGAAAAATTTTATATGAAAAAGTTTTCTTCATGAAGAAAGTGAGCTCTCATTAAGATGGGGGGTTTCTGACAAAAATGATAATTAGCAGAAAGTCATGTTACTGCAAGTTGTATCTAATCAAATTTGAATTTTCAAACTTTAAAAAAGTTGATTAATCATTTGTCTGATTAAAATAATTATTCAGATTTAGTTAAACAATACTAATTAAGTATGAAGGTAGTTCTTCATTTGGAGATGTAAAACAATTACAAAACATTATTGCAAAGTTAGAACTTAAAAACAAAATTTTTCATATGTCACCAACAGCAGATATGATCTAAAATTTCTACCAGGAAAATTATAGAAAGGCCCAGTCAAAAGGGTCCAAAAAGACAAGTCAAAAAGATTCTAAAAGGGCCCATTAACTATTAAAATGTAGTCAAATTAATGAAATAAAATCAAAGGTTTTAAGCAAATAAGTATTCAGTAGTCTAATCATTTATGTTAATGCATGAATAATACACTGACAAAAAAAATTTGAATTTTATACATTTTAATAAATTCTGAGTAATTTACAAAGCATATTTTGAAATTATTTTCAAAGTAGAATAAGAAGTGTAGTGTGTACATTTTTAAAATATCTGCACATCTTACTAAAATAGTAAAACTTAAGTAATTTACAATGCACAAATTCCTCTCCATAGTAAGCAATCTAGAAAACTGCATTGAGAATTTTTTACATTGAAAAGAATCGTATCATCCTCACAATGTAATTCTTTTTTTATGCTTATCAGCATAAAGGTTTCCAGTTGCTCATTTTATAGCATTGAGTGTAATCGAGCTTTCATAATTTTCAACTTACCGAATGCACATTCACAACTGGCTTGTGTGAATGACAGGGTCAAAAGATATTTTTAAGCTAAGAATAAATTTGAGTATGCAGATACATGCAAAGAATACTTAAATAGAATACAGAAACAGTAATGCAGGAACTTGTGACTTGATTTTTCAGAAGTGCAATGTGTTAACCTGAAGTTACATCAAAGTGACTTTGAACTATCTGTTCTGATTATAGGGGCCTGGTGGTTGCAAACTCTTCATTCAGAGTTTTCAAAAGGCTGTTGAAATTTATGATGAAAGGCTGAAATTCATTGTTCAGTTCCTGCTTGTCCAAACCAAGATGATTGCATGTGTTTTTCACCACTTCTGGCGGAAATCCATCTTCTTTGAGTTCTTGGAAATAACATGGATCAAAACATGCTGTGTTAGTTAAAGTTCATGGTTGTTAGAAAAACATTCAAAATTATTTGTAATTTGACTAATCACTCAACAAACCACTTCCACCAAAGTAGTGATTTACTTAAGTAAGTTTATCTTCAGTAAAAACAGGATTTCCATTTCAGACTAACTTATTTTTTCATAGTTATGACCATTAAGGCCACATATATCTTGCTCTTTATTACAAATGCTATCTATGACCGAATTTATAAGTTTAATCTTTTTTTCTTTCTGTTTGATGTAATTTATTCCAGAATTCACAAAGCTCTTAACTAAACTAATTTAACCCCCTTATCCTATATTTAAAATAATAATCATCATCATTATCAATGTGTGTTGACAGTATGGATTCCATTGACTCTTTCTCACCATCTCTCTCTATCCACCATCACTCTTAAGAAGTCCTCTAGATGGCATCAAGTGTCCATCCAGAGCTGGTTTTAGCTGGTCAGCTAACACTTGTATGTCCATGTATTGGAGTCAATCGAAGTCCAGGCTTACTTCTCCAGCAGTGCTCAGCAAGATTTGCTCATCTTACTGGGATGGTTTGAGAGATGAGAGGTAAGTGGCAGTACAACTATTGCTTTGTTGGGAGAATCTTCCAGGATTTGTTCAAAACAACAGCAATTTAGTGTGGCTTTTTCCAAGTATTTTGTTAAAGTCCAAGTGGTGCAACCATAGGAAAAATAAACATTATTAGAAAAGTAACAGAAATTTGATCTAGTTCTGAATCATTCCTGTCTTTCACCATTTTCCTTATGCACAATTGATTCTTTGATCCACTATTAGAAAAGAACAGGAGCAATTTTTCTACATCTTTCTTCATGTCATAAACTGTTGAGGAATCAATGCTGTATAATTCACACAAGCTTCTTGCAGACATTCTGCTGTCAATTTTTTTTTTCTGAAGTTCAACCAGTTCTGTTATGGACAAATTAGACAATGCATTGTATTTTTGCTTTCCACTATGAGAAACACTTCTTTTATTCACTGAAACTGTGACTGTGGCCAAATGTGAGCAAGTTATAATAAAAAATACAGGAAAAAAATGGTTTACCTGTGTTTAAAATATCCCAGACATCTCATGTTACAACCAGTGTCATCAATACAGTAATGGTAGATTGGTGTGGTAACCTGAGAAATTTGAAATTATGCTAGATAAGCTGATTTCTATAATTAAAAAACAATCCTAAATCCGCCACCCACAAAAGCACAAAAAAATAAAAACCAAACACTTCATCAAACAAGCGACTGACTGAATTAAATTATATAATAAAAAAAGGGGTCTCCAAGGAAACTTTTAAGTATCCAGGTGAATCTGAACACCACAGTGTATTATTAATTTAAATCAAAAAGTAAATTAAAATTATCTATTTATTAAAGAATAAATATTTATTACAAATTAAATTTATCACGTAAAAGATAAATTATAAGTATAGAATAGATTTAAAAGATATTCCTCAACATCAGGAAATTTTCCACAGAACAATATTAATTTCTTAAAATGATATAAAAAATATAATTGGTAAATTTATTTTCTATTATATAGATTTATATTTTATAGTAACATTTACTGTTTGCAATCATTCAGTATAAATTTTTTAATTTTCTTTCAATTTTCATCTACCCAGCAGTCAGAAGACAAAGTATATAAAGCGGTTAGGTTGATACAAAGGCAGAACATAATATACTCAAATGAATAAGAGGGGAAATTCAATATAATAATACAACTGACTAAAATTGTTTATTTTTACTGTATGGTCTACCAAAACGGCAAAAATCCACTAGATGACAAGTTCTTTTCTTTTTGATAATTCATACTAGGTCTGATCTTCTGGCTGGGATTTGTTGGTTTGGTTGTATCTCAAAGTCCCACAGAATTTTATGCATCTCATTTTCTTGGACAGATTCTGATTTGTGCATGTACAATTTGTCTGGACACCCAAACATTACTCACTTGGAAAATCCCCCCCACACACACACACACAAATATGATAAGAAGAATTTTACTAAAATATAGGTGTACTTAGATCCATTTGTTCATTTATTAACATGCACTTTATAAATAAACATTTTGAATGTTTGCCATTTTACCATAGAGACCTTGGTTTTGAATCAAGGTCCCCACAAAAATGTTTCCAGTTGCACTTTAAATATCCTGAAGCCAGCCATCAGTTAATTGCCCCATGTCTGTAATCCAAGTTTTTACCTCAAACCCAGTGTAAATAGATACTTCAGCTAGTTCATTGTGTGGTTCTAATAACTGATATTTATGAAGACAAAGTCATCTTATGTCATCATGACACTGATTTGCTGTTAATAACAAATATCATAGTGTTGTACAATATATATATATATATATATATATATATATATATATGCATTTTGATTCATGGTCAACATAAATGATTTTTCTTCTCATATCAAAAATATATATATATATATATATATATATATATATATATATATATATCCATGTGTAATGAATATGTCAAGTTTGTATTAAAAAAGATAAATAATTCTCATAAGATTATTGTTCCCTTTTTATTACAGTATGTTTGACAGACAGGAATTTAAAAAAAAGACAACTGAAACAATTTTTGCTTTGTAATATACAAGGTTGAGTGCATCCACTTTATGTGGTGTTGTATGTGGAAAAGCATTGTCATGCAGCAGACCCAGTTTTGATGCAAGTCCTCAGCTTTTAAATCGAATTCCTGATGTCAACTCGCCCTTGATGGGTGTTGAGATCTTTCATCATTTGTGATACATGTGAGAGAATTTTCTATCATCGATAATCAAGTCATTTTAATTCTACCGAGGATAAGCTCTGTTCTTATATGGCAATAAAAATCTGCAATTGATGATCATTTGGGCTTGCATAGAAAGTAATAAATGCTAACACTTAAAACAATTCATTGATAAAGAAAATGTTGAGATTTATTCAACCTAATTAACAGAAAGTATATATATATATATATATATATATATATATATATATATATATATATATAGATAAACATGTAAGCAGAATATATATATATATATATATATATATATATGTATACATATATATATATATATGAATGACTATATCTGTGTTTCTTTCTCTCTCTCTCTCTCTCTCTATTCAGTCCTCTTATGATATATATATATATATATATATATATATATATATATATATATATGTGTGTGTGTGTGTGTGTGTGTGTGTGTGTGAGGTGTAATTTGCATGAAAAGTTAATTTTCTTCTAAACCAAAAATATCAGGATTTTATCATTCTAGTGAAGGTATTATTTATTCACAAATTTTAAAGAACTGAATTGCTTTAACCAAAGACATATAAATGTAGCAGTTGAAAAATAAGCACACTTCTTATATATATTTATACAGGTTTATTTTTAGTTGATTCGGTTTGTCTGGTTCATCTAACTTGGATAGTTTTCATGACGGGAGGCAGGTGGCCGTATAGTTGGTGCCTTGTGGGGGTGTTGCCGCCAGGACGGGATGAGCTTATAAGTGATGTACTCCTATGGACCCTCACATATGGCCGAGCAAAAGCAGGACGACCAGCTCAAACATACATACAGCAGCTATGTGAGGATACGGGATGTGGCATTGAAGACCTGCGGGAGGCGATGAACGATAGGGAGAAGTGGCGAGAGAGGGTCAGGGATATCCGTGCTAACGGCACGACATGATGATGATGATGATGATTTTTAGTTGCCAAGGAATAGCATTTTTCTTTGTGGTTACAAAATTTGAATACTGTAAAATTTGGCAATAAATAATACCTAATAATATTTGTTTTGTTTGTATAATGTTTCCCTAAAAATAATAGAAGCCTGGTATCTTTGTATTAGAAAAAAATCTTTTATAAAAAAAACAGTGGTAGAGGTGCCCTTATTTATAAGTGATACTATATAGACCAAGTAGGGACCAAATAGTAAGGTACAAACATTTACTAATCCAACATATTCATTTACATGAA
This sequence comes from Sepioteuthis lessoniana, assembly GCA_963585895.1. Taxonomy (NCBI): domain Eukaryota; kingdom Metazoa; phylum Mollusca; class Cephalopoda; order Myopsida; family Loliginidae; genus Sepioteuthis; species Sepioteuthis lessoniana. The sequence continues at coordinate 104,254,722 of OY757908.1, forward strand.
TGTAAATTCGGTCCTCTTACCATCATTGTTGAGTTCTTTATGAAATAACCTGTAGATGTCATAATGGTAAGAAAGAGAATTTAAGACAGCATTTTTGCAAACTATTAAATGAATTACTTAATGGAACCTGGTCAGTACATTGATATTGTATTAATAGTGTATATGTTAGGTGCAAAGATTTTTTTTTTAAGGTTGATGTGAGAAGATAGAAAAAAAAACATAGATGCCCAAAATAATAAGAATATGAAGCTTCGATTAGTTAGGATATGCTAACCATTATATAAAAAAATAAAAAAAATAATAAATATCTCATTAAATTTTCTTATTACAGATATTAGATTGCATATAATCTTAGGTTGAAATGACAGGAAGTGACACTTCAGTCATAGAACACAGATACTATATGCTCATTCAAGGAATTATGGACTGGATTAGCTTGTGGTTTGGTTTAGTTTTAAGGCATATCAAACATTGTAGGTTATTCAATGCCAAAGAAACAAAGTAGCAAATAGAAAGTAATGCTGCTCATTATGTTAACAGATATTGATTGATTTATTTTACTTTAGATGAGATTGTAATGAAAGGGAGGATATTTCAGGCAAGGGACAAAAATGGGACAAGGCAACCTCAAAAAAGAAATCTTCTAATATTTATGTATTGATAAACATATAAGAGTTTCAGAAGTGCTTCAACCAATCATAAACTCATGGAAGTAAGTGTTTTGAAAGGAAAAGAGACAACTTTGAAGAAAATTTATTCATTTCTGACTTTATTATAAATAAAATAGTTTCAGTCTTGATACTTTTTGAACATACCTTATATAATTAAAGAAATTAGCTCCAGGCCCATTAGCAAGGCAGGGTTGATATGGTGGAAGTACTGCTACTACTACCCCACCTCTTGAAAATCACTTTCTCCCACAGACTTTGTGAATGTGATATTGAATAAGTATTTTGAATGCCAAGAGGACTATTTTGATGAAAATTAATATTTACTTTATTTCTACTTTGATGATAATGCTTTTTGAAAATACCTTGTACATGTAAGTCAATCAGTGTGTAATGACTGTTTATTTTTCTATATTATCTTCTACTTTGCAAATGGACTTATCCAAATGATTCTCTGTTCATATAGATCAATCAGATTATATAGAAAAGATAGATCAAAATTCTTCTAGTATTATACACTATAAAATAAAAGTTCATGATGTGAGTTATGTTTTAAAACTGTGTACAATGGTTATGATAGCTCAAAGCACATAAATTTGGATATGATCAGAAATTATTTTTAAAAAATCATTGCAGCTATATATCACTTGTTGCATATGGAATCTGCTTCCCTGAGGTGCATTTTAGAGACAGCATATTTCCATTAATTTAACTTTCTTTATACCTACTCTATTTTTAACTTAAAAGGCAGGGTCTTCTGACTGATGCAAATATGCATCCATTCCATTGGCTACAAAGATGGAAATTAGTACAACTAAAAAAGAAAAAACAAATGAAACAGTAATTTTTACTATAAAAGATAAATTCAAATAACAGAAAAGAGATTCACAAATGACATTTTTTATGTTATCTTATGAAGCTAATATTGTTCAATGAAAAAATATCACTGAGTTTAGGAGAGTTCCTTTTTTTCAGTTCAAGTAATATTTTGAGATTTATCAACTTAAACATTTTTGTTTTCTGCCGAGATTATTAGCAAATTAATTCAATATAATCATTTTACATCTTTAGCTTAAGGAAGCACCAGATTAGCTTGTGGTTTGGCTTAGTTTTAAGGCATATCAACCATTGTAAGTTATTTAATGCCAAATCCATTTTTATATTTCCCAGTCAGCTGGGGCTGTAGAATACACCAGCTGCTTCTCTGCGGAGGGGTAAGACCCCACCCCAACAAGTGTCCTGGATATGACACTAAACAATCTGATGGTGAGGTTCCAGTGATGCTGGGGCTTTGGGGAATGCGGAGCACCCCTTCACTGCCATTGCTCCCAGGTCCACTCTGGCCTGGAATGGTAGTACCTGATAGGGCCCTATCTATGGGTTAAATAGAACTAAACTGCATACTTATGCTAAACTGAATTGTTTGAATTAGAACTGTTTGACTAAACTGAATAGCTTGAAATAGAAATGATTTTGACAATTAAACTGCGTACTTATGCAAAACTGAATTGTTTGAAATGGAACTGTTTTTGACCTTGAAACTGTACTTACATTAAACTGAATTGGTTAATATAGAACTGTTTTGACATATAACCATGTGTAAACAAAATCTATACTTATACTAAACTGAATTTCCTGAATTAGAAGTGTTTGAATAAACTGAATAGCTTGAAATAGAAATGTTTTTGGTGATTAAACTGAGTACTCATACTAAACTTAATTGTTTGAAATAGAACAGATTATTTGGATTTGGCGTTAAATAACCTGAAAGGTTGGTATGTCATAAAACCCAACCAACCAACCAACCAACCAACCAGCTATTTTTATACCTATAAACAGTTTGATTTCAAACAATTCAGTTTATCATAAGTACACAGTTTAAATGTCAAATACAGTTCTATTTCAAACAATTCAATTTAGCAGAAATAAATTGTTTAGTTCTATTTGACCCAACGATAAGACTCTATCAGATGCTACCATTCCAGGCTAGAGTAGACCTGGGAATGAAGGGATAATCCACACTCCCCAAAGCTCCAGCATTACTGGAGCCTCACAATCAGATTGTTTAATGTCATATCCAGGACACTCGATTGTGGGGGGTGGGAGTCTTACCCCTCTGCAGATATGCAGTTGGTGTATTCTACTGCCCCAGCCAACTGGGCCAAGCACCTGATTAGTAATGTTTAATGTTTGATTAAATATGCATAATAATTTCAGTTACACACACACACACACACACACACACACACACACACACACACACACACACACACACACACAACAAGACTTCTCTGGGAGCTTATTCTTGTTTCTGATATATATTATTCTTCACTGTTTTAGAAGTGGTGACTAAAGTGAGAAACAGAAAAAAAACTGACTAAACTTAGGAAAATAAAGTATTATAGTAGACAAAGTTCTTAATAATTCAATTTTTTTTTCTAAAGTTTAAAAATCTTAATTCTGTAGGATTAGTTAACCTTTGCAGCCACATTACCTCTCAATGAAATACCACTTTTTCTTATGAGGGACATTTTTTATGTTAAAACTTTCCTTTTGGATCCAATATCAAATTTGGTATGTCTGTATAAAATCATTCAGCCACAACAGAAAATTTGGTATCCTTATATTAAATCATTTAGCCACAACAGAAAATTTGGATACCATTATATTAAATCATTTAGCCACTACGGAAAATTTGGATACCATTATATTAAATCATTTAGCCACGACAAAAAATTTGGATACCATTATATTAAATCATTTAGCCACGACAGAAAATTTGGATACCATTATATTAAATCATTTAGCCACAACAGAAAATTTGGATACCATTATATTAAATCATTTAGCCACAACAGAAAATTTGGATACCATTATATTAAATCATTTAGCCACGACAGAAAATTTGGATACCATTATATTAAATCATTTAGCCACTACAGAAAATTTGGATACCATTATATTAAATCATTTAGCCACTACAGAAAATTTGGTATCCTTATATTAAATCATTTAGCCACTACAGAAAATTTGGTATCCTTATATTAAATCATTTAGCCACTACAGAAAATTTGGATACCATTATATTAAATCATTTAGCCACTACGGAAAATTTGGATACCATTATATTAAATCATTTAGCCACTACAGAAAATTTGGTATCCTTATATTAAATCATTTAGCCACTACAGAAAATTTGGTATCCTTATATTAAATCATTTAGCCACTACAGAAAATTTGGATACCATTATATTAAATCATTTAGCCACTACGGAAAATTTGGATACCATTATATTAAATCATTTAGCCACTACAGAAAATTTGGTATCCTTATATTAAATCATTTAGCCACTACAGAAAATTTGGATACCATTATATTAAACCATTTAGCCACTACAGAAAGTAGACAAACATTTATTTATACAGATCAGTCTTAAAATCTTAATTCAAAGAAAACATTTAAAGCCACCACCAGTATTTTTACTGGAGTGAAGCTATTATTATATTTTCTGTTTTCTTTTCTTTTTTTTTACAAAAAATAGATAATTGCCATCTAAATGTGACAGAAAAAAATGAATCAATCTATTACATTTATATTATAATGGTTTGATTCTTGTATATTTGTACATTATGATAACATAGCAAAAACATAATAGCAAGATTAAAACAATATACTTAAGATGTTCTCATCATAACTGGCCCCCTAATCTGGTTTTGGTTGTTGAGGTGACACTCATGCAGCATGTCTTGGATAGGAATAGCTTAGCAGAGCCCATACCTCTCCAAGTCTTCAACTGATTTCAATTCAGAGTTTTTCTTCTCCTAGACCAGTTGCCATACCAAGTTTAAAGAATCAGTCTACCCTACTATTTTCCTGTTGCTTGAGAGAAAATAGTTGGATTCATACCTTTTCTTCAGGATTTGAACTCAGATAGCTAAGTCTACTTCTTAGAACAATAATTGTTACGCTTGTTCTACCTTAGAGAATAAAACAATTTCCAGTCCAAATTGCAACTTAATAATGTGAAGTCTTAGCTTACACTCACCCTAATCATTGTAATAGATTTTGTGCTTGTTCAGTAGTAATGGCCAGTACTTTATGCAGCAATCATGAGCACTACACTATATACTGGTCATATAAGTATTTGAATGAGCAAAAAATCTGTTTATTCATTTCCTAGTTTAGACAGGCCATTAAAGGTTTTTAGCAGTAGGGAGATCCAAATTAACTTATTAGTTTGCCAATTCTTCCAAAAATTGAGTTTGCTGATTTAATCTCCTTGATTGATACTGAATAAAAATTTTAGATGGATAAAAAAATTCTTTTCATGTAACATATTAATTCTATTAAAAAATGATCTTCAAAAATTTAACATTTACAACCACAAAACATGATTAAAAGAATGTTATTTTATGTTGATTGCAATAAAATTGTTTGGTTTTTTTTTTTTTGCATAATATTCCTGTTTGTAATTCTGAATGGAATTAAAACTGGTTTGAATTCAGAGTTTTATTTTTCCTTGTTGCATTACTAAGGCTGAAGAGCTCAGTCTTCTCTACTATTTACATAGCTGGGAGAAGCGAAATCATGTTTTCACCAAAGGCAGTAGCACAAATTGTAATGCAAACAGACTCGTCCGGGATTTGAACTCAGGTCAGCAATTCCATTTCCTATGAAGATAACCATCATGCTAAGTTCACCTTTATATATATATATATATATATATATATATGTATATTTTTTTCATGTCATATATATATATATATATATATATTTTCATGTCATATATATATATATATATATATATATATATATATATATATAATAAATAAATGAATATATATATATATATATATATATATATATATATATATATTTAATTCATGGAATATAGACAACTGCCTGATGATTGTTGCTTTGCAAAAAATTACATGAAACCCAGGGTTGCAGTCTATATTCCATGAATTAAATATATATATATATATATATATATATTTATTATTATTATATTTATTTATCATTATTATATGATGGCACTATCCTAGATATTGAGCACTCTCCATATTATATTGCACTTAGTTCGGCACATACCCACAAAGTGATTTAGTGACAACCAACAATCTTATAATATATATATATATATATATATATACATATATATAAAAAGAAATTTAGAAATAGTATACTATTTCTAAATTTCTTGTTTTTTAAACAAAAATATACATTTTGCTCTGCGGGTTATTTTGTATTAAATAGGTGTATATTGAGACTCTTTCTTTGGAAACACACAGTCATTATTTACTTTGTATATGTATACATGTATATATTTTTTCATATCCTATATATATATATATATATACACATTTTTCTCATGTCATATATATATATATATATATATATATATATATTTATATATATATATATATATATATATACTCACATAGATGCCTAGTCTTGTTTAGGTGTCAAAAATGTAGAGAAAAGTTTTTTTTGTTCAACTTAAATGATTTATAGCAATTTTTAGGGCAGAGGGCGGGGTTCAGACAGGCGAGTACTTAGAATTTTTATTGTAATGCAGATACATTTTGCAGTTGAACTATTTTCAGACTGCTGTGATGTGCAAAGATTTTGAGACTGTTTAATGTTAATTTTGCATATGAGATTTAAAAAAGGAATAAGATCCATAATTTTACTCACTATACATTCCTGTAATTCTAAATTAATATGCAACACATGAAACTGAAACAATTTTAAGAGAAATGTGTTTTAGTCAGCAAGAGCTCCAGGGTCAACAACATTTCTTGTTCTGTGGCTTGGTGCTATAGTAAATAGAAAAATGTAAAAAGCTAAAAAGTTGTAAATATTTTCAACAATATATGCTGAAAATATGTTCTTTCAGTATTCTTATTTTGACTGCCAAAGAACATTAGAGTGGTCCTAAATAGGATTTGTGCAGATACTCTACAACTTTTCTTGTAGCAAACATTTGTACCTGGATTAAAAATATATTGACATTCTTCAGATGTTGCCCTATTGTGGCTCTGAGGGTTGCCTGAACTCAAGTTTTTTGTTCATGCATTATTCTGAGAGCATTTTGAGCTTCATGCTAAATTTGGTATTTCTTGAAAAATGATGACATTATTTCAAGATGAGGAGACAAACTTTGACACATTATATACAGTATTAGCCATAAATAAGTACATCCTTAACATTTTAGATAAAAAGTCAATATTATCATAAACTAAAAATACTAGGATTTTACCATTTCTAGTGTAACATTATACAATCAAAACAGATATTATTAAGTATTACTTATTACAAAACCCTACAGCACTGAAAGTCTGTAAACAAAAATACAAATATGTAGCAGTCAAAGGATTAATATGCATATCAATGCAATTTTTTTTTTTTTTTTTGCTTACATTTACATTTAATTTTTAGTTCAAGAGTTTCAATGTTATAGAGTTTAGTAATAAATAATACCTAATATTATTCATTTTTATCGCATAATCTACTAGAAATAATAAAATCCCAGTGTCTGTGGTGTTGAAGAAAATTAACTTTTAACACCCCCTACCCAAAATTCTGTATTACATTAATATTTTAAAACCAAGCTTGATTTTTGGGGGTGTTTGCAGAGTTCCGATACTATAGATTTTAATCATAAATAATACCTAATAATATCCATTTTTGGTTTGGTTTGCTTTCTTTGTTTAATGGCATAACAACCATTATGGATTATCAAATGCCAAATCTCTCCTTGTAGAAGAACGGTAGTAATACTATTTAAGCCATAGCTGAAGGGATATAAGGGGGGTTCATACCTTCCCAAAAGTAAATGTAATAAAACAACTGGAGTTTGAATTTACTTACTACAATGTCAGAGTCAAGCATGTTATCAACTGGACCATAGGATTTCTCCTAACCATTTTTATAGCTTAATGTTCAACTATAAATAATAAAATCCTGGTATCTTTGATTTAAAATAAAACTGACTTTATTAGAAAATCTTTAGGGTGTAATTATTTATAGGCAATAATATATATATATATATATATATATATATATATATACATATATATAGATATATATATATATATATATATATATATAGAGAGAGAGAGAGAGAGAGAGAGTGTGTGTGTGTGTGTGTGTGTGTGTGGTACAGGAAATACTTGAAGCATAAATAGGAAGTTAGCAAATGTCAGTTTCCTTTAACTTATCCTGAAAAAAATAAAATGTAATTATCAAATCGAAGCAAGCTGTTAACAATGGTTTCATAAGTTTGAATAAAATTTGCTAATAGAAATATTAGAGCTTAAAATTGAAACTTAATGAGTTCACAAACAAATCTGATAAAACTGTCAAAGTATGTTTTGCATGAGCACTGAAAATCAAGAAAAAAAGGGATTTTTAATGGTCAGGAAATAATGTAATCACATTATGCAATGGATATAGGCATTTGGTTTAAAAGTGCTTCTCAATGAAATCATTTGGAGGTTGCAGGTTCAATCCCAACTAAATAACAAGGAATGCTTACTATAGCTTAACACTTGTATTGGTTAATAACAACTCTGGATATCAAATAAATGGTTCAGTTTGAGGTTCTAGATAGGTTCCTGACTTCAACATGAAATACCTGAGATGGCTCAAAAGACATATCAGCCAAAATTTTACAAGTAAAACAATGAAGATGATGACAATAGTCTGAATATTAAAGTGTTAATAAAAATTATGATCTGATTCTTGTATATGATGATAACAGAGCAAAAACAAACCCCTTTCTTTAATACAACATGTGAGAGTAACTAGACATATTTTTTGTCCCCAGTGGACTATTCCACACAATTAAAATACCACTTTATTCACTTGAAGTAAACCTGATACACCTAAGAATGACCGAAAGAAATTTGCCAAGTATGTATTTCTATTATGGACCCTTCCATGTATTTCCATTGCAAAAATAATTTCACAAACAGGTGTCTTACATTTTTTTGCATTTTCATTTCTGTTATTCATCAAATAAAAGTCAAGTTACAAGAATTGTCTAAAATTTATCCCTAAACTGAATACCTAATTTCTTTTCAAACGTACCTTCATTCTCCACTAAGTTCCTCCACAAAAACCTGATTCTCAGCAAAAATACACCCCATAAAATATTGTACACAGCATTACTGACAAATAGTACAATACAATCTCAAAATTACTAAATCAAGTCATATTTTTGATAATTATTTGCTGAAATCAAATTTTATACACTGTATAATCAATATTAGTTTTATATAATATTCTATATTGTATTATTATACCAACTGTTTGGCACACAGGCCATAGATTGTTTAAAATATCTCCTTTTTACAACTGGTCACCCATCTAAGTACTGATCAGACTCACTGAGGCTTAACTTTCTTGATCTACCAAATTTATTTAGTTTCTTTGTTTAATTGTATATCAACCTTTGTGAGTTATTTAATGCCAAAGCTACCCTTGATGAACAGGATTGATACTATTTAACCTATAACTGAAGGGATAATAGGGTGCAAACCTTTCCCAAAGGTATTAGTTTGAAAGTGAATGTAATTGTGCAACTGGAGTTCAAACTTGTTTACTTCAAGGTCTTAGTCCAGCACTTTAGTCATTATGCCATGAGGGCTTCCCCAATGATATTAGCAGGAGTATGTTCTTTCAGTGTGACTTTACCATAAGTCTTTTCATTTACTAAGCTTAGCTTAGTTTAGCACTAGCTAGAAGTATGAGGGGCTCAGTACATACTGAACTTACAAACAATGGTCTGCAAGCCTAGCTCGTTTACCATTACATGCACTTTAACTAAATTAAGCACAAGGCCAGAAGTATGGGGTGCCTCATGAAGAATGAGTTGAGTACTCAGTCGTAATTGATCTGCAAAACCAGCTAACTTAGCATTACACCACAGTGAGGTGATCAATGTCATCAAAAACAATTGATGACAACAATTTTTATTGACATAACTTTTACTTATATAATGCAGATCACTGCTGAAATATCCAGCTTTACTGATTGTAAAAAGAATCTTATTTTCATGTAAGACCGGAATCACTGAGGTGTGTAAAATACTGTAAAGAAATAAAAATAGACAATTTACAAATAAAATTTTTCGACAAAGAAAGACAAAAACAAAATCACACAAATCAAAAAATGATCTGGTTGGTTGGTTGGTTTTATGGCATGTCAACTCTTGTTTGTTTTTTTAATATCAAAGTCAGTGTTTTCGAGCAATTATGTGGTTTCAAGTAAATCATGACAATCATTTATAAACAATTATAGCTTCAAGTAATTATTCTTAATACAAACAATTTGTACACAATTATATGATTACAAGTAACTATTTCTTTCTTATAAAGATGTTATACAGTTTGCATATTCTAAGCTCTGCTAACAGAATTGTCAAAAAATGATGAATGTGATTCATTTGGATGATCTGAAATGTGATTAAAACTTAGACTAAGATATTTTTGAAATATACAATTCAAAAAAATAATAAATTTATAAAATTACAATTATTTTAACATAATTTTACTGTATCAAACTGAACAAATTGTCACTCTATCAAACTTTGAGAGATAATCCTTAATGTCACCCAAATATTTTGTAATGTTTAACCTTCTCCAGATGTGATATTAGATGTTAGAAGTGCAATATAACATAAATATTTAGAAAAAAAAAAAAATATATATATATATACACACACACACACACACACACACACGCATATATATATATATATATATATATATATATATATATAGGTCATGCACTCTTGTCTTACTCCAGAGTGATAAGAAATTCAAGTGATATCGTGATAATATAAGGTATTTCTTAATGCCAATTGAAGAGAACATATTACCATAACAACAAAATTGTCCATTACTCGGTAATGACATCAAGTTGTTAATACGCTGCAAAAACCTTCGTTTTCAGTTTTAGAATTGATAGAATTTAGACCAAACATTAATATTAAAACAACATTAAAAAAAAAACCCAGACAAATCTTGTTAGAAAATCAATATGGTTTTTGTATTTGTTGTACGATCATTAATCTTTAGGACTGGGGCTATTTTGTGGCCTTGCACATGCATTACATATCAGCCCTTTTATTAAACTGAATTTCACATACTACAACCAAAATGTAGTTGAATACTCTCTCTCACCTCCCTCTCTCTCAATATATATATATATATATATATATATATATATATATATATATATATATATATTACCCTCTCTCTTTCTTTCACACACACAAAAACACACACATATTAAATAAGGTGTGGGTAGCACATTGGCTACCATTGAGGAAAATTAAAAAAACAAATGGGATCCAACTTTCATGCAAGGTAAAATTTCATTTCACTTAGTACTTTTAGGAAAGGTATGGATCAATCTATTCACCCAGCTATGAGTAAATAGTAGGGCAGTTGGGTTCTCTAGCTTTGGTAAGGCAAACAATTTAGAAGAAAGACAACTCCAAATTTAAACTCCTCGCCAATACATCATGGGAATATATAGCAAGGTAAGGTCCATTACTCTCTTTATATTACAGACCTCAGTCCTACACAGGCCTGAGAAAATAGTGGATGGGATGGAAAGTGTATATATCATATGAACAAAACAATACCTTGGCATTAACTTTAAAAAATTTTTTATTGTAGGCAAAAATAAGTTTGCATTCAAGAAATTTTCACCTTTTTATCAGCAATCTTTTATGAAAACAATTTTATAAAAACAATTTATATAAATATATATATATATATATAGAAAGAGAGAGGGAGAGAGAGAGAGAAAGATGAAGTGAAAGAGATACATTGCTTTATATGTGTGGATTTAAGTGATAAAAAAATCTTTGAGAATATATGACTGACAAACGGATATATTTTTTTTTAATTTGTTTTCATAGAACACTACCAACCAAAAAGGTGAAATATTCTTAGTATACAAAATTATTTTTGCATACAATCAAAAAATTGAAAATAGTAAATACCAATGATTTTGCCAGCTTTTTTTCTGTGGTAATTTCATTTTATTGTACAGATTTCAGATGTAAACAATTTTTTCTGAAAAAATATATCGCAAAATTTATCTACATAAATATGTATTTATATGTATGTTAGTCTCATCCACAAACTGGACAAGCAAAGGTTAATAGTTGATTTAACTCATTCTAAAATGATAAGCAAAATGATGGTAGTAACCTTTATTTATATATATATAAATATATATGTGTGTGTGTGTGTGTGTGTGTGTGTGTGTGTATATATATATATATATATAGAGAGAGAGAGAGAGAGAAATGAAATGAGCATGTTTACAAGATCAATGCATTTTAAAAAACAAACAGGCAAATAAATATATCGGATTTACTGTATATTTATAGAGGGATTAAATTACATTTACTCTATTTCTGATTGTCTGCTGAATTTATCATAGAGCATAAAACAGAACTTTAAATAGATATTCAAGTGTTAAGAACTGTCTCTTATTACATATTCTTGTTTGTATTCATACTAGCTGAAATACCCATCTTTAGTAGGTTGAAGATCACAATTCGGATTGCAGACAGGGAGAGACAAACAGACAAATGAGAAAAATCCCTTTTTTCATTTCAGTTTTCTAATCATCGTCTATTTTCAATCTTTGTTGTCAATTAAAAATTTACCCCAAATAGTTACAAGTGGTAATTGCTATTTACTAAAGTTTTCTTAGGCACACAGTCCTCAGGTTGCTAAAAGTTGCATCAGTTACTCAACTGGTATAGAAATATGCCAGATGAAATAGAATAAACCACCTAAGCAACACAGAACTGTCAACTAGGCAGCACTTGAACCTTTATCTAAAAGAGTAGGATTGGGTTTTTAGAAATTTTCCAAAAGGGAGGAATGCCAACAGAGCTAAGCTATTTTTGGCACATACTTTAAACCTCCACTTAAAACTTGACCTTGTGTCACATTTTACCTATGGTGGAGGGGTTATGTAAATATCACTTGCTTTCACTAAGCAGTCACCTATCTAACTAACCATAATTTACTAAGCTTTTTACTTAGATGTGGCACAAGGCTGTATGTTTGCCCAGTCAGCTGGGGCTGTAGAATACACTGACTGCACCTCTGCAGAGGGGTAAGACCCCACCCAACGAGTGTCCTGTATATGACACTAAACAATCTGATGGTGAGGTTCCAGCAGTGCTGGAGCTTTGGGGAATGCGGAGTACCCCTTCATTGCCATCGCTCCCAGGTCCACTCTGGCCCGGAGTGGTAGCACCTGATAGGGCCCTACCTATGGGTTAAATAGAACTAACAGCATACTTATGCTAAAATGAATTGAGTAAACTGAATAGCTTGAAATAGAAACGTTTTTGACAATTAAACCGTACTTACACTTAAACTGCGTGCTTATGCTTAACTGAATTATTTCAAATAGAACTGTTTTTCGACATTAAAACTGTATTTACACTTAACTGAATTATTACATATAACTGCTTGAATAGTTTGGAAATGTTTTTGACAATTAAACGGTGTACTTATGCTAAACTGAACTGTTTTCAATAGAACAGATTATTTACATAAAAATGGATTTGGCGTTAAATAACCTACAAAGGTTGATATGCCATAAAACCAAACAAACCAAACCAAACCAAGGCTATATGTATGAGGCAAAAAAAACATATTGGAAAATAGTCCAGTTAAAAGAAGAAAATATTATTAAAAAAACTCATCTTGCAAACTACGGACAAGAATATAGACTTTATAAGAGAATATAGAAAAGATAATTTGCAAACTTATGAAATAAAGTGATGATGTCTAGATGGCTGGATCAACATCTAGACTGCAGTCAAGATAAGTCACTGCCAATTCTTGATATTTTTTGATCAGCAATTTTTGGTAAAACACAGAATTGTACAAGCGCAGCACACTCCATATTTACAAACCCTCGTAATTTTTCTTCTTTTCTAAACTGAAAATGCATCTCAAGAGTAAGAGATTTGAGGAAGGGAGAAGAATTAAAAGAAATATGAGTGCATCTTCATACAATATCAAAACAGGAATTTCAGATATACTTCAACCAATGGAAAATTCATGGCAATAAGTAAGTTGGACGGAAAACGAGTATTTTTTAAGAAAATACATTTATTTCTCTCTTTGTAAATACAGCTTCAGTCTCAATCCTTTTTGAAAACATCTTGTATAATTATAGAAATTAGCACCAGGTCTATTAGCAAGGTGGGGCTGAAGTAGAGGTGCTGCTTCCCCAACTCCTTAAAAATCACTTAAGTGAATGCAGTATGAACTAAACTTTGTGTGCTAATTCTGACAACATAAATCATTTTTACTCATGCTCTCCCCCATTTGTACTCTCTGCCTCCTTGGCTTAATGAATGCTCACCCCTCCAACTCAAAATACCCTGATGATGTACCTAATTAGCACCAAGTGATACCGAGAATCTTCTACAATATTAGTATGTCAATACAAGAGGTAGAATTAATGTTAGCAGCAAAACATTGATGGAATCAGTTGTGGTAATAGATACCTACCCTTACCACTTATCATCTGACCTGTTCATTTGCTTATGTATTTACTAAGCATTTAGTGTCGAGACTATAATTACTTCAGAAGTACACTCTACTTAATTTACAGTTCTATTACATTTGTTTACATTTCTTTTTATGTCTTCATGTATCAAAAGATAGAGAGGAGGCAAGTGAAGCAATGGGAATAGTCTTGTGCTAAGTTTGTTTATGGAGGAAAGCATTTGGTTGGTATATCAAGCAAAGTGTTTTTTTAAAAACAATATTGAAACTTATGCAATATTTACCAAGACAAACATTAGCAATGAATGAAAATTAATTTTCTTCAAAATAGTCCCCTTGGTCATAAACACATTTATTCCAGTGAGTTTTATATTGGTTTAATATAGTATGAAACAGTGAATTTCTGTTAATATCACCATCATCCATTCTCAAATGTCCTCTAAATCTTTAGTGTAGAAAACAAGAAAAAGTTTCACAAATCTAAAACTGGTAAATATGGAAGGTACTACACTTGCACAATCTGTTGTTTTGCCGAAAATATCTAATTCAGAAAATATGAAGACTAGCTTCCTTTTTTTTTTTATTCAAATTAGCATTGACTCATTTGCCAACAGCCTAGTTGGCTGGGGCTGTTGAATACAGAGACTGCATTTCTGCAGAAGGATAAGCCAAGCTGACCAATGATTGCTCTGGATATGACACTAAACAATCTGATGGTGAGGCTTCAGTAATGTTGGAGTTTGGGTAATGCAAAGTACTCCTTCATTGCCATTGCTCCCAGGTCCACTCTGACCCAGAGTGGTAGCACCTGATAGGGTGCTCTCTGTAGTTCAAATAGAAGTGTTTGACATTTAAACTGAGTGCAAACATATAACATGCTAAATTGAATTGTGAGAGATAGAACTGTTTGATCATTTAACTGTGTGTAAACAAATAACTGATATTTAACTGGATTGTTAGTGATACATAGCAATACTGGGAACTATTTAACAGTGTGCAAAAGAATGAGCTTAGGCTCATTTAAAAACATTATCAACAAAATATGTTTACAAGTCATATATATCTAGTATATGTGTATAAAGAGGATTTAGCATAAAATAACTACAATGGTTGATATGCCATAAAACCAAGTCAAACCAAACCAATTTATCATATTAATCATTCAGCTGTGCATATGGTTTCATTTATGTTTTAAAATTTGGTTTGGTTTGTTTTTATGGCATATCAACTATTGTAAACTATTTAATGCTAAATTCATTTTCATACATTTAAACAGTTCTATTTCAAACAATTCAATTTAGCATAAGTACAGTTTTTTGTTTACACACAGTTAAATGTCAAAAATATTCTATTCCAAACAATTCAGTTTAGCATTAGTACACAGTTTAAATGATAAACAGTTCTATTTGACCCATAGATCAGACCCTATCAGACACTACCACTCCAGGCAAGAATGGACCTAGGAGTGATGGCAATAAAAGGGTACTCGGCAGTCCCCAAAGCTACAGCATTACTTGAGTCTCACCATCAGATTGTTTGGTGTCATATCTAGGACACTCATTGGAGGAGTCTTACCCCTCTGCAGAGATGCAGTCAGTGTATTCTGCAACCCTAACCAAGTGGGCTGGGTTTTAAAGTTCAAAAGATTTTGTCTTGATGATTTTTTATCACATCTCATATACTGGTTTATATGACAGTATGATAGCTCAATGGTTTTTACTATATTCTGTTTTTAATTTTGTTGTTGATTATACCTTCAGAATTATTAAAGTAATTTTAATGACTTCAACACATTGATTACTGTAATATACAGGTGGGAAATATATCTCAGCATGAAGGTTGAAAACCATACTCTGCATCCTTTGCTTACCAGAATATTAGAAACAATATGATAGATCAAATTATGAATAATACACACATCCTATTCCAACAGCATCTTTCCCAGAATATTTGCACAATGGATCAAACTCCCACATGAATGTTTGTCCAGTCAGAATATTGGGCTTTTTAAGATATCTTACTCACTTTGCATAAGGCTGTTTATATTTCACTTCAAGCTAATATCCTTAGGAAAGGCATGACTCCACCTATTCAGCTATGATGAAATAATTGGACAGATTGGTTTCTTTAGCTTTGGTAAGGCAACCAGTCTAGAAGGAAAACTCTGAATTCAAACTTGCTGAATTCTGTTGCAAAATTGACCTCATGCCACACCCTGCTCATGAATAAATACATACCCTGTTTTAGTTTGAATTTTTACTTCCTTGTTCTTTTGTATTTTGTCATTTTGAAACCGTTTTCCAGCAGTGGCTAACTGGCTTTGTTTATGTGATTTTAAATATTAAAATAAAATATAATGGTATTCTAATTAAAAATCAATACAACAAATCTCTTTACAAGATATTTTTTAACCAATGCTTCAAAACAAATCTACTCAGGATCAGAGTCAAATGACCCTCTACCCACAACAACAGGAATGACAGAAAACCAGACACTGCATTCTTACCATGCCAGAACATTGGAAACAACAGGATACTTCAAATTATGAATAATGCAAACATGATTTCTTTGAAGATAGGCACAGTAGAACTCTTTGACACTGATGTTTTTACTAAATTGTATTAAAATGTTATACAAAATGTAAAAATTGAAGACAATATAATTTAGATTATACAATGGTTTTCAGAGTGAGTTATTTATGGATGGGCAGCAAAATTAAGGTGTTCATGAAAGTGAGTATAATCAGGAAAGAGGGATAAAAGATTAGAAAAACCAACCATCAGTGTGATGCAAGATAAATTTGGTAAAAGCCAAAATGTTGATTTTTTTCAAACCAGGTAAGAGAAATTGTGGAATCAATTAAAAGAAAAGTAATAAACAGCATTAATTAAGAATTATACATATTTAAAATTGTTTGCATATTCATAATGATTACTTTGTCTTTTCACTATTGATTTTTAAACAATTTAGGAATTTTTTGTTTTTGTAACTATGATAATATTTCAAGAAACGTCAATATTTTGAGAAGAAGAATGTGTGTATATTTTTCAATAATTTTTCAAGCAAAACTTTTAAGCACATTTTACTGCATGTGCCTTTAAGTAGGCTTGCTTCGTCTGAGGCAATGCTAGTTTTACTAAGATTCTTGTCAATCTGTGTACAGTTTGTGCATTTTTTTCTTATCTATTTTTTCTCATAATAAATTAATCCAAATGCTTAAACTGATGAAGTTCTATTCTATATCAGTTCTGTTTAAGTTGTACAAATGGTATAAATTTCAATATCTTTTTCTTAAGGGAAAGTACCTAAATTCTTATTCAAATGTGGTTCTAATTTCATTAACTACAGATTTTAATTGATTAGTATGGTAATTTTGCAAAAGCTGCGATACTATAACAGAAGAAAATCAAATTAGTCAAGGTTAGGCTCATTTAAAAACATTATCAGTAATTAGAAATGGGCTGAAAACTTTGAAAAGAAAAAAAAACTTATGCTAAAACTAGAGTTTTGAGGTAAATTTTTCTTAAATTCATCGAAATATCAATAAGTATAATTCATTGAAAACAATTTATTTATAAAAAAAAGTCTACAATAGTTGACCTACAGATATATTTTAACAACAAACTCTGTTTAAGTCTAAAGGAATGTGCATTGTAAAAGTGTTTAAAAGTTTTACTAGAAAAATTGGTGAAAAATGAACACCTTCAGATATCCATTGTCTGATACCAGAATATTATTTAATATAACTATATAATAAATATCTATCTATCTATCTATCTATTGAGAGATTTAGATATAGATAAAGATATAGGCATAATATTATATCTTATATATAACATTATATTATATATGCAATATATATTATAGATATATATATATATAAACTATATATAATAATTTATAATAAACATATAATATAACTATATAAAATAAAAAATTTGGATGATTATAATTCTGATCAGAATAAAATTAACTTATATAAAAATGACAGTATTTGAAATCTGCTCTTGTTTCACCATAACAAACAACGATCATGTCTCTTTAATTTATCCTCAGTTCTAGCCAAATTAATATTAAGACAAAATAGAATATTGCTAAAAAGAAATTTAATAAATTTGATTAAAGAAAGCTAAGCAACTACAATATTTTCTTCTTCAATAAGTAAAGTTAGCGACCATAGTTGAGGGTGACCCGAAGGCTCCCTTTTTGATAGCTACTACACCAAGGTGTAGGGGAGGGCGCTACTCCATTCCCAGGATTGCTCCACTTTACCCTTGAACCATACCTTATAATGCTGAGTGTTAAGCAAGGTGGTATCAAGTTCCATTTTTAAAGTCTTTGGTATGACTCGACCTGGGATTGAACCCAGGTCTCCCGGGCCATTGGCGAACACTCTAACCGCTGGGCCAAATAATCTTTATTTACATCTTCAAGTATTATTGATGAATCACAATCTATATTAATTTTCAACAAGAAACTTCAATTATATCTTATTGTAATTAGTAGCAATATTTTTAATAATTTTTAAATCTAGAATTTAAAAGCTGCCAAGCAACCCACATTCAATGTCAGTTTCCAATATGATTTATGCCAAGAAATTCTGTGTAAAAACATTTTTGTAGCATCTTAGAAAGGAGTATAGGCAAAACATATACAAATAAATTCTTAATTTCAACAGCTCAGTTTTTACTTTTCAGTCATTTCTTAATCACATAACTATATATATATATATAGAATGTATACAAATAGAACATATTAAATTTAGGGAAAATGGAACAAGGTTATGACGTCAAACAACTGAACAGCTGAGTTTTATAAATGTGCTTACCTAACAGCTGAGAAGGGTGACAAAATCACTTGTTAACAAGTAACACCATATAAATAAGGATGATCATTGTTAAAAAGAATTTTCAAAATCACAATTGAAATCTTTTAATATTTCAAATATATATTTCCTCAAGTTGAGTGTAATCACATCAACCAAATGGCATGGATAGTTATATATTTGTTTGGCAATGTTATACCAACTTTAATACTATTACAGTATAAAATCAAACTAGTAAAGGTTATTTAGTTATTGTAAATAATCAGAAATGGACTGAAAACTTTGAAAAGCAAAAATCCCTTTACTTAAACTAGTGATTCTCTTATTCATCAATATATCTAAAATTATAATTTATCTAAAACAATTTGTCTAAAAACACAATTTATCTACAATAATTTATGTTAGATATATTTTGCCAACAAAACTCTTGTTAGATCTAAAAAAATGTAATGGTTTAAACTAAATGATAATTTGATTGATCATATTTACCCAACCCCTCCGCTCGGGCAGGATATGACACAAGGTCAATTTTTTAAGCGGAGTTTAACAGGTTTGAATTCAGAGTTTTCCTTCTCCTAGACTAGTTGCCTCACCAAGGCTGAAGAACCTAGTCTGCCCTACTATTTACCCATAGCTGGAGGGAGAATAATTGGATTCATACCTTTCCCAAGGGTATTAGTGCTATGTGAAATGCAATCAGTCCAGGATTTGAACTCGTGTCGCCGTGTCCAATTCCTGCGACGATAATCATGACACCACGGGCACCTCCAAAATGATAGTTTGATTGATGGATATTAACTTTTAATGTTTTAAAAGTGTCAGACACTGACCATCTCCTAAAACTACAAAACCTTACATCATGAGTGTCAGTATGTGTAGACATTTTTTTAAAATACATTTCAAGAGCATTCTATTTCTTTTCTAGACACTCTGTATAGTCACTAAGTGCTGCTATGACAAAACAGTAGAAGAATGGTTTATACAAATCAAAGATAACATCATTAAAAAATACAATGAAGGAAGCAGATATATGTAAAACAAATGTTAAATGCCAAAGCCTTGGATTTATTTGTATGCATAATGAAAACAGATTTTTTCCAGCTGGAGAGGAATCAAGCAACTGTGTGAGGATCACAGTATAATTATTGGCAGAACCTGAACAAAACTATTTTATCTATTTATTTCTCTATTTTATTATTCTTTTATTTTTTGAGATGAAATATTATTATTATTAATTTTGATTTTCTCAATCATTGTTTAGGTGCTTTTCATCACAACTTATTTGGGTTCATAGTGAGTTAGAGTGCACATCTGAAACAATAAAGCATAAGCTCTTACTGGGACTTGAACTCATGCTATCTTTTGCCTTTTGGAAGCTTGGTTCTTTCTAGCTGTTTTACTACCAGAGTTACTAAAGTAAGAGGTATGTACAAGTTGCAATAACACCTATAAACCCATCCAATACTTCTACTTCCTGTCTGTTGGCACCATATTAATTGGTATTCTTCTTACATATATTTCTTATTTCTTAGAGAAGGGATAGTCAAAAATTATTATCAGTATCTTTATTATTATTCTTATTATTCTGTCACTCCATGTGCGTTTTTCACACTGGCATTAGCTGGTGGTTATTTACTGGAGTCTGAGTGACAGCAAGTTTCCTCAGGTCTCCAGGACTCTTCTTAGTATTCTGTACCATCAATGCTGTAATTGGGATGGTCTTAATTTTCCCTCTGATTTCAAATTCTTCTAGTCGGCTTTCCTAGTCCTTGGTGACCATTAGTAAGTGCACCAATTACAATTGCTATTACCATCACCTTCATGTTCCAGTACTTTCTTAGTTCTCGAGCAAAGTCCAAGTAATTGTCCATCTTTTTGCTTTCTTTTATTTTCACTGTGTGGTCTGTTGGAAAGGCAAAATCCACAAGACAGCAAGTTCTTTTTACTTGTTAATTAATACTCAGTCTGAGCTTCTGGCTTGGATTTGATGATCTGGTCATGACTAGTCTTGCACTCCTTTTGTGCTAGTTTGCTGTATTTCCTTATAATGTGATTAAACTTTTCATCTTTGTCACCACATAACCATATAATTGGTCCTTATGGCATTGTTTTGTACTGTTATTAGAAGATATTTAGTTTCTTTCTTATGGTTTCCCTTTCATAGCAATATCCAGGTCTTTTCATATGAGATTTTGTCAGTTTATTGCTTAAAATATCCATACAGTTGTTTTTCTTCTCATTTCTGTTTGCTAGTTTTTTGTTGTTGCTCTGTTTTTTTATTATGTTGCCAATAATGTAACTGGCCACTGTAATTAATCTTTCTTTTCTCTTTTTAAAGTGGTTCTTGAATCCTCATAATGATGCATCCACTTAATCTTCAATGCTGGCAAGTCCTCTTGATCTTTTTTTTTTCTTGACACATATAGCCTGTCTATGTCATTTCTTGGATGTAAAGTTTTGTGCATAGACATTAACTTTCTTTTCCTTCAGTCTATTTGTCGGAGTTCTTCCCTTGTTGATTTTAAGAATGCCCCCAAGTATCTTACAAGGGGACTACCCAGGTGTTTATCGCTTTGATGAGATTTCTACTGCAGAGCTTGATTTCAAGAAGCTTTCTTGATCATCTGAGCGACTTTTTTCTTTTTTTCTTTCATCCCCATTTGCTTGATGGTGTTTGCTTCCAATATTCCCTGGTACTTGCAATTTTCTTTTTCTTTAAGTATTCTGATTCTTTCTTGATTTGGCAGTTCTCTTCCTTCTGTTGTTTCTCTTTTACCACTTTTCATAATAAGGATGACACATTTTTCTATGCCAAATTCCATTTGTATATATACTGGTTGTATATTCTTATTGCTTGTGTCAAGATCTCCAGTTCTTTTTAATTTTTTGCAAATACCTTGATTTTGTCCATGTACATAAGGGGATTAATATTTTCTTGTGATTTTGTAAATTCATAGTCTCCAGTGTTCTTCCTAAGTATGTTATTGAGTAGTATTATAGCTATTACAAATAAATAATGGCAAGGATGAGTCTTTCTAGAAGATGCCTCACTGGATTTTCACCTCGGCTAAAGTTTTTACTCCAGCAGTTAACTCCACTTATGTTTCCAATTTTCATGGTTTTAGAGATGAAGTTTATGACTATGTTGGATATTTTGTATATTTTCAGGCATTCTATTATCCATATTTGCAGGACCATATCATTTTGTAAGCAATCTATGTCATGGTTACATTTTTCCACCTCATTTTGATCTCCTTGAGGCTGTGGGGATCAATGTATAGTAGGTCACCTGTTCCTCTTGTTCCTCTGCAGCATTCTTTTTGTTCTTCTGTATATAATCTGAGTCATTCAAGCAAATAATAGATCTCTTCTTTTATCAGTGTGGTCAGGATTTTCTACATCATAGGTAGAGATGTTATTGGTCTATAGTTACTAATGATCATTATTATTATTATTAGATTTAGTTGCCTTTTCTTGCTATGCTTTGTCAAAAAAAAGTAAAATACACTATTAATACTACTTTTGGTGAAATGAATAACAACAAACTTGGTCCTAATATATTGGAGACAAGAGTATTGGATGGGTTTATAGGTGTTATTTTGACTTCTGCATACCACTTTCTCATGTACCTTTGATAGTAAAGCAGCTAATACCACTTCTCTGAGATGAAAGAAGATGTGAGTGTGAATCTCAGTGGGAGCTTATCCTTCATTATTGTTTTTGATGTGTGCTGTTCAGAAAAAAGATATGACCCAAGTGAGCTGTAATAAATAGCAACTAAAACTATAAAGATAATGATTAATACTAGTCAAAATTACAAATGATACAGATTAACAATCTTCATCTAAAAATTAAATAAAAATAGACCAAAATATTATATTAATACATGCAATATTAATTGTGCAATACAAACAGTATGCCTTTTCAGTAACAAGGCTGGAAGACGTACAAACTCTAGGCTGTAGCTTGCCGTTGCTCATATGCACTCATTTTTGATTCTGTTAAGTACAAGTAACTGTTAAAAAGGTTCAGAAGTGAACTCAGTTCAATTGTCTGTCTATAAACATTTTACTTGGCTGTAAGGGGTAAGATTTGCTTGATATTTTCTTGTAGCGACCAAAGTGTCTGACTAGTTTTTTAGAAATAAAAGATTATAAGGCCAGAATAGTCATAAATAAAATTAAGAACATATCTATAACCATTTTTTGGTAAAGGTTGAATAGGGCCTACAAAATCACTGTGTATAAATGCAAGAATTTTTGCTGCCTTGCAATCCAAAGTCTTATTTTTGTCATGAGATATCTTCCCTTGAATGCATATATCACAGTTAAGAGCATAATTTGGAGTCAGTTTTATCTTCATTCCTTTTACTAAGTTGGATAACTTTTTAATATCAGATTTTTTACAGTGGCCTAAGATTTTATGCCAAGTATGTAAGTCATAAGTGGCATTTCTAGCAGAAACAACATTTTTAAGATAATACAAATGTCCTCTCTGTGTTATGTTGAAAACTGCTCCATTGTAGTACATTAATTGGCAGTGGTCACACTCAAAACTCGTATATGCACCATATTTGTAGCCACTTGTACTGGAAATATATTTTGTTTAAACGTTGGTATATATAAAGCATTTTTAAGATACATCTACACATGTGTCCTTTGCTATTGTATAGATAGATGCAGGTGTTACCTCTTTTCAGCACTATGTTATTTGCTCGGCTCAGATCAGCTAAGTCAACAAAATGGTTCCCTGGTTCAAAATTTTGATCAAAATTAATAAATTTTGATTTATCAGTTATTACATGATCGGTAGCACTGCAGTCGACTAATAAATTACTTTTGTCTGAAACAATATCATATCTCAAAGCAAAGCAATAGGTTTGGCCATCAGAATAGATTCTTATATTCTGACAAAAATCTTTTTGCCTTCAGTTTCGGTATTGAAAAGTTTTATGACTTTTTCCCTTACAAATGTAACAAATAATATTTGTCTTCCCTGGTGAGAGGGATTTTGTTGTCTTCTCTATTATGCTGAGGGTTCTGGTAATTGTTATAATTATAATTTGTTGATTTATAATCATAGCAAGAATGGGTACTTACTCCAAGTTTATTCCTTGGCTTAATCTTTTGAAATGTGGTCATCATTTGTAATATATTGTTAGATTCATCTGGGCAGGGGTAACATATATGCTCTGTTTCTTTATAACTTCTTAAATACATACCTTGAATTCAGAAGTCAAGGTTTTCTTCTTTTGGGTTATGACCATTGTAAAAAGTTTAAAATTAAGAGGTAATCCTTTTAGAACCATGGCAATTAAAAGTCTGTCGTTTATAACTTCCCCAGCTTCTTTCAGAGCATTAGAAATATTCTCTGCTTCAATTATATATTCTGTAATAGACTGATTCCAATCTTCTGAAAGATGTTAGCTCTGTATAGAGGGAATTAACTTTTGGCTTTCCTTTTGATAAATAATGTTCCCTTAATATTGTTAAGGCCTTTCTTCCAATATCTCTTGTATATCTTATTTCTAATGACTAACATTTATTCTCCAAATACTGAATGAGCTCAGCGAAGACAGTAACATTCTTTTCTACAAAGTCCATATCATCACTTTGATCTGTTGGTGACAGTATAATTTCGTGTAAATGTTGAATTCTAAGATATTGGAAATTCACTTTCCACAACTCATACTTCGATTCATCGCAATCAAAAAAGTTTTGCTGCCCTGGGCACATAACCTGTTGGAATCCAGGTAGCCATCTTGTTTTCAGTTGTGCAATACAAAAGGTACTCCCTCTCAGTAACAAGGCTCAAAGATGTACTTACTATAGGCTGTAGTTTGCTGTTGCTCATATATGATTTAGTCATCTCTGATAGGCCAATCTCCTGCTGCTATGGACAGGTAAGTTTATAAATATTTGCTAGCATTTTGTAGACAGCAGTTACACATTAATGACCCCACTAAACAATCCAACTATACTACTATATTAATAATAACAAATATAGCATTGAAAAAATGGAGATAAGAATATTGCATAGATTTATAGCTATCATTTGTATTTCTGCGGTATCATTGGTTCGTGTACCTTGGATGGTAAAGGAGCTGAAATGAAGAAATAGACTTACACAAGACAAAAGGCAATGTGAATTTGAGTCTCACTCGGATCTTATTTTTTAATACTTGTATCTGATATAGAGTGTTTCTCACTGTTGTATACATGCTTACCCTAGTAAGTTATGATAAAAATCGACTAAAAGATGAAGAAAGATTTAGAGACAAGTTATCCAGAAAACAATGTTTCTTACCAACTCACTTAAGTGAAGCACCAGTGAGCCTGTCCAGTACTTTAATAGGTGATCACTTAGAAATATCAGTTACATGAGCCCTTTGTGTCAGACTAGAATTTAGTAAATAAAAAGATAAAGTGGAAATCTAAATAAAATTACTAATAATTATGATAAGAAATTAGTTTAAAATATTGTCGCAATAAAACTCTGATAAAGCAATAGAATTCAGTTATTGTAGTTGGAATTCAAGTATGCAATAGTACAATTTTCAGAGCTCTGCAAAAAACTGGTCTGAAAAGCCAAATAGTTCAAAAGAAACTGGTACTCAAGAATAAACTCATTAAGTCGTGATCGGCTATTGTAAATGTTCAAATAAGTAAC
The DNA here is from genome assembly GCA_963585895.1 of Sepioteuthis lessoniana. NCBI lineage: Eukaryota > Metazoa > Mollusca > Cephalopoda > Myopsida > Loliginidae > Sepioteuthis > Sepioteuthis lessoniana. The sequence continues at coordinate 104,280,450 of OY757908.1, forward strand.
TGAAAAGGCTTGTGGTGAATTGTATTGTGGCTAGATAAAGCCAAATACAATAACTGTAAATACTATGTATGACAGAAAATTGGCACAATGCACCATCCAGCAAACATCATCATCATTGTCAGCCCAGTGAAGAGAAAAATTTGTGATGCTTTGCGGGTATTTCTCGACATCTAGGCTAGCAGTGTTTGTCACCATGAAAGGAACAATGCTTAGTAAAATTCCTGAGGAGAATTTTTTGCAAGCAGCTCAAAATCTTTAGCTTTCAAACCAAAGATCGATTTGGATTTAAACACCACTAAAAATATATGTCAAGATCTAAAATTTGCAATACATTGCAGATCATTAAATAGAATATATAACTACATATACAAAAATACATATAGGTTTTGTTTGGTTTAGTTTTATGGCACAGCAACCATTGGAGGTTATTAATGCCAGATCCATTTTTATACATTAAGCAGTTCTATTTCAAACAATTCAGTTTAGTATAAGTATAGTTTTTTTTACACATGATTAGATGTCAAAAACAGATCTGTTTCAAGCAATTCAGTTTAGTATAAGTACACAGTTTAGACCCTATCAGAGTGGACCTGGCTGCAATGGCAATGAGGGGGTACACCACATTCCCCAAAGCTCCAGCATTCCTGAAGCCTCACCATCAGATTATTTTGTGTTATATCCAGGGCACTCATTTGGGAGTCTTACCTCTCAGGAGAGAAGCAGTCGATGTATTCTGCAGCCCAAGTTGACTGGGCAAAATCTATATATATGATACACACATACAATATATGGAGAACTGGATGGCATAATGGTTATCATTGTAGAAAATGAACTCAGAGAGCCAAGTTTAACTTCTGGACAAGGTTGTTTTCATTTCACTGTACAGTAATACCCTTTCTATGAGTAAACAATAAGATTTTCAGGGTTCTCTCTAGCCTTAATAAGCATCAGTTTAGGAGAAGGAAGTTTGCATTCAGACTAGCACGAGAAAGTAACTTGCTATGGTGGAGTGGCAAAACCAGGAGCTGGAGAGCCTAAAGCAATCTGACATTGTGTTTGATCCCTTTCAGGCAACTCCTGCGATAATATAAGGTGTATAGCCTGTGGCTCTTCTCTTGAGCAATGGTAGTCATGAAGAGAGGAACCTGTAGCATGGACAATTGTCTTTCATACAACTTGGATACACATGCAGAACCATAGTCTTGTAAGACTCTGAGATGCCAGAATATTATATAATAAAAGTATATATAATAAACATGTATATATATATATATATATATATACATGATGCATTCAATAAGTTTCCAGACTTTTTGGTACAGGCATTTAAAATTGTCATAGACTCTTGAAAATTCAGAATATTATTGCTATCCATCTTATGAGATGACTGACCAATTTTTATGATTTCATGTTCAAATGAACAGCTACAGCAGCGATTGGAATACACCCTACTGGAGTCAGATTGTCACAGCTGGTGAATTTCAAAAATAAAATCTGACACTTTAGAAGAACAATATGCAATAAAATTCTGTTTTAAACTTGGAAAAAATGCCACAGAATCGAATGGAATTCTTCAGACTGTTTTTGGACCATCTTGCATGAATCAAGCATCAGTTTTTGAGTGGCATAAGAGATTCAAAGAAGGCAGGGAGTTTGTGAGGGATAATGAGAGGTGTGGGAGGAGTAAGGAAGTCAGAACACCAGAGTTGATTGGCCAAAGGGTTAGGGTTAATATGTTGAGTTTTAAGGGAGTTCAGGAAGAGATTTCATCGGAAGAGGCCAGCACTCTTCAAATTGGGTCAGTGTCATTTCCACTCGGACAATGCTCCAGTCCACAACTCCATCCTTGTCACAGACTATTTCACGAAGATGGGCATCAAGACAGTTCCTCACCCTCCCTATAGTCCAGACCTTGCTCCCTGTGACTTTTGCTCATTCCCTAAGCTCAGAGGCTGTTGCTATAAGACAATTGAGGAGATGAAAGAGGCTGTGACGAAGGTCATTGACACACTCACATAAGAGGACTTCCATGGGGCCTTCCAGAAGTTGTTGTAACGGTAAAACAACTGCATTGCAGCTGGAGGAGATTACCTCAAAGGGGACTAGAGTTTCATGTGTGTACTATCAATAAAAGTGCCCATACAAAAAAGTCTGGAAACTTATTTAATGATCCTCATATATATATATATATATATATATATATATATATATTTAAGTTTGGTTTCTTTGTTTAATGGCATATCCACTCTTTTAAGGTTATTTAATGCCAAAGCCATTCTCCAAGAAGAATAGTAGTGGTACTATTTAACCCATAGCTGGGATGATAAGGGGGTTCATACCTTTCCAAAGAGTATTTGCCCGAAAGTGAATGTAATAGCACGACTGGAGTACGAACTTGCGTACTACAATTCCGCAGTCCATTGCTGTAACCATTAAACCACGAGGACACCCCCTGTATATATATATATTTATTAAAAAACATATGTATGTATGTATGTATGTATGTATGTATGTATGTATGCACTGAATTAAAGGAAATATTTATTAAAAATAAATATATATATAATAAACATATGATATAACTATATAAAATAAATAATTTGGATGATTATAATTCTGATCGGAATGAAACTCACTTGAATAAAAACGCCAGTATTTGAAATCTGCTCTTGTTTCACAGCACCAAACAACGATCATGTCTCTTTAATTTATCCTCAGTTCTAGCCAAATTAATATTAAGACAAAATAGAATATTAATAAAAATAAATTGAATAAATGTGTTAAAGAAAGCTGAGCAACTACAATATTTTTCTTCTTTAATAACAATCTTTAGTTATATCTGATATTATTATTGATGAATCACAATCTATATAAATTTTCAATAATAATCTTTAGTTATATTTTACAATATTATTGATGAATCACAATCTATATTAATTTTCAACAAGAATCTTCAGTTATATCTTATTGTAATTCGTAGGAATGTTTTTAATAATTTTTAAATTTAGAATTTAAAAGCTGCCAAGCAACCCACGATCAATGTCAGTTTCCAATATGATTTATGCCAAGAAATTCTGTGTAAAAACATTTTTGTAGCATCTTAGAAAGGAGTATAGGCAAAACATATACAAATAAATTCTTAATTTCAACAGCTCAGTTTTTACTTTTCAGTCATTTCTTAATCACATAACTATATATATATATATAGAATGTATACAAATAGAACATATTAAATTTAGGGAAAATGGAACAAGGTTATGACGTCAAACAACTGAACAGCTGAGTTTTATAAATGTGCTTACCTAACAGCTGAGAAGGGTGACAAAATCACTTGTTAACAAGTAACACCATATAAATAAGGATGATCATTGTTAAAAAGAATTTTCAAAATCACAATTGAAATCTTTTAATATTTCAAATATATATTTCCTCAAGTTGAGTGTAATCACATCAACCAAATGGCATGGATAGTTATATATTTGTTTGGCAATGTTATACCAACTTTAATACTATTACAGTATAAAATCAAACTAGTAAAGGTTATTTAGTTATTGTAAATAATCAGAAATGGACTGAAAACTTTGAAAAGCAAAAATCCCTTTACTTAAACTAGTGATTCTCTTATTCATCAATATATCTAAAATTATAACTTATTTAAAACAATTTGTCTAAAAACACAATTTATCTATAATAATTTATGTTAGATATATTTTGCCAACAAAACTCTTGTTAGATCTAAAGAAATATAATGGTTTAAACTAAATGATAATTTGATTGATCATATTTACCCAACCCCTCCGCTCGGGCAGGATATGACACAAGGTCAATTTTTTAAGCGGAGTTTAACAGGTTTGAATTCAGAGTTTTCCTTCTCCTAGACTAGTTGCCTCACCAAGGCTGAAGAACCTAGTCTGCCCTACTATTTACCCATAGCTGGAGGGAGAATAATTGGATTCATACCTTTCCCAAGGGTATTAGTGCTATGTGAAATGCAATCAGTCCAGGATTTGAACTCGTGTCGCCGTGTCCAATTCCTGCGACGATAACCATTACACCACGGGCACCTCCAAAATGATAGTTTGATTGATGGATATTAACTTTTAATGTTTTAAAAGTGTCAGACACTGACCATCTCCTAAAACTACAAAACCTTACATCATGAGTGTCAGTATGTGTAGATATTTTTTTTTTAAATACATTTCAAGAGCATTCTATTTCTTTTCTAGACATTCTGTATAGTCACTAAGTGCTGCTATGACAAAACAGTAGAAGAATGGTTCTTACAGACCAAAGATAAGATTATTAAGAATACAATAAAGACTGAGGAAAGTCAACCAAGACTCAGAGATAGAACAGAGAAGGTTGAGTAGGCAATCAGAACCTTAAAGCTGGGTCTGGGGGCAGACAGGCAGCTGAAGGAGCCTGAAAGAACAAAGTCCCATATAAAAAATACAACATCATGAAGCCAGTAGTAATTCCTACACTATGTTATTCTAAAGAATTGTTAAAAAAATAAACTGCAAGGGTTCACAATTAAAATGGTTGTTATGTTGTTACTTGAATCACCATATGATCAACCTACTGTTTTTTGCTTCTCCTGGATCGTCACCCTGCTATAATCAGACCTGTAATCTGTTGTGAGTTATGTAACAATAGTTCTTGCTATGAAAAAGGGCACACTTTCTACTCTTTGGGAAAAACTTGTGTGCATCCACTGAAAGCAACTCCAGACAGTCTGAGGCACATTAGGATTGTACTAAATATGAATCAAGAAACATTAATGATTATCAATAACTTTGAGAAGAGTTATTAACATACTACAAATGGTTTGAACTGAACCTCTTCTTTGATGTGATTAACACAACATTTCAGCTAATCCATTCTTCAGCCCGTGTCAGGTGTATAAGCCATGAGAAAGAAAAAAAGAAAAAAAAACTCTTCTTGAATTTACTATGTACAAATAGCTTCATGGTTAACAATTTAGTAATAATGATTTGATATCTGGGATAAAAGCCATTTTGTAGCCAGAAAAAAACAAAAACAAAAAAATAAAACAAAGACTCAGATTTCCTCAAATACATTTCCTCTAGTAACAGTTGAAAAGCATTGTTATTTTTAGCCTATTGAGAGTACAATCTAAGTTAATTTCAGGTTCTATCTTCCCACAAGCCTTTGGACATTTAGCCTCTTCACTTACTCATGCCTTGTACTTGATCAAAACATTCACATAAAAACTGAGCATAAAACCTATTAAAATGTTACTCCAAAGTGAAGATATCTTTGTTTAAAAGAAAGTTTGTAAATGATCATTTTTAAGTCTTTTACTTTAATAGCTGATGTGATCTCCTTGGATTTGAACTATCAGATTAATCATATACAATACAACAGTACTCAGACTGGAACATCAGGTTACAGTTTCAAAGTTCAATGATTATATATATATATATATATATATATATATAAACAGATGAGAAAACAATCATTTAAAAATGTTAGAAAAATAGATTGATCTATTGATTTTTAGAGCATGTCAACTCTTCTGAGGTTATTTTATACCTTGACATTAGGTAATTGCATACACTGTATGTTCATGTGTACATTTTTGTATAGTTTTTTGAGTTTTTGTACATGGTTATATCATATCTAGTATTTGCATCTAATACAAATAATTTTCAAACCGATTTATTTGGCCAAGAGATGGGACACTAACAGTTACTACCAGTCAAGGCCAAAGTGGACTTGAGAGTAATGGCAATAAAAGGGCTGTACACTTCCCAGAGCTCTAGAACTAGAGCTTCGTCATCAGATGGAGTTTAGTGTCATACTGAGGACACTCCCTTTTTTGGGTGGGTGAGGGTCTTCCCAGTGAGTAGAGGATCCAGTTAGCATATTCTATGTCCTACTGACAGGGTTAGTAGTTGAGTAGTATAAAAAGTAAATGAATTCTATTCTTGCCTTCTTTAGCTCATTCTGCTACTGAGAGTTTCCTATACTTTGAAAGTGAAAGAGAAAACAAAATCCTCATATAGAAGTTATTTGAAGAAATGGATTGTGAGATGAATCTTTTTATTGGTCTAAATTTCTGAGATGAAGCTTGATAATTATTGTTTCTTAGAATGTTCAGACTATTGACCTCATGTTTATTGTTATAATCACAACATTTCAGCCAATATGTCCTTCGGCCTTCTCCAGGTTTTCATGTTGAACTTGGGAGTCCACACAGAATCTCAAATTGAACCTTTTGTTTGCACCACAGGGGCAGACTGTCCCAATTCTGTTAACCATGACCTGGTACAAGTGTTAAGTTATAGTAAGTATTCCTTGTTAGTCTTACCTATTGTTGTGATATGAAACACCCGAGGAAGGCCGAAGGACATATCAGCCAAAACGTTATGATTATATCAATAAAGATGAAGTCAATAGTCCAAATATTCAAAGTAATAATGAATCTTTTTGTTTGCTCTTTTAAGATATATGAAACTATTAGTAACAAAATAAGTCAAAAACAGAGTATGCAATCATTTTAGGTTTTATATATAAGGGGCTCCAGTCTAATGACAGAGCTATGGTGGAGACAACCCTTCTAGGAGGAGACAACTCCAAAATCAATGCTGGAGAAGGAAGCTGTTGCATCAAACTTCTGTTGACTCGTTAGTATCCTTTGATGGGAAAAGTCAAAGTGAAGGTATTCTGAAATAAGACATCTAGTTTGCATAGTCATCGCTTATCTGGCAATGCTTGTCACTGGATTGTAGCTCTGCAGACCCAAAAAGTGGCATAAGTGTCAGACAAGCATATATAATCCAATGACATAGAGATGTTTTACTGCCTTATCATCATATGCATTACATATATTTTTCACTAGTTGAATTAGTTATTACTCAAGGAAATTTGAGTAGTAATTTGAGGAGTAAAGACAGCTATCATCTGTCAAAATTTGGCAGTAATCATTATATATATATATATATATATATATATATATATATATATATATATATATATATATATATATATATATATATGATAGACTTAGGCAGCAGTCATTCTCTGACGTTTGTTTCATTGTTTTTTAGATAAAATTTGTCCAAAATATTTAGATAAGAATTGTCCAAAATTTTCTTTCTGAGCACTCTCTATTATCATTGGTCATTTTCAAGAGTATGTAGTGTATTATTTGTTTTTAATATCTGAGATGCTTTCTATTTAGACTTCAGAAAGATTTCTATATTTGTAGTTTTTCTACAATATGAAATCAAACCATTATGTATCCATGATATAGGGAATATATAATACATTCAAAAACTCTCTACACCTTGAACAGGAAGCATCTAGGGTATTACAAATAAAGGTTGCACTGGATCTTGACTAATGATGGTAAAAGTTCTCAAGAAAAAAAAATTCAGACCATTTTCATATAAAATGAATCAATCTTAAGAAATCTTGTATGACAACAAGGAAAAAAATCAATGAATAAAAACTGCTAAAAAATTTTATCTGTGGTATTTCACCAAACATGCTGTATATATATATATATATATATATATATCGTGGACTCTCCATTAATTTTGACATATAAGGGCTGACAGATAAGTTAGTTTAAAGCTGTGAAGGCCTGTGTAGAATCAGCCACACATTTTAGCTATGTTGATAACAGAACTATGTAGAACCAGCCACACTTCTTGAATAAGCTGATAACAGAAACATGGTGCACCAACATGCAACAGATTTTCCAGAACAATGCTCCTCAGGTTTTGAATTTTTACTTTTTCCTTCTCTGGAACCAGTTGCCTAACCAAGGCTAGAGAGTGCTTTGGTTTTAGTTTAGAGTTGTTCTAAGTGCTTTTGGACCCTTTATAGTCCATCATCAGGGGTTGTTTGCAAATGTAAAGATAGTTTTTTTTTAAGTTTTAAAATTTTTTTGACAATGCAAAATTTACATTAACATATAGTAGGATTAAACTGAGATGCTAATGACATTGAACAAATTTAAAACAAAACACTATCAATGGAAATAGAAAATCTATTTATCTATATCTCTATATATAAATAGATAGACAAATAGATAAGAGAGAGAGAGAGAGAGAAAAGAGAGAACAATCAAACAGATTACCCTATTTCAATGGTCATGATGCAGATCAACAATGACTATGTCTCTCAGAAAGGAACTCAAGATTGAAAAGTCAGCAACAGGAACATACCAACCCAACATGCAAATGAGAATCACCACACTGAGGATATCCTTCACTTAGGCTTTCAATTTGTGCTACTTGAAAACTGGTGAAAGCCAACCAATATTCTATGGTTTAGAAAAGAGGACAAAAAAACAGAAAGGACATTGTGAGAAAAAGAGACTAATAGAAGTCAAGCTTCAAAGGATAAAAGGTGGTATGTATCAAGAACTTGGCACCAGAGATGAAAACCATCAAGAATACATTGACGCAATAGAAATTGCTATTTCAAATGAGTTGAATGAAGAAAATCAACCAAAGATTCAGCATAATGAGAGTCAAAAAGTTGTTACAAGAGCTATAATACCAACAAGTGAGGATAGGCATTGAACATTTGTTGTCACCTTTGGGTACCATAATTCATGCTAAGAGTAAAAACGTGAAAAGTAATACAAACATGGAGACAAGACCTATATGAGATAAATAAAAAAAAAAATTTATTTTTGGTTGATGAACAGACAGTTGCCATCACATGATGCAATTTTTTTCCCCCTGTTCATCCCGGATGTGGATGTGTGGAACTGGTTGGGATTTTGGTTTCTTAGTGCCATATCAGCTGTGACTGTTGAGGTGAACACTTCTGGTTGGGTTACTAAAAGGAGTTCCGACAGGTTTCGACAAAGTAGAAACAATGGAAAAAAACATCAGGAGAAAATGGGAGATTGGAAAAGAAATAGAAACCAATGAACACTACGAATACCAAAAATCAAACGTGAAAGACATGCCAAAATTGTCATTGGAAACAGCAAACAGAGCAATCACGAACATAAAGAACAGGCTTAAGCAGAATCTTTTCCTAACGGAAGTAAATGAACTTGTCTATGCCACTGCTTCTACAGTCAGTGACACTCTAGGCATAAAAACTTGAAAGAAGGGACATAAGAAAGCAAAACAGCCACTGTAGAAGAGATGAATGAAAAAAGAAACTGAAAAAATATGCAGAGAAATTTCAACACTCACTGAAATCAATAAAGTAAACCATGTGAGAGAGGAGAAAAGAAAAGCCATCACTGGAAAACACATCAAAAATAAAAATGACATAGCAACAGTTACTGAAAAGCTGAAAGAACAGTTGCAGGCTAAATCACAGAGAATCATATAATATGAAAAGAAATGAAAGTTCTACCACCAGAAGGAAACTTACAAAGAAAACACCAAAAAGTTCTACCGTGAACTAAGAATCAAGATTGACATTGAGGCTACCATCCAAGATTTTGGACAAGAAGGCACACACAAATATCTTGATGTGAATGAAGGAGATGGAATAAAACATGCAAAGATGAAGGAGAAAATTTGAAAAAATACTACATACTGGGTCTAAAATCAGAGCTGAATACCTCCAATGGAATAGATGCAATCAACACTCGGGCAGTTTCAATCATCACTCACAACATCAACATCATCAACTGGGAAATAAAAACAAGAACTAAATAGAGAAGACTGCAAAACAAGAAAACTATGGACAGTTGAAAAAATGCACCACCCTAAAACAGATGTGGATATGCTCTCCCACCCAAGAATATCATGTAGAAGGGGCCTTATCCAAATGATAATGACATACAAAACACCACTATCTGTTTAGACATGTACTTGAATACTAAGAAGTATATTCTCCTTATAATTGTTACAGATCATGAAAGAACATAGAAAATGTTATTAATGTATCCTGAAGATGACACATTCAGAAAAGAGGGAAATACATCAGAGATCAAAATCGTAAAAGATGAGCCAGCGACCAACTATGCTTGAAGAACAGAACTAAAGTCTAGATATCAAGCCCTAAAACAGCTAAAGAGTTAATGCCTAGAGTGTCACTGACTGTAGAAGCAGTGGCATAGACAAGAAGAAAAACCTCTATATGAGCAGTATCTGGAATGAGGGTTTGGTTTGGTAAGGTTGCCAAATCCTCTTTATACATATATATTAAATATACATAATTTGTAAACACATTTTGTTGATAATATTGTTGATAATGTTTTTAAATGAACCGAAGTTAATTTTTTTGTGCACAGTTAAATAGTTCCAAGTATTGCTATGTATCACTAGCAATTCAATTAAACATCAGTTATTTACACACTATTAGATGATCAAACTGTTTTATGACTAACAATTCAATTTAGCATAAGTCATTTGTTTGCACTCAGTTTCAATGCTAAACAGTTCTGTTTGACCTATTGATAGGACCCTATCAAGTCCTACCACTCTGGGCCAGAATGGACCTGGGAACAATGACAATGAATGGGTATGCTGCATTCCTTAAAGTTTGAGTATTGTTGGAGCCTCACCATCAGATTGTTTAGTGTAATATCCAGGACACTTGATGGGGGGAGTCTTAGCCCTCTACAGAGATGCAGTTGGTGTTTTCTGCAGCCCCAGCAAACTGGGCTATACCTGGAATGAGTCATCAATAACAATGTGAGTCAAACCCAAACAAACAGCTGGTCTAAAATCCGAGACTAAACGTTTTATTATCACTGCTCAAGGTCTGTGCATTATGGCCAATTATTACCAGAACTAGATATTGAAAGACACCAGCAAACCAATGTTCAGTATATGCAACAAACAAGAGAAAATAAACCATTTTGTTTCTGGATGTTCAGAATTGGCCAAAATAAAATATAAAGGCCTAACAAAAGAACAATATACCTCTATTGGGCAATCTGTAAGTATAATAACATCAAAGTCAAAGACAAATATTATGAAAATGGGCCAGCAATTGTAAGAGAAAATTATGAAGCTACTATAATTTGGGACATGCCAATACTGAATCATAAAGAAATTAGGTCCAACAGACCTGATAGAGTAGTGAAGGACAAGATGGAGAGAACTTGTTTGTTCATTGGCATGTTTGTTCCAATCAAAAGAAATACCTCCCTGAAAACAATAGCATAAATTTCCAATTATAAAGACCTAAAATAGAAATTGAAAGAATCTGAATCTTGAAGACCGCAATAATACTAATGGTAATAGTTGCTCTTGGTCTGTTTAAAAAAGTGATGAAAAAATACTCACAAAACATCCCTGGCAACATCAAGATATAAAAATATTGTTCTTCTTCACACTGCTCAAATACTAAAAAAGACTCTCTATCAAACAAATCTATCAAATCACCATGGTGGACTTAAATGCTCAGCTCAATGAATATACAAAGCAGGACATTAAAAGATTACTCTGAATAACAATAATCACACACACACACACACACACACATATATATATATATATATATCTGTGTGTGTGTGTGTGTGTGTGTGTGTGTGTGTGTGTGTGTGATAGTAATCAGCTCTGTGCAGCCACAGGATGTTGTTTGGAAGACCTGCCAGGAGCAATGGATGATAAGGACCTACGTAGAGATAGATGATAATGATATATATATATATATATATATATATAATGAAGATTACGTGTCTGTCTGTTACTGAAACTACATCACCACTGACACTGCAATTCTTTTATTTACATCACATTCTTCATGATTTTTAAAAAATTTAAAACTGTTATTTAGGAAAATGTTTTATATTATTAATTCTATTGGTGTCAGCAGTATAGTGGTAACATACAATAATAGTCATAATGTTTGCATCTTAAACCTTCTTTCGTAGAGTCGAAGAGATGATAACCATTATGTCAGTAACAAGTGAAAACTAGTGATGAAGTGGCTCAAAGAACAGTCAACAGAATTTTACAAGGCAGGGATATATGTTCTCATTCAAAGTTGGAACATTGCTATTGAGAGAAACAATGACTATGTTGAGAAGAAGGAATGTGATCTATAGAGAACCAGTTTCATTTTGATGTATGGTACATGTTTCTGTATCCGTAATTATTCCTGTACAAAAGAAAAGTCATTACTTCTTAAATCACTCTTGTATATTATAACACACATATTTACACACACACACACACACACACACATATATACATCTATATATAGAGAGAGAATTGCTGTCATTATCAAGTAATACAGGCCTTTAGAATGTGAAAAAATTTGGAGGAAAATATATGATATACTAATATAAACTTCAAGAAATTTAACAATGAAAAAAAATTTTGAGAACAATCATTAACATACCAGAATTTTTTTCCAAAAGCTGAACCTCATCTCTATATACTTGATTTTGTTAACATGTTTTAACCAAACTATTTTCCAGCCATTATCAGGTATAAAATCCAAGAGGGAAAAAAGAAAGAAAGCTCCTCCTTCTTGGAAAAATATTCAAGGCTGAAGATGAGAACAGAAGAATTGATCAGTTAATATGTTGTGGTAACAAAAATAACAAATATGAAGACGAGGCTCAATTTTCAGGAACAATTTCTGGTAAGTTGATGATTATGGAGAGCTAGTGTTGAGTGCTGTAACACAATTTTTATATAAAAGTATTTCCTAAAAATAAATTCAATCTTGCACTAAAGGTTTCCTTTTTTCCCCAATAGTTGTGAAGTTTTAAATGCATAGTGTGTTATTTGATGCAAAACTTTGCCCGTTTGAGAAAGTCTTTTGAATAACATGTAATTTTGTAAAATTTTCCTTGGAGTTGAGTTTAGACTTTTGCAAGCTAACTAAAGTCAGAGAAGGAGTCATTATTTAAAATTATATTGATAATTATATTGGTGGTATTTGTTAGGACTGCAAGACCATAGAATTGCATTTGGATCTGGGCAAGTTTATTTGGAAGACTAGCAGTCGCCCATGCAATAAGTATCTCCTCTCCATACACAGAACAAAGTTGAAGACAATGTTAGGCATCCTTAGGGACTCAAACTCCTTGCTTTAAATCTAATCTTTTCCCAGATTGGTCAACTCATCAAAGCTAGAGAGCCCAGTCTCTCCCACTATTTTATTGCTCAGTGGAGGTGTGAAAAAATGGTGAAAGTCCCCAAGACATTTATTAGCATGAAGTGAAATTCAAAAAACCTTGTCAAGGAGTTGAACTTTGCACTCAAATCAATTTATGCCACCCACAACTCCTTTATCAACTGAATATATCATTACTTTTGCAAAAGCAGTAACAAGAAGATAACATGTTTTCAAAAAGTAATATTAAGTATATCCCATCATATGGAAAAATCCATGTAATTATATATTGCACACCCAAATCATTCTTTAATTGTCTAAAAGAATAACAAACAATTAGAGAAGAAAACCAGATCAAACAATAGAGAAGATGTCAGCATGAACAATGACCTTTTGAATCACTTCATGGTAATTAGGCAAAAGAAAAAAATATTTGTTATGAAATTATTCTGCATAAATATTCTTGGATCATATTTTCATTGTGAGCAATCCATTGTGCTAAGACGGCAGGACATTGACTTTATAAAAATTAAATCTATCCATATTACAAGGAGTGCCTGAAAAGTAATGCCTCCGATTTATTCCCATGGAAACTACTGTAGATATAGAGGAGGAGTTCCATATCATAGTGGCTGGACTGTGATGTTGAAGGGAGTAAGTTCAAACTCCAGTCACACTATTACATTCACTTTCAGATTAATACCCTTGAGAAAGGTATTAGTTCCCTTATCCCTATAGCTATGGATTAAATTCTACCATGGCAACAGATATACAGAACCTAATAATACCACTAAATAGAATGAGTTTTCAGCTACAAAGTTTTATTATGATGATTTTTTAATTAAAGGTTAATTTTCATCAAAAACAAAATTACAAAATTTTATCATTTCTAGTGGAACATGATACAATCAAGACAGTTAGTATTAAATATTGTTAATCACCAAACTCTGCAACATTGAAACTCTGTAACGAAAAATAAATTTCAAGGAGGTGATGCCAAAAATTAAAATCACATTGATATATATAAGATATGTACTTATTTTTTGACTATTACATATTTATATTTTTGCTATGGGTGATACTGTAGACTAGCATTTTTGATGGGGTTATTTACTTATAGATGGGAAATTTTGTTTATCTATAGGTTTGAAATTATGGAATTAGTTATACTGGTGAGCTGAAAATACAGGAACATCAATCAATTGAAATCCTTTCAAATCCCTCAAGTGAACTGAAGAAAGAAAGAAAGAAAGAAAGATTGTTGAGAAATGAGGAAGGAAAGAGAAATTAAAAAAGGGAAAAGAAACTTGAATTGATACTGATAAAGAGGAAGGTTGAAAGTTAAAATGAGAGAGGGGAAATTAGGAAAGAAAATTATATATATATATATATATATATATATATATATATATATATATATATATATATATAATAGTGTAGTATATGTATATATCATAGCATAGTTTCTCTCAGTATAATAAAAGAATAATGAATACATTTAAATATCTATTAGGAATTTTAAAAACAGAAACTAATAGAAACTGACATGCATCATATTAAAAGCAATAGAATTTCTCATTGTTTGTATTGGGACCAGGTTTAATAACAAATATATATATATATATATATATATATATATATATATATATATATATATATATATATATATATATAAGGAAAATGAACTTCATATCTACCAACTAACTTTCTCAATTTTCTGTAAAACTTTAATTCCCTATCTCCAATTGCCACTAAATGAAAATGAAATGTTCACATCAAACCACAAATCTATTTCTCTCTCAACAATATGACTAAAGTTCCTTGATTTTTCAGTTTAATACAGAGCATTCTCTCAATATATGTTATTGAGGCACCCTTAGCAAAATGATTAGCTTAATAGGAAATGGAATCAGCAAATCAAGTTCAAATTCCAGACAAAACTGTTTTCCTTCACTCTAATGCTCTCTGGAAAGAGATGTAGCCATCTCTTCTCTAATCTATAGGTAAATAGTTGAACAGACAGGTTTTTTTTTTTAGTTTTGGTAAGGCAACTAGTCTAGGAGAAGGAAATTAAACTAGCTGTTCTCTGCTTAAAAACTATTCTTGTGTCACATCCTGGAGGGGTTCTATAAATATACATATTTTCTTGAATTCATTATGAAAAGAAAAAGCAAACAACTGCATATTTTAGATAAAAAAGGAAATGAGTTACATGGAAATGAAAAATGAATTAAGTAATTAGCAATTAGTAATATTTATAGTATTTCCAGGAAACTTAAGTAAGGTTGAAATTGCAAAATGCAACAATAAAGAAAGCCAAGGCACTAAAAGAAAAATTACTTTTATGAAGAAAACCAAGGCACTCACTAATACTGCTGAACAGACCAAGTTTTCATCTACAAAACAATCTGCTCCCACATACTTATCAACGTTAGCTATGCATTTTTAGCAGTGATGAACAAGAGCCTACATGTACTATGCTCATAATATCTGCACTACCAAAGGCAATGCACTTTTTCACAGCAATGATGTTGGCACTGTCGTCAGAAAAAATGTTTTTCATGTAATCCATTTTTTATTGTCTTGATTCAGGAGGATGAGCTGATTGAGATGCTTTCATTTCAGTTAACAGCTACAGCAAATGTGGCTTGTCACTCACATCATTGTCACCACTGCTGAAATGCATTACCCACCACCTACATGTATTTACAGCTACTCTTTGGTCTCTGTAAATGTTGTGCAAGTGTCAGAGAATGTCACTGGATATTGTTCTTTCTGCATTGAAGAAATCAATGACACACCTATACCTTAATGTCAGACACCATTCTGCCAAACTGCTAGGCAAAAGAAACGTGCTTTATTGGCAAGAAGGTTCAACCTTTATTGCCATACCACCAAGATCCACCTCTGACATTGTGGATCAACATAAAATAGAAGGAATTACTTTCAAGCATGGCATGCAAACTCTTGTACATCAGTGATGTAAATGGTGGTGATGATGTAGAAAATAGCCTTTCATAACTGAAAACTTGCTCTATCCAAAAGTGTTATAGTGCTTTCTGTATCTATTATAGTATCTGTGGAAATAAATAGGAGGCATTACTTTGGGGGCATCTCACATATGTATAGTCACTGATGACTTTGCAGAAAAATAAAGCTTTCTCACTGAAAACATGCTCTATCCAGCAGTGGTATTGTGCCCCCTTTTTATGGAAATCAATAGGAGGCATTACTTTTGGAGCTTCCTCTGCATAATGATCCAATTTTTGTATGTACATTACCTTAACACATCAAAAATAGCATATCATAGCAGGATATTTGTTAGCACAATAGTGTTAAAATGCTCTAAAAATACATTTTCTTGTTGTTGTTGTTGTTGTTGTTGTTGATGTTGATGATGATGATAGTAGTAGTAGTAGTAGTAGTAGTAGTGTGGTGTCTGCAGAAAGTGACTTTGTGTTATTATTATTAAGTAATGTCTAAAATAAACATTCCTTAGAGAGACCATATGATCAATGAAGAACTAAACAGAGGCCTCCCAAAAGTATCAGCCAAAGTTAGAGAAAGATAAATGAGACTTGCTACACAATGCATACACATCAAGGAGGAAGAGGCTTTCAAATTAATTCTGTGACAAACAACACAGAGAAAAATCAACTGAGTGGAGGAATCCTTGTGATGTAGGGGTTAAAATGCTGGACTGCGACATCATAGTGAGTTTAAACTCTAGTCAAGCAATCATGCTCACTTTTGGACTAATACTCTGGGGAAAGCTATAGGTTAAATAGTACCACTAATGTTCTTCTACAAGTATGGATTTGGCATTAAATAACTCATGAAGGTTGATATGCCATTAAATAAAGAAACCAAACCAATTGAGAGAGGCAGCAGATCACTGCTTTAGAAAAGATTATCATCATCAAGGTATGCTGACACCATGGATTCCCTTGAGTCTCTCTCTCTCTCTCTCTTTCTCACCATTTGTTTCTCTAGGCCAGTGATATTGGTAAGTCATTTAGACTGTCTCCAGTGTCTGCACAGACTTGATGAATATAAGTTTTTGCTGGTCAGGCAATACTGGCACGTTTATGTATAGGAGTCCATAAGAAAATATAACTTATGAGTTCATCCTTACTCCCCAAGCAATACCCTGCATGTCTTGCTTGTCTTACTTGAATAGCTGTTGAGATAGGAGGTAAATGCTCTTTTGTAGAGGGTTGCTTCCAAGATCTGTTAAAAACAGTATGTAGAATCCTCACATAGTTCCCATCTAGCTTTTTCTCAAAGCATCACATAAGAGTCCAAATGGTGCAGCTATTCAATAATACTGACATGGTTATAACTTGGCAGAATTTCTGTTTTATTTTATCAGAGATCAGATTTCCATTTGCTCAATAACCTGTCAGTAGCAGTTCATACTTTACCAATGTGTATGTTGTCATCACTTTCAGTAGATGAGATATTGCTACTGATGTATATGAACTGGTCTACTAATTTCCGAAGCTTGCCATTTAATTAGAAGATGGTGCCATCTTAATTAAAACACTGGATAGCATTCAGTTGCTTTTTTTTAATACTTAAAATAACTCTTAGCAAGGTCAGTTGGCCATAATAGGTAAAGGGTTACAAAATGACAAATCAAAGGTAAAAAAATAACAAAAATATATTACAGAGAGACAATAAAGCAGGAATCCAAGCTAAGACCGAGTAAGACACTAATTAACTATGGACGTAAGCTGGAAGGAAAACATTCATAAGGATGTTTGATCTACAGTACAGATGTTCAAGGAAAGAAGCTATTGGAATAGAACATGTATCTGGTGTGGGGAAGATTCAGTAAGAACGGATGCTGCTTATAGACAGCAAAACAAATTCTTACTGGAAACTCTTGAATAAGTAGAACCAAAGAATGCCACTCATCCAAACATCTTCCATAAAAGTAGCATTAGAAGAGGGACAAACTGGCTACATTCCAGAAATGGGAAAGTGGCTGATGGGAAATAAGAAAAGCAATGCTAGATAGGGAAACCTGGAGCAGATCTGTCAACTCCAGTGTCCAGCCAATATAGAAGATAGTGGGATCTGCATTTGTGTTCACGTTGATCATTATGATTTATCAAGAGAGATAACTATCAAATTCAAATTTTAAAGTAGTTATTTTCAATTACTTATAATATAAATTCTGTTTATAGCAGGTGACTCAATTTTAATGACCACTGAAGGCAGCCTTTAAGAAAGTATAACAATAATTGAATTCTTATTTCTACATTTTATCTCAACAAAAGTGATTAGTAAATAATTCTAACAGAAAGTACAGAGGTCTTCTCATAATAGTTAAAAGAAACTTATATAAATTCTAACATTATTCCTGTAAAATATAATGAGATTATTTATGAATGGACCAGAGTATATGCTGCAGATCAGAGCATAGTGTCTGTGTGCTCAGCTTATGATTAAAGTGTTGCTTCCCAATATTTCTGCTGAGGATCAGAATGTTGTATCTGTATCTGTGGAAACACCAAAGTTATTTAAAACTATAAGATATAAAATATCTGAAAATGGTCATTATTTTGGAAAGTATGAAAACCAATTCAAAAATTGAAAAACTAAATACCTAAATATATAGCTGATTATTTTAATTTTTGATTCTCATCTATTTTTGAATTACCACAGATGCAGGTACTAAACCCTGAGTGTCCTGCGTATGACACTAAACTACATCTAATGGCAACACTCAACTTCTGGAGGGGGTGTCCTTGTGGTGTAATGGTAAAAGTGAAGGACTGCAGAATCGTAGTAAGCGAGTTCGTATTCCAGTCGCGCTATTATGTTCACTTTCCGGCAAATACCCTTGGGAAAGGTATGAACCCCCTTATCTTCCCAGCTATGGGTTAAATAGTATCACTACTGTCCTTCTATGAGAATGGCTTTGGCATTAAATAACCTAGGAAGGTTGATATGCCATTAAAACAAAGAAACCAAACCAAACCATCTACTTCTGGAACACAGGTGAATATGGAGTACCCTTTCATTGCCATTACTCCCAGGTCCACTCTGGAGTGGTTGTACCTGTTAAGGTCTTATCTATAGATCAAATAGATCTGCTTAAGATAATCAAAATGATTTTGGGATACATTAATACATTAGCTCGCAAAACATTGATATTGCAACTCGATATGAATTCATTGATTCATTGATTTTAATGGCATATCAAACCATCTGGGTTTATTTTATGCCTTGGGGATTACATTCATAGTTGGGATTATTTACATATAGACTGGCACTTTTGTTTATTCATAAGTTTGAAATTATGGAATTAGTTATATTGGTGAGCTGAAAATCCAGGAATATCAGTCAACTGAAATCCTTTCAAATGACTCAAGTGAACAGAAGAAAGAAAGAATGCAAAGAAATGTGGAAGGAAAGAGAAATTAAAAATGAGAAAAGAAAATTGAATTAGTACAGATAAAGAGGGAGATTAAAGTATAGTAAGTTAAAACGATAAAGAAATGATGAGGTAGATATGAACTGATTAAATAAATACATTGATAAATACTGAGAGAGAGAGAGAGAGAGAGAAACAGATTAGGTTGTATAGTATATGTATATATCATTCATATATAATTACAAAAAGCATGAACATATTAAAATTTTTCGAACAAAAACTAAGATGCTTTCATTTCGTAAAACAACAGAATTACTCAGAGCTACATAATATATATATATATATATATATATATATATATATATATATATATATATATATATATATATATATATATATATATATGAAGAATATGAACCAAAGTGATTGCAAAAATAAGAATATTTCTTTTGTGTTGTTTAATTTTTGCTTGTTCTCAACTACTTTTGATCTTAGGTCATATCAGTCTTTTTAGAATGTTTTTAAAATACTTTTTAAAACAGTTGGTATATTATCAGACAAGTGATGCAAAATGAATTTTGTGACATAACATATCCATTCATTGAATGAAAATTATTTTCTGATGTAGAGAGACAGAAATAATTGTCTTCCATTTGATTGAGGGGGGGGGGTGATGTGGCTTCCTACATCATACATCTATTGGATTGGCCATGTAAGAATTTAGACACCTTATTCTTTCTCTTTTGCTTTCATTCTGTGAACGGAGAAGATATCTTTAGTCTGTGCCTGTTGGGTGAAAATTGGACATGGCTTTCATTTCTGCTCATTGAACAAAATGGAGACTTTATTTCCAACTCTGGTGAAGTTCTTTATTTCGCTTTGCCACGAAAACAGAAGACAAGTAAGAGATTTTCATTACTCTTCTTTGTAATTCCTTTCATGCATGATTGTTATAAGAGCAGTATGTGTGATTCATTTGTTTGGGGACACTTTATTGACTGAGGTATAATTATACATACCTATTAAATTGTGTATATGAGTTTATCTCATCTTTTGTTTCTATTCATTCAGTGTTATTTTATCAATGGGTATACTAAAGTTATTATTGGAACTTGTTAGAACTTGTTGATTAAACATCCTTCCTAGCACCAAATACCCAGTAAATTATAGCTGGCATAACTCCATTTAATACTGGTATTCAAGTGTCTTCAAGTGATCTTTATATATCTGCTGTCAGAACACCTGGCACTGAGCTCTCCATTTGGGAGATATATTTTAAGCAATGTTGGATGCTTTTCAAATGAACTGTGACTACTGGTCTTTTTTTTTTAAAGTGTCTATGTGTTACCATAAATCTGTCCATTCTATTTCAAACGGCACCTTGAGAGCCATTCGGCTTGATGTTATAGCCAGTTGAGCTAAATGTTTTGAGGCCCTTTATCCCTTTATCTTAGTATGTTTCTATAATAATCCAATGTGCTTTTTCAATTCTTTCTATAGAGATGAAATTGTGACTGAGTGGAATGTTGTTCTACAAGTATTTTGTTATAATCCATAGATCTGATTTTGTATCAGTGGTTTTATATATATACATATATATATAATAAATAAATATATATTAGATATGTATATTTAATGCATGGAATTTAGACTGCGACCCCTGGGTTTCATGGAGCTTTTTGCCAGACAACAATCATCAGGCAGTTAAGAAAACAAAATGAATCGAAAATTGAAAACATACAGTCAAAAACCATTGTGATTTTGTATGATTTTTTATGTGTGGTTGTAAGTGTGTGAGTGTTTGTGTGTGGGTTATAGTTGCGTATTAATGTGTGTTTGTATTTAAGTGAATTTACAAATGCAGCTCATTGTATAAGCGGATATGGATTTGTAGGTGTATCTTAATATTTCGCTACATTATTTTATTTCTGTATGTGTAGGAATTGTAGGAATGTGTAAGCATATTTAAACTGTTATATTATGGTAGACCAGAATCACAAAGGGTATAAGTAAGGGTATATTGTATTGCAATGTAATATTGTAAAATGTTGGTATAATATTTAGGGAAGGGGATTGGGCTAGGATATAATAATAATAAATTGATGAAATGTTGCGTAAATATTATATATACTATAGTTCTCTTTGGTGGTATGTGCATAGTGAAAGGAGGTTACATTAATAGTTAGTATGTTTATGTACAGTGATGATTATGACTCAAGAGCAATGTGTTGTCATTATAAAATTAAGGAAATTGGTTAAGGAAATAGATGGTGGGTTTGAGTGGTATGGGTAATAGTTGGGTGGTTGGGATGGTTATTTTTAATAGTTATATGTTTTGTGTTAATGTTGTCCGATATATACATGATTGTAGAAAAGGGTAGAGTGTACGTTGTAGATAAGATGAATGTAGAGTATTGGGGTCTATTCTTAATTATCATAAAAAAGTAATATTAACAGATAGTAGAGATATGTGGATAAGCGTATGGGGGTTAAGGGAGAAAGATGGTACATACATTGTGTGGCAGGTGTAATGGTTGGTGGAGGAAAATGGTACTTACGGTGCTTATGGTGTTTTTTTTTTGTTTTGTTTTTTTTAAATATATACTTGAGGTGCTAGATGGGTTACGTGTATGGATCAAAGTGTGAGAGAAGTCGTTTGTTTTCATGCCTACATTTTGAAAGGATTTCAGATTTTTTATTAAGTAGGGTGTTTTGCGATGGGTAGGTTATGATGGCTAATTTTTCATGGAGACAAAGAAGGCATTTTTTTGATGTTTTGTTGTTGGCAGGTGTTTGTTTTAGTATCTCCCTGGTGATTGTAGGAGAGATGTTTGTGTCTTTTAACTGCCATATGTACAAGGATAAGGTGTTAGATGCATAGTCTGTTTTTGAATGAAAGTTTATAGTTGTAAATTCTTTGTTTTATGGTGCCCTCCGTTGCACCGATGTAATGTTTGACGGAGTTATTTGTTTTTACCATGGCTTTGTATATGACATTTTTATAAGGGCATTTATCTGGTAGGGTGCATGTACTTTTGACCCTACAATTGCATTGGTTGGAGAGGTGTATTGTACTGTTAGTGGATGCGATTTTTTTGTTGTGTTTTTTTATTATCTGTGACATGTTGTTTGTAGGTAACCTTAATGTTGTTTTTTAGTAAAGATGTTGGTTAGGGGGCTATTATTGGGGAAGTGCTTGAAGATTAAGTTTAGGAAGTCCCTACCTATATTGGATGTTACGCATTTATTGTAAGGTGGGTTAAACCAAATAATATTCCCACTTCTGTGCCTAGATTTGTCTTTTGGAGGTATGAATTCTAGTGCTTGTCTATAACCGCTGTGTTTTAATGCTTTGTTATATATGTGTTTGTGTTTGTTAAAAATGTCGATGTTAGAGGAGTTGCTGGATAGTGTATGGCTGATAGATTTTGGGATTTGTTTGGTAATTGAGGGTAAGTGGTTTGAGGAAGTGTGTATGTAGATTGATGTGTCATCTTTTTTGTAAGGTTTGTATGTGCCTTTACCTAAGTTTAAAGTTACATCCAAGAAATTTACTGTTTTTAGGTTTGTGTATATGATGATCTTAAATCCCAGCAGTTTCAGTGCATTGGATATCTTTTTTCTGTAGCTGTCTAGTTTGGGTCTGTTTAAGTTCCTAATGATAATTAAACCATTGTCTCTGTATAATCCAATATCAGTGTTGTTGATTATAATTGATAGTTGGGATAGGATTAGGGCACCGACCAGCTTGCACACCTCCACGCCATCAAATGCAATACAATATACCCTTACTTATACCCATTGTGATTCTGGTCTACCATAATATAACTGTTTAAATACGCTTAAATATTAAATCTTTATTCATTCCTCTCGACATGCAATGATAATGTTTTTTCCTTAGCTATAGTCACCTACACATACAGAAATAAAAAAATGTAGCGAAATATTAAGATACGCCTACGAATCCACATCCGTTCATACAACGCGCTGCGTTTGTAAATTCACTTAATTACAAACACACATTAATTCGCAACTATAACCTATACACACACACACACTCACACACTTACAACCACACATAAAATATCATACAAAATCATAACGGTTTTTGACTGCATTTTTTCAATTTCCGATTCATTTCATTTTCTTAACTGCCTGATGATTGTTGTCTTGCAAAAAACTCCATGAAAACCAGGGGTCGCAGTCTAAATTCCATGAATTAAATATATACATCTAATATATATTTATTTATTATCATTATATAATTGCTGCTATCCTAGATATCGAGCACTCTCTATATTATATTGAACTTGGTTTGACACAAACCCACAAAGTGATTTAGTGACAACCAACACTGTTATAATATATATATATATATATATATATATATATATATATATATATATATATGCTTATTTTGACAACATTTTTTCATTAATACATACTTCATTGAACATAATAGATATTTTTTTGTCTACATATTATTTTGTTAATCCTTTTGAATTGCTGTATTGATCTTATGATATTTGGTGGGAATTGGTTGATAAATCTTCCATAATTGGTGATTTCCCAAGTACTTTCTGCCCGACTTTGGACCATCATCAGGCGAGGATGTATTACAAAGTAGTAATGTACATACAAAAGTTACTTTTGTAATACATTCTCCCCTGATGATGGCCCAAAGTCAGGCAGAAAGTACTTGGGAAATAACTAATCATGGAAGATTTATCAACCAATTCCCACCAAATATCATAAGATCAATACGGCAATTCGAAAGGATTGACAAAAAATATGTAGACAAAAAATGTCTATTATGTTCAATGAAATATATATATATATATATATATATATATATATATATATATATATATATATATAAGAGAAAAAAACAGCATATCTACCTACTAACTTTCCCAACTTTCTCCAAAAATTTACTTCCTTATCCCTTACTGCCTCAACATGAACAAAATGAAAATCTATTTCTCTCTCAACAATGTGGTCAAAGTTCACTGGTTTTTCAGGTTAATGCAGAGCATTTTCTCAATATATTTTATTGAATTATTATGAAAAGAATAAATGAACAACAGCATATTTTAAATAAAAAAGGAAATGAGTTACATGAAAATGAAAAATGAATTAAGTAATTAGCAATTAGTAATATTTATAATATTTCCAGGAAACTTGAGTACACTATAAGGTACAAATTGCAAAATGCAACAATGAAGAAAGCCAGGGCACTAAAAGAAAAATTACTTTTATGAAAATATTGTTTATCCTGGAGTTATAAAAGAGAAAAATATTCTTTTTGGTAGTTTATTTATTTATTGAATGAATTTATTATATTATATCATTTTCAATTTATTCAGTTGTATTTATTATTTGGATATATATGCAAGTCTTAAATAAAGAATTAAAAATGTCATATTGACCTTAAATTCTTGTATTTTTTTTTCTCAGATTATATTGAGAAATTTCTATGGGTTAATATGAGAACCAAAATAGCTACCAGTTTCACTAGGGATAGGGTTAAAAACTTATTTTTTACTTTTGAAATACTTTTTCTTTTCTTTTTTTTTAATACATTTTAAAAAGCCCTGCATTATTTTTAACATCAAATTTTAGTAGGGTAAATTCTCTCATGACAAATAGCAAACTTTTAAAGGAAGATTATATTGAAATCAAGGAAAATGAAAAAATTATGAAGATGTGGAGATTTAAGAATGAAAAGTCTTCAAAAATTATTACTGATAATTTAACATTTTGTGTCCTGATGTAAATGTGTGCATGAATAAAGGTAAATAATTTGAAGAAGTGTCTTATTTTTTATTTCATTTATCCTGTGAAGTCATTTACTAAGCTTAACTTAGTCTGTTACAAGGAAAGAAGTATGGAACACCAAGCAAAAATCAAACTTTTATTTATCTTCTTTCTCTCTTTGTATATGTACGAATAGAAAATATAATGTGTGTTCTAAAAGTATGCTGATTGAAATTATTCCAGTGAGATTTCCATTAGTTGAAGCACCTCCAAAACTTCTCTTTTGAAGCTGCACCCTTATAGCTTTTAATATCTTCCACATTTTCACATCTTAAACTTGAAATAAAGTTTTATTTTAAGAAAAAGTCACTGGGGAAATAGGTGTGGTGTTTATGGATGGTGTTGCACTTGAAAACTGCTGATCAAAAAGTATTAAAAATTGGCAATGACTTTATATATATATATATATATATATATATATATATATATATATATTGAGAGAGACAGACAGAGAGAGAAATAGGTGAGAGAAAACTTTTTAATTTCATTTATCCTGAGTAAAGATAACCTCTGTCTGTAAGTGTGTTCATTTGACAGAGAGAGATTTTTCATTTATAATTTCATTCTTTTTCAGTATATATATATATATGTGTGTGAATGAAAAGGAGAATAGACAGTGAGAGAATTAGTAAATAGTTCTACTGATTGGAATAACAGATTGGGTACCTGTTGAGACTCAGGATACATTTAAATCAAATTCCCTCTCCAAATTTAATAAACTTTAATATAAAAGGCTCAATTTGATTTCAATTGCTTCTTAATGAAAAGGGGATTTAAATTTAATTTAAAGCGTATTTTTTTTTTTTTAGTAAATCAGTATATCCGTTCACATTTATGAATAAAATTCACATTTAAATTGGCAAATGTTGGCTTGTGGAATTTTCTACTGGCAAATTGCTTTTTTATTGATCTTCTTTATACCAATAAAAATCCACGTTAAGTTTTGTTATGCATGGTCTAACAATTATGGGTTCTTCTATTGACAATATTTTAGAAACTAGACTTTTTTTTAACCTCTTCAATATTTTTTATTTAATTTTGTAGCTCTTTTCTTTTCTTTTTCTTTTTTATCTATCTTATACTTGTCTGACACTTGTATGTATGCATGTTGACTCTTTTATGAGCAACGCATTTGGAGTACCAGTTGTCTTTCAAGTTTGCACTACCAGGTGGCACTCATCATCAAAGAGAATAACCAGACTGTTATTATTTTACTAAGGATTAAATTTGCTCTCAATGCTTTGTGAAAGCAACATGCTTTCTTCTGCATTTCAAGTGGTTCTTTGTACCACCACCAGACTTTCTTTCAGCACACATACAGATATATGCTTCATTCTTTTAACAAATAAAAAATTCATAAGAAAATTATTCTTCTGTAAGACTAGGAAGTGCAGCCAGGTATAACAGTAATTTACTTCAATTAACACCCATGCTCTTGAGAAAGGCATGAATTCACTCTTTCCTCTTTTTTGGGAAAAATAGAAGGGAAGACTGGAAAAGGACAATTCAAAACACTGAGAAGGCAGTGTAAACCACTCCACTCTTTCTTAGTTCTGATAATATACAGATTTTTAATAAAGGAAGATGTGGCGGACCATAGTCACTAATATCCTGAAGGAACATATTCCATTCCGTTTGAATTTTAGTTGTGTGTATTGTGCCTACTTTGCACTAATGCTTTTAAGAAAAGGTATGGATATATTTCTTTCTAGCTATGGGGATAATATGAAGGCAGATTGGGTTCTCAAGTCTTATTGGCAAAAAAAACATCTAAGAGAAGAATAATTTAATTCAAACAGTAGAGAAGAAAATGGAAAACCACTCCACTATCTAAAGGAAACTGTGGAGAGTTATGATCTCTAACATTTTTAAGCAATATGGTATAGTCTTTTTTCACTCAGCATAAGAAGGCATGGATAAGTGTACAGTCAAATTTCTTGGTTAACAATATACATATATATATATATATATATATATATATAAGCATGTAAGTGTGTAAAAAGGAAAAGTTCACAAATTTATCAATTTTTCATATTTTTTACTTTACTATATGTGTCAAGAGTCTCATTATATTTTAAGAATTTTTATTTGGATAGACCATTTGTTAAAGGCATATTGTTTTGGTGCTTTTCTTCACTCTAAGAGTTCTAACAGACTGTTTTCTCCGACTGGATTGATCGACATTCTCATACTTGACTGTCCTCTACATTTAACATCTGGGTTTCTTCAAAGGATTGAACATATCCTTTGGGACTGATTATTATCTATCTATCTATCTATCTATCTATCTATCTATCTACTTCTCTTTTATTCTGAGAGCTGATTATTCAAAAACAAAACATTATTATAATAATAATAATAATAATGATAATGATAATAATAATAATATGGATATTTCATGTGACAAACTAAGGAAATTGCACCTGAGATAACCGAGATGTGACCAAGAAGAGGAAACCTCAAGGGAAAAACTGAATTTCTTTTAATAGCAGCACAAAATAATGTCATAAAAACCAATTATAACCACATGATAAGCAAATTCAGCAAACTGGTATAAAAGGAATACACAACTAGGCATGAGTGGGTGGGAAAAGGGATCCACTGGCAATTGTGCAAAAGATTAAAATTTGACCATACTGACTAATGATATATACCCAAACCAGAATCTGTCTCAGAAAATGACTTGTAAAATTCTTTGGGATTTTGAAATACAAACTAATCACCCAATCCCAGTCAAAAGACCAGACCTAATATTAATTAACAAGAAAAAATAACATATCATTTAGCGAATTTTGCTATTCCAGTAGGCCATAAAGTAAAAATGAAAGAAAGTGAAAAATTAGACAAGCTAAAGAAACTGTGGAATATGAGGGTGACAATGATACCAATTATAGTTAGAATATTTGGAACAGCTCCTGAAGGGCTTGGAAAGGAGACGAGATAAAATGGAGACCAAAGGAAGAATCAAGACCATCAAGATCACAACAAGATCAGTTAGAATACTTAGAAAAGTCCTGGAGACCTGAGGAGACTTGCTGTCACTCAGACTCCAGTGAAAAACACCAGTCAAAATTGGTGGGAGAAACTCACAAGAACTAAAATGATAATAATTATAAAAGAGTTTAATTTGATAGTCCATGACAGATGTTTTTAATTCAACACAATTATTCATAATTTTGAATAATTGTATTAAAATTGAAACAGCTGTTACAAACTGTTAAATATTAAAAAAACACTGATCATAATTGATTATTAATCATCACAATCATTATTGATATATATGTATGTGTGTCTGTCTGTATATATATATATATATATATATATATATACACTGTGCATGACAGGTGAATTACAACTATATATATATATATATATATAGTAGTAATTTTCCAGTAACACTCAGTATATTAGTGGTTACAGTTTAGTTAAAGATAATTTGAACTGCTAAACTGCTTACACAAGTGATTTGTTTATGATGGTAAAGGCTTGTGTAGAACCAGCCAAACTTTTGTGATGAGCTGATTACAGTAGAATGGTGCCACAGATTCTCCAAACAATACTCCTCAGATTTTTTAATTAAGCTTTCCTTCTCCTGGACTGATTGCTTTACTAAAGGTAAAGAGCTCAGTGTATCCGAATATTTACCCATAGCTGGTGAGAGAAGAGAGGGATTCATCTCTCTCTCTCTCTCTATATATATATATAAGTAGATCATTTATTCCTTTAGACACACACAGTTTCATTGTCTCACTGAAGTGTTCGTTTAAAATTCAAGTTTATGGGGCTGTCATCAGAGAGAATATACTTATAAATGATACACTCATAGCAATTTCTCATATATAATTAATAAAGTCTGTTTCTTGTGTTAGGATTAATTATATTTTTAGAAATTTTGTAACCACACTTGAAAGTGTGAACTTTTATTCAGGACTAATAAACAGGATTAAAGGTGATCAAAAATGCCCATTTTTATATCTTCTATCCCAAATTCAGATTCATTTATATGATTATTTGACTAATACACACTTTGGTGTTGGCTGCTGCTTTTCCTGGGGAGCAGGACAAAAGCATTTATTCAGAATCTATTTTACTGGAAACCTTGTAACATGATAGGCATTACCCCTGTGGAGTGATGCACTATTTATAATAACCCCTTGATCAGTGGCCCCAACAAGGTTTCAACTTTCAAACCCCCTGGCCTTTAGTATGGTACAGTGGAGTATGTTCAAAGGATTTATTGATCAGTAGTGGTGGTGATGGTGGGCCCTAATTACAGTCTTGCTCTCCCAGCTCAACCTCACAAGGTGTGTTAACATTTATGTTGGCAAGTTAAGATCTCCTTCAGTAATCGTATTGGCAAGGATTTCCAAAAAGATGAGAATACAGTCAAAATAATATACACTTAATGACTTGTTCTACATTGGTGACCAGATTATTAAGAAAATTGATCCCTAAATAAGGTTCTTCCTATATGGGTATATCCAGCATCCAGACAAATATTATGCTTACTCTATTTTTGGATATTGTTTATATTAAGACTGTTAAATTTATCTAATGGATCAGAAAATAATAATTATTCTAAAAATCTCTATTCATAATGTAGGTCAAAGTATATGGATAAAAAGGTCAATGTACATTATAACAACTTTACAAACAATAAAGAAAGAAAGTAAGATATTTATCATTATAA
The DNA here is from genome assembly GCA_963585895.1 of Sepioteuthis lessoniana. Classification (NCBI taxonomy): domain Eukaryota; kingdom Metazoa; phylum Mollusca; class Cephalopoda; order Myopsida; family Loliginidae; genus Sepioteuthis; species Sepioteuthis lessoniana. The sequence continues at coordinate 104,310,365 of OY757908.1, forward strand.
GTATTACGATAACTGAGAAAGAGTCTTCCTCTATTTTTTTCCCATAGATGACGAAAGAGTGAATTTCTGCCTTTCTTAAGAGCATTGGTGTTAATTGAACCAAAATACTCTAAGAATTTTTGCGATGAGGCTTGATATATATTATTTTGATTTTGAATTTTTGGACCATTGTCCTCATCTTTATTGTGATATGTTAAAACTACCTACCCTTGTGGGATAGAGTTAAAATAATCGATAGGGAAGAACATTGGAAAAGAAGATGTCTCAAAGAAGCAATGCATATGTTGGGCTATGCTGACCTCTTGAGTGGACCAAGTATAGAAATGAACAGAATATGGGAACAAATAACTGAAAAGGCTAAATTAAAGTAAATTAATCTAAAAATCAAAACTACCAAAAATAATTGATACCATTGGATTTGACGCTTCAAATTTTTCTCATGATGCTTCTTGTGAAACATCTCATGGTGCTTCTCAGATTGATAGATGTGCAAAAACAATGATATCATTATTTGAATAAATTCTTCATGAGTTCTTGAACATTTGGCTTGATCAATAGTCAAACTTTGAATCATTCCTATACTCAGATAAACAAGGTACACCTGAAGAAGGCTGAAGAATGGTTTAGCACAATAAAGATGAAGACAGTAGTCCAAAAAATCAAAATCAAAATGTAAGATGTTGATAAAGTGCATGCACAGAGCCCTATGGAAGAAACTCATCTAAATAGTATATATACAGTCCTTATAAGTCAAAAGTGAGAATGGCAATAGAAATTGTCCAAATGTATCTGTAACTATTAACAGTTAAGGATTAAAGATAAACTCTTATAATCACAATAAATATGCATTTAAAAATTATTTTTAAAATAAAAAAAATGATGAAATTAAGATTATGAAAATATTGAGCTGTGGGCTGGACTAAACATGACTGCAGACTGGATCTAGATGGATGTCTGACACCCTTGGTTCATACTGTTTATATTGTTTATTCTGTAACCATTCATCATATTCTTGGAACATTTCCATACTGTAGTTCATTAGATTTCGTGTTGTTTTACATTATTACCATACTGTAGCTTCAGTTTTTTTAATGTTTTTTTTAAGGTTTCTCACAACAGTATGTTATAACATAAACTTTTACTAGGTCATTGTTTTTTAAGTCATCTGTTAACTTTCCAATTTAGAGAGGCTTTTTTTTAAAGACCATTTTTATTTCAGTGTAACATTTTATCTATCTCGAAAAAACTTTTAAACCACCATCATAGGAATTGAACAATTCAGTTTAGGAAACAAGAAAAAGTTATAGTCAGACAGAGTATAAAAGATGCTGCCCTTCCACAATCTTGTGTTTCACCAAAAATATTCATTTATTATATATACTGTTTATATTATAATGATTACAACGAGCGTGAATAAAGATCTGAAAATGTTATTATTAAGTTGAAAATTGGATTAGAACTTGCTTTATTCCCTAAATTTGAGCTCTTTGACATTTCTGTATTTTAGTACAGCAATATAGTAGTGTCTTGCTCTTTCTTTCTTACTCTCTCTCCCTATCTCTTTCTGTTCCTTGTTTCAGGTTGTAAGTGTGAATGATCAGTAAATAAGTGAGAAGTTGCTATATAGAATAACTTTCTATCCTATAATTCTAATTTAGCATTACACTATCACCTATAAATACTTAAAACTCTGTCCTCGCTGATTCGTAAGGAGGTGCTTATTTATGAGCTATAGTGTCATATCCTAAAGTACATTTATATCATAATTATTAATAAAAAAAACAAAATTTGATTTTGTTGCATATATATACATATATTCAACAATAATAAATTCAGTATTGGGAGTGCCCTCGTGGTGTAATGGTTAAAGCGATGGACTGTGGAATCATTGTAAGTGAGTTTGAACTCCAGTTGCACTGTTATGTTCGCTTTCAGACAAATACCCTTGGGAAAAGTATGAACCCCACCTTATCCTCCCAGCTATGGGTTAAATAGCATCACTGCTGTTCTTCTAGAAGGATGGTTTTGGCATTAAATAACCCACAAAGGTTGATATGCCATTAAACAAAGAAACTAAATCAAACCTAAATAAGTACACACCAAACATTTTTTAATAAAACATTGATTTTCTTTTAAACCAAATATATCAGGGTTTTTATTATTTCAAAATATTCTCCAAATTGAACAGATATTATTAGCTAATAATATCTATAACCAAACTCTACGCTAAAAGTCTGTAACCAAAAATAAAATTGCATAAATACATATAAAGGGTGTACTTACTTTTGAACAGCTACAAATTTAGCTTTTTGGTTACCGATTTTCAATGCTTTAGAATTTAGTAATCAATAATGATATTCCTTGATGTTCCACAAGAAATACTAAAATCCTTGTATCTTTAATTTAGAAAAAAATTAACTTTTTATAAAATATTTTGGGAGTTGTACTTATTTATGAGCAATATTATATCTAGTTTAAATATTCCTCTTATGTAAGTTTTCAAGAACTCTTCATTTATTTCTGACAGGAAAAATGTCTTGATGAAAATCAATAAAATAAATTATAAATTATATTTTGGAAGTGCAGAGGGCTGTAACAGTTAGCATGAAGAATATGGAATTGGTGAACTGACCTCAAACTCCTGCTAAGACAGTTTTATTCATTTCACACAGCTATCCTTAGGAAAGGCATGAGTCCACTTCTCTTTTCAGGTTATGGATATTTAACAGAACATAGATACCTTTAGCTTTATAAAAAGAAATGAATCCTTTTTGGGTGTTTAAAGCATCCTACAGATGCTACTTAGAGAGGAGATGGGCACTATCAGGTAACTTCCATTGCCCTAAGCAATACTGACTTAATAGGTATGATAAACATCCTATGCATATTTTTGACAAGAAGGAAAATAATTAGCTGTGAAAAAAAAAAAAAACTGTGAACCTATCATGGAACTTTTCGAACCTGCAATGAATTTCTGAAATAAGAATTATCATTATTATTGATTGATATACTTGAGCTAGTATCCTTGTCTTGGTTGTTATTATAGTCACTACATTTTGGTCATTGTACCTTTCAGCTATCTTCAGTTATCTGTTATAGTTTTTAAACTTCTGGGAATTTCAAACCAAACCTGTATTTCAATCTATAGGGAAGGAGGATTATTCTCATTCTGCTGTGCATGCTAATAGGATATCTTGAATATCTTAGATAACTCAGAATTAATTCTGAATACATTGTATCAGACAGATCAATTGATTTTAACGGCATGTCAACCTGTCTAAGGTTATTTCATGCCAAGAGGTTAAAGAATTGTGTTCATATTCACATTTTTTGTGTAGTTGTTTCTTAAGAATTTTTTATGTCTTGCACACTGTCCAATTGAATTTGAATAATTTTAAAACAGATCTATTTGACCCATAGATGGGACCCTAGCAGGTATCACCACCCTCGGTCAGAGAAGACCTGTGTGTAATGGCAATGAAGGTGTACTCCACACTCCCCAGATCTCCAGAGCTAGAGCCACAGTTAAATATCATCCCAGGACACTCCTTTTATTTTTCTGGGGGAGTAATCTATGCCTTTACAGGGTATACAGTCAGCATATTCTAAGCCCCACCAACAGAGCAAATATTTTATCAGAATCGGATACCTGAAGAAGGTTGGAGTTAGCAACAGCTGAAACATTGTGACTATAATAATGATTAAGACAAGGATACTAGTCCAAGTATACCTGTGAATAACTATGAATCTTGGTTTAATAAAATGTGATTTTCTTTTCCTTCTATTTTATTATTTTCAAATATCAGGCTTTGATTACTTTTCGGACTTGGATGGAATGGATTATTCTGACACCAGGCCTACAGAATGACACTGACATGCAGTCCGTGGAAGAAAAAAAATTGACTTAACTCTGTGTTATGCTATGTTCAGCATTCCAAACAGAACTACATGCCACTGGTTTTTGGATTGTTTGAAAGTGTTCTATTTTTAGCATCAGATTTTTTCAAATAAACTTCAGCATCAGTTTCAACATTGTTTTTATTTTTTAATGTTTTCTTTAAAGATAATGATCGAAAATTGCTTGAGCCTACTTGATTTCTATTTCCAAGAAGAATTTAAATAACACAACTATTTATAGATATATTGTTCCATGTCTGGGATGTAAATGTCAGGAATTAAAAATAAAAGTTTTGTTTTTGTATCAATATGATGTAAAAAAAAAAGAAAAAAAAAATGAAAAGAAAATATCCTGAGAAAAAGATGAACAAATTTCTTCCTTGAAAAAAAAAAATAAATAAATAAAAAAGTATCCAAAGAGAGAAAAGGAAAAAAATTTGCGGAAAAAAAAGAACACAAAAAAAAAGAAAAAGAAACAGTTGAGAGTAGCAAGAATAAATGTTTTCTATAAATTATTGATTTCCTATGACTAACTATTTACATAGAATTTCTCCTCTTCTAGAAGTTGTACTCTAAATACTAGTTTGGTAAGTATGTTATAGATTATATTGATTCTTAGAGAACGTAACACTGACCTTGATTTTGTGTCTTCCAGAAGTTGTACTCTGGTCTGTTCATTCACAAGTAAACAGGCACGATCGACCTTTGTTGATGACACGCCCCGGTTAACAGTCAACAATACTTAGTTCTTAAGAAGTGCACAGTTGAACGGAAATTTTGGTTTTCAGTAATTTTATGAGAGAATCTATATTTACTGTGATATCTCTCTTTAATTAAAAAAGAACAACAACAATAAAAAAAAAAAGAAACAAAAAAAGAAAGAAAGAAAATAAGAAAGGACACACTTGGTATAAGTAGCTCTAATAGTATTCTACTTGATAAATCATTTACTGTAGGTCCATTTTGGGAGGTGGACTTATTTAGGTAGAAATTAGTAATTTGAAGATGGGCCAGTTTACTTGCTTCACTTCTGTGGGAAGCACATCAGCCAGTCCGTGGCTGGAGCCGCCATTAGACACATATCACACTTGGTAGGACTACAGCCTCCTTTTCCCACACGCACACGCACGCACGATAACTGACATTGGAAAAGCAGCAGTAACAGCAGTACTCTACATTGCCAGAACATATCGCACCACAGACTGCCGTGGAATTAATATCACAGGTAAGTTTATATTTGTTGCATCTCTTGAATTATTCTTCTTTAAACTCTGCTTATACCATCATGGAAACACACTGGATAATTTGGTTTTAATCAGCTGCTAGAGATAAAGCTTTCTTATAAGAAAATCAAGGGTTGTTATTGATAATATTCTATATACAGGATATATTCTCTGTTTATCCTCAGAGTAGAAGACTTTTAAAATAAGCAAGTTGAAGCTTATGATTGTTTAAACAGTAATCCTCTGTAAAAAGAATTATTTCTCAAATGAGGTAAGTTTGAATATTAATGGTTAAGTGTTAAGCTGTCTATAATTACTATTTTTGAGTAATTTCATTTATATATTCATGATATTTATCAACATTATATAGTTTTAAAATCTCTTGAGTGTTTTGAAATAATTTTTTTTTTTTTTTTATGATAACAGAAATATTAGTGGGACCAAAACATTATCTTACATGTTACTTATTTATACAGTGGTTATATTTAGTAGTCACTTTGCGGCACATGTCACTACACATGTCTCTCAAAAAAAAAAAAAAAAGACTTTGCTTATTCATCACAAATAATCAAATTTTGAAAATCTTTTTTTTTTTTTTTTTCAATATTTTCTCTTCTTAGTTTTAACTTTAAATAAAAAATAACAGAAGTTTTTTAGGCTTTTTTTCTACCAAAAGATATGACATTGTTAACCAAAATTTTAATCAAACTCTGACAAACTAAGTATCCGCTATAACAGTGAAACTTATTCTGGACACATTGAAAATACCTACATTGTTCTGGAAACAATTTGAAGAAATGTTTTCTTCTTAAGAAGATTATGATTTGAGAAATCTCTTCAAAAAAGTCTTCTTTTTTTAAAAATAAAAACAAAAACTGTCATTTCTGTTTAAAATGATGATAGAGGGAAATGCTTTAAGTATCAGGAATAAAATGATATATTTCACCTTATGAAATTTGAGACAACTTTTTTAGTTATTAACTTGTAAAATCTTTTTGTGACTCTCTATTAAGAAAAAAGATTTATATCTGCCATGTTATTAGTTTTACTATTTTTCTATCTGTTAAAAACTAAGAGCATATAGGTGAACTAAATAACCTCACTTCAATCTTACCTTTTAACTTCCTTTTTATATTTAGCTTTTGGCAAAAATGTTTTTTGTTTCTTCTTATAATTATTATTATTAATTTTCTAGCAAAAAACAAATTGCTTCATATTTTGCATGAGTTTTATGAATTCATTCATGCAGTGCTCTGGCCTATTCAAAATGTTTTCCAACTGTTGGGAATTGACAAGTAGAGACACTTAACCTATACATTCATTACTGTTGTTTATTTATTTGTTTTCTGGAGAAGTTTAAATATCAAGGATTGGATTGGGAAATGTTTACACTCAGTTGCCACACGGGATTTTTTTTTCTTAAAGTGGGGAACTAAATCAATTCCTTAATATTTCAATTAGATTATATTTTTTAAAAATTAAATACTCATATTTTTTAAATGAAATAATTCATCCATTTTTTATCAAGCATTTTAAGACTCTTTTAAAAGCATTATATCAAACATAATATGTATCTATAAATACCACCTTTCTATGGGTTAGAGTTAGGGTTAATAATTGTTTTTGCTTTTTTCAATCTATTTAGAAAAGTTCTGTGGTGGCCAATTCTATAGAAGCACCAAAACTTTAATATTTAATATAAGTTTTAAGCAACATGATAATTAGAAATGAATAATCTAAATCATCAGAACTGAAGTATTTTCAAGTTTTTAAAAAAAAAATATGTTTGACCAAATATGACCTTGAAGTCTTGATAATTCCTTATTTGAAAAATTGAGGAGTATTTGTCACATTTTAACTTGATTTTTTAAATACTTTTTCAAGTATTTTTAAACATATTTTCCAACTTGAAAATTATAATTTTGGAACCATTCAAGAAATGATAATGTGTTAACAGCTCTCCCTAAGGGTGCTTCACTTTTAATTTTAAATGGGGTGAGAAAATTGGATTACATGCCTTCACAAGATAATCTCATGAATTATGTGCTTTTGCTGAGAATTGAACTTGCATTATTCACTCAGTTGAAGGTTAATTCTTTCTATCTAATGAACTGAAAGAAAAGTTTAAGGTGTTTTCTCAGTCAGTATTGAAAAATCATGTTAAGGTCTGTTCAAAAGTTCTCAGAAGACTCTTACTTGTTTTTAAACTAGGGCCTTTGATATACATGTTTTAAATTTTAAGTTCTGTTTCTCGTTGATAAAAAGCTTGAAAAAAATTGTATACACATACCTAAAACTTTGATATTTTATTGAATACAGGGAATTTTTTTAATCAATCTGTAAAATTTTAAAAAAAAACTATAAAAAATGTATTTTTAATTACTGAAAGTTATGCCTCATTTTTATTTCCATGGAAACAACATAAACCGGGAGCACAATAATATTATTGTATAGAGAAAATTTTCAGCTACAAAACTATTTTTTCACATAGTCACAACTACTAGTTATGTATTTTCATCAGCAATGAACAAGAATCAGCATGGCATGCTTATAAAAATCAGCACCAGCGGAGGCAACCCCCATTTTCACAACAGTGATGATAGTATTATTGTAAAGTAGATGTTTCCACATAGTCCACCTTTCATTAGTGGATGAGCTGATCAAGGCATTCTTTAATTTGTGACTTGACAGCTGTGTTGAATGTTGCATATCACTCACTCATATCACAGTTTCTACACATGAAACATATTACCAACTGCCTTAATGTGCTCACATTCACTCTTTGGTTTACATAAACGTTCAGCAAGTGTTGATTACAGTCAATTTTTCCACATGAAGGAATTCATGGATGTACCTCAGCTTTCATGCCAGATGTCATTTTGCTAGACTACCACTTAGACTGTTATCTGTATGAAATCAAAAAAAAGTTATGGGTTATTAGCAGGAAGGTTCAATCTCTACTGCCATATCATTAACATCTACTTCTGTTGGACAACATAATAAAATAGGATGCATTACTTTCAGGGTGAGACACTTATAAATGCAGAATGCAGTCTCTTGCTCATTGCTAATAAAAATACAGAGCTGATGGTGGTGAGGAGGTGGAAAATAGTGTTTAGTAGCTGAAAACTTGCCCTATCTTATGATAGTTTCTGTGTAAATAAATTGGAAGCACTATTTTTAGAGCCTACTTTGTATATGTATAGATAACCCACTCTTAGGAAAACTTCCATATTTTCTCATCAAATAAGTTCAACTTACCTACAACTAAGTGCATTCTGCTCGTACAAATCTCTGCAGAATTGAATATTATCAATACAAACTTTCATCTTTTTTTTTCTCAGTCTTGCGTGATCATTTGCTACAGGTTTTGTTTATTTCATTTCTGCTCCATTTCATTGCTTGTCAAATTTTCAAAACTCATTTTATGAAGAACAAAATTGCTAAATTAATAAACAAATGTTTAAAAGTTATTTTTCCTCTTTAAAAATATTCACTGAAAGGCCGCCATTGACAGCAATTAGGCTCAATATTGATTCACATCCTATTTATAGATTTTATATCATAATCAATTATTAAATAGGGGAAGTACTCTATCAATAACATCTAATATTACCTCGGGAAATCATAATAGTTAGGACAAGTATGAACACAGATCTTATATTAATATTATTGAAACCTAAAAAATGATGTCGCAGTGTAGGTGCTTTTGAAGAGGGGAACTTGAAAAAAAATCAAACAGTGGTTAACTTTGGCTTGGACACTTGGCAAAATAATTGTGAGAGATTGTCGGGTTTCATTGCCTCTCACAAAAAAGAAACAACTGCTTCTACTACACAGGCATGATTATCCATGTAGAAGGAAAGTCAGGGAGAAAACAAATACAATGGATTTCATTTTTTCACAAGTTCAAAAAGCTCTTATTATTTGTGTTTTCTTATCTCTCAAGTGTGTGGAGATGGCAGGATTTCAGTCAAAGTCATTTTACTACAACTATGTTAGAGATTCATCTTCTCTCTTCAAACCACTCATCCTCACATATATATGTAAACAAAACTCCAAAACTTACTTTCTGAATAACTCGCTCCAAAACTTACTTTCTAAATAACCCTGACTATTTCTATCCAAGTATATCTTCCAATATATATATATATATATATATATATATATATATATATATATATATACATATATAAAATAACCTTTGACCTGTCTGTCTCTAGATATCAGAAGTATGTTTACATTTACACTTCTTTCATCTTGCACTGAGAGACTTTGCAAATAGATAATGAAATGATGAACTTAATACCCCTACGTGACATAATCAAATTTCTAAACAGACTGGAAATTGCTTTATTCTTCTTTATAAATCTTGCTAGAATATATAATTTCAATACTTTTTGGTGAGTTGTTTCAATTCTTCTAATCAGCACTTTCTGGTGAAACATGGGATTGTGCAAATACAGTATTCTTCAGACTCAGCAGATTTAGCTCTGTGTAACTTTTTCTTATTTCCTAAGCTGAAATTTCATCTATATGTTAAGGTTTGGTTTGATTTGGTTTAATGGCATATCAACCACTGTAGGTTATTTAATGCCAATTCCTTTTTATACATATATATTAGATATATATGATATATATGACTTATATTAACAAAATTAAATGGTTCTAACTATTGATATATTACCAACAATTCAATTAAACATCAGTCATTTGTTTACACACAGTTAAATGATCAAACAGTTTCATTTGTTTACACACAGTTAAATGATTAAACAGTTCTATTTTTAATAATACATTTTATCATAAGTCATTCATTTGCATTCAGTTTAAATGTCAAACAGTTCTATTTGACTTATAGATAGGACCCTTTCAGGTGCTACCACTTCAGGACAGAGTGAATCTGGGAGCAATGGCAATGAAAGGGTACTCCACATTCCCCAAAGCTCCAGTATTACTGGAGGCTCACCATCAGATTGTATAATGTCATATCCAGAACACTCATTGGCGAGGGTGGAGGGAGTCTTACCCTTTCTGCAAAGATGCATTCAGTGTATTTGACGGCCCCAGCTGACTGAGCAATATATATTAAGATTTGAAGACACGGAGAACATTAAAATTGATATAATGACACAGCTTCATATCATCTGAAAAGAGGAGTTTCAGAGGTACTTTGACCAATGGAAAACTTACTTGAATAAGCATGCTGAATACCAAGGAGATTAATTTGAAGAAAACATTTCATTCATTCCTCATTTCTGTCAAAGTAAATAGAACTTCCACGGGGATACTTTTTTAAAACATGTTATGGGCTTTACCCTGCTATGATGGTGGTTTATAATCAGAGTTGTCCACACAGAATGGTTGCCCTACCAAACTTAGAGAATAAACATGTCTGTATCATATTGCCCATGATTGGTGATGGGGAGGAGAAAAAATGAGAGATGAATTCGAAAGTTTTGCAAAGCATTAATATATAGTGAACAGAAAAAGCCTCAGTAGGAATTTGAACTCAGCTTGCTGATAACCATAAAATCACCTGCACATCTGAAACACACACACACACACACACATATATATATATGTATATATGAATGTATATAACTATATATACATATATGTATATATTTACATAGACTTATAAGTGTGTGTGTATATATATATATATATATATACATATGCATATATATATATGTATATTAAAATATATATATATATATATATATATGTATACATATATCTAAACATATATACATACGTACATATATTTATGTATACATCAACATATATAGATATACATATCATAAGTATGTATATATCTACACCCACACGCACTTATATATATATATATATATATATATATATATATATATATATATATATATGTATATATATATATATATATGCATGTAGGTATCTTCACACACACACACATACATATACATAAACAAATACATTCACACACACACACTTCACACACACGCACACACACACACACACACACACACACACACACACATATATATATATATATATATGATAAATGAAGAGTATATGAATAGGTTTCATGTTGGCTTCAGAAAGTTAGATATGAATTATTTTCGTCTTCCAACTTGACCCAAAAACTTATAACATCTTGAATTAGTAGTTTTTGAGAAAAAATGATATGAAAAGAAGTTAGTTTAACTTTTATTGAGTTAATATTCATAATACACTCACACACCCACACCCATACAAACATATATATATATATATATATATATATATATTCTCTCTGCTCTCTCTCTCTCTCTCTCTCTCACACACACACACACACACACACATGTTAAAATATATACTATTTAGAAAATGATGAAAGGCAAATCATAGATCAAAATTGACGTCCAGTGGAAAATGACTGCATCATTTTATCCAAGTGTAGACAAAACAAAACAAGTTCAGCAATTGATCTCTCCTATCTCCAATTAGGGTGGTGTCTTATGCAGCTGTTATTGAATTTTTTAAATAATCGACCAACTTCTTGAGGCCATTTCCATGCACACTGCTTTCACTATTCCATACCTTTTTTGATAAGTTTTATTTTGTTTTATTGCTTTTTTATCTTATTTTTTAATATCTAAATGATTCATTAATACTTTCTCCAAGAAACATACAATAAGATATCTACAAGTGTAAGAGATTCAGAAGCACTAAGCATATGATATTGGCCAGTTCTACTAAAAAGGTATAATTATTAGATTTCCTGCAGGCTCTTAGTTTCAATTCCGTAGTAATTAATTTTAAAAATTCTTTTATAACCAGATTAGTATATATACTCATTTGAGCATAGATGCATATATATATATATATATATTTCTAAAATTCTCTAAATATGTATGCATGTGCATATATATATATATATATATATATAGTTTCCAAATTGCCAAGATATTGTTTTCCTATATATATATATATATATTGTCATCCACAGACAGACTGTTTCATTGTATCACAACACTTCAGTGTGGCTAGACACACAAGATGCTTCAAGCTGGGATTGAAATTTGCTAACTTCACATCAGTCAGATATCTTATCCTACTTATCCCAAAGCTATTGCCTTCTCAGTGTAAGTGAAGGAATTTTTGACATATATATTTATTTACATATATGCTTATCAGCTACTGGAGCGCTCAATTCATGAGAAGAGCTTTGCATTTATGCATATGTAGTAGCCGGAAATTCCCTACTCAAATACTCAACCTATGGTAGGGAATATATATATATATATATATATATATATATATATATATATATAAATGATTGATTGAATTTGATAGCACATGATCCAGTCTGAGGTTATGTCAGGGAATCACATTCATATGTTTATATTTACATTTTTTGTGTAGTTGTTAAGAGATTTTTTTCACATGGTTTGATCGAATTTGAATAATTTCAAACAGATACATTTAGCCTATAGATTTTATCCTAACAGGTACTATCACTTTAAGTCAGACTGGACCTAGAATTAATGACAATGAAGAGGTACTCCACACTTCCCAGAGCTTCAGAACTGGATCCTCACCATCAGATGCAGTTTAGTCTCATACTCAGGACACCCATATTTTTGTGGGGAGGAGCCCTGCCTCTCTGCTGAGGATACAGTCAGCATATTCTAAGCCTACCAACAAGGGGGTATATATATATATATATATATATATATATATATATATATATATATTTAATGCAATTAGAAGGAAACTCAAACCTGATTAAATTGTCATTATAAATTTATTTCAGCAGAGAATATCACTATACTCTCCATCTCATCAGATGACTGCACATGTTTAAATTGAGGTTGAAAAACAGCAAATGTGGATTACAGTCTATATGTGTATGGAAAAAAAAATCAGACACTCCCATGGATTTATATGAAATCCCTCATATATTCTATACGTGAATAATCCACACCCACTACCTTCGGACACTGACTGGATATTACTGATATATATATATATATATATATATATATATATATATATATATATATCTGAAAGGAAAAGACAGTTTGGAAACTGTCTTCTCCTTCAACATTCCATTGGATTTTATTCTAAAATTTAATCATAAATATATACAGTTTCACATGCACACATCCCCCCACACACATCCATATATATATATATATATATATATATATATATATATATATATATATATATATATATACATATCATATATATATATATATATATATATATATATATATATATATATATATATATATATAGTATTGTCCATACATAATACATGCCTAAAAACTTTTTATAAAAAGTTGATTTTCTTCTAAATCAAAGATACCAGGATTTAACTATTTCTATTAAATATAAAATCAGAAAAGAAATTATTAGTCATTATCTATTAGCTTTTATATATATTTATGCATAAACTCTCTTACCCACCTCCACCTATGGATTAAATAGCACCCCTATTGTCCTTCAACCTGGATGGGTTTTGCATTAAATAACACACAAAGGTTGATATGCCATTCAAACGAAATAACCAAACCAATATATTTATGCAATTTTATTTTTAGATTTACATTTAGATTTTGGGTTTATGGCATATCAACACTTGTTGGTTATTTAATACCAAATCCTGTTTTTACCTACCTATTAAGTATATGATTTATAAACATATTTTGTCGATAAATTTTATTTTTGATTACAGAGTTTCAATATTGTACAGTTTCGTAATAAATAATATTAATATCCATTTTGATGGTACCTTTACTTCTTTAATTTAGTTGAAAATTAAATTTTTATTAAGAAGTTGATAGAAGTGTACTTATCAATTGTCATACTGTTTGCAGTCATGTAACCATAACCCTGCAAAAACTGTACATCATAAGATTTTTATTAGAGTTTTACACTTCAAATGCTCTAGCTTTGAGAATAAAGTAATTTTCAGTCCGATTTGAAACTGAATGATAATTTTTTTGAGCAAGGTATTCATGCTGAATATAAATGAATTAGGTCCTTGATTCTCATCAAAATCCCTAATGACCTCTGCATTTGCAAGCAATGCAAAAATCATTTTGTGCTGGTTTAAATACTTTTGACCATTACTTTCTATAGCCTTCTTGAGCATTTACCCAATAGAAAGTATTGGTCATAAATATTTGAACAAGTACAAAATCTGTTTATTATCTAACTTACCTAATTACTTTGGCGACTCTTCTAAATAACAACACTATTTTCTATTGTCGGTTATGCATTTTTGCCACCAACAAAGAGCTTGAATGTCTTTTTCCTTGCCTGTAACAGATGAAAATTGGAAGGAGCCAAATTTGGATTATACCCATGGAGGAATTCAATGACACATCTCTACTTCATATGCACTTTCATGCTAGATGCCATTTTACCAAACTGCCATTCAACTGCTATCAGTAAAAAGCCAAAAAAAATATGGCTTATTAGCAGGAAAGTTTAACCTCTAGTTCCATACCACAAACATTTACCTCTGATATCATGATGGACTAGGATAATAAATAGCAAAGCATTAACTTCATAGTGATCCTATTAACATTTTATGAGCATGGCATGTAGGTTCTGGTTTATCACTAATAAAAAATATATAGTCAAGCAGGTGACTCTCTAAAAAATAGTGTGTTTTAACTGAAAATCAGCTCTATCTAATGATGTTATGCTGCTCCCTGTGTTTATAATAGTTTGGTTTGGTTTCTTTAGTTTAATGGCATATCAACTCTTTGTAGGTTATTTAATGCCAAAGCCATTCTCCTAGAATAACAGTAGTGGTACTATTTAACCCATAGCTGGGAGGATAAGGGGGTTCATACCTTTCCCAAGGGTATTTGTCTGAAAGTGAACGTAATAGCGTGACTGGAGTTCCACAGTCCATCGCTTTAACCATTACACCACAAGGACACCCCCTGTGTTTATAATAGTTTCTGAGGAAATAAAACAGAGGTTCAGATAAATAGAGTAATGCTTATGAAAGCTATAGAAAGTGCAGGTTCAAAGTATTTTAACAAGCACAAAATCATTTTTTCATTGCTTAAAATTGTAGAGGGTCATTAAAAGTGGGAGGACTTAATTAACTCATGTTCAGCCTGAATACAAAAACCACAAAATCATCATTCATTAGCAAATTAGACAGAATATTGCTTTATTCTCTCAGAGATCATTTTACGTACATGACATGCAGACACTTGTTAATTACTTGTAAAAATGTATAACTGATGGAAGAGACTATGTGGAAAAATAATGTTTTGTACCTGAAAACCTACTCTATCCAGTGCTGATAGATTTAGTTCTCTCTGTATATGTGGAAATAGATTGGAGGCTTTACTTTTGGAATGACTTATATATATATATATATATATATAGTGTAAGCTGCTCCAAGTTCAAGCCAGACATTCTACTTTAGTGATCTTATTGTTATACCATGTCTTGGATTATTATTAGAAACTCCTCTCTAAAAGCAGAAAATGAGGTAAAACACTCTACTGTCATTCCATTTGGGTATTTGGCAAATCTGCAATATTCAAGTAGTATGAATATCCATAATAGTATGATAATAAACTGAATGTATAAATCAACACTGTTTCAACTAGACACAACACTTTCCAATACTTACAATACTGAACTATTAAATGTTTGACATTCATGAAATCACATTCCTGCCACGTGTTCCAACAATCTAAGAGGCTACTTCTACATTTCAAGAGAGGCCTCTTTCCTCAGAATCAAGGATTAGTAGTAATAGCAGAGGCAATGTCTTTTAAGGACTCTGGCAATGCTGGTTTTTCACAGTCTCCTTTTCTTGCAGACATTTTTAAGCTATTCTTGCAGCAGTGACTTTTGTTTAGTAAGGTATTTTTGCTTTCAGAAACTATTATATTTTAGTTTAACACTTCTTGAACTGCAGCAAGACTTCCCATCTCATACAGGCTAGGTATAACATTGCTTAACTTCATAATCGAATGAGAAATATTTTAATAGACTTAAATATACCCACATTTTCAATAGATAGATGAAGTGCATCAATACAGAGGATGGCATACCTCAGTAACTCAGCAATATTCCATTTATTTCATGTGCTTGACACCCTAGAAATGTGACCTGGCTCCCCAGTGGTCATATCACCAGAGTTGAGAAAAATGCTTTATATTAACTGGATAAAGATTTATTAAGTCTGTACTAAAACATACAAAAAAAATAAAAATGGTTTTGGCTTGGTTTTATGGCATATCAACCATTGTAGGTTATTTAATGTCAAATCCACTTTTATACATATAAACAATTATATTTCAAACAATTCAGTTTAGTATAAGTATATTTTTTTTGTTCACACTCAGTTAAATATCAAAACAGTTACACTAACAAAGAAAAGATGAAAGAAAATTCAAGCTAAATATTAAGAATAATGGTACAAACCATAAACACGTGGAGTTCCCATTGTAACATAACTCATCTCTGCAATATTGAGAATTTGTATGATTAAAAGTAACATTCAGCATGAGCGCAAATTGCATAAAATTATAATTCAGATACAAATTGAACTGGAAGTTGCCTTATTTTTTTTATTTAGAGTATTTGAAGAGTATTGTGCTAATAAAATAAACACATGCATTATCTAAAAAATGTATAAAATAGACATTTAATGGAAAATTTTCTCATTAGTGATGAAAGTTATGACTTTTTCCTGGGACTTTTGCTGGTCATTAAAAATCAAGACTAAAAAAGTTGTTATCATTCAGGGTTTTCAGACGACTGCCTTCATCTTTACTGTTATATTCACAACATTTCAGCCAATGTGTCTTCTGGCCTTCTTCAGGTATTTCTTCTTGAACTTGAGAGCCTACACATGGTATAACAGTCATAGGCATTGGTTCCCAAAGCTTCTAAGTTACAATCATCAAGAGGTTGGAGGTTCAATCCTGACTCCAGGCAAGTAACAATACAAGAATACTTAACACTTGTACTCGGTTATGGTTAATGGTATCAGAAAAAGTGACTCCTGTGGATTAAAGAAAGAATGTTGTTTGAAGTTCCGTGTAGGCTCCTGAGTTTGACAAGAAACACCTGAAAAAGGTTGGAGGACTCATCAGTTGAAGCATTGTGAATATAACAATAAAGATGAAGACAATAGTCCATAAACCCTGAATGATAAAAAACATCAAGCTTCTCAGAAATTCAGACAACTTAAAAAATTGTGTTGTTTACATTTATTAAACAAGCAATGGCTACCAGGAATAGGAGTATTATAAATATTGGATTCCTATTGTAAATCTTGTCCAAGATGATACTGATACTTCTATTTAGAGAGCAGTGAATAATTCTATGTAGCATCTCATAGTTAACTAATTATATCAAGAATATTATTTTTAATATTATCAATTTTGAGTGGTATTTTCTTTCATCTTTTTAATTCTTAATTGCTTTTTTTTATCTTAACTTACTCAGATTATTGTCATATAATAGCTAGGAACAGTGCAGAAAGAATAAACTCTCAATTAGACTTGGATTAACATCCCTTTTTCCCCCCATAGGGAAGCCTGGTTAATTGAGCTATAAAGAGACACTGGTATGCAGAAACTCAAACTAAACCTAGAAACTCAATCCTTATTCTGTTTTTTATTCCCTCATAATATTGTTATTGTCTTTTTAATTTATTTCTACTTTCAAATAAATCATTATCAGTCATTATACATCTATCTTGCTTAGAGGAAATCTCAATTCTACTCTATAGATGCACCACATGGATGCTAGCAAAATACATAGTGAAAAAGCTTGATGTGAACTACACAAAAATGTTACATGTTATCTTGAACAAATCCTGGAAGCAACATCCCAGAAAGGAGCAAATATATGGCCACCTACCTCCCATCTTACAAACCCTCCAAGTAAAAACTTATATACATCAGCTCTATAAAGACACTGGATGCAGCCTAGTGGACCTACCAAGAATGATGGATGATAGGGGATGGATGGCAAGAAAGAGTCAAGTAACTCAATGATGTCAAAATAACTTGATGATGAAAATGATGATATATCTGAAATTCTCATAATGTTTGTGAGTATATATATATATATATATATATATATATATATATATATATATATATATATATATATATGAAACCGAACTATATGTGTGTGTGTGTGTGTGGTTTGTTTTCTTTGTTTAATAGCATATCAACCTTCATTTATTTAATGCCAAAACCATCCTTGTAGAAAAACTGTAGTAGTGCTATTAAACCTATAGCTGGAAGGATAAGAGATTTCACACCTTTTCCAAGAGTATAAATCCAAAAGTGAGCACAATAGAACAACTGGAATTTGAACTCAATTACTATGATGTTGTAGTCTAGCATGTTAGCCACTATACCATATGGACTCCCCTCCCACTATATATATATATATATATACATGCAAACAAATGCACACACACATAATTATATATATATATATATATATATATATATAATGAAATATATCATTATAAAAACATTTCTTCATAAATTAGAAAAGTGCTTGATACAGGCCAGCTGAGTAGGATAAAACCTAAAATTAGATTAATTTACTCATCCCTTTATAACGGTTTTATGTACTTAAAAAAATTCAATCAAGTGCCATAAAAGAGTGAATAAAATTTCATTTTTGGTCATACACACACACACACGTACATATATATATATATATATATATATATATATATATATATATATATATTTGCTCTGTATTTTGATTAATTATTATTTTATATTGAGCTCTCTTTTGGATTTTGAAAGAAAATCTGAGAATAGAATCATTCCCACTATCGGCTGACTTGGCATTGGATAATATATATATATATATATATATATATATATATATATATATATATATATATATATATATATATATATATAGGCCAAAGGTTGTTCCAGACAATTAACTCCAACTGGACATTTACAGACACAAATCCAGGAATTAAAAAGAATCACAACCCTGTCAAAACAGCCACCACTATAAAACCAAAGGAACTGCTCAAATCAACCACTGACTTCCTGAAGATGGCTTTAAGAGTCATAAACACCAGCAGAAGTAAAATAATGAATAGCCTAAAACCAAATTCACTTGTGGACCAATACATTTTAAAGTATTTACTTTTTTCTCTGATTGGATTAATGAAAAAAAAATCTGTGTATATATATATATATATATATAAATATATTTACTGGCCAAAGGTTGTTAGAGACAATTAACTCAAGCTTGACGTTCCCAGACACACATTTGGAAATTAAAAAGAACTACAACCTTATCAAAACAGTCGTTACAATAAAACCAAAGGAACTGCTCAAATCAACCATTAACTTCCTGAGGACTACTTTAAAGTCAGAAACACCAGTAAGAATTTAAAAAATAAATAGCCTAAAATCAAATGCACTTGTGGACCAATTCATTTTAAAGTATTTAATTTTTTCTCTGATCGGACAAATAAAAAAAACTTATATATATATATATATATATATATATATATATATATAAGTTTTTTTAAATACAAACATATCAATCAATCACAACTGTCAGTCTCACATTCACATGATAATCAATTGACAAGTGAAAGTTTTTCTTTGTGAATTCACTGTATCCATCAACTCCACTTCTCTCCTGCATTGACCTATAGGCAGCGACATCATTGAAAAAGAAAGTATCTTACATCATTCTAAAAAATGTAAAAAATAAAAAACAGCAAAAAAACACCTTACAGTACTTAGTAGAAATAATTAGTTATTAAAAAGACAATTACTTAGTAAAAATATAATTACTCATCTGAAAAATAATTACTTAGTTAACTGTAAACCAGCAAAAATGTCATATCAATTCAAGATTTTTACTAGAAAAAAATAGTTAAAATGCTCAAGCTTAAAGAATAATGAGGTCTGCATCCATGCTGAATGTAATTTTTTATCATTCAAATTTGCAATGTAATGAAGATAACTATGAAATTCTAATTAGAATCCTTCTCCCTTTCCTAAATAGAAGCATCAATATCATCATGGATGGCTATTACAATGAATTCATAAGTCATCTCGTCAATACTAAAATCTTATATTATGTGTCTATTTGGGGAAAAAATGTTGATGTTGATTACTGGGATTTGAATATATTGAGCCACATTTGACGATGTATATACATAGACTACACTACACTACACTCAAGGTAACATATTGTGAACAAACTTTTATTGCTGAAGAATTTCATGACCATCAAATCAAGAAAGTTTTGTAACTATTTAAAGTAGGTTTGTTAGTTGCTAGCTAACAGGTGTCCTATTTTGTTTGAAGGTGACTTCATATTGTTACTGGAAGATACATCACCTGCCTCAGGTATTTTTGATATGTGAATCAAGATACGGTATATGTATCATCAGATAAACTCGTGCTCTGGTAAAGAATAGAATTTATATTATTTTGATTAATAATGCATATGCCTAATATTTTTTTCCATGACTGAAAAGAGTAATTTTTTTAAAGACAAATAGCTTGGTTAATTTAATTAACTAAAACTTTTCATGTGTAATTAACAACAGCTTTGGAGGTGTATGTCTGCATTGAAGAGAAACAAACAAACAAACAAACAAACAAAAAATAAGATGGTTTGTTCAATGTTCATTTTTATTGAATGGGCTTTGTTTTATTGATGTCAAATATTTAAATTTAGCGGAAACTCGGTTGAATTTTTTTTTTTTTTTTTTTTTACTCAGCACTGACTTGATAATTTATCAGAGATGCTAATTTTTTTTCTCACTTTTAAATTTGGCTCTTTGTAGACAGCTTCAAAGCTTT
This sequence comes from Sepioteuthis lessoniana, assembly GCA_963585895.1. Taxonomy (NCBI): domain Eukaryota; kingdom Metazoa; phylum Mollusca; class Cephalopoda; order Myopsida; family Loliginidae; genus Sepioteuthis; species Sepioteuthis lessoniana. Next base: position 104,331,315 of record OY757908.1, read on the forward strand.
GATGTATGTTCTGTAAAATCTCATAATTTTTCCAGGAATTTTATGCAATTATGAAATGGAGTGCCACTATAACTAAGTCATTTGCTCAAATCAACAACCTGTTCTTTATTGTTTTGTTTTTAAGTTATAAAAAATGTACATCAGTACACACACGCAAATTATTACTTTAATTTAACATTTAATTATTAGTAACTGCTTCTACAAGATATTAATGTACATTCATGATTTCATATCTTTCTTATATATATATATATAGGGGGGAGTCCTCGTGGTGTAATGGTTAAAGCGATGGACTGCGGAATCGTAGTACGCGAGTTCGTACTCCAGTTGCGCAATTGCATTCACTTTCGAGCAAATACCCTTGGGAAAGGTATGAACCCCCTTATCCTCCCAGCTATGGGTTAAATAGTACCACTACTGTTCTTCTAGAAGAATGGCTTTGGCATTGAAATAACCTAAAAAGAGTTGATATGCCATTAAACAAAGAAACCATACCAAACCTATATATATATATATATATATATATATATATATATATATATATATATGTATATATATAAAACACACACACACACATATATATATATATATATATAATCATACATATATATCATTAACATACACAAATATATCATAAATATATATAATCATACACATATATCATAAACATATATATATATATAATCATATATCATAAACACACACACATACACACAGACATACATACACACAGACATATATATATATATATATATATATATATATATATATATATACATACATACATATATATATATATATATATATATATATATATATATATATATATATATATATAATGCAAAAACCAAAATTTTATGCTGTTTTTATTTATTTATTTATTCAATAAAACGTTTTGCTCATTTACAAGCTTCATCAGATAATAAGTTTGAAAAAAGAATTAATTTTTAAAAAGAATATTGGAAAAAATAAACTGCCTATGATGTTGCCATGCCAACATATCTAAGAATGCCAATCATTATGTATCTTGAAAAAAGTGAGAATGAAAAATGTTCAGAATTGTTCTCGTGACAGTTATTTAAGCTATAAAATTAGGTTTGAAGATATCACTGTTGTGTGTAAAACAGTATATTCTTTTCCAAAATGAAATTTGTTTTCCAAAACATTAACTGAAGAAGCTCATAAATGAGTGAAATGTTAGATTAAAAAATAAATCTTAACCAAATTTTTAATTTTACATCATGTTTCTTCCATTCTATCAGACATTTATCAAATACACACACACACACACATATATATATATACATATATATATATATATATATATATATATATATATATATGTGGGTGTGTGTGTGTGTGTGTGTTTGAATATATATATATATATATATATATGTATATATGTGTGTGTGTGTGTGTATGTATTACAATAATATAATGATAATATATCATATATTTCAAGTATAAAAAGAAAAACATAAAACAGGATAAAAAATCATGATTCAGAGTTTCATGCTTTTGGTCCACAGGTATGAGCTCCCCTAAGGAAGATTTCTAGAAATATATATATATTAGAACAGCTTTAAATAGAGCATATATTGTAAGTTTTAAACAAAGCTCTTAATCTTAGAATTTGTATGTATGCTCTACTTAAGGCTATTCTAAAATTTTGGACATACCACAGGATTTACACACACACACACACATATATATATATATACATATATAAGCCTGTGAATGAAAAGTAAGGGATCTTTAATTTTTAAGAAAATTATGACTCACATTGATTTTTTTTTCAAAACCCATCTTTATTAAGACAATTGTTCAATAGCTATAATTTATTATCTTAATTTCAGCGGATTTATTATTAAAATATTTTTAAATGCTTCTTCCTAATATAACAGTATCTAAGTAGATATGTTTTAAAACCTGTTGAAAATTACATTCTAATATAAACAATTATTTATGTAGATTTTCTTGATTTAATAATAAAAGTCAAATCTTAGCATCCCATAAGAGTAGTGCTAAAGGCAGTTAAAAATCTCAGTTTGTCTGCAGACAAGAACGTCCATGAATAATTCTTATTTTTGACCATAGTCAAAGGATAGACATAAGGATGTGAATACAGAAGAAAAGAGTGTAGAATGTTTAAACTAATTTTATATACATTTACACTAATTTTGTATACATTCTCTTATAATGAAACAATAAAAGTTGAATAAAAAATTAAGAGGTTCGTTCTTTAGCCTTTCATAAAACTTGTTTGTGCACTTATTAATGTACACTCCAAAAAATGTTTTTCGCAATATCTTAATTTGTTTCTTCATGTTTTTATTATTTTTAGTCGAACATCATAGAATCAAACAGGTATTATTAGATACTATTTATTACCAATCTCTACAGCAATGAAACAGTAAGCAAAAATCTGGATATATAGAAGTCCAAAAATGATTACACATCTTATATATTCATGCAATTTTATTTTTGTTTACTAAGTTTCAATACTGCACATTTTGGTAGTTTGGTTTGGTTTGGTTTCTTTGTTTAATGGCATATCAACCTTTGTAGGTTATTTAATGCCAAACCCATTCTCCCAGAAGAACAGTAGTGGTACTATTTAACCCATAGTTGGGAGAATAAGGTGGTTCATACATTTCCCAAGGGTATTTGTGTGAAATCAAACATAATAGCGCAACTGGAGATTGAACTTGCTAACTATTATTCCACAGTCCATCGCTTTAATCATTACACCATGAAGATACCCCACCATATTGGTAAAAAATAATACAGAATATATATTTTAATTTTCTAATGTCCCACTAAAAATAAAAAAAAAATCTTGGTACCTTTGGTTTAAAAGGAAATTAACTTTTTGATAAAAATAATAATAGGGATGTAATTATCTGTGGGCAATGCTAATACATACATATATATATATATATATATATATATATATATATATATATATATATATATATATATATATATAAGGATTATTCAATAAATAAGGCAAACTTTTCCTCCTAGGAAACACTGTTTACATCTGCACTTTTTCAAATAAATCAATATTGATGGGTCCTTTCATATCTCAGAAGATTGTCTAGTATCACCTTCTTTACTGGTTACCTTATCAAGTTTACTGAGTCTAATCTACCATACTATTTTACCCATAGGTAGGCAAAGAAAAGATGTGTTATATTCATGAATGCAAAACATAGGAGAGGTTTAGATGAAGAGAGAGGAGAAGAGAGGGCTTTTGTTCTGCTGGAACCCCTAAGAAGAAAAGAGAGAGAGCAAATAGGGAATAACTTCAGGAATACTGCATGTGGTGCCTTCTACAAACAGATCATGTGACCTGCCCTACACCACTTCTGTACTGTAAGTAGTTAGTGTTCTGAATGGATGTGTACTGTCTTATTATTCCATTCAGACAAAGAATGATGAATCATGACAAGATTTGACTTAAAGTAAAACATATGGATTCATGCCTTTCCTAAGAGCATTTATATGCAGAGAAAAACAGCCTAAACCAGAATTTAAATTTGGTTCATTGAGTTTTTTTCCACAATAATAACCATTATGACAGGTATACTTTCTTATATATATATATATATATATATATATATATATATATATATATATAATATAGATAGATAGATATATATATAGATAGATAGATAGATATTGCTATATAAATATGTATACAGATATATATACATTATTATATCTATGTATATATTCATATATATATACATATATATATATATATTGATGAATACATATGTATGCATAAATACATATATATTGCTATATATATAAATACATATATATTGCTATATATATATATATATATACTGACATACATATACATATATATATATATATATATATATATATTGATAAATACATATGTATGCATATAAATATTGCTATATATATATATATATATATACTGACATACATATATATATATATATATATATATATATATATACTGAGAGATACATACACATATAGATATATGGATATTGATATATTTATATACATATATATGCATACTATAATACACATTTACGCACATTAAATATATATATCAAGATGGAAAGGGAATACTATTTGTAAATTTTTTTGTTTTTTAAACAATCTATATATATATATATATATATATATATATATATATATATATATAGTGTTTTTAGTAGCAAACTCATGACTGAAAATTTTTTAAAAAGGATTAAAATATTAAAAAATTCTTAAAAACTGGCCCTTTATTTCAGTTTGTCTGTAACATTTTTGAGGAATTTAAAATTTGGGTGATGAATGTGATGGTGTAATGAAAAAAAATGAGTAACCATGCCACTGTAGAGTTGGCGTGAGTAAAATTGGCTTTCCCAACTCTGCAGTGGCATGATAACTCATTTTTTTTTCATTTTACCATCACCATTCACCACCCAAATTTTTAAATCCTCAAAAATATAGTGGAAAAAATTCTCTGATGAGGCATAACCAAAATAAAGGATCACTTTTAAAATCTTTTAAAAATTTTGAATCATTCTAAAAAACATTTTAGTCATGAATACCCGACTGAAAGCAATATTCTTATTTGGTATGTACTGCAAGATATATATATATATATATATATATATATATATATATATATATATCATTAAATCACTATAACAGCATGAAGTTCCCTTACACACTCTCTCTCTCTCTCTCTCTCTCTCTCTCTCTCTCTCTCTCCAACCATCCCTATCATCCACTGCACCCAGTAGGTCCTCCTAACTACACCCCGTGTCCATACAGAGCTGATTTAAGTAAGTTCTTGCTGGTCACACATATACATGTATATTTGAACATAGATATATATATATATATATATATATATATATATATATATATATATGTATGTATATACACATACATACATTCATCTATATACACACATCTATACATATATATACATATTTTGATAATATATATATTGGTTACATATAAATATATATATTTTGATTATATATATGTATATATGAATATTCATACACACGTCTATATCCACAGCCAAACATTCACTTAAAAGCATTTTGATTTGTATGTTATGTGCATTTCTGTATATGTTTTATGTGCACCTTCCTCATTAATAGATGATACATTTAGAATATAACTGTCTTAATTTCTTTATTGTTGAGTGTCTCCAGCTTTCTAATGTTATATTTGATTGAATCAGCCTTAATATTGCTTTGAATTGGTGTAACAAGACTACACAGAATACACAGCAGTACATTAATACCATTCTAGTAATCTATAAGCATGCCATATTTCTCAAGAGAGAGCCCAATTAATGAAAACATAAAGCATCTCTAAGCAGTTGTTGAAAATGATTGAGGTATGTCTAGATTATTAGATAAACCAAATCCTCAATTTTCTTGATGCTCTGCAATTATTTTACTTCTTTTATACTATAAAATTGATCAAACCTTTTGGAAATGTTAAAAATTAAATAAAAGTATAATCATGTTTTTAATAAATTCTCTCTCTTTCTCTCTCACTCTCTCTCTCTCTCTCTCGCTCTCTCTCTCTCTCTAAGTATTTATCTATGTATTTATTTCGTCAGTTTACATCTACCTCATTATATTCATATCCTTCAACTTTTCTTTATGCATATCTATCTATCTATCTATCTATCTATCTATCTATCTATCTATCTGTTTGGAATTGTTTGTTTGTCTTTCTATTTATCAATGAATTTATCCCAGTCTTATTAGATCTGTCTGTAGGATGGTCTATCTATCTATCCATCTATCTATCTATCAAAGTTTGTTCATCATCTCTCTCCGTTTATTTATACCCTATTTATCTATCTTATCTATGTGGCTGTGTGTGTGTGTGTGTGAGTATACATAGTTATTTTCATTGATGATCTAAACGCTCACACCATGAGCCAAAAGCAGTGTTTAAAGTGTTTTGGGAGGCTATTCCATAATACTCACTTAACCATTCTTAACACCTTTTCTCATATGGAACTGTCAGATTATATGAATGTCTTAGTGACTGAATGAACTTAATTGACTTGCAACAGTAATTAGTTTATATGCACACATCACATATGATTGGACCTGTCAACAATGACAATGCAAGCAACAGTTTCTTGTAACTACAAGAGTAGATAAGATAGTTATGAGGGAGTGATTTTGCTGAAGTATCCTTTAATGTATACTTTTCTTTATGAAGTATTATAGTTTGTCTGTGACAAGATATTTTATTCAAAGTCTGTGGTGATGAAACAAAGTCTAGAGAGAAATAGATTCATGACTTTTCTAAATGAATTAATTTCTATTTATTGCGGACTTTTTGTCCTCATCTTGGTAGTTTTTTTTTTTTGTGTTGTTTCTTCTTTCACTACGTTTCGGCCAAATTTCGCCTCTGGCCTTCTTCAGGTGATTTACCGCGACCTTGGATAGGAATGCTGAGTCTTGTAACCGTATCCCCAGTAAAGGAATTAATGTGAAATGAATTCAGTTCACCAAATCTTTTTTTATGCTAATAAATTATACTATTCACCACACAATGATGCATGGCATACAATAGATTGCCAAGGGTTGGTAGTTTTAAACATCATCTCAGTTGTTTCCATATTATGATTGCTGAGGCCAACAGTATCAGTAGAAAAGAATTCAGACAACCTTACTTGCAAGGGTAGCTGAGATCCAAAAATAAGGACCTTAATGACTAGAGTGTTTACCAATGGTCCGGGAGACTGGGGTTCAATCCCAGGTTGAGTCATACCAAAGATTCCAAAAATGATACTTGATGCTGCCTTGTTTAACACTCAGCATTATAAGGTAAGGATCAAGGGTAAGGTGGAGTAATCAAGGGAATGGAGTGGAACCCTCCCCTACACCTCGGTGTAGTAGCTATTGAAAAGGGAGCCTTTGGGTCATGCTCGACTAAGGTTGCCAACTTTGCTAACTTCTTAATAGGCATATTCTCCGGGCATAGAAGTTGTAGGAGGTGGAAGATATAGGGTAGGTATTATTTGCAGACATTTCTTGGTGAGGCAGTCTAGACAAATGTTTATATGACATATGAATGACTGATATCAAAGCAGGACTAGGCTGCTGCTTCTGTATTACATGGTCAGGGGAAAACCCTTGTTACATACCAGTGGCATGCTCCTTGTTTCCTTTGATCATCTTGTGCTCATCGGCTAGCCTGTCTTTACCTACTTCGATGTCTTGTTCTCTACATTTCATGCTCTAAATTTGCTGGTTAACATAACTAATGAGTTTGTATTTACTCAACCCCTTGCTTGATAGGATGAAACACATGTTCAATTTTAAGCACAGTACAGCTAGTTTGAATTAAACATATAAGTAATATAGCTTGGTTATATAAATTGGTTAGAGTGTTCGCCAATGGTCTGGGAGCTCTGGGTTCAATCCTTGGTCGAGTCATACCAAAGACTAAAAAAATGGTACTTGATGCTACCTTGCTTAACACTCAGCATTATAAGGTAAGGATCAAGGGTAAAGTGGAGCAATCCAGGGAAAGGAGTAGGGCCCTCCACTACACATTGATGTAGTAGCTATCGAAAGGCAACCTTTGGGTCACCCTCAACTACGGTTGCCAACAACTATATAAATTGGTACTGCACAATCCTAGTTTGGCCAAAATTACTGTTCAAAAAGTAACAAGACTGGTTTCATCAAAATTTTTTTCAAACAGGCACTGAGTCATCAAGATTTTATCTAGATAACTAAAAAGCAGCTTAGACATCTAGACATGAGCACTTTATTAATTACGTTTGTATTTTCCCAACCTCTCCAAAATTGGTAGGATGTAACACAAGGCCAGTTTCTAAGCAGAGTAAAACTAGTTTAAATTTAGATTTTTCCTTCACCAAAACTGGTTCCCTAACCAAGGCTAAAGAACCCAGTTTGCTCTATTATCTAACTAATGCTAAAGGAAAACAGATTCATACCTTTCCCAAGGGCATTAGCCTGAAGCGAAACACAAACAGCCTCATCTAAGATTTGATTCCATTTCTTCTGACACTTATTATGCCAAGCCAACCACTTGATTTTTTATTGTCTTGCAAAACTTGGCATTTCTTTGCATTTCTTATTTCAACTGATTACTTCTACCTGACATTGTTCTATGATCAACATTTGTCATACTATTACTTTTATCTGAGGAAGTGCACTTAGTGAAATAGTTATATCATTACAGTAAGTGCAATCAGCAACCTGAGTTCAGATCCTGGACAAGGCTGTTTGTGTTTCACTTCACTCTAATGCTCTAGGGAAAGGCATGAATCCATCCTTTCTCCTTCCAGTTATGAGTAAATAGTCGGGAGAGACTGGGTTTTTTAACTTTGGTGAAATACCCAGCTTAGGAGGAGGAAAACTCTGATTTCAAACCAGTTATATTCTTCTTAAAAATTGACCTTGTGTCACACTTTACTTGTGGCAGAGAGGTTGAGTAAATCTATACTTTCTTCTGATGTATCTCTTGGTTTAACTTTTAATTCACTGCATTATATTATTTAAAATCTGATCTCTGTGATTGATGTCATAAATATTCTGACTTTCACTTAGAAAAATCTACATCAAATACTAGGGTGAGTTAAAAGTTTGGCAATATTTTGGCCTAATTTGGTAGCTCCAGATGATTTTGCCAAGGTCATAAAAGTGACGAACCACACTGGACTGTGAAGTGCTGAGCTTGCCTGTTACCCAGTGAGTGCTTCTCACCAAATTTGCCTCTATGGCTTGGAACACAGCCTTGGAAACCACAGCTTTGGGCCCACTTGACCTTGCCTGATAGTCAAGGTTTTTGCAATCCAAGCAAAATGAACCCACTGGTTACAGTATTGTGATTAACTGTATCTTAACCTTTCCCACAACAAATGTTTTTGGCTCTTTCATGATATCATGGACCAGTTTAAACTTATAAAAGATAAATTCTTGAATTAGTCTATGTTGCATGTTCATCCATACAGATTTTAAATCACACATAGAGTGAAGCAATGCACCACATATCAGTGCATCAACTACCATGATACTATCAAACACAGTGAGTACTTCTGGCTTGAATGGCTTCCTTCACATGATATATGCACTGTAAAATAGCATGTACCAAAATATTACAAAATTTTTGACACACCGTATTAATAAGGCCAAGCAAATTAAAACATTTAACTTTTGATTCCAATTTGATAAAAACAATTTGTTGAATAATTAGTTGTTTTTTTTTATAGTTTGCTGAATAGTAAAGTTTTCCCTCTTCTATACATGGTATATGCTGTATGTTTGCATAAATATTGATTCTTTTTGTGCATATTTATAACTTGAAAGGATAAAAGTGGCCATAACTAGCTAAAGCATACATCAATCCCATTAGTAGGAGTGGCTTTACTTTTTCAAGTCATATAAAAAAGAAGAGAAAGTAGTTATAGAACTATTCTGCTGCTGTTTTAACAATAAACAATAATTCCATTTTTCATCAAGTGAAGCACTAAAACATTTCTGTGCAATACAAACACATTGAAAAAAATCAGCAGTTTTGTTCCTAACACACTCCAAAATTCTTATTTACATTATTCTTACTTTCCAGACTATTGTCATGTTGGTTGTTATATTTCCAGTTTTTAACCTGTTGTACCCTCCAGCATTTTTCAGATGTTTTGTGTTGAGAAAAGACACCTTAAGAAAGTCCAAGATGTATGAATAATATGAATAACAACAACTGCTCATTTCAGAAACGTAGAGATATTATCCAAAATGCTTGAATTTTCAAGTTTTGTTTCCTTTATTTAAAAAAAATATCTAAATTGATTTATATTTAAATAACTTTTAATAACAACAGAAAAAACTTCCACAGTTACTTTTGATCTAACATTCTCTCAAGAATTGGAATATACATAAAATAATCATGTTATAAATCACCAAATATCTTTTTCTTTTATCCATCAGTCTCAACTCAAAGATAGCTTGAATTATGACTTCCTAATTTTCTGTGGTTACTATTGGAATCCTAGAGTATAATTTTAGCATGTTAGTTTTTGAAAATTTTAAAGCTTTTAAAGTTCTTTTTTTGAATAGGTTCTATTTACACTTTATCCTTACTTTGTGTCCATCAGATTAGCTAAACTGATTCTTTATATATTTGTTTAGCCCTATAATGTTGATGTTTAGCTGAAAATTTCCGAACCAGAACTAAAGTTGCAAACTTTTACCATTACATTTTTTTGTCCAATGAATTGCACTAGAAAATCACAATTTAAAAATCTACAATGCTGTTTACATTTGTAAAATCAGCAGTGGATATGAGGAAATAATAAATATTTTTCAATGAAAAAAAACCCAACTGTATAAGTACTTCAAAGGACAAACTTACAAGATTGCTCATGAGAAGACCTGAACATGGCTAGGAAAAGGAAATCTAAAAAGAGAAACTGAATCTCTGTTAATAGCAGCTCAAAACAATACCATAAGAACCAATTATGTTAAAGCAAAAATTGAGAATACATAACAGAATAGAACGTATAGATTATGTGGAAACAGAAATGAAATATTAGTTATCTAAATTTGTACCATAGCCATGATATGGCCATGTGCGAAACATACATTAGATGTTCATTAAGATAGAACATAGGAATCTCGAAATACAAAAAAAAAAAGTAATGACTTCTCAGTTCAGGTACAAACCTTTTATTACTTTTGAGTTTAAAGGTTTCGACATAAGGAGAGAGACACAATCTTTTTATGCTGGCTTTTTGATCTCGCCTCAGTGAGCCCCAAGCGTCGAACCTCCTCGTTCTGGGTCTAGCTTCAATTCTCTTAACTTTCTTCGAAATCCCCAAAATCCTCCGCGAGCTTCACTCTATCACCCTGTTCCTCATCTTGGGCTATTGTGACATCTCTGAGTGACACGTCCGCTCTGTGCGTGCATGCATTAACACCTGTATCAAGTTTACACCTAAGTAACCCATGTGCTGAGCCGAAAGGTTTTCAGCCTAACTAAACCCAAAGGCATGAACCAAAATCCCTCGGCCATTATATTACAAATTTCTGAGATGAAGCTTGTTGATTTTTATCATTAAGGGTTTTCGGACAATTGTCTTCATCTTTATTGTTATTTCCATAATGTTTCGGCCGATATGTCCTCTAGCCTTCTTCAGGTGTTTATCGAACTCGGGAACCTTCACGGAACTTCGAACTACGTCATTTATTGAATCCACAGGGGTCACCTGTTCTGATTCCGTTAGCTATAAGTGGGTACAAGTGTTAAGTATTCCTGTATTGATACTCGCCTGCAGTCAGGATTGACTCTGCACCCTCCAGATGATTGTCTCTGTAGAAGCTTGGGGAACCAATGCCTATAACTGTTATGCTATGTGTCCTGAAATGAGTAAAGTAAGTAAAGTTGGCGACCATAGTTGAGGATGACCCAAAGGCTTCCTTTTCAATAGCTACTACACAAAGGTGTAGGAGAGGGCGCTACTCCTTTCCCTGGATTGCTTCACTTTACCCTTGATACGTAACCTTATAATGCTGAGTATAAAGCAAGGAGGCATCAAGTACCATTTTTTCAGTCTTTGGTATGACTCGACCTGGCTTTGAACCCAGATCTCCTGAACCATTAGCGAACATTCTAACCATCATGCCAATGTCCAGTCCTAAATAGTTAATCACATAATAAGCAAATGCATGAAATAAGCACAAAAAGAGTACAAAACTAGGCACAATAAGGCTGGGAAGGTAATCCACTAGGAATTGTGCAAAACAATAAAATCTGACCATACTACTGAATGGTATATGTACAAACTAGAATTCATTCTAGAGAATGAGACACATAAAATTCTTTGGGATTTTGAGATACAAAAGGATCACCTAATCCCAGCCAGAGGAGCAGACCTAGTATCACTTACCAAGAAAAAAAGGACTTGCAATGGTAGAAATTTTTGCCTTTTTGGCAGCTCTCAGAGTGAAAATAAAAAAAGCAAAAAAAGATAGACCATTACTTGAACCTTGCCAGAGAACTAAAACACTCGGAAACATAAGGGTGATGGTGATAGCAGTGATAGTTGGTGTGCTTGGAATTTGGTCTCCAAAGGCTTGGTAAGGAGACTGAAGGAAGTGAAAATCAGAAGAAGAATCAAGATCATCAAAATTACAGCATTGGTAAGATAGGCTTGAATACTCAGAAGATTCCAGAAACCTGAGGAGACTTGCTGTCACTCAAACTGCAATGCTGGTGTGAAAAACTCACAAGGGGTGAAATAGTAATAATGATAATAATAATCAAAACAGAAATTGATCAAGACCATATAGACCACAGCATTAAGATTGACTAGAATACTAAAGAAGAGTCCTGGGAGATCCAAGGAGACTTGTTGTCACTCAGACTCCAGTGAAATATTACCAATTAGAACTGGTGTGAAAAACTCACAAGGCATGAAATAATAGCAATCAAAGTAAAAATTGATTATCAGCTGAAGAATAGCAAGTGTAGGTAATGTGGTGACTGAGATGAAACAGTTAATCACATAATAAGTGAATACAGCAAACTATTACAAAAGGAATACAATAGTAGGCATGACTGGGTTGGAAAGGTGATCCACTGGCAATTGTGAAAGCGATTAAAACTTGACCATACTGACAAAGGCACTAACCAGAATCTTTCCTTGAAAATGAACTCATAAAATTCTCCGAGACTTTTAGATTCTTTAATGACAAATGATCACTAAATCCCTTGAAAGAGCAGACCAAGTGTTAATTAACAAAAAAGAACAAACTTGTCATCTAGTGTATTTTGTCATTCCTGCAGATCACAGAGTAAAAATGAAAGAAAACAAAAAGACAGATATGCGGATCTTGCCAGTTAATTAAAAAAGCTGTGGAGCATGAAGGTGATGGTGATACTAATTGTAGTTGAGGTGCTTAGAATGGTTCACAAGAGTCTGGTAAAGAAACTGGGGCAACAAAAGATCAAAAGATTTGAGACTATCCAGACAACAGCACTGTTAAAATCAGTAACATACTTAGAAGAGTCCTGGAAACCTGAGGAGACTTGCTGTCACACAGACTGCAGTGAAAAACTACCAGTTAAAACTGATGTGAAAAACTCATAAGAACTAAAAAAAATAAAATTATGATAATATACAGCCACGATATAGGAATGGAATTTGGCATTGAAAAATGTGCCATGATTGGAATGAAAAGTGGGAAAAGAGGAACAGTAGAAGGAATAGAACTACTGAATCAGGAAAGCATTAGATTGTTGGGAGAGAAGGAAAATTATAAGTACTTAGGAATATTGGACAAGGATAGGATCAAATAAAAGAAAGAAACAAATTATAAAAGAGAACATTAGAAGAATGAGGATGCTTCTTGAAACCAATTTCTGTGGCAGAAATTTTATCAAAGGGATAGACACCTCGTCAGTCCCTCTTGTGAGACACTCACGGCCATTATTAAAATAGACAAAGAAAGAACTCAGACAAATAAACTAAAGGATAAGGAAGCTGATGACTATGCACCAGGCCTAACATGCAAGAGAAAAGAGACAGTATAAATCAAAAAAAGAAAGAGAAAGAGCACTTAACAGCATTGAGGATTGCATGGATTCATCAATACAAAGACTCAAGAAAAACAAATTAAAACAGCAATAAAACAGCCAAATAACAGCATAAGCAACAGAAGTACTGAGAGAAAAACAACAAAAACTATTACCTAGTCTGCTGCGGCTGTAAAAAATATACCAACTGCATTTCTGCAGAGGGGTTAGATCCCCCCAACGAGTGTCCGGATTTAACACTAAACAATGTGATGATGAGATTCCAGTAATGCTGGAGCTTTAGGGAATGCAGAGTACCCCTTCATTGCCATCACTCCCAGGGCCACCCTGGACCACAGTGGTAGCACCTGGTAGGGTCCTATCTATGGGTCAAATAGAACTAAACTGCATACTTATGCTAAACTGAATTGCTTGAAATAGGACTGTTTTGACATTTAAACTGTATACTTATGCTAAACTGAATTTCTTGAAATGGAACTGTTTTGACATTTAAACTATGTACATATGCTAAACTAAATTGTTTGAAATGGGAACTGTTTTGACAAAATATATGCTTATACTAAACTGAATTGTTCAACTTAGAACTATTTAACTAAACTGAATAGTTGAAATAGAAATATTTTTGACAATTAAACTGTGTACTTATGTTAAACTGAATTGTTTGAAATAGAAATGTTTATTTGTATAAAAATGAATTTGGCATTAAATAACATACAAAGGTTGATATGCCATAAAAGCCAAACAAACAAGCAAACAAAAATTAGGAAACAGAATGGGAAGAAAAATAACTGCATGGATATTTCAAGTGTTAAACTGATGAGATTGCACATGAGAAGAAGTGGACAAGGCTAAGAAAAGGAAATCTAAAGATAGAAACTGAATCTCTTTTAATAGCAGCACAAAACAACTCCAAAGACCAATTATATTAAAATGAAAATTGATAATTCACAACAGAATTGCAAGGGTAGATTATGCCAAGAAAGAAATGAGATGGTTAATCACATAGTAAGCGAATGCAGCAAACTAGCACAAGAGGAATAAAAGGCTAGAAACAACAGAATGGAAAAAGTGATCTACAGGGAATTGTGCAAAAAATTAAAAAATGACCATACTACCAAATGGTATATGCACAACTCAGAACCCATCCTTGAGAATGAGATATAAAATTCTCAGGAATTTTAAGATTCAAACAGACCGCTTAATCTCGACCAGAAGACCAGACCAAGTGCTTATAATCACAATAAAAGAGAACTTGCCGTTTTATGGATTTTGTCATTCCAACCATCTACCAAGTAGAAATAAAAGAAAGCGAAAAAAATAGACAAATTCTTGGATCTTACCTGAGAACTAAAAAAAGTGGAAAATGAGAGTAACAGTGATACCAATTGTGATTGGTATTCTTAAAATGGTCCTCAGAGTCTTGAAAGAAAGACTGGAGGAATTAGACATCAGAGGAAGAATTGAGACTATCCAGACTACAGCATTGTTCAGATCAGAATTCTGAGAAGAGTCCTGAAGAGCTGAGGAGAGTTGCTGTCATTCAGACTCCAATGAAAGACCACCAGTAAATGCTGAATGGAAAAACTCACAAAGAGTAAAATAATGATAATAATAACAATAAATCAATAACAGAAGTAAAAGAAGCAAATATTCTCTGGGACTTTACAATCAAAACTAAGAGAAAAATTAAAGACCAATAGACCAGATATAACACATCACTCAATAAGTCCCAGGCCTGACATATAAATGGCACCACTAATAAAAAAAATCCATATGATTTTTATAAAGTATTAACCTTGAAATTGTATGTGTCAAAATTTAAACCCGATTGGAACACTTATCATTATAAGGTAAGGATCAAGGATAAAGTGGAGCAATCCAGGAAATAGAGTAGTACCCTCCCCTACACCTTGGTGTAATAGCTATTGAAAAGGGAGCCTTCGAGTCTCACTCGACTAAGGTTGTCAACTTTACTTTTACTGTTGCAAATTTTCAAAACAATGGAAAAATCTGAATTTCATATGTTGACAAAGCATTACTTTATGATGGGAAAAAATACTGTTCAAGCAAAGTAATAGCTTGATAAAAGTTATTCGGACTCTGCTCCATCAGAAACCATGGTTTAGAGGTGGTATGCTGACTTTAAACATGGTTGTACAAATGTTGCTGAACTGTCAGGTCGGCCAAATTCGGCAGTTATCACAGAAAACACCAAAAAACTCCAAAAATTCATTTTGGCCGATTGTAAATTGAAATTGCGTGAGATAGCAGAGAAGTTGAAGATATCAGAAGGCAGTGTATTCACCATTTTGCATGAACATTTGTCAGTGAGAAAGCTGTGTTGAAAGTCGGTGCCACATTTACTCACAGTCGATTAAAAACAACAAGTCTACGATTAAGAGCGTTATTTGCAACTGTTTCAATGCAACAAAAAGGAGTTTTTGCATAAATATGTGACAATAGATGAAATATGGATCCACCACTTCACTCCGAAGTGAAGTCAGCAGTCAGCTGAGTGGACAGCAGCAAGTGAAAGCCGTCCAAAGCAACCAAAGATGCAAACATCAGCAGGCAAGTTTTTGGCCTCCGTATTTTGGGATTCACAAGGAATTTTGTTCATCAATTACCTTGAGAAAGGAAGAACCATTAATAGCCAAGATTATATAGCATTTTTGGTGTGTTCGAAGGAAGAAATTGCCAAAAAAAAACCACAAATGAAGAAGGAAAAAGTGCTCTTTCACCAAGACAATGCACCATGTCACAAGTCGATTGCAACAATAGCAAAACTACATGAATTGCACTTTGAATTGCTTTCACTCCCACGCTATTCTCCAGATCTGGCCTCCATCAACAACTGACTGTTTGCAGACCTAAAAAGAATGTTCCAGGGAAAGAAACTTGGCTCCAATGAAGACATGATATCTGAAACTGAGGCATATTTTGAGGCCAAAGACAAATCGTTCAATAAAAAAGGCACTGAATTGTTAGAGAAGCATTGGAATCCATGTATCACCCTAGAAGGAGACTATGTGGATGAATAAAATCGAATTTTGCCAAAAGTTTTTGCTTTATTAGTTAGGCCCAGGACTTATTGAGTGATGTATTAGTGATCAAGGACAATAAAAAAACATGCCTTCTAATTGAAATGTCAGTGCCAACAGATAATAACATATCAGTCAAAGAATATAATAAAGTAAATAAATACAAAGACCTGGAAATAGAAATTGATAAATTATGGCAACTTAAAAGTACCACCTTGCCAGCATTAGTGGGGGCTCTAAGTAAGGGACAGATAAACACATTAAAAATTTTCTGGCAGACCAATCCTATATGAAATAAAAAAAACTGCACTTTGCAGAACTGCTTATTTCCCTTAAGAGATTACAAACAATGTGAATGAAAAAAAATAACACCTAAAAGAGGCAGCAAAAAAAGTATATATATATATATATATATATAGAGAGAGAGAGAGAGAGAATTCATATAATCACTACCTTCCCTCACAAAAAGTCTTGGGTAAAGATCCAGTGAAGGATTGTAAAAAACTGAAAATAAAGCTGAAAATTGAAAAATAATAATAATAATAATAATAATGATGGAAGAGGAAAGGAGGAGGAAAGGGCTGAGAAGTGATACTTTTATCCTAGGCAGAGCATGCAGATTTTACCCTCTGATCCTTACTAAAGGCCATAGGGGTGACAGTTTTATTCTAGGCAGCGCATTAAATACCTTGATCCAAGGCATTTACATTGTAAATGTGTTGAATGCATTTTATAATCATCTAATATTAAAAATGTAAATGTGAAATTGTTTTTGAGAATATAATGGTAATATGTTGTTAAAAAAAGGTGAATAGGATGAAAGAGAGGCCTTCTGAAATTATTTGATGGGTTAAATAAAAAACGAACACAAAATATTCTGAACCTCAGAAAAGTTTCTATGGTTTCCCAAAATTTAATCAGTGCTAATATCCATAGCAAACCTCTAATCATGCACTAATCTTGCAATTTGGAATAGGTTTTGAATATCACCAGCCAGTTTGCATATTAAGGATGCTTTTGGGAAAAACAACACTTTGTCCTTTCTTATTGCTTTAGTTAGATATTAACAGTTATTAAATATCAGCTGTTTTACAAAAGCATTCAGTGATTAGAAAACCAAAGCCAGACAGGTGAATTATGTATAAACATACTAGTATAATACCTGTAAAAAAAAAGGGATTTTCTATGTATTAGGTAACACTTCTGTTGAAGATCATTTTAGTATCTATATTCTGTACTTAGGATCAAATTTGGTTCGGTTGATTGAGGTTAGAATACACTCACTATGTCTTCTGCAAAAGAGTAAGACACTGCCAGGAATCAGAGGGTGGTATCTGCACATTTTCACAGAAAAAAAACAACACACACACACACACACACACACACACACACACACACACACACACACACACACACACACAGAGTTGAATCTGACAGAATGTATGTAGAAATGTCTTGGGTGTGATATTTTACTGCATCCAATGGTGAGGTTCCAGTTCTGGAGCTCTGGAGAGTGTGGAGTTACCCTTTTGTAGCCTTTACTCCCAGGTCCACTCTGACTTGTACTTGTTATGGTTCCATCTATGGATCAAATAGATCTGTTTAAAAATTGTTTGTGTTAGATAAGAATAATTAAAACCATATAACTATACGCAAACAAATGATTATTATTAAACTATAATAGGTACTTGAAACCATATAATTGTATATAGATTATTGATATAAGAATAGTTACTTGAAGCTGTAACTATTTGTACAGGATTCCAATCATTGGTTACTTGAAACCATATAGTGGCTTGAGTGAAAAAAGGGATTAGCTTTGATATTAAATAATCCAACAATTGTTGATATAACAAACCAACCAATTGACTTGGTTAAAGATATTGCTCCTCTGCCAGTAATCAGAGAGTGGTATCTTCACATTTTCACAGAAAATCATACACACAAAAAAAAACACAACACACACACATAGATAGATAGATAGATAGATAGGAAGAAATGAGTTGAATCTGACAGAATGTATGTAGAAAAAGTAAAATAGAAGAACAATATGTTTGATAGTTTGCTTATTTGCCAACACATTTCGACTTCAATCTTTTTTTGAATGCAAAAGTGTTTTATTGAAATAATTATGATAGATAAATTTTGATTCAATTAGGAGTCTTCATCAGAGCTTGTAGATCTTGCGATGTATTAACCAGTATTAATCTGTTTTTTCAAAAAGCAAGATCTACAAGCCCTGATGAAGACTCCTAATTGAATCAAAATTTATCTATCATAATTATTTCTCATACTAAAATAATTTCAATAAAACACTTTTGCTTTCAAAAATAGATTGAAGTCAAAACACATAGGCAAATAAACAAATGATTAAACACTTTTTTATCCCGTTTAACCTTTTCTATGTACATATATATGTATATATATATAGTCCATGAATCCAATTATTCTCCCTCCAGCTATGGGTGAATAGTAGGGCAGACTAGGTTCTTCAGCCTTGGTGAGGCAACTAGTCTAGGAGAAGGAAAACTCTGAATTCAAACCTGTTAAACACCGCTTTAAAATCAACCTTGTGTCATATCCTGCCCAAGCGGAGGGGTTGGAAAATATGTATAGTCTATGAATTAGTACATGCCTAAAAAGTTTTAATAAAATGTTTATTTCCAATGAAATATTATACAATCAAAAGGTTATATTTATTACAAAACTCAACAGCATCAAAACTCTGTAACCACAAAAGAAAGATGAGTTTAGAAATATACTTACAATATAGAATTTTGCATAGGGGCATTCTTATTTTTATACTATAACATATTCATAATTTTGGTTACAGAGTTTCAGTTCAGTAGAGTTTGGTGATAAATAAAAGTTAGCGACCATAGTCGAGGGTGACCCGAAGGCTCCCTTTTCGATAGCTACTACACCAAGGTGTAGGGGAGGGCGCTACTCCATTCCCAGGATTGCTCCACTTTACCCTTGAACCGTACCTTATAATGCTGAGTGTTAAGCCAGGTGGTATCAAGTTCCATTTTTAAAGTCTTTGGTATGACTCGACCTGGGATTGAACCCAGGTCTCCCGGGCCATTGGCGAACACTCTAACCACTGGGCCAATGTCCCGGTTGGTGATAAATAATACCTAATAATATCCAGAGGTGTAGTTATTTATGAGCCATACATTTTCTGTGTGTGTGTGTGTGTGTGTGTGTGTGTGTGTGTGTGTGTGTGGCCATAATGGTGGGAGTGTTCAGCAATGATCTGGGAGACAGGGGTTCAATCCCAGGTCGAATCATATCCAAGACTCAAAAAATGGTACTTGATGTCTCCTTGCTTAACACTCAGCATTATAAAGTATGGATCAAGGATAAGTGGAGCAATCTAGGGAAAGGAGTAGCACCATCCTCTACACCCCAGTGTAGTAGCTATTGAAAAGGAAGCCTTTGACTCACACTCAACTACGGTTGGCCAATATATATAAAGGAGTCACATTTGTTTTGGTATGTACGTGTTGACTCAGAAAAAAAATGTCATTGAGCATTAAATCGTGCATACAATTTAATATGTTTATAATAAGGAAAAGCGCAAAATTCACTTTTTGATTTTTACTGAATGAATTCAATAATTAAAAATCAATCAATTTGTGCAACTCTTCACAGTTCTTCATATGTAAGAACAAAAAAGCACTTGCAACTTATCAATTTTTCTCATGTTTAAATATCACTCACATTCCATCAGCAAAATTTGAATTTAATGTTTTTTTCAAAAACTATTGTTTGTAATGTAGTACTAATAGCAAAAAAATTTCCAATTTTTTGATGAACACAAAAATCATGAAAATGTTTTAAATGAAAAGGTACAATTTAAAAAAAAACTATTTTAAATGTAAACCAAAAAAGAAATTATAATACAAAAAATTTTACATTTTTAATTCTTAACTTCTTTTTAAAATAAGAAAAATTAAACAAAAGCATTGTCTATCAATAAATTTAAAACTTATCTTTTCAAACAAATACTTTTCATATTTCTAAGAACAAAATATATTAATTTTTAATCAGTGTAAATTAAAAACTTTTTTTTAAAAGGAACAAACTGTTTATGGAATAAACAAAAACTTTTCATTGGAATTAATATGTAAAATTTTCCACCAACAAACAAGAACATTTTTAATTCTTAGCCATTTTTATTGTTATATTTTTATAGGATAGAAAAAGAAAATGAATTAAATTAATACATTCTTTTTAGCACTGTAACTCACAGTCACATTTTTTAAAATAATTTTTATAATAATATTTTAAATTTAAACAAAAAACAAATTTCCTAAAATAAAAGAATATTGTAATAAATCAATTCTTAGAATCTTTAATTGTTAAATTTTTAGGGGGTGAATAAAAATTACAACTATGCAGCTTCTTCAAAAATTAACTGAAAAATTGTTTTTTTACTGAGCACTAATTGTAAAAATTAAAAATTGATTGGCGACCAAAAAACTCATAAAAATGTTTTAAATCTTTCATCAGCATAGAGTTACATATTTTTATATATTATTTATGTGTAAACTGTAAAAGAATAAAAAATAATTCATAAAATAAAAGAATACTTTTCATTTGAATTAATAGGTGAAATCTTTTAACTACAAATAAGGAAACAATTTTAATTCTTAGCTTACTCCTCTCTTCCCTCTTTCTGTCTCACCCACTGGTATTCCTAAAATCCTTTTGGTCTTGTCATGGTCCAGCTACTTCTGTTAGAATATATATACTGAAAAAATTTTCATATATTGGGATTCTATATCTTATAAAGAGTTATTTAAGCTCAGTTAACTTACATCTGCTTTGATTTATCTTTGTAATTATGGTTACATTCTCTAACTTTCATGTCTTTATATGTGTTCAATCCGGCATGCATGCAGTATTCTTATAATATGCAGTTATCATCCTTATTTTGTGCAGTAATGAAATAATACCATTATTGTAGAGCACAGTCAAATTTTTGTTTTATACTCTGATGTATACACATGGGCATGAATCCATTTGTCGGCATAAATAGTTAAAGAAAAAAAAAGAAAAAGAATCAAATCATCTAAAACACTTAATTATTTCTTTTATCACGTTGAAGCAGAGTACAAAATAAGCATACAGTGTTCCTAAAATGTGCAGTGATCATCCTGAAATGTGCTGTGATCATCGTCATTTTATGCAGTAATAAAATGACACTATCTAAAACCATCTGCCAAAGACTAAATTGAAACAAAAGGTTTCTTTTTTTGACAGAGAGATATTATTGCCCAAAACTCACTATAATACCGCTGTTAGGATACATAAATCATGCTGTGATCAATTTTTTTTCTTTTACATGAACACTGTCAGGATTTTGACAAGAGAAAGAAGTAGAGATCATATAAAAAAATATTTACATATAACCATAAAATAATATTAAAAAGTTTTTGCAGTGAATTATAGAAACTTATCTCACATATATTGTGAATGAATATCAGACATTTAAATGATTGATTGACTGATTTTAATGGTATGTCAACCCATCTGGGGTTATTTTATGTCTAGAGGTTAGGGAATTATATACATTGTACATTTGTATTTACATTTTTGCATAGTTTCTTAAGAGTCATTCACACACGGTTATATGACTAGTGTTTGATAGGATACAAAATCAAATGTGAGGTCTGGTAAGTGAGGAATATTCTTCCTCTCTTTAACCACTCTTCCATCAGTACAATGTTGCTCGTCAGAGATGCCTTTGGGGTAATGGTTATCGTCATAGGAAATGGACATGGCAACACAAGTTCAAATCCTGGACAAGGCTGATTGCATTGAATATAAAACTAATACCCTTGGGAAAGGTATGAATCCAATTATTCTCCTTCCAGCTATAGGTAAATAGTAGGGCAGACTGAGTTCTTTAGTCTTGGTTTGGCAACCAGTTTAGGAGAAGGAAAACTCAGAATTAAAACCTGTTAAACTTTGCTTAAAAATTGATCTTGTGTCACATCCTGCCCATGTAGAAAGGTTGGTAAATACATACAAAGTTGCTAGTCAGATTGCCTTGGGTTCTCTAAGTTCAAGATCAATAAGTATATCATTTGTCATTATATGCCTGATTGATTTATTTATTTTAAAAGCATGTCAACCCATCTGGGGTTATTTAATGCCTAGAGGATAAGTTATTGCATACATTGTACATTTACACTTTTATGTAAATTCTTATGAGTTTTTTTACACAAGGTTATGATATCAAGTATTCCTATCTAATACAAAAAATTTGCAAAAAGATCTATTTGACATGGGAATAATGACAATGAAAGATTGCCTAGTTGGCTGGGAATGTAGAATACACCAACTGCATCTCTGCAGAGGGGTTAGACCCCCCCCTCCAATGAGTGTCCTAGATATGAAACAAAACAATCTGATGGACAGGTTCCAGTAATGCTGAAGCTTTGGGGAATGTGGAGTACCCCTTCATTGCCATTGCTCCAAGGTCCACTCTGGCCCAGAGTGGTAACATCTAATAGGGTCCTATCTATGGGTCAAATAGAACTAAACTGCATACTTATGCTAAACTGAATTGCTTGAAATAGAACTGTCTTGAAATTTAAACAATGTATTTACGCTAAACTGAATTGTTTTAAATAGAACTGTTTATTTGTATGAAAATAGATTTGGCATTAAATAACCTACAAAGGTTTATATGCCATAAAACCCAAACAAACAAACAAACAAACAATTAAGGAGAACTTTAAACTCTGTAGAATTCCAGAATTAGAGCCTCACCACTGTGTGCAGTTTAATTTCACACCTGAGACACCCCTTTTTGAGAAAGTCTTGCCTCTCTGTGGGGGACATAGTTAGTGTATTCTAAGCTCCACTTACAGGGTGGAGACATTTAAAGGTCTACTGAAATTTCTCAATTCTACTAAAAGGAGAGTCAGAAAAAGAAACTTGGCTGTAAAGTAAAAATGAATAAATAAATTCATTGTTTGAACTCCATAATTTCTTCTAAATTCTTAATTGTTTAAAGAGTGTTGACTGAGGTATAAATCAGTTGTTCATTGATCCAAAAAATTGCACTGATCATCCTGAAATGTATACAGATCAAACCCATTTTATGCAGTAATAAAATGACATTATCTAAATTCATGCACCAAGTATTAACATTAATATATATATATATATATATATATATATATATATATATATATATATATATATATATATATAACTGAGAGATATCATAGCTCCAAATTCACTATAATGTCCCTGTAAGGATGCATAAATTGTGCACTGATTAATTTTTCTCATTTTATACTTTTCATGTACATAGAAGTAAAAATTTCTCCATTAGATTATATTATGAATTCAAAATAAATCTATACAAATTTGCATATTGGTGCCTTTCCAATGGTGGTCGTCAAGTCTTATTTCTTGTCTGACTTTTTTATTTTATTGACGAGAAGTTTGCTTAACAATTGGTTTTCTTTGTCTCTGTAGCAAAATGACCTGATTTTATGTAACAAGTTGTGCAGTGATTAATTTTTCTGATTTTATACTTTTCATGTGCAAAGAAATAAAAAATTTCTCCATTTGATTGTATTATGAATTTAAAATATATCTATTCAAATTTACATATTGGTGCCTTTCCAATGGTGGTCATCAAGTTTGATTTCTTGTCTCATATCTTTACTTTATTTACAAGAAGTTTGCTCAACAATTGGTTTTCTTTGTCTCTACAGCATAATGATGCGATTTTGTGTAAGAAATCATAGTGAGATTTTTGTTTGTATATTAATGTTAAAAAACTCTAACATCAGGAACAAATTAATTTCCAATTAAATTTGCACCTTTAAAATATAAGACAGTGCTTACACCAAACATTCTAATTTCTCAATCATCATCATCATCATCATGTCGTGCCGCCAGCACGGATATCCCTGACCCTCTCTCGCCACTTCTTCCTATCATTCATTGCTTTTGGCAGGTCTTCAGGGTTACATCCCGTATCCTCACATAGCTTCTGTATGTATGTTCGAGCTGATTGTCCTGCTTTTGCTTGGCCATATGCGGGGGTCCATAGGAGTACATCACTGATGAGTACGTCCTTGCTTCTCCAGCAGTGTCCTGCGTGTCTGGTTCGTCTAACTTGTATAGTTTTCATGATGGGAGGCAATTGGCCATTCTCAATAAAGCTTCTGATAACAGACAACTTTCTTATAAGAGATACACTTAATGTAATAGTTATCATAATACGAAATGAAAATGGTAACCTGAGTTCACATACTGGATAGGAATTTGCATTTCAGTTTAAGCTAATGCCCTTGGGAAAGGCATGAACCCATCTGTTGTCCCCCAAGCTGAGTAAATAGCAGAGCAAAATAAGTTCTTTAATTTTGGTTAGGAAACCAGTCTAGGAGAAAGAAAACTTAAAATTCAAATCTACTTGTGTCACATCCTACTCATGGTGGAGCAGTTAGGTAAATTCATACTTTCTAGGAGGAAGTCCTCATGGCATAAATCCTAACATACTGGACTGTAACACCATAGTGAGTTTGAACTCCAATTGAGTTATTAAATTCCCTTTCAGACTTGGGAAAGGTATGAACCCCCTTATCCATCTCCTGCAGCCATGGGTTAAATAGTATCACAACTGTTCTTCAACAAGGATAGCTTTAGGATTAAATAACCTACTAAGCTTGATATGCCATTAAAAAGAGAAACCAAACCATATATATATGTGTGTGTGTGTATATATATATATATATATATATATATATATATATATATATATATATATATATATATATATATATATATATATATATATATATATATATGTGTGTGTGTGTGTATGTGGTGTAATGGTTATCGTCGTAGGAAATGAACACAGCGACACGAGTTCAAATCCTGGACGAGACTCATTGCATTTCACATAGCACTAATATCCTTGGGAAAGGTATGAATCCAATTATTCTCCCTCCAGCTATGGGTAAATAGTAGGGCAGACTAGGTTCTTCAGCCCTGGTGAGGCAACTAGTCTAGGAGAAGGAAAACTCTGAATTCAAACCTGTTAAACTCCACTTAAAAATTGACCTTGTGTCATATCCTGCCCGAGCGGAAGGATTGGGTAAATAGGATATATATATATATATATATATATATATATATATGCAAAAAACATGAGAATCACCAATGGCCCAGGAGACTGACTTTCAATCCCAGGGCAAGTTATACCAAAGACTAAAGGAAATGGTACATCATACCTCTTTGCTTAACACTCAGCATTATAAGGTTCATATCAAGGGTAAGTGGAGGTATCCAGTGAAAGGCGTAGTGCCCTCCCCTACATCTCGGTGTATTAGCTATTGAAAAGGGACCCTTCAGGTCACTCTCTACAGTCACCAACTTTACAAAATATATATATATATATATATATACACACACACACACACAACAGACACGAGAAATTCAGCAATATATAGATAAATGTATAATGATTAATAATGATTTAAAAGAAAATAGAAATAGATTAAAAGATAATAATAACATTGAGAGGGAATAAGAAACAGAATAAGGATTAAGTTTATACAGCGTATCACAAAAATGAGGACACACCTCACATTTCTGCAGATATTTAAGTATATCTCTTCATGGGACAATACTGACAAAATGACACTTTGACACAATGAAAAGTAGTCTGTATGCAGCTTATATAACAGAGTTAATTTATTTTCCCCTCAAAATAACTCAAAATATAACCATTAAAAGCTAAACCCCTGCCAACAAAAGTAAGTACACCCCTAAGAAACTACACCCCTAAATGTCCAAATTGAGTACTGCTTGTCATTTTCCCTCCAAAATGTCATGTGACTCATTAGTGTTACTAGGCCCATGTGTGCATAGGGAGCGGGTGTGTTCACATTTGTAGTGCAGCTCTCACACTCTCTCATACTGGTCACTGAAAGTTCCAACATGGCACCACATGGCAAAGAACTCTCTGAGGATCTTAAAAGGCATATATTTGTGCTACATGAAGATTGATAAGGCTACAAGAAGATTGCCAACACCCTGAAACTGAGCTGCAGCACAGTGGCTAAGATCATCCAGCATTTTAAAAGTGTGGGGTCCACTCAGAACAGGCCTCAGGTAGGTCGTCCAAAGAAGCTGAGCACACGTGCTGAATGTTACATCCAAATGCTTTCTTTGAAAGATCGGCGTAGGAGTGCTGTCAGCATTGCTGCAGAGACTGAAGAGGTGGGGGTCAGCCTGTTAGTGCTCAGACCATACGCCGCACTCTACATCAAATTGGTGTGCATGGCTGTCACCCCAGGAGGAAGCCTCTTCTGAAGACGATACACAAGAAAGCCTCCAAACAATTTGCTGAAGACATGACAACAAAGCACATGGATTACTGGAACCATGTCCTATGGTCTGATGAGATGAAGATTAATTTGTTTGGTTCTGATGGCTTCAAGCATGTGTGGTGGTGACCAGGAGAGGAGTACAAAGATAAGTGTGTCATGCCTCCAGTCAAGCATGTTGGTGGGAATGTCATGGTCTAAGGCTGCATGAGTGCTGCAGGTGTTGGAGAGTTATATTTCATTGAGGAAAACATAAACTCCTACATGTACTGTGAAATATTGCAGCAGAGCATGATCCCCTCCCTCCAGAAACTGGGTAGCAGGGCAATGTTCCAGCTTGACAATGACCCCAAACATACCTCCAAGACGACCGTTGCTTTACTGATGAGGCTGAGGGTAAAGGTGATGGACTGGCCAAGCATGTCTCCTGACTTGAACCCAATAGAATATCTTTGGGGGATCCTCAAGCGGAAGGTGGAGATGTGCAAAGTTTCAAATATCTGCTAGTTCTGCGACGGCATCATGGAGGAGTGGAAGAGCATTCCAGTGGCTACCTGTGAAGCTCTGGTAAACTCCATGCCCAGTAGAGTAAAGGCAGTTCTGGATAATGATGGTGGCCACACAAAATATTGACAGTTGACATGGCATATGTTAATATTGACAACTTTCCCTAAGGGGTGTACTCACTTTTGTTAGCAGGGGTTTAGCTTTTAATGGTTATATTTTGAGTTATTTTGAGGGGAAAATAAATTAACTCTGTTATATAAGCTGCATACAGACTGCTTTTCATTGTGTCAAAGTGTCATTTTGTCAGTATTGTCCCATAAAGAGATATACTTAAATATCTGCAGAAATGTGAGGGGTGTACTTACTTTTGTGATACACTGTAGGTTAAATTTGAGCCTCTGCAAACCAGTATCTCTTCGTAGCTCAATTGGATTAGCAACTGATACACTTAACCAGGCTTCCTTAAGGCAAAAAAAAAGGATGTGAGTCAAAGTCTCATTGAGAGCTTATCCTTTCTGTTCTGTTGCTTGCTATCATGTGACAATGATCAGAATAAGTTAAGATAAAAAAAGCAATTAAAAATCAAAAAGATGAAAGAAAATACCACTCAAAATTGATAATATTAAAAATAATATTCTCGATATAATTAATTAACTATGAAATGCTTCATAGAATTGTCCACTGCTTCCTAAATAGAAGTATCAGTATCATCACGAGCCAGATTTACAATGGGAAACCAATATTTATAACACCCCTGCTCCTGGTTGCCATTGCTTGTACTATAAATGTAAATACAATAACCAAACCCAACCATACTTCCTAACACATATTAATTTATTTGCAATTAATTATCAATACTCTAAATTACATTTGACTCAATATCAAGATTAATGGCCACCAAAAGTGTCCTTTAAGCAAGTATGTTAAGTGCTAATTTATCTGTTGGATTTTTTAACAACTTTTGATATTTTAAATTGTTTTTGTCTATTTTCTATCATGAGTGTATTTGTATTTTAAAGTATAATGGGTGATAGTTCTTTTTTGTTTTATTTCTTACTCATTTTTTATTTATAGTTTTCTCTTATGTAATTCAAATGGCCAGTCTGATTGTTGGAGGAACCATTATTATGGAGCATTTGTTTACTTCTGTTAATTTCCATATGCCTTTCTGAGTAGCATTTATTTTATAGACTCTTATGTAGCATTTATTTTATGCACTCTTTATACAAGAAGTTTTCTTTTTGCTATTTATACTTGGTGAAACATTTACTTCTGTACATAGATAAATACTGTTTATTGATTTTGATAATTACACAGGTAAAGGTATATCAATATTGTCTCTGTGGATATGTAGAAAGCATATTTTATTATTGTATTTTGTTTAGTGAATTTTAGAAGTGGGGGGTCTTTTAGTGCTTTTTCAATTTCAGCATTCTGTTTATGTTTAGTTATATTACAAACAGATCTACGAAATATTAATAGTTTTTGCATTGGGCTCTTTGATAGTTTACTATATAAGTTGCGGAAACAAATAACAAAATAATATGCAAATGTTGGATCACATAGATTTCTTGTTGATCTGCCATTGATCTCTCTCTACAGTCGGCTAGAGAAAGAGTAAAAAGCTATCTATACAGTGTAAATTCTTTGGTTTCTCAGTATGGTACTTGGGCATCTTGAATGGTGCAATGGTTATCAAGCTAAGCTAGCAAATTATTGCTAGTGAGTTTGATTCTTATTTGGTACCCAATAATTTTGACCTTGTGCCAAACAAAGCTGAGCTTATGAAG
This sequence comes from Sepioteuthis lessoniana, assembly GCA_963585895.1. Taxonomy (NCBI): domain Eukaryota; kingdom Metazoa; phylum Mollusca; class Cephalopoda; order Myopsida; family Loliginidae; genus Sepioteuthis; species Sepioteuthis lessoniana. Next base: position 104,360,598 of record OY757908.1, read on the forward strand.
TGACCACAATTGAGTAGATGGAAAAATAACAAAATGATGGTGTACAATACTGCCTCTAAATAAGCACACCTCTAAAAAATTTTTTTTCAAAGCTAATTTTCTTCTAAACCAAAGAGACCAGGATTTTACCATTTCTGGTGGAACATTACCCAAGCAAAATGAATATCATTAGGTATTATTTATTACCAAACTCCACCACATTTAAACTTTGTAAGCAAAAATATGAATATGTAGCAGTTCAAAAATAAGTAAACCTCTTATATGACATGTATGAGAATGGAAGCACATCTCCACTCAAAGAAAGATTCAATGTAGTACAACATAAGAGGTATTAAAAGAAAGCTAGAACAAAAGAAATTTTACAATTAGATAAATCAAGAAAGACATGGAAGTTTTTCCAAACTAACCTACATACAATATGTATAAGAGAGTAATGATAAGTTCTTGATCCAACCATGAAAGAATAACTTAAAAAACAATTAATGGATTTTTTTTTGGAAAAATTAAAGAAACTGGAAAAACAATATGCTAAGTTTATTGTGGGATGACTATGTGGAATAGCATGTATGTTTCCTGGTTGCTCCTTTTTTCTTGATTCTTTCAGCATCTCCTAATGTATGTGTGCATGCAAGATGATTTGAACTGCTGCACTTAGGTGATTTGTTAATTGTGGTGGAGACTTATATAGGACCAACCACACATTTTGGAAGATATGGTTATAGAGGAATGGTGCATTAGTGTGTCACAGATTCTTCAAATGCACCTCAGATTTTTGAATCCAGAGTTTTCCTTCTTGTAGACTGGTTACCTTACCAAGGCTAAGCCACCCAATTATCCATACTATCTACCTATAGCTAGGGGTGGATAAGGATTCACATCTTTTTCAAAGTAAAATGCAAACAGCTCAGATTTAAACTTACTGCATTGACTGCATTTCCTTATGTTAATAATTGTTACACTACACATAATTTAACGTGTTAGTGTTTAATAAACACCAAATTTACTAAAAGTTTGGAATGAAAAGACACTTTCAACAATCAGATTGAGGTGTTTTGCTAAAATTCTAGCATTATAAGAATGCATATAATTTTATTAGCAAAAATGAAACTTTATTAAAGGGAAATAAGAGTAATAATCTATATTAAGCATTTGAATACCTAATTTAAAGATTTAACTGTGTAACACTTCATTCTAAATTATAACCATACAACAATATATTCACATTTAACACCAAATTAATACAGATAGAATGTAGAAATACTTAAGAGAAATAGATAGCAAAAAATAAATAAAATTGACCAATAAAGTTAAATTTTAAAATTAAATATTAATATTCAGAGGCTTTACATAAATTATTAGGCTTCTCTCAGTTTAATGTAAATTTGTTTTTGGTAACAAAATCATTTATATTCTAATGTCACTAGACTCTAGCAAAACATGTCAATCTGATTTTTCAAATTCTTTTTTTTTTTTTCCTTCTCATACACTCACGTATAAATTGATCTTGTGTATAGATTAACCATAATCCATGTTTCTAAAATCATTAATTTATGAAATTAATTTTTGAAGTCAACAGTTGCTCCTATTTCTCATTATATTTGAATTCAAATCATACAAAATTATTATTTGTGTACAAAAGAGTGCTGAAAAATTCTTTGGCTTCACCAAGAAAGGGATGATCTAGAACCATGAAATATATATTTTATTCCACATTGAAATGTTTTGCTAAAATTCTAGTGTTATTAGAATGCAAATAATTTTATAAGCAAAAATGAATCTTTATTAAAGGGAAATAAGTGTAATAATCTATATTAAGCATTGGAATACCTAATTTAAAGATTTAACTGTGTAACACTTCATTCTAAATTATAACCATACAACAATATCTTCTCATTCAAAACCAAATTGATACTGATAGAATGTAGAAATACTTGAGAGAAATAAATAGCAAAAAATAAATAAAATTGACCAATAAAGTTAAATTTTAAAATGAAGTATTCAAAGGCTTTACATAAATTCTCAGGTTTCTCTCATTTTCAACACACTTGATTTCTTAAGTTCTTTAACCTATCAAAACAAAAAAAATTCTATAAAATTTTATATAAAATGTTATTCCCTTCTTAGTTGGGTTCAGAACCACTCAGCACTCCCTCTTATAGACGCAACACCATTTTTTTTTTTTTTTACTTATAAATTAGTTGACCTATATGAATATGGGACTAAAAAAGAGAAATAAAAGGAATTTCCACCAGTTAATCTGCAATAGAAATGATAGACTACTATTTTTTTTTCATCAAACTGAATACAATTATGATAGTAATGAATATGTGAATTAGTACAAAATGTAGGTGGACAAATTTTTACTTTCGGTAAATTCCCCTTTTTTCCATTTTCACTTTTGATAAATTCCATTTACTTCCATTTTCACTTTTGATAAATTCTCCTTTTTTTGTTTGTTTTTAGTTTTGGGAAATTTTTTTTCGATTTTCACTTTCGATAAATTCCATATTTTCCACATCTGATAATTTCTGCGTTTTTTTATACTTAATGGATAAATTGCAATAAATTGTAGGATAAATTGTACTATGAATATTATTAAAACAGAGAAAACAAAGACATAAATTTAAAGTTTTATCACAATTAAAGAAATAACAAGTATATGATATTGGATTATTTCTACTTCTCAGCTTTTGATATTGAAAGAAAGTGACTGAAATAATAAAGTATATCCTACTCATCTCTGGTGAGAAACATGTTTGGGAACAAGAGATAGATTATCAAGTTTTATGAAAATATTAGTCATGAAAATTGTTCTGTTATGTGCCATAGAAAAGTAGTTTGAGACCTCTCGATGTTCTAAGCACGTAATCGAGACAGATGATAAAGAGGTATGGGGCAAGCGTGTCTCCTTGTAGTACTCCTGCTACAATGTCGAAGTATTCTGTGTCTTCATCCGGTGAACATACTTTCACTTTGGTCTTTCTATAGAGAATCGTTATTGCGGCTACGGTTTCTTTAGGTAAGCCATATGCTAGTAGGATTTGTTCCATCTTTGCTCTGTGAATGGAATTGAAAGCCTTGGTAAAGTCGACAAATAATAATGTCGCTTGTAGGTTTTTTGCCCGTATGCCCTCAAGGATTCTACGGATGGTCAATATTTGCGAGGTCGTGGATCTTCTACTATATACAGTACGATTTAATTGTGTCTTTTTTAATAATTAAAATTAATGAAACTTGAGAATAATACAAAATAACCTGTATTTAACTAAATAGGTACTATTATCATATATACAGGATGCAAGCGAAAAGTGTTACATTTATATTTCATATTTCACTAATGTTCCATAAATGTGACAGAACTTATCAAAAATAATAAATATTCTTATGAATCTTAAATTATGAATAAATTTCTTTTGAAAGGAACCCATCCAAATTACTTAAGAAAAGTCATCTTTTTTCCATCAAATGATTCCAATGGGTTAAGAATTAGTTAACTGTTTTCTCTGATTTGTAGAATTAAAAAAAAATTATGCTAAAATTAAATATAATAGTTTAAATTTCAAGAACAAATAGCATACAAATACTGGATCTTCTACATTCCTGATTGATATGTCATTGATCTGTCTTAGCCAGAGAGTTAGCCAGAGAAGGAGTAAAAAGCTATCTGTATAGTGAAAATTATCAGATTTCTCATAGTAATTTTTTTCGTAATACTTGGAAGTATAATTGAATGATGATGTACATTGCCAGTAATGAGATTTGTATTTTGTTTCATGGAGATTGTAACCAAATCACACCGGAAATCCTGGGTGAAAAGTGGTAGAGTAATTTATTATCCTTTACCTCTCAAAAAAAAAAAAAAAAAAAAAGAAAAGAAAAAGAAAAACAGAAGGATGATTTGATTAAAAATACCCAGAATTGTATTTTCAAGGAGATCTGTTCACAAAACTTGTAAAAAATCCTTAAATTTTACATAATATGACTTATGTGCTATGTGTAACAGCTGTTACAATTTCTTACACTAAATTTAACAAATATTATGGGTTAGATACAGAAACAAGTTTATCTACTGATATTTCAAAGCAAGAAAATTCAAAAGAAAATTAACCTAAATTTATTTACTTCCTCTTTTCCCTAAATTAATTAGTGAAATTAGTTGTGTAAATAAAATGATAATGAAATTTAAGAATAATATTTAAAAATATCAAGTAGTTAAGAATAAGATAATTATTTTTCTAGTTTGAAATTTTTTATGAAAAAGTGTGTTTAAATTAGGTTGAATTTGATAGTTTATTATTTAAATTGTAGGAATGAATAAAATTCAGATTTTGGAACTTGTAAGTTTTTGATTGATATAATCTGTTTATATGTATTATGATAAAAATCTGTCGAGGGGTTTGGTTAGATTTTTAAAATTCAAAAATTTAAATGAAGATTTGTGCACAACTTATATATATCAAAATGATGATGTCAACATGTGTTTTGGTTTGGCTTGGTTTGCTTTTATTGCATATCAACCATTAGAGGTTATTTAATGCCAAATCCTTTTTATATATATCGATAAAATGATTTCTAAACACGATTTGTCGATGACATTTTTAAATGAGCCTGAGCTCATTTTTTGCACAGTTAAAGTGTTTCACTTATTTCTAATATGAATAATTACATTTACTAATAATTATTTGTTTGCACACAGTTAAATGTTTTCGAGTATTGCTATTCAACACTCACAATTCAATTAAACATCAGTCATTGGTTTATACACAGTTAAATGATCAAACAGTTCTATTTCAAACAATTCATTTTAGCATAAGTCATTTATTTGCACTTAGTTTAAGTATCAAACAGTTCTTTTTGACCCATCAGGTGCTACCACTCCCGGCCAGAGTAAAACTGATAGTGATGGTAATAAAGTGGTACTCTGAATTCCCCAAAGCTCCAGCATTACTGGAGCCTCCCCATCAGATTGTTTAGTGTCATATCCAAGACACACACCGAGGGAGTCTTACCCTTCTGCAGAGATGTAGTTGGTGTATTCTACAGACCCAGCCAACTGGGCCATCTATATGTGTAGACTACAGACAGACATCTACATGAGAGAGCCAGCTTGAAAAAAAAATTGTGAAGCCAGCCTTTTTAAACAAAATATTCTTTAAAGAATTAGGAATGTGCAAGAGCAACACTTTCCATACACCTGCAAATCCAGTTCTGTGAAATTTTTTATTGTTTCCTAAACTGAAAATTTATCTCAATGGGAAAATTTGGGTATGTAAAGAATATCAAAAGAAATACAACTATGCAACTTTACACCATATAAAAAGTAGAGTATCAGAGGTGCTTTGATCTATGAAAAATTCACTAGAATAAGTATATTGAATGCCAAGGGGCCTATTTAAAAAAATAATGTTTCATTTATTGTTCATTTGTATCTGTGTAAATACAGCTTTACTTTTTGAACATACCTTGTATAGTTGGCCAGAAAATATGTATAGTGTGAATTATCAGATTTCTCATTGTAATTTTTGTGTGGTACTTGGAAGCATAATTGAATGATGATGTACATTGCCAGTAATGAGGTCTGTATTTTGTTTCATAGAGACTGTAACCAAATCATCTAAGAAATCCTGAGTGAAAAAACACTAGGGTAATTTGCTATACTTTACCTTTCAAAGAATAGTCGGATGATTTGATTAAAAATACTCCACACACTTCAGATATCCAGATATGGAGCCTCACCATCAGATGCTGTTTAGTGTCATACTCAGGACACTTAATCATTCAAGACTTAACCAAACTCAGTTTTAAGCCAAAGAATGTCTTTTATTGCTTTTCCAAAATTGTGATTCAACATAGAATTAAGTGGTCACTTTTAATGAAGTCTATATTACATGCTAACATAACTTCGAAAAATGGCACATTGTAGCAAGATCTTTGTCAGCGCTATTGAATTAAAATGCTCTAGCTAAGGGAATAATTTGAAAGTTAATGATAATAATGTAAGAGCAATGTTTTACACCCATCTCACTCATAAATTTTCAAGGAATGTTAATCATCTCATATTTACACTTCTTTATTTATTTATTTATCAACAGTTAATTATGTATATATTATTACTGTTATTTGTATCTACATACCTATCATTCATGTTTTAAATATAGATGCAATGAAAACTTCACAAGGTCTAAGAGGGTGGGTGAGAAGAGAGTGAGATGTCTTTAATATGCTATAGTGGAGAAAAAGTTGGGGAAGAGAAAGTGAGGAAAGAGAAAAAGATAGAGTAGGAAAAGTGAGCAGGAAGAAGATAGGGAGGAGAAGGAAAGAAAAAAGTGTGGTGGAAGAAGGAGAAATTAAAGAGAGAGAGAGAGAGAGAGGATTTAAATTGTGAATGAGAAGATACAAAAATTGTTTTTACATCATTCTCTCCTTTCTTTATGAGACACACATTAACAATATGTACAGACTGACCCATTCAATAAAAGCATACATGCAAGACAATGGTAGGAGTTAGGTTCTACTTAGTTTAATCTATCAATCCCTTCTTGACTTAACAGCCACTCTACCCACTCCCTCCCTCTTTCTCTACTCTGTTATGTTTATTGATCCAGAGGAATTTCCAAGGGTCCAACTGATAATAATAATTTCATATATATGAAATCAAAGCCATTCTTTTAATGGTCACTAAATGTGATCTTTAACCAAGTAATTATTAAACAATGTACATACTGATCCAAACTGCAAGATTTCATAGAATATAAATATATTTGGTGATAATGCATTATCATCCATAAATAAGTACATCCCTTAACATTTTTTTAAACAAATTCCTGATTTAGAAGAGAATTATTATTTCTTGTGAAACATGAAATCAAAATGGTTATCATTAGGTATTATTTGTCACCAAAATCTACAACCAAAAATATATTTAACAGCCCAAAAATAAGTACACATATAAATTCATGCAATTTCATTTTTGTTCATAGAGGTTCAATGCAGTTGAATCTGGAAATAGATAATACCTAATGATATCCATTTTGATTATATAATGTTCTGAAAGAAATAAAAAAATGTGATATCATTGGTTTAATAGAAAATTAACTTTTTATGAAATATTGTCATGTGTGTACTTATTTATCAGGGATAGTATATCAGAGATCAAAATCATTCTTCATCATCATCATGTCTTGCTGCTAGCATAGATTTCCCTAACTCTCTCTCCCCATTCGTCTCTATCATCCATTGCTCCTGGTAGGTCTTCTAGACTACATCCTGTGTCCATACGGAGCTGTTGTAGATAAGTTCTAGCTGATCGTCCAACACTTACTCATCTGTGTAAGAAAGCCACAAGTCAAGTCATACTTAATGCCTGGCAGATATAGTCTTTTAAGAAAGTAATTATTAAACAATTAACATGTTGATCCAAATGGCAAGATTTTATTGAGTATAAGTGTATTTAGCAATAATATATGCCCTCTCTCAATTTAAGAAAAAAAATCTCTATAAAAGATTACATTCAGTTGATATTTTTATACATTTTCAGTCAAAATCCTTGCTTAGACAGAAAATCTATTAAGATTTAAAAATGTTAATCCTTTTATAAAAAGAACATCTTTTAGGACATGTGACTCATTCATTTGTTTGGTAATGTTAGAATCTAGCAAGGTTATGAGCTTACTTACGAGCAGGCAGAGACTCGCAAAAGACATTCATATGAAAAAAGAAAGTCATTGCATGGAAAAAAGAAAAAAAAAAAGAAAAGAAAAAGAAAAAGAAATGTTATAAAATCGGATTCTGTATGGAGTTTCATCTGTTTCTTGTCCGAATATTTTAAATATTTAAGTATTTGCTAAATAAGCCTCTATACCAAAATCTTTCTACTTACATATTAAACATTATGTGACTTTTTAGACAGACAGACAGACAGACACACACACACACACACACACACACACACACACACACACACACACACACACACACACACACACACACACACATATTGTTAAAAACACAGAAAAGGCTATTTTCAACAAATATTATTGATTTTTCTTACTATTCCAAAAAATTCTCAAGTTTGGTTCAATTTTATATAAAAATTGTCCAAAATCATCTCTGAGTGCTTTCTATCATCATTGGTCATTTTCCAGAGTATAATAAAGATTTATATTTTTTCCTTTAAATTTGAATTTTTTTAAAAATTTCAATAAAAACAACAATAAAGCATCTTAACTATATCCTTGAAAATGACAAATGATAATGCAAAGTGATTGCAGAGAAAATTGCAGATAATTTTTGTATTAAATTGAACTAAAATAAAGAAATTCTGCAAGATGGCAAGAAAAAAACACCAATAAAAAACTTGTCTGTAATTTTTAATGAAACATGCTTAAGAGAATGACTTTTGGCTTTTACTGCTACAGAGAATGACTTCTACCTTATATATATATATATATATATATATATATATATATATAGATAGATAGATATGTGTGCGTGTGTGTGTGTGTGTGTGTTGGTTGGTTGGTTGGTTGGTTGGGTTTTATGGCATATCAACCTTTGTAAGTTATTTAATGCCAAATCCATTTTCATACAAATAATCAGTTCTATTTCAAAAAATTCAGTTTAGCATGAGCACACTGTTTAATTGTCAAAACATTTCTATTTCAAGCTATTCAGTTTAATCAAGCAGTTCTAATTCAACCAATTCAGTTTAATATAAGTATACTTTTAATCAACACACAGTTAAATGTCAAAACAGTTTTACTTCAAGCAATTCAGTTTAGTATAAGTAGAGTTTTAATATCAAAAATATTTCTATTTCAAGAAATTCAGTTTAGAAATGAAGTTTAGTTCTATTTGACCTATAGATAGGGCTCTATCAGATGCCACCACTCCAGCCCAGAGTGGACCTGGGATCAATGGCAATGAAGGTTACTCTGCATTCCCCAAAGCTCCAGCATCACTGGAACCTCACCATCTGATTGTTAAGTGTCATATCTAGGACACTTGTTGGGGGATTTACCCCCCTGCAGAGGTGCAGTCAGTGTATTCTAGAGCCCCAGCAGACTAGGCAAGTATATGTGTGTGTGTGTGTGTGTGTGTGTGTGTATGTGTGTATATATATATATATATATATATATATACGGATAAAGATACATATATACATATATGGTAACACACAGATATATGCGGGAAGTAGAAGAAGGATGCTCAAACAAGATGTCATGTGAGTTGAAGGATATGCCAGTTTCTAAAAGTACTCAAAATAGAAGAACATCTTGCCACTGCTGCAAAGTAGGGACTATGTCATGTGAATACTGTTACCTTTTTAAGGATTGTTGTTCTTGTATTAGTCAGTGTAGTAAATAAACCATTGGTAACCTATGTCTTGTGTCACACCTTTGTCACTTAAACTGGTAAACTCTCAACTATCGGAAAACATGAATATAGACAAGTCTAGAAGATAAAAACAACCAAAAATATATATGCATATATATATACAGTGTATGGATATATATATATATATATATATATATACACACATATATATGTATATATATATTTATATATATACTTATATATGTGCATTTTAGATAGTGTATGTACCCACATATATATATATACATACATACATACATACATATATATATATATATGCATACATATATATGTATATCTAGGCAACATTGTCTCTTTTAAATATGTTTGATTAAATAGGATGGACACTTTGTTTCTACTTATTTTATCTTTGATCTGTTCAAGTACTTGGGAAAAATACGCCTTCTTGAATTCATTCCATCCAAAAGTCAAACGACTCATACAAAGACTTGAAGAGATCAAAGATAAAATAGTCTGAAACAAACTGTCTATCCTATTTAATCAAATACACACACACACACACACACACACACACATACACACACACACACACACACACATATATATCAAAAATGTCCTGATGATCCATTTAGGTGAAACCCGGGTAGATTTTTTTGACTACGCAGGCATTTATATATATATATATGTACACACATCTATATGCATATATCTACAAATATGTATATATATATGTATATATGTATATATATATATATATATATATATATATATATACATATATACACACACATATATAAACACATATATATACATATATGCAAACATATATATACATAAATATATATGTAAAAATACATAAAGATATAGAAATGCCTATTCTATTTAATCAAGTATATACATATATGTATATA
>OY757908.1:104375844-104420100 GCA_963585895.1 Sepioteuthis lessoniana
CTTGTCTGCATACAGAACATGAAGAAACTGAAAACTACCTACACATTTTCCATTAAAATTAAAAAGCAGATTTTATGATATATTAACAAAAACATGACTTAATGACACTTGCTTAAAGGATGTCTTCAGTGGTCAATAAGCTCAATATGGAGTTGTATCCTATTTATAGAATTTATATCAAATTATTATTGCAAAAAAGTAATAAATAAGGAACATGTTCTTTGAGTAGTATTCAATATTTATCTTCCTTGAGATATTATAAAGATCAGAGTTAGAATGACATAGACCTCCACATTATAGTGGCAAATTGGATTGGAAATTGCTTTGGTTAGTTAGTTTGGAAATTGGTTGGTTAGTTATTTGGTTGGTGTTTTATGGCATATTAATTCATGTGGGTTATTTAATGCCAAAACCTGTCTTTATATATGATTTGTAAATGAATATTTTGTTAGTAATTTTATTTTTAAAAGAGTTATTAGTCTCATTTGTTTGCACTACTTTTAATGTTATAATGATAACTAAAATTTTGCCAGTGTTTTCAAAAAATATGAAGAATGAAGCTGTATTTACCAAGACAGAAATGAACAATGAATGAAACATTAATTTTCTTCAAAATAATGTCCTCAGCTTTCAGCAAACTTCTTCCAGTAAGTTTTCTATTGGTTTAAGCACCTCCAAAACACATCTTTTGATATGGTATGAAACTTTACCATCATGTTCCTTTTAATGTCCTTCATGTCCTCAGATCTTATGATTGAGATGAATTTTCTGTTTAGGAAACATAAAAAGTTACACAAACCAAGGTTTAGTAAATATAGAGGGTATTGCACTTGCACAATCTTTTGTTTCACTAAAAACATTTCATTCAAAAGGTATTGAGATTGGCTTTTTTCTTTCTTTTTTCAAACTGACACTGACTTGTTTGAATATTCAGGCATCTTAGAATGCTGTCAGAACATGATTACTAGTTGTTTCTTGTAACTTTTTCACGTTTCCTAAAAGTAATTTCATCTCAGGAGTAAGATTTGGTAACATGAAGGATATTAAAAGAAATACAATGTTGCAGCTTCATAACACATCAAAAGAGGCGTTTCAAAAGTGCTTTGACCAAGAGAAAACTCCCTGGAATATTTATTAAATGCCAAAAAGATTATTTTAAAGAAAACATTTCAGTCATTGTTCATTTCTGTCTTGTTAAGTACAGCTTCAGTCTCCATGATTTTTGCACTCACCCCGTATATTAACAGAAACACCAATAATTATATTATCACAAATAAAGAATTTGCAACAATATAAATATGAATGTGTGTATGTCTGAATTTCCCATGATCATCTAAGTGATATCTGTCAAATTTTATACATAGTTGAATTTTGTTTAGATTTGTCTTTAAAGATATTTTTAGTAAGATTACACCATTTTTTTTTTCTTTTTTGTGAACTTTAAGAACTTTAAATCTATTCAAGACAAAACTCAGATATAATGAATTAAGTTTTTCGTAGGCTTATTTAAAGATTGATCCAAAATTTTTCAGTCTAGACATTTAAGAAAAGAAATGCTCAAATGTGCACAAACACAGATATTGATTCCTACCTAAAAAAATTTTAAAAGAAATTAGTAGATAAAAAATTTAATTTAAACATTACCTAGTCTTGAAATTAAGGCTGAAAAATAGCTCCAATGCACTTAAGCCAAGAAAGAAGATACTATAGTATAGATGGAAGGACTAGAAAAGGGAATTTTATACAACAAATATAAGCCTGTCTTCTCTTCACTATAATTAATTTTGACTGGGATTTTCTTTCATCTTTTAATTTTAGTCGCAACTCACTTAGGTTGTATTTTCTATGACAGCTATGAACAGTGTATATCAAAGACCATAATAAAGGATAAATTTTTGGTGAGACTCAAACTCAGTTCCTTTTTGCCAAAGAAATCCTGTTTATTTGTACCAGCTGCTTTATGAACTAAACTACAACAGTCATTGGGATTGTAAAAGTCTAAATCACACCTATAAACTCATCTTTAACTTCATCTCTCAATATCTCAGCACTCTATTTGGTCTTATAGTTTTTATACAGGAATAGTGATAACAGCATTTTTGGGAAGTAGGAGCATTTTCAATCATTGTTATTATTATTAATTTTGATAAGTATTTCCTTTGATCTATCAGTTTCATTCTTTATTGATACATCTTGTTCTTTACGGAAATAATAAATGGAGTGAGTTGTAATAAAAAGTAATCAAAATTAAAAGATGAAAGAAAATACTAATCAAAATTAATTTTAGTAATGACTGACAATAAGTTATATGAAAAAAATATATATATATATATATATATATATATATATATATATAAAATGTCTTGCTTTTCTGTTTTTATATTCATTCAATTTCTATTGCGACTTAAACAAAAATATCAAGATTGCTTAATTCTTTAAGTTGATGCCTTAAGAAAGGCCCCAATACTTTTCTTCTAACTCAAATTATGGGTAAATAGGGCAGATTGGGTTCATTAGAACTGGTAAGGCAACCAGTCTAGGAGAAGAAAAACTTTACATTCAAACCAGCTGCACTCCACTTAAAAATTGACCTTGTGCTGCATCATGCTGAGGGTGAAGGGGTTGGATAAATATATATTTCATCAAAAGCAGACATTTTTTTATGCATTAATGTATTTCATTATATAAATATAATTAGAATAGGAAATATAACAAATATTTGTCTTTATTTTACTCATTTGAGAGTTTTTCCCACAAGCATTAGCTGATGGTTTTCCACTGGAGTCTGAGGGACAAGTCTCCAGGACTCATTAGTATTCTGGCTGATCTCAAGAATGCTGTTGTTTGGATGGTCTCCACTCATCCTCTTATTTCCCAGTCCCCCAGTACTAGTACCAATCATTTGGTGACTTTACTGAGTGCACCGATTACAACTAGTATCATCATCACCTTCATGTTCTTTAATTTTTCAATTCTCTAGCAAGGTCCAGGTATTTATCTCTCTTTTCACCTTCCTTCAGTTTTACCCTGTGGTCAGCTGGGATGGCAAAGTCCACTATTCAACAGGTTCTCTTTTTTTGCAGACTATCATTAGGTCTGCTTGTCTAGCAAGATTATTATTATCAATTTTAACTAGTGTTTTTTTTCCATTTTAGTCATTCTGATCATTATTTCTATGACTGCTATGAACAGTAAAATATCAGAGACTATAATAAAAGATGAGCTCTAGGCGAGACTCATGTTCCTGTCAAAGAAGCCTGGTTATCCAGAGCAGTTGTTTTACTGACTATGCTATAAGTACCATGCATTTGTCGCTGCCTCCCACCAGACACGACTTGACACAAGGTCAAAAGCCCCAAGGCCAATTAAAGTGGGGATAAAGGGGAGGGAAGGTCGGGAACAAATCGAGACTCGAACCCTGCTTGTCTGTGCTGCTCATCGGCTCACTTAATGCAATGTGAGCCTGATGAGGCAAGCAGTTTCACGAACCCAAATGTGGGTCCGGGCATGTATGCCAGTTTGCGGCTTAAACTAGACGCATGGTCTAGTGCCGTACAAGGGGGACAAAGGAGACAAAAATGCAGCTCGCCCACCCGAAGGTAGCCTAGTCGAAACTAGGTGCCTAATTAAAGGCCCCAAGTCTGCCATTGTTCCTTTTCCAGGGCCACGCTCCGGACCGAAGTCCAGAACAGGCCCCGGGGGTGCCCACTATGCTATAAGTACCACTGGTATAAGAAGCACAAAACTATCCTTTACTTTGTCTTTTGATTTATCAGCACCATGTTAACAGCTATTCCTTTTATACGCTAGTAGTGATAATAGCATTTTTTTTTAGATCAAACACTGTCAATCATTACTATTATCAATTTTGACTAGTATTTTCTTTTATCTTTTAATTTTATTCTTTTTAATTGATGCATGCTGTTCTTTACTGTCATCAAAATAATAACCCAAGTGAGTTGTGATAAAAAGCAACTAAAATTTAAAAAATGTAAAAAATACTCATCAAAATTAGTAACAATAATGACTGATGATGCTTCATTTTAAAAAAAGATAGAAATAAATAAAAAGTCTCTTCTCGCTTTTTATATTCACTTGATTTCTAACTGCCATGTTTCTACTTTAACAAAAGTAGACATTGTCTTAAGCATTGATGCAATTCATTATATGAATATATTTTTGTATGTAAGCTCTGTTACAATCACCTACGCACATACACTAACATTTGGCTAATTACGATAGTTTTTCTTGTTCAATACATTACAAAAATAATACAACAATAAACATGTCTTCAACTCATCCCACATAGAATCTTATAATCGGAAATACACCCACTTGCTTTCCAAACAGCACTTGTTCATTTTTAATTCAAAATGTTCAGCTACCCCCTTGACATCAGAAATAATACTTTTACAATCCCCATCCCTAAACTCAAGTGATGACAGATTAAAAACACTATCAAATATTCATTAAAAAAACATAGTTGGATTTCTTTAACAATACAATCTGTACAATCTTTAATTTGTCTCATATGATAAGTATTCAAGTAAATCATGGATTCCCAGGATGTAAGCTGCATTTCAGGGTGAGTTGATGTTCCAAATATTCTTCTTAAAAACCATATCAAACATTTTTTATAAGTAAAGAAAGCAAAAAAAAAACAACTTAAATAGTCAATCTAAAGACTAAAATGATACATTTTCACCAATGTACAGATATATGGATTTATGAATATTAATAAAAATTCTTGCCTCATTCATTTGCCATTAAGATATGTAAAATATATATATCTTAAACTAGAAGAAGTATTTATTTATGTCAGGTAAGAAGTAAAAATTTGGGTTAAATCTGGGTTTTTTATTATTTTTACTCTCAAATAAAAATTGACACAAAATTGTAATTGTTACTATGAAAGATAAATCTACAGTATAGAAAAGACATTCATTAATTATATTTTTTATATTATCTTATGAAGTTAAAATTGTTCAATGAAAAATTTCTGTGGAGAATTAAAGGGAAATATTAATATATTCAAGTAAGATTCAAAAGATTTATTAATCTAAACATTTTTTTTCTTTAGTTAATCCTAATGTGTTATATAATTATTTTATATTTCCAGCTTGAAGAACCAAAGAATCTAATAAGTAAATATTTAATTAAATGTGAATAATTATTTCAGAAATCAACTAATTTTTTTAAAGTTTGTAAATTTAAATTCTCTATGATTAGTTACACTTTACATTAACATGGCTTCTTGCAGATTATTGTTTATTATTAGAGAATTTTCTCAATGAAAACCCTCACTTTTTCCATTAGCCACATTTTTTTTAAATGTTAAAACCTTCTACTAAGTTAGATAAGCATGCATATTAAATGCTGTAGCTGTACATCTGTTCAACTGTCTACAGAGAAGAGATAAACAAACACTTCTCAATAATTAATAGTTGCTTAAAGACTGACTACATCACCTATTTTAGTTTGATGTTGAGTTTATTTGAAATCTTTCTTATTATAAAAGATAAATCAATAGAAGAAAACAGAGATTTACTAATTATAGTTTTCAATTCATCTTATGAAATTAACATTCTTTTGAGAAAAATCTCATAGAGTTTTGTAGAAAAATATATATTTCTTTAAATTTAAGTAAATGACACTTAAAAGATTCATCTTAATCAGAATCAAGTTACAATACTTTGTAATTATTTTATATCTCCAGCTTGAAAAAAAAACTACCAATAAACTTAATTAGTGATGTTCAATAAAATGTGAATAATAACTTTACTAAGATAAAAAAAAAAGATTATTATCTTTTTCTTTTGAAATATGGAAATTTAACTTCTGTACTATTAGCTATGACTTGGAGCAACATGGCTTCCATCTGATAATTGTTTAGAGAACCCACTCTTGATGAGCTTCTTTCTTTCCCTATTATATTCATATAAAACCCTTCTCAGTGTCCACTGAGTACATGCTCTTGATCAAATCACTTGGTTTTCTATGGAGGATAGACAAACAAACTCTTTCCAATAATTAATATGATATTAAGACTAAGATAGATCTTTGTTGTCAGTTAAAAATTCACACTGAATGGCTAGAAACAGTAACTGAAACTATAAATGATAACTCCACATAAGAGAAAAGAGATTTACCAATTATATTCTTTATATTATCTTATGCAGTTAATATTATTCATAAGAAAAAAAACAGTCTTTTAGAGAAATATTTTTGAGGGGCAGATAGGAGATATATCAGTGTAGACATTTTCTTTTTTGGTTTAAATTGTTAATTCCAACTAAGTAATAATCTTATATAATTATTTGACATGGATGGGTGGAAAAACTACCCTGAAACCTAATTTGTAATGTTTAATTAAAATTGACTATTTATCTTAGTAAGGTAGAGACTCTAATTTTCTTCTTTTGAAGTTTGGAAATTCTGCACAATTAATTACATCTTGCAGCAACATGACTTCCCACTGATAATTGTTTCATTATTAGAGACAGCCTCTTGATGAAAGCCCCTCTTTTGGCAATTAAATTTTTCATCTTTAAACCTTCCCTAAGTTCCAGTGTTTGCTCAATATGAAAGCATTAGGTTCTTTATACAGGAGAGACAAATAAGCACTCTTTGTTAATGTAGATGCATAATACATGTTTTCTTTATTGCAATTAGAAACAACAGCCAATGGTTTTTGAATGAATATAACTTGTTTTTTTTTTTAATCATTTTTACAAACCAGTACATTTAAGTGAAAAATTAGGATATATATCTCACTCCCCTCCAAACATTATCTATTAAAAGTATTGACCATATTCAACACAAAACAAAAATAAAACAATACAATCAACTGCAAGAGTATGTTTTATAAATCTATATTAAATCAACAATGTAGAGAGAGAGAGAGAGAGAGTGAGTTTGTAATACATGTACAATATGTGACAATGTATATGAACAGTGAGTATATTTTGGGTATTAAATGATAATATAGATTTATAAAACTTACAAAATGTGACCATATTTAACACAAAACAAAAATAAAACAATACAATCAACTGCAAGAGTATGTTTTATAAATCTATATTAAATTAAAAATAGAGAGAGAGAGAGAGAGAGAGAGAGAGAGAGAGAGAGAGAGAGAGAGAGAGAGAGAGAGAGAGAGAGTTTGTAATATGTACAATATGTGACAATGTATATGAACAGTATATATATATTCAGGGTATTAAATGATAATATAGATTTATAAAACTTACAAAATGTGTTCAAAACTGAAGATGTCTTTATCAACACAGAAATGAATGATAAATGAAGTGTTACTTTCCTTCAAAATGACCCTTTGGAATTTAACACACTTATTCCAGCATGTATTCCATTGGTCAAAGCATCTCTGAAATTTCTCTTTTGATATATCATGGAAATGCACCACAGTATTTTAAAAAATTAATTCTGTTTTTAAATATTAACTGTTGAGATAGATTTTGAGTTTAGGAATAAAGAAAATGTTGCACAGATGTAGTTCTGGTAAGTATGGATGGTGCTGCATTCATACAATCCTGTTTTCTACTGATCAAAAAACTATCAAAACCGGCTTCATTTTTTTCTTTTCAAACTGACACTGACTCATCTGGGTGTTTATACAGCAGTTTAGACCTCTAGAGATCATTTTATTATATAAGTTGCTCAGCTGTACATACAGTTAAATACAAATTCTAAATTCAAATTTTAAAAAATTCAACCTTCTATCTCAATATTTTTATGTATCAGTAATTTTCAAACCATTTTTAGTTTTCTTTACAGCTTCTAGTTTATACATATTATCATCTTAGATTTGTAGCAGTAAACAGTAAAACAAATAAAACAAATCTGCATTTAATTATTGATGGCAAATCTACAAATAATCTAATCTGTAAAAGTATAAACTCACAAAAGTTAATATTTGACTGTATACATTAGTGCATTCTTTCTGAAATATTTTGTTGGCAAAATGACAAAAGAATCCTTTTTGCTTATTTTTAAGATTTATGAAGCCAAAAAGAAACTCTAAGCTTCATAAGAAATGGAATGAAATCAAGGGCAAAGATACTAGAGAAGTACTACATTCATTCAATTCTTTATCCTATGCTTTTCAAAAATCACTGAAAAACAGACTAGACAAGCTGAAGTAAACACCTGCAATAGGTAAGATGTCAACACTTGGATTGTAGTTGGTTATAATAACAGTATAACAATTCTTTAGTTTTGATAGTGAACTGGTAAATATTGTTTCCATCATAGCCACAGTTATGTGAAACTGCTAGATATACAGTACTTTTTATAGGTATTTGAACAAATATACAATTTATACAATTGCTTCATTTGAGAGACAAAAACTGGAACATTATTTAAGAATTACTATATTCTATTGAAACCGAAATAACAAGGTATGTATTTCGCCATGTATTTTGATTTTGAATACTAAATGCTCTGTCAGTGGAGCTTACAATACACTGACTATATCCCCTGCAGAGGGGCAAGACCTTCCCCCGCAAAAAAAAAAAATTGGTGTCCTTGATATGATACTAAGCTGCATCTGATGGTGAGGCATCAGTTCTTGAAATCTGAGAAGCATGGAGTATCCCTTCATTGCTATTACTCCCAGGTTCACTCTGAGGTGGAATGGTAGTACCTATTAGGGCCCCATATATGGATCAAGTATAGATCTGTTTAAAAATTATTCACATTAATTGGACCATGAGAAAAAAAAACTCTCAAGTAACAATTACTCAAAAAATGTGAAAATAAATGAAGGCAATTCCCAAACCTCTAAGCATAAAATCACAATTGACAGGTTGACATCAATCAATCAATCAATCTGAAAGTTAAATTTCAGTACTTTTCAAAATAGAATTGAAATGTAAAAAAGCTAAGTCACATTGTTATTTGGAAGAGTTGCTAAACTAGTAAGTTAATTAAAATCCTCCCACCTCAAAATTATTAATGGTACCTGTAATTTTAAACAATAGAATAAAAAAGAAATTTTGTGGTTGTTCAAACACTTATGAACATTAATTTCTTTATGGCAATGCTCATGAGGACTAGAGAAAGTAACTGGTTCTAAATAACAAGCCTTTCACGCCAACTAATATGCCAATAGTATTATAATTAATGCCCTTGCAAAAAGCAGGAATCTATTCTTTCTCACTCTAACAGAGTTTTCTAGCCTTATAAAACAACTTTATTCAAACGCCTATGAACATACCATGGACCTGCATGAGATGATGAAGACAACTACTTCTCATGTCCAACAGATCTTGTGGAAGGCTTGTGTTCTGCAGTGGACTAAGAAAAACACTGAAAGACTGATAGAACTGCATATCAAATGCATATCAAACTGTGTAAATCTCATACAAAGATTGTGAATTGATTGAAGAAATCCAGTCAGGTGTTTCCCACAATACACAGGATTCTTTTGTTTGTTTGTACTGGTTACCAGTTTTAAAAAATAACCATTTGAACTTGAACTCTAAAGACTGTTATCTTGATTTTCAATGAATTTTGATGTTGTCATTTCATAACTGAAGTTAACATTATTGAATTAAAGATTCATTATGGAGATCTTGTTCACTGACTTTTATTTCTTGTGCATTATATTGATGTATCATCGAGTTAGTTAATTCAAATCTTACATCAATGAATTAATGCTTTGTTGCCGGAAAATTGTGACTACAGGAAAGGATTATATGAAGAGGCTGTTTTTTAATCTGACATTCCCATGATATAATAGAAAATCAAAGTCAGGTGGTATTGTAAGCTTCTGCCGGGATACTCTGGATTAATGGTAATGATGCTTTGGCCCCAAAATTATACCTGACCCCAGAATCATCATCTGATGAAGGCTTTGTTGGCTGCACAACTGTTTTTTTTTTGCAGCATATGTATATAATATTATTACATATATAACAGGTAACATTTATCAATATGGAATGCCAAGCCATTTTAATCCTACAAATACAGATACTTGTAGACAACACAATCATCCTATATAATATAAAGTACCAAGAAACACTACAAATACTAGAATCCATAATTATATATATTAAAAAAAGACAGCCTTAAATAAAATAGCATTCAATCTAGAAACTGGTAAACTAAATATATTTATTATCGCTTAGAATATACAGACTATTGTCTTCATCTTCATTGTTATACTCACAGCATTTCAGATGATATGTCCTTCGGCCTTCTTTTGGGTGAAATCATCTGGAGGTTGCTGGTTCACCCCAACTACAGACAAGAATAACAAGGAATACTTATGATAGCTTAACACTTGTAGTTAGTTACAGTTAATGGAATTAAAACAATCTACCATCATGGATTGAATAAAGGATTTAGTTCAAGGTTCTGTGTAGGCTCCCAAGTATGACACAAAACACCTGAAGAAGACCAAAGGACACATCAATAGAAATGAAGACAATAATCCGATTATTCTAAGTGATAAAGATTATCAAGCTTTATCTTAGAAATTTAGACAGATATATTTAACAAACAAAAACTACATACTATTGCAAACGTTGGTCTTACAACTGAGTAATGCAAAATTCTGAAATAATAGTAACACAAGTCATGTTCCCTGTTCAGGGATGAACTGATAGCGATCTAGGTCACTGGGAAAAAAGATAAATGTCCCTTTAACTCATCCCACCCTAACTTCCATTCAATACAAATATGTACAATCTTAATCAGACTATTTTTTCTAAGGTTCCATATCTCAAAAATATAGAGAAATCAGCTAGGAGTGTTTATTTTTGGTACTATGCAGTATTGTTTTGAACATTTCTATCAGACTATAGTAATAGAACAGTAGAGGTTTATAATGTTTAAACATTTTCACTATAACACATTGATTAATTTGAGGTCAAAAATGGGAATTTTGCTACTTGGATCTCTGGACACTTTGATTTCTCTGGAACAACTCAGTTTACCTATGTCTGTATTAAATCAAAGGTCAACCTATACATATCTCAAAAATATAAAGAAATCAACTGGGAGTGTTTATTTTTGGTACTCTGTAGTATTGTTTTGAACATATCTATCAGACTATAGCAAAAGAACAGCAAAGGTTCATAATGTTAAAACATTTTTGCTATAACACATTGATTAATTTGCAGCCAAAAATGGGAATTTTGCTACTTGAACCTCGAGATGCTTTGAGTTCTCAGGCACTACTTGATTGCCCCAACAACACAGTCTACTCCTGTCCTGGTTGAATAATTCCTTTTGTTACTATAATGGAATTTCTCAATACAATATAGAGATACCAGGTTACATTATATATATATATATATATATATATATATATATATATATATAAACACAGACATATCTGTATCTGGCTTTTAGCATGACTTGACCATAAGTCAAGAAGCCTATTTTGTTTTTGTCATATATCTATAATATCCATCTTTCAGAACTCTTAACTCTTTTATTCAATGTTAACTACGCTAATATTTTTTTGTCTAAGCTCTAGTATAATCTTCAATTATTAACCCGAAGAAATATTGCTTAACCTCAATGAACTTACTCAGACTGATGTTGTCAATATGTTCCGCCTTAAGCCTGAAGTTTCTTTTGACTAGATATCTTCATCTCCCTTTAATACAGCCATCTATTATTGTTAGGTAATTTTTATGTTTGCCAAACTTTGCTCTCTCTGATAATTTAAGAGATCTGCATTCCTATTACATCTTGCTTTAACTCATGATACCACTAATATTCCCTTTCTTTACTGCTAGTGTCATTCACACCTTGATCTGCACAAGTCAAACTGCATAATCCTTGGAATCGTTATTGTTGCTATCTTCTCTAAAAGGAGCTCTCATGGGAAAAGCCAGCGACAATTAGTCCTATTGAGAAGCACAAGTGAAAACTCTGCGCTTAATGCTTTTGGCATTGGTGACTCTTTCTCTTTCTTGAAAGCTCTTATATAAATGGTGTTCAACCAAAAAATGATTCTCTCTTTCCCTTTCTTCATGATGCAACAACGTCTTTATTTCTTTCTGTCTAACTGTAACAAAACACTATTCACTACTATCTTTTAAGGTTTTGCTTTCTTCCTCCATTTTTTTCTCTTGTTTTCATCCGTGACCCAAACTATACTAAAGCCGGCATTCACTCAAACAGAACACAATATGCCTTGATTATTTCATTCCATTGTAACTCTCTTATTGATGCTTTTCTGTTCCTCATGCTTGTATAAAATAACCATTTATTATATTTAAAGTAACTAGCTGAATAGACTATTTCATATATCATTATTCATGTTTACATTCACGAAGAAGTTCTAAAAATACATTTAATTGAGATAACACTCTTTCAATATGAAAATTGATTTTAATGAAATGATAACAAAATGATAAATTTTTCTCTCTTTTTAAATTTCAGATATGATTATGCTTCCATTGGATGACTTTGAGCCGGAGGAATTTTATTTTCGATCCTAGTATCAGCCATGCTAGTGTTTGTGCTACTGTCAGTCTTACACAGGTGTATATGCGTAGACCTTACCTACTATGTGCAGGAAGGATTAAGCCCAGGAACTTACCTGGGCAACATTGCTGCTGACTCTCACCTACTAGATGCTGTACGTTCAAAAGATCGGGACCTGATAACATTTAGTCTGCTACAGCAAGGATTGGTTGGCAGTTCACAATTGTTCAAAGTATCCAAAAAATCAGGGAAATTTTATACAACTCAGAGGCTAGATGCTGAGGCCCTTTGTACTTACAATACGGAATGTTATGAAATGGTGGATATTGCTGTGAGGAGAGCGGAGTCTTTTATGAAGATTCTGGAAATCAAAGTCATCATACAAGATGTCAATGATCATAAGCCAGAATTTCCAAAAAAACAAGTTAACTTAACATTCCTAGATGGTGACCGAAAGGGAATGATAAAGTCCATCCCGAATGCCATCGACAGTGATGTTGGACTTCTGAATTCACAGATTGATTATCAACTGATGAAGAAAGTAAATGAGCCTTTTAGTTTGGCTGTTTCAAAAAGAATAGATGGCACATCAAAGCTTGGTATACAATTAGAGGAAGATTTGGACAGAGAAGCGAAAGATGCTTATATGATACATGTGATTGCCAAAGATCGAGGAACTCCTCCAAAGCAAAGTGTTTTAGATGTCCTCATTTCTGTTACTGACGTAAATGATAACCCTCCAATTTTTTCGCAGAATGTCTACAATGTTACGGTGAAGAACGAACCTAGTGAAATATCTCCAATTGTTATTTTGTCAGTCAACGATTTAGATTCTACAAAGTATGGACTAGTTCAGTATGAATTCAGTTCTAAAACCCCTGATATTGCAAAAAAACATTTCCAATTAAATAAGAAGAGTGGGGAGATTTTTTTACAAAGAAAATTCTCATTCGGACAAACACTAACGCACAAATTATATGTTGAGGCCATAGATGGAGGCAATCCCCCTTTAACATCCATAGCAATGGTTTTAGTGACTGTGATCAATGAACAGAATAATCCTCCTAAAATTGATGTGAATTTTGTATCTGCTTCTGAAGGACAAACTGCCACAATTTCTGAAGATATTAAAGTTGGCAGTTTCATTGCTTATGTGAAGGTCATAGATGATGATATGGGGAAGAATGGGGAGGTAAACTGTGGCCTTCAGCATGAAAAATTTAAACTTTTAAAACTAGATATTAAAAAATATAAAGTAATTGTAAATAGGCCTGTTGATAGAGAAAAAGAGGACCATCATGATATAACAATTATCTGTGAAGATAAAGGAAGTCCTCCTCTACGTACTGAACGTAATTTTTCTGTTCAAGTAGCTGATGTTAATGATGTTTATCCAAGATTTGCCAAGAAAACATTTAAATTTTGGATACCTGAAAACCAGAAAGCTAAATATCTTGTTGGGGTCATAAATGCCACAGATCCAGACCTTGGACCTGGGGGTAAATTGACCTATTCTTTGGTCTCAAAAGACAAACAGTTCCTTCCATTTCGAATCAGTAAAGATGGTGCCATTTCAACCATTATGTTACTGGATCATGAATTCCAAGATATTTATAGATTTAAAGTTTTGGTGGAAGACAATGGCACACCATCTTTAAACAACACAGTGAATGTTATCATTGAAGTTACAGATGAAAATGATAATGCTCCATATTTTACATTCCCAAGTGTTAACCCTTATAGCTTGGATGTCCTCTACAGTCAACGCCATTCTGACAATATAACTATACTAAAGGCATCTGACAAAGATAGCTTGGAGAATGCATTTCTGAAATATGCAATAATTAGAGGAAATGATGAAAAGATCTTCAAAATCAATCGTTACACTGGTTTGTTATCTTTTAATCGAGAAGTTAACCAACAAGATGCAGGTTCTCATGAATTAGAATTTCTTGTGAAAGATAGTGGCATTCCTATGTTGTCAGCAAGCACTAATATATCTTTAGTACTGACTGTAAGCAATCTAACCTCTGAAATGTTCAATTCCACACGCACCCAATTAAGTGAAAGGATACATCAATATTTACTGATTGTTATTGTGTTGGTGGCTGTGACACTAGCTGTACCCATTACAGCTGGTCTTTCAATCTGTTGTATTCGATGCAATGATCATAGAAAGACACCACGAAACAGTGGTGTAAAGCTTGCCAAAAAAGATTCTAATCAAGAAAGACATTTGATCGTCCACCCTCATCTATCACCTGCTTGGCCTGACAGACCAGGTGTAAGGACTGCAGATACAAATAGAGCAAGCAAATCACAAGCAGTTCGACAAAAACGAAGCCAGTCCCCAGGTGATAAGTATGGCAAAGCTAAGAAAAGTTCAAGTTTAAATATGAAATCCCCAAAAGCTACAGATGTGATATATCAGGTATGTGGGTTTTTGTCAACCTTATTGAACTTTCTTTTGTATACAGTAGAACCTTATTACCAGTGGAAAATAGATTCCAATACACCAACCACACATATATACACAGACACATATGTATATGAATATATACACACACAGACAGTGAAATATTCTTAATATGTCCAAAAAGTTTTACCAGGAAAAATAACACCCATTTTAAAAATGTAATTCAAATGAAATGTTATTTAGTCATTCTTTTCATTGCTTTTGCTCAGAAGAAAGTTCAAGATTTTTGTTTAAAAATACAAAAAACAAATTTTCATTAATTAAAAGTAGAATTGGACTGTTATGAAGTCAGTGTTTACTTTAATCAACAATAAATCAATCATTATGTTGTATTTGATGACAGCTAATTAAAAATTTCAAAATATATGGATGGCTGGGGATCCTTGGTAGTTCAACATTGTTTTGTGAAACTTTTGTAAAGACAATGCAATTGGAAGTTATTTCTGTTTTTTGCAAATCTTTATAATCTTCTTGCAGTGGTTCTAAGGTTTTGGTTATGATAAGGGTTACTTTAATGCTTCATTCTATCTAAGCCTTTATTGGACAAACCATTTATAAAAAATAAAAGGAATCTGTCAAAATCATTTCAGAACATTTTTTCATAAGACTTTTTTTTTAAATGTTTAATTTGAGTATTTTGTCTCAAGATCTGATGATTCAGACTTTGATAGTTTTGAAGACATGAACTTATTTAAAAAAAAAACATTTTCAAAATACTATCATTATTACTAAAGACTTGTATTAAATCTATGTTATTTAAACATTTTATTTTATTTTACTTCTTTGAAATATATTTTGAAAAGTAGTTTTAGTTTAATGAGTTTTGAACATAAGTTTTGTTGCTATTATGCAGTAAAGTTTTGCAGATGTGTTGTAGAAAAAAGTTAAAGTAATTGATTTTTTCCCCTTCAAATGAGATATAAATGGATTTGTCCTTACAAGTAGGACAAAGTTAGCTTTCGTTGCTAATATACAGAGGAATAAGAGGAAGAATGAACAGTTACAAAAATTTAGACCAAAACTATTCAAGATAGTGAGGCTGTTACACTCTAAGTCAAATCTTGTTATGATTTATAACCCTTTCAGTAAAGTAAAAAAATAGTATGGTATACAATCACACAAGACACTGACCAACTACTTACTCTAAAGCACATAATCAACAGGAAATTTCCTCCCTCTCTCTCTCTCTTTCTCTTTCTCTCTCTTCTCAGCAAACTGGGTTGGCAATAACTAATGACTACTCTTTCTTCTTGTAGCAAAATTAGCTAGCACAACAATGAACCATAAACACACATGACAGACCCTCAACCCAATTACTTATAAAACCATTCAATTAATGCACAAAACCATTTTCAATATTGCTGTTTCTTCACAAAGAGAATTCCTCTAAACAATGCTGACCACATAAAGATACAACACAGAGAATTCATTGGTGTCTTACTGACTGCAGCAAGTGCAGCATAAAGACCCTTCCTAAACAGTAGTATGTAAACATATGCAGTGTAAAAGACCTTTACATGGTCAGATCAACACTCAAATGTGCCATATACCAACCCTCATTATGGCTCTATCTGTGAGATACCCAGTGAAAAACACTTGGCCTCCCCACAAATTACAATATCACCAAAAGAACTGCTACACCACACTCTTAAGCTGACTTTTTTCCAACTATCACAACAAATATGAACACAACTAAGTCTATACTCTGAACTCTAAACTTCACTTTTCTTCTGCAACCATTTTTTCATGCAACTTTAAGGGCCAACAGAACAGAACTTTTTATCAAACAACTTTTTTGACAATATGAATTACTTATTCTATAGAATAATAAATGCACCTTTCTTTGTGGGTTGACTATTGATTACTTATCATTAATTTTTCTATTCACTCTGCTTAATGGCAAGTGATAAACCATTGTCCTTATGAAGACAGCTTTTTTTTTCTCACTCTTTCTCTCCCCTCTTGTATTACCATACACGAATATAACAAGACTCACATAACACAACTTTATAAAAGAACTCACAAAGTTTACAACAGCATCTTAGAGACACTTGAGATATGTGCCCTTAGTAAGGATGTACCTAGTCAGTAAACAAATTCTTGCCAAGTGCACATTAACAAATATTTATCAATGCAAACTAAAGCTTTTGTAAGACATTGTTTTAGATCTTCTAAATTAACAGGAACAAATACCTCCTCTATGAAACATCTCCATAAGAAAAAGTTAAAAGCTTTTAGAGCTGCACTTTCTTGAAGCCAACTCATGAATAATATGTTGCCAGTTGTTATGTAGTGAATCCAGCACTATGCAAGAGTTGCATTAGGCTAACTGTAGCCATGTCTCTGCTATCACTGTTGGAGCCAAAGTGATAAGGTACTCTTAGTGGTGATAACTACCAGAGACAGTACATGGAACCTACACTCCGTGCAATGGCATGGGATGCCAGAGCTCTGGCAGTGCGATATATCTGAGGAATTCCAAAACAACCAATTTTTAAAAAATACAATAGGGCAAATTCAAAAATATTTTTCAATCTTTTCGTAAAAATATCCTTTTCATAGGTAAATTAATTCATAAATGAATAAGTATTGAGAATTTTATAGTATTTAGATAAATTGCTAATTTTTGTTAGATTTTTAAAATTGAAGTGTAATTCACCAACAAATATGGCTTTATACAAATTAATACACATGAATATATATATATATTTACATATAGCTGACATTAATCGAGGGTGACCTGAAAACTCCTTTTCCCATAGCAACTACATTGCGGTGTAGGAGAGGCGCTACTCCATCCCCGGTTTGCTTCACTTTACCCTTGATCCGTACCTTATAATGCTGAGTGTTAAGTAAGGCAGCACCAAGTACCATTTTTTGAGTCTTTGGTATGGCTCGACCTGAGATTGAACCCTGGTCTCCCGGACCATTGACAAACACTCTACTCATTAGGCCAATGTGTGTGTGTGTGTGTGTGTGTGTGTGTGTGCGTGTATATATATATAAACATATACATATACATATATATATATATATATATATATTGAATGATATTTTTTTATATTTCAACCCATCTAGTTTTTTTTCTGCTAAGAGGTTCAGAAATCATATTCATTGTACACATTTACATTTTTTTGTGTACTTTTTTTGGGCACACATCCTATCAAAGGCAAATCATTCTTAAACAGATCTATTTGATCTATAGGAGGGGGTCCTAACTGGTACTGTTGTATAGCCGCATATATACACATATACAAATATAATCGGAAACATAGTCAACAATAATGACGAACTTCAATGAACGAATGAACACACTTCTTTATAAAAATATATCTCTCACACTTTATTCTCGAAAGGGTTGATGTTGGTTGTGTGTGAGAGATAAGCTGGAGATGGGGACAGACTGCTATATATTGACCCAAAGTTCTTCTAAGCATAGCAGCACTTCTTTTGCATTTTGGCTGGGCTGCTCAACCGTGGGTCACTGAGGGCCATAAGCCCTCAGTCTGCAAGCTGTTCTCACACTGGCATCTTGTCCCCAACTGACTCCAACTGCAACTGGAACTCGAACTGACTGACCCAAGCCGTCTGTGGCACCTGGTTATATTATTGTCTCACGCCCACCTGTTTCCTGTGGGTGTATGCATCTGCCACCATCACCGAATGCAACCACATCCACAGGTCAAAGTGATATTCCGATATCTTTAACCGGATGCACCTGTTTCGCTGTTCTTCTGCTTATTTAGACAGGTGCATCTCTTGATTGACAGCTCGGTCGAGGGTCAATATGTTACAGTACTACCACTTCAGGTGAGAGTGGACTTGGGAGAAATGGTGGTGATGGGATATTCCACACTCTACAGAACTGGAGACTTGCCATCAGATACAGTTTAATGTTATGCTCATGGCAACCCTTTTTGTTGGGGAGGTTTTCAGGGGATACAGTCAGTGTATTGTAAACCCTGTTGATATTGTATATATATATATATATATATATATATATTGTTGTATCATGGTAAAGAAGAGATACACAGTGAAATAAAGAGTTAATTATTTATTAACTGAAGTGGTACAGTCCAACAAATATTATAAATCTTGCGCAGTGGGTGTTATGTCCGAAGTTGGACTTACTACTGACCAAGATCTTGTAGAACCCTCATGCAACGTCTTTTATACCACCGAGATATTAGAAGTCATGTGGTATGAGCCACTATTCAACATATATATATATGAGCATAATTAGATTTTTAGTCATATACAAGATGACCTTTATACCAAGCAGCAGTTCATGATGTATTCTAATTAGTATTTCATAGATATTTCTATTTTATGGAAAATTTAGATGGTTAAAAAAAATTCAGACCATTGAGATTTCTAAGAAGCATGATGGGTCCCCCTACTTTAAGTTGAAGCTTATAGTAAGGAAAACCAAGTAGTACAAAAGCATTGAGGAAAGCAATAGCAGTTTAAAGGACTCATAGACCCTACAATAGTGGTGAGGACACATGCATATATTTGAGGAAACATAATATTTAAAAAAAAAATAAGGTGGCAAATTTGAAAATCAAAAAAATAGTTTCAAAAGTTTTCTTAAAAATACCCTCTTCATGAATAAAGAAATAGTTATTGTAAACGCGTAATAACATCAATGGCCAAAAGTAAACACGATTTTTTAAAGATTACAAACTGCACACTAAAAATGAAGATGAACGTCCAATGTAGTCTCTGCTCTTAAGTGATTTGGCATATATATATATATATATATATATAATTCTTTTAATACCCTGTCTGGTGGCAAAAGCTGCTTGGTAGCACCAGGAGTAGCAATACCGGCTTGAGCTACCGAAACTGTATTATCACCCCTGGTTGGTGGCTGATGAGGGTAGGGTATCGCACGTGTTTTCACATGTATGATGAAAAAAAAACTGATGAAAATGAATTTTGTTGGAATTAGCTGAATAGCTGATTTTTGTAGATTTTTAAAATCAAAGTATAACTTACCAAAAAATGTGGCTTTATGCAAATCATTACATGCAAACATTTGACAGTTTAAACAATTTTTCAAAGATAAAATTCTTGTTTTTTTTAGACACAAATGATATCTATACTAGATTTTTCTTATGAATGATATATACAGTAAAAGTAAAATATTTACAAGTGCAGAAACTTTTAGCACTGTACCTCTTTTCTTCTTTTTTTTTAAAGTGACTTTTGTGTGGGGCATAAATTTAACAGTCTACAGTCAGATCTAACACTGCCACTGTAAATAATTTCTTTTTTTCTTTTTTTTTTTAATGTAGAAGCACATTTAGCATAACAGCTATCATTGTAGGAAATAGAATCGTCGACCTGAGTTCAAATCCTAAACAATGCAGTTTACATTTCACTTTGAGCTAATACTCTTGGTAAATGTATTATTTTATCTGTTCCCCTTCCGAGCCATAGGTAAATAGTAGTGCTGACAGGGTTTTTTAGCCTTGGTTAGGCCACCAGTCAAAAAGGAAAACTGAATTCAAACCAGCTGTACCATGCTTGACAAATTGACCTTGTGTCACATTCAGCTTGTGGTGGAGGAGTTATGTAAATACATACTCTATTTTATTCTCAGACAGTAATAGCAAGAATATACTGCCATTATTTAGATGAAGGAAGAACTAAACATTATTAGGTAACTGTCTATGTTCTTGTAATAAACAACAAGAGTTTCTTTATAAAACTGTACATTGTGAGTGTCTGGAATTGAAATAGTTTTCAAATAATACATTTTCGAAACTATCCATTTCTTTTATAATCACTTTGTTTTATTTGTGAGATGAATTTTGCTTTGCACACTTTTTGAATCAGAGATGCTCATCATTCCAGACCAATTTGACTACTTCTTTTCAGTGATAAATGATTTGATTATATAAATTTTGGTTGTCTATAGAGGATTGACAAACAATTCCCAATTATCAATATAGATATACGGTAGTAACGACAGGCCTTTAACATAACTTGAACTATTTGACTACTATGTTCAATGTGTAATGATATAATATTGAATGATCAACTTGACACATATACTCCTCACATCATACATAGCCACTAAAATTCACACACTAATACTAAGTATGCGTACTGACTTCCTGACATGTATTTATCTGGTTTGTGATTGTCTTTCTTAATGGATTGCATTATTCTGAATAAAGCTTTTATGAAGCAAGGCTGGACGCTTCAGAATAAAATTTATGGAACTGAAGTGTTCATAAATCATAAACCTCTTCTTTAAATCATAAAATCTCTAGTCCACTACTTTACAACCTGAACAACTGTTTGACTCTGACAAATATGGTTTAGTTGTATATATTTACAGTATATAAGCATAAATATTTTTAATGAAATAACAGATAGAATAGTCTGTGTCATGTGCATTATACAAATATGCAGTTCCTTGAAAATGTTTTACTGTTTTTAGATTAAAATGTAGAATTAAGACTTTGAATCTGTAAGCTTAATATTTTACAATACCACATAAAAATGATATTTTGTAATGAACACTATTTTACAATACACAGTAAAAACAATAATTTGTAATGAACAGTATTTTATGATACACTGTAAAAATGATTTTTTGTGGTGAGCACTATTTTACAGCATATAGTAAAAATGATATTTGGTCTGAGCACTGTTTTACAAATCTCTGTTAAATATGAAATCTTTTGCTGAGCAGTATGTTTAAGATACACTGTAAAAATGATATTTGTGCTGTGTACTATTTTACGATACACTTTAAAAATAATATTTTGTGGTGAGTACTATTTTATAATACACTATGAAACAGATATTTTGTGCTGAGCACTGTTTTGCTATACAGTGTAAGCCCGATATTTTAGGCATAGTGGAATCACAGATACTAATAATAATCAGGTGTGTTTAGCTTACTATTTATTCCCATGGAAAATGAAATCAGCAACCTAAATTCAAACATGGACAATGATGTTTGCATTTCACTTTGGGTTAATCCTCTTAGGAAAGAGATAAATCCGTCTCTTTTCCCTTTCAACTATGGGTAAATAGTAGGGAAGCCTGGGTTCTCTGACCATAGTAAGACAACCAATCTAGGAGAAGTAAAACTTTGAATTCAAACCAGCTGTACTCCACTTAAAATTTGGCTTTGTTTCACATCCTACCTGTGGTAGAGGAAGTCAAGTAAATAATAATCATTTACAGAATTTTTTATTATAGAAAAATGGGATAGCTTTGAATAAAGATGCTTGTGTTCAATAGAAAAGTTTGAATGAGTTTGGTGGCTTGATTTTTTGTGAATTTTGGAGACCCAGGTACAGGTTATCTGAAGACTAAGAAGTTAAGGGTCCTAAGAATTAAATATAGATGTTAATTAATCTATAATCTTTCAAATCTGTATTTACTGAACTTAAAATAGAAATGAGACAAAAACTATGGAACTTATGAGAACTTTCTATACAGAAGTTACTAAACTTTGCTTAGCCTGACACAGAGAAATTCAATTGTTGGTGGTAGGAGCTCATGGCCTAATGGTGTAATAATTATTATTATAGGAATTGAACTTGGCTACTCAAGTTCAAATCCTGAACAAGGCTGTTTGCATTTCACATAACCTTAATACTCCTGGGAAAGGTATGAATCTAACTATTTTCCCTCCACCTATAGGTAAATAGTACGGCACACTGAGCTCTTTAACCTTTGCATGGCAACCAGTTTAGAAGAAGGAAAACTCTGAATTCAAACCACACATGGAGAGAGAGAAGTTCTATAAGGCTATTCCTACCAAATACACATGGGTAGTGTCCCAACAACTAAACAAAGTTATGGGATATTGCTGTTAAATTTTACTGATCTTGTAGGAACCAGTGCTTTAAGTGTGACTTGATCATGTATTGAAAAACAATCTTTATAAGTTTGGGTTATTTAGTAATTCTTTTTAAGCTCAAGTTCATAGAAAATAAGAATTTTACTTAAATCACAACATGTGGTTCAGAATTTGTGATTTAGAAGTATATATGTTGGAGTTTTTGTGGCGTAATGGCAGAGAAGCTTGATTGCTGTTTTGGAGAAAGGGAGTTTGAACTTCAGTTATGCTATTACATTCACTTTTGGACTAATACCCTGAGGAAAAAGATGAAGCCCCTTAAGTCCCCAGCTACAGGTTTAATAGTATCACTGGTATTCTTCTACCGGGATGGCTTTGGCATTAAATAATCCACAAAGCTTTATATGCCATTAAACAATGAAACTAAACTAAACCAAACACAACAAGTATATACATATATAAAGTAAAGTTGGCAACCATAGTCAAGGGTAAACCAAAGGCTCCCTTTCAAAAGCTGCCACACCGAGGTGTAGGGGAGGATGTTACTCATTTCCCTGGATTACTCCACTTTACCCTTGATCCATGCCTTATAATACTGAGTGTTAAGCAAGGAGGCATCAAGTACCATTTTTTAGTTATATACATACATATATATATATATATATATATAGTCACAATTTCTTTTTCTATTACCTAATCATTAATTCATTGTGACCAGCTGAAAATCCACAGTAGAGAATTTCAAGCTAAGAACATGACAGAGTATTTTTGTGAGATTTTATGAGTTAATAAATGTTATCCTGAGGTTAATAGACATAGCCCCTTGGTAGTCATTACTTGTACTACAATTATAAACATAAGATTTTTTAAGTCTTTATTTTCAGTAGACAGGAAGAAAGGCCAAAAGTTTGGTTTCTGGTTAGTATTTGATAGGATACAGAATCAAATGTGAAGTCTAGTGAGGAATTGTTTCCCTCTCTTCAACCAGTCTCCCATTGACACAATATTGCTAGTCTGTATTCAGATGAGCTTCATGCTCTAGTACCACCTGTCTGGGTGGTGCCAGTCAAAACTTGGTTTGCTAAATCTTGTGAATCAACTCCATGCTCTCTTGCTACCTCTTGTTCTTGATGCAAGTCTCACACAAACAGCTTCTTCTCAAAATGTGGAAAAAAGACTCCCTTTTGGATATTTTCCAATAGCATATGGCCATAGGTTCTTTAACTCCAAGGTCAAAAAGTATATTATTTGTCCTTAGATGGCTGATTGATTGATTTATTGATTTTAATTGCATGTCAATCTGTCTGGTTTTATTTTATGCCTAAACATTAGAGAATTACATACATTGTACATTTATATTTAAACGTTTTATGTAGTTTCTTAAAAGGTTTTTGCATTCAGGTATATGATATC
The DNA here is from genome assembly GCA_963585895.1 of Sepioteuthis lessoniana. Classification (NCBI taxonomy): domain Eukaryota; kingdom Metazoa; phylum Mollusca; class Cephalopoda; order Myopsida; family Loliginidae; genus Sepioteuthis; species Sepioteuthis lessoniana. The sequence continues at coordinate 104,400,027 of OY757908.1, forward strand.
AAATATTCCCGTCTAATACAAATAATTTTTCCGGAGTCGCCCTTTGACATTACATACGTTCCCATTTCTATTTTTATTACAATGTCATATAACTGAAAACCGTGGTGTAATGGTTATCATCATAGGAAAAGGACATGGCGACACGAGTTCAAATCCTGGACGAGACTGATTGCATTTCACATAGCACTAATACCCTTGGGAAAGGTATGAATCCAATTATTCTCCCTCCAGCTGTGGGTAAATAGTAGGGCAGACTAGGTTCTTCAGCTTTGGTTAGGCAACTAGTCTAGAAGGAAAACTCTGAATTCAACCTGTTAAACTCTGCTTAAAAAATGACCTCGTGCGAAGGGGTTGGTAAATATGTATAACTGAAAACCTTTGCTCATTAGTGTCCAATTTGACCTTGCTGAAGTTGAATTGTAGTAAAAATAATAAGATTTTTTAAAACAATTTTCAACTTTCATTTTCATCTTTGTATGGTTAAAAAATATAAAGATTTGCTTTAGCTAACTTGTCAGGCATAAAGTCAGGGTCCAGTTTAGCATCATAGTTATATTGAGAATTGAACCCCTAGCTGAAAACTGTAAAAGCTTAGGTATTTCTAAGAACCTATGTTAAAAATAAGCACTGGCATTAGTCAACACAGAAAATTTGGTAGCCATAGCTCTAGAGATCCTTGAGTAATATGATGATCAGCAGACAGACAAAAAAGATTTTAGATGAAGTATAGTAAGATGGTTTAGTTTTAATTGCATTCTCCATGTAAACACAGTGCATATTTTCTATGAAAATCATACACTCTACAGTCAATAATAGCTGACACTCGCAGCAATAGCTCAGTGCAACAATGTAGGAATGAAGCCCATGAGCTCTGAAATTTTATTCCAAGTAGTGAATAATAGGTACTACACTTTGAAAGGATTTGGAGAGCATCGTGAAAATGCCTGATATGAATAGAAAAGAATTAATTAGTTTTTTTTTTAATCTTGAGCAAGAAAAAATAATCGATGACTTTAATTTGTATAAATAGTGATGCGTGATTCTTTACTTCCACTGTTATCAAGATTTGTGTAGATTGTTCTGTGCTAGAGGATGTTATTACTATTCCATCCAAAGTGCCAGATTGGTGAAGCTTATTAACTGACATTTAACTAAGAGGAATAAAACTTTATATTCCAATCATGGTTACAGACTTTTTCCGCTTGGATTTATAACATGTTAGGGACTATGAGCTTTGCCATTGTGTTCATAATATTTAGACTGTAATATTTTAGGTTTATCATTATTATTAAAGATTGGTTCATCTGTGACACCATTTATAAGGTGAGGATTCTATATTGTAAAGATTAGTTTTTTGTATGTAAGCTACTAAAACATAGCAAAAAATAACATCTTGTAGCAAGTTTTTTTAGCTCAATAGCATGAAAATGCTCTAATAAAGAGCATATAAATAAAGAAATTTCCAATCAAGTTTGTAACTTATGAATTAAATAAATGAAAATAGTACTTATTTTATTAAAAGTATTACTTATACTGTTACTATAAGTTAAATAAATCAAAATGTTACTTACTTTATTAAAAATATTACTAATTGATATTCATAAAATAGAATATCATTTATTAAATATTCCTCTTTAATCTGATTTGGGAGAAAATGATGATTATTTTTTTTATGTAACAATATTATAATGATAAGATTTAATTAAAATTAATGATAATAGTTTTTTTTTATAACAATCTATTTTATAAGATTTTCATGTTTTTCATATATAACTGTAACACAAGAAAAATAGCACATTAGAGTGAGATTTTTCTTAGCACAATAACCTTAAGTTTCTCTGAATTAGAGTAGATCAATTTTTAATCCCATTTGCAACTTAATAGTAATAATTGATTGGAGTTATAATTTCTTATAGGGAATAATTATTAAATGCTAATTATAAAGTACTTATTTATTTATTTACTAATTTACAGTTAATCTACTTACATATGAATTACAATGTAACTTTATATTAGATACAATCAATTAAATATCAAGACTGAATTTCTTAAATTTTGAACATTAAAAATTTGAATAAAGATGTATGCAACTTATATCAGAAAGTGATTATAATAGACTGACAATAAAGTGGCAATTTTTAATACTTTGATCCACAAGTTTTTCCAATACACAAGAATGTGCAATCACAAGACTTTACATATTCACCAGACTTAGATCTGTAAGACTTTTTCTTCTTTCTTAAACTGAAAATTCATTGGAAAAAGCAAGAGATTTGAGGACATGGAGGACATAAAAAGAAATATGATAGTGCAGTGTCATACCATATCAAAAGAAGATTTTGGTTTGGTTTGGTTAGGTTTTATGGCATATCAACCATTGTAGGTTATTGAATGCCAAATCCTGTTTATAAATATTTGTTAAATACAGTGTAACTCGGATATAAGATAAACCCGGATATAAGAGATATTTTCTCTGGTCCCAAATTAGAGCTCGTATTACTTAAACAAAATATACCAAACCCGGATATAAGAGACTTATACCCCGGTCTCAACAACTCTCTTATATCCGGGTTACACTGTATATATATGATTTGTAAATACATTTTGTAGATAACACTCTTAAACAAGCCTAAGCTCTTTTTTGCACACAGTTAAATGGCTTCAAGTATTGCTATATAACAGTTGCAATTTAACATCATTCATTTGTTTGCACCCAGTTTGTTTTATTTGACCCATAGATAAGAACCTATCAGGTGCTACCACTCCAGATCAGAGCAGACCTGGGAGCAATGGCAATGAAGGGGTACTCCACATTCCCCAAATCTCCAATGTTGGAGCCTCACCATCAGATGGTTTATTGTCATATCAGGACACTCTTTGGAGGGATCTTACCCCTCTGCAGAGATGCAGTCAGTATATTCTAAAGCCACAGCCAACTGGGCTAATCAAAAGAAGAGTTTCAAAGTTATTTCAATCAATGGGAAACCAATTGAAATAAGTGTGTAGAATGCCAAGGGGATAATTTGGAAGAAAATTATTGGTTCATTCATGGTTCATTTCTGTCTTTGGTAAATACTGCTACATTCTTGATATTGTTTGTACATACATCAGACATGTATATATATTTATCAGTCACACAATTTGATATCACTAAAGAATAATGAGAAATTATGTTGTTATGGTAATATGAGCCATTATGTTATAGATTCTTCTGATGATGTGGAAGTTATACTAAATTTGATAAATAAAATTCCATAATTATTCAATGGTGAATGTAGAATGTTATCAGTTCAATTTTTTGTAGGGGAGAACATTTTTAATTTGTGAAGCTGACAGATGTGTATAGAATAAATATATATATATATATATATTCTATACATAGACAAAAAATAATTATTCTAAGGGAACTCGTTATAAATTGCTGACTGGCTCTATAGAGGAATAAATATTTAAAGCTAAGATACAGTACCTATCCAAATAAGAGAACAATTTAGTCAAAAATAGTTCTAATAAATATTCAATGCCATAGTTTCTTGAAATTTATTAGTTTGACTTATTTGTTTAACAGTGTGTCAACTCTTTATGGGTTATTCAACACCAAAATTTGATTCATTTGTAAATAATTAAACATTATCTTAACAATATGTTAAATGTTCCATTGCGTTTTTTTTAAATTGCCCTTTTTTTAATTGTCTATAATCATTTGCTACACACAGTAATAAGGTTTCAATTATTCCTATACAATACTAATAATTTTCAAACAGATCTATTTGAGCCTTAGATGGGAACCTAACAAGTACTACCATTCTGCCACAGAGTGGACCTGGGAATAATCACAAGGAAGGGGTATTCCACATTCCCTATAGCTCCAGAAAGGAAGCCTCACTACTGGATGCAGGTTAGTGTTATATCCAGGATATCATTTGGGAGTGGTTTTACCCCTCTATGAAGATACAGTTGCCATATTCTAAGCACTGCTGATAGAGCAATTGAAATTTATAGAACTTGTAGCTTTTAGTATATACTTCCTGTATAAAATGCATTAAGCAAAATTCGTTATGAAAAAGTTATTCAAGAAAAACCTTTACTTGAAAAAAATACGGTTCTCTTATTTTCACTTGTATTTGTTTTTAAAAATTAGTTTCATCTATTTTTATAAAGCTACTTTGTCTGTCTGTCTGTCCAGAACTGGGGTCTGCATAAAATTGTGTTGCTAGAATAACCAATTCTTCCCACCTCAAAGTGATTTCACCTAACCTCTCCATCATGGCTAGGATATGATACAAGGTAAAAAATTTTTAGATGGAACCCCTCAAACATGAATATATATATATATATATATATATATATATATATATATATATATATATATATATATATATATATATATAAGTAAGCATATACATTAAAAGTTACAAGGTTAAAAGAATTTTTGCCTCAAAATCAGTTTAGTCAAGGCTCTGTAGCTGATTTTTCAAACACTGAGGCCAGATCTCCGACTCAGTAGAATGCACCCCTTGTTGACCTGTGTGAAGAGTGATGCAGTTTGCACATTTGGTTTGAATTCAAGTCACGGTAATCTTTCAGCAGGTATTTTTTCTCATCAATAGATACAACCCTTATAGATGAGTAGTAGTAATTTCCTAACTGAACTATTTGATCATGATTGTTGACCTATGAGGTTCCTCTGCTCAGTATCAGGTGAAGCATGCTGTTGATCTGATTATAGATTCATCCACATTGCTACACATCTGAAAGCAATTTCAACATATGCATAGGAAAGGTATGGACTGCTATCAACAGGTTGACAACTATATGGAAATCTGATCTCCCTGATAAAATAAAATGGGAATTCTTCCAAACTGTAGCTGTGTCAGTACTACTGTATGATTGCACCCCTTGGACTTTAATGAACCACTTGGAGAAAAAGCTAGATGTGAACAACACACAGATGCTGGCTCACTGTATTGAACAAATCCTGGAAGTAGCACCCAACAAAATAGTTGCTGTACGGCCACTTGCCTCCCATCTCAGAAGTCAACCAAAATGAGCAAGACAGGCTGGGCATTGCTGGAGAAGCAGAGACAAACTCATAAGCAAAATCTTCCGGTGGGTTCCTTTACATGAACACACCATTGTTGGCCAACCAGCTCTGTGCAGACACTGAATTCTATTTAGAGGACCTGCCATGAGCAATGCCCAATTGGATAGATGGAGAGAAAGAGAGTCAAGGGAATCTATGCTATCAGCAAGACTTGATGATGATGATGATGTATATACAGGGTATCTATAAAAGAAATAATTTCAAAAATCATTTTTTTTTTATATATGATATTGGCACTCTTGATATACAGTTTTGTAGAGAAATGATAAAAATTCATAATAAAGCTTATTATATGTATTTGACAGCACATGTAAACTATAAAAAGAATTCTATCAATAAAGTGATTTAATACTGAGCTTAAGAGGCACCAAAGGTAGCCTTTAAGTAAGTTATATCTAAATACAGCAATAAATTTTATGCTGAGCATTTCTTTGCATCTTTCTAAAATTAAATTATGCATCGTCAGCTTCTAGAAAACAATTCAGCCATGTTTTCTAATGTCTTAACATTACAAATAAAACTATTAAAAAATTAATAAAACTGCTTACAGTAAATTATAATAAATCCAAACCAACTGATATATTTTTAAAAAAGAAACATTCCAACAACAATAACTTTAGAATTAATCGATACATTTGTTGAACTTGCTTATAATTTTTGTAATGAGGTGTGTTATTTTTTTTCCTCTGTAAATACGTAAACTTTACTAAGGTAGACTTGTTACATTTTAATTCATTGTCTTCCTAGAGAAAAAAAAGAGCAAGAAAATCAAAGATGGTGTAAATTTAGTTTTGATCTAAATTCTTTGTTGCTTCCAATTACTTGAAGCAAAAAAAGACAAAAAAAGTAAAACATTTTTAAAAAGTTCTTTAAGTTTCAAATTTATTTTTATTTTATTAATGATGTTTGGGCACTTTGGAACTACGTTTTGAATAAAAAAAAAACAACTTAAATAATGCCATTGCCGTAAAGTCCCGCCTCCAAAGGTATTGACAGACTCGGCCTTTAACCATCACATTTTCTGGAAATACGCTTGCATTAAGACAGGTTTTTATCATAATCTGATTAAAGTTGGTGAGCTAAGAAACTTTAAAGGAATTTGCAGTTTGTGTTTATTTCATTGTTTGTAGAGGTGTTGAAAAAGTGGGAAAGAGAGGATATGCACATTTGAACTAGATCGAGTTCAGTGAATAGAAAGAAACTTAGATGAAATTTAACCACTTCATTCTAATATTAAGTGTATTCCTTTCAAGAAAATACCAAACTCACAGCACCTCTTGTTCTCTCTGATGTGCATACAATCACACATTAAATGTACATACTCATAGATGATATCATTCAATTACTTAATTTTTTTTTACCTTGTTTGAACATAGTAAGCACAGATACAAAAAAAGTAGCCTTATCACTTACTCATTTAATTGATGTACTTCTCATCGAGAACTATATATATATATATATATACATGTGTGTGTGTGTGTGTGTGTGTGTGTTGTGTTCATGTAAACAAATCATGAAGACCTTTCAGTTCTTAAAAATTTAATTTTCATATATTTGTATCCAGTAGCAGTAACCTTTACCATCAGCTACTTCACCTTTAACTTGCTTCACATTCTTCACTTATATATAAGGTGCCTTCAAAAAGTATTGAGACTAGAGTTGTATTTACCAAGATAGAAATGAATGAAACATTACTTTTCTTTAAAATAGTCACCTTGGAATTCAACATGCATATTTTAGAGAGTTTTCCATCCATTAAAGCACTTCTGAAACTCTTCATTTGATATGGTGTCAATGGCTTTGCTATTGTATTTATTTCAACTTCATTCATGTCCTGAAATCTTACCACAGAAGTGAATTTTTACTTTAGAAATAAGAAAAAGACCCTTGATGTAGTGAGTATGGAGGGTGCTACACTTGGACAATCATATTTTGCTAAAAACAGCTGATCAGAAAGTATTGATAATTGCCCATGACTCATCTTGTGTAACTTTAGACATAGAGATGGAAATCTAGAGTTTTAAACACCATCACCTTATTATATTTATATAAGTTGCTCAGCTATGTACATATCTACATTCAGATGTTAAAAAATACAGATTCAGTCTTGATACTTCTTGATTATACCACATGTATGAATATATACACACACATATCATACCCACATATAAATCTTTATATACATATAAATATGTATATATATATGTATATAAATATACATATATACATACATAAATATGTATATAAACATGCATATATATGTACATACTCATATATACATACACATACATATATACATACCTCTCTCTCTCTATATATATATATATATTCATACATGTGTATACATACATACATACATACACACACATACACACATATATATATATATATATACATACATGCACACACATATATATACACACACAGATATACTTACATATATATGCAGCTATATACACACATAATATAAATAATTATACTACATATATATATATATATATATATATATATATATATATATATATATATATATGCATACAAATACATACATATGCAAACATATATAAATACATATATATACATAACACGCACACAAATATATATATGTATATATATATATATATTCATATGTATATATGCATATATATACATACATACATACATACATATATATATATATATATATATATATATGTATATATATGCATATATATATATCTATCTATATATATATATATATTCAGATGTATATATGCATATATATACATACATACATATATATATATATGCATAAGAATATGTATATATATATATATATATATATATATATATATATATATATATATATATATATATATATATATATATACACCTCACATTTCTGCAGATATTTAAGTATATCTCTTCATGGGACAACACTAACAAAATGACACTTTGACACAATGAAAAGCAGTCTGTGTGCAGCTTATATAACAGAGTTAATTTATTTTCCCCTCAAAATAACTCAAAATATAACAATTAAAAGCTAAACCCCTGCCAACAAAAGTGAGTACACCCCTTAGGGAAAGTTGTCAATATTAACATTCACCATGTTAACTGTCAATATTTTGTGTGGCCACCATCATTATCCAGAACTGCCTTTACTCTACTGGGCATGGAGTTTACCAGAGCTTCACAGGTAGCCACTGGAATGCTCTTCCACTCTTCCATGAAGACATCATGGAGCTGGCAGATATTTGAGACTTTGCACACCTCCACCTTCCACTTAAGGATCTCCAAAGATGTTCTATTAGGTTCAAGTCTGGAGACAGGCTTGGCCAGTCCATGACCTTTACTATCAGCCTCTTCAGTAAAGCAGTAGTCGTCTTGAAGGTGTGTTTGGGGTCATTGTCATGCCGGAAAACAGCCCTACGACCCAGTTTCTGGAGGGAGGGGATTATGCTCTGCTGCAGTATTTCACAGTACATGATGGAGTTCAAGTTTCCCTCAATGAAATGTAATTCTCCAACACCTGCAGCACTCATGCAGCCCCAGACCATAACATTCCCACCACCATGCTTGACTGTAGGCATGAAACACTTATCTTTGTACTCCTCACCTGGTCACTGCCACACATGCTTGAAGCAATCGGAACCAAACAAATTAATCTTCATCTCAACAGACCATAGGACGTGGTTCCAGTAATCCATGTGCTTTGTTGACATGTCTTCGGCAAACTGTTTGTGGGCTTTCTTGTGTATCGTCTTCAGAAGAGGCTCCCTCCTGGGGTGACAGCCATGCACACCATTTTGATATAGAGTGTGGCGTATGGCCTGAGCACTAACAGGCTGACCCCCACCTCTTCAATCTCTGCAGCAATGCTGACAGCACTCCTATGCTGATCTTTCAAAGAAAGCATTTAGATATGACGCTCAGCACGTGCGTTCAGCTTCTTTGGATGACCTACCCGAGGCCTGTTCTGAGTGGACCCCACTCTTTTCAAACACTGGATGATCTTAGCCACTGTGCTGAAGTTCAGTTTCAGGGTGTTGGCAATCTTCTTGTAGCCTTGGCCATCTTTATGTAGCACAGCAATACATCTTTTAAGATCCTCAGAGAGTTTTTTGCCATGTGGTGCCATGTTGGAACTTTCAGTGACCAGTATGAGAGAGTGTGAGAGCTGCACTACAAATTTGAACACACCTGCTCCCTATGTACACATGGACCTAGTAACACTAATGAGTCACATGACATTTTGGAGGGAAAATGTCAAGCAGTACTCAATTTGGACATTTAGGTTTGTAGTTTCTTAAGGGTGTACTCACTTTTGTTGGCAGGGGTTTAGCTTTTGATGGTTATATTTTGAGTTATTTTTAGGGGAAAATAAATTAACTCTGTTATATAAGCTGCACACAGACCACTTTTCATTGTGTCAAAGTGTCATTTTCTCAGTGTTGTCCCATGAAGAGATATACTTAAATATCTGCAGGAATGTGAGGGGTGTACTCACCTTTGTGATACACTGTACATGTGTGAATTTAACTCAAAAATAAAAACTGAAGAATGAAGTTCTAGCATAAAACCTCTGCTGTCTTGTAGATATCTCTTGGTGGGGAAAAATGTCTAAGAGAATTTACTCTGAAACAAATCTTGCAGTTTGTATATTCATTAGTTATTAGGTTATGCTTGTCACTGGGCTGTAGCACTGTAGACTCAGAGAGTGGTAGGTATAAGTCATTATAATCCAGTGTGATACAGATTTCTTACTACCTTATCATCTTACACATATGGCATATTTTTCAAAAGTTAAATTAGTTATTAATCAGGATGTTTAAGTTGTAATTTGAGGGGTAAAATGGCTATCATCAGTCAACATGTGGCAATTATTATCATATATATATATATATATATATATATATATGTTGAAATGATAGATTACGGTGAATCTGACAATATGATAGAAAGATGTGGAAAGTTGGATAAATCAATCACTTAAAACTGGTTTAGAAGGGGTGATATTTCATTCTTTTATTTCATTTTTAAAAACTTTTCCAGGCTAAACCATTTTCTGAGTTTTTTCTATATATAAGCAAATGAGGTACTTGATAAAATGACTGAGAGGATAAAGGTGTAGCAGGAAGAGGGAGAGGGTATAGAGTCAAATGTATTAGGTTTCATTAGAGATTTTTGATTGTAAGTGGAAATAATCTTAGTGAGCTGACTGGAAAGAAATAGGGAAAAAGGTGGACGGGAAGGGGTTTCCACATATCCTGTTTTGACATTGACTATAATGTGATGTCTAGGAGGAAAGAATCCTCAAAAGTATGGTTGTACAGAGTGGAGAAATTGTACCTTTTTTTCATCCATTTTCTATTTTCATATTGTTTTTATGTAGTCTGATGTCTGCCAGTTATGGTGAAATCTGATAAAATCCTGGGTGTTGTCTTATATGGTTTGTTTTGGTAAAGACTGCAGATTCTAATAGTCTGTTGGAATTTGTGCAATGTATGGGTTTGATTAGAGTGGCTTGGGAAAAATTAAAAGTGTGTTTGAGCTCTAACATGTGGGAGAAAAGGGTGTTTTGATTGTCATTGGCTTATATATAGAAAAAACTCAGAAAATGGTTTAGCCTGGAAAAGTTTTTTAAAATGAAATAAAAAAACGAAATATCACCCCTTCTAAACCAGTTTTAAGTGTTTGATTTATCCAACTTTCCACATATTTCTATTATATATATATCTATATATATATATATATATATATATATATATATATATATATATATATATAATATCAGGTAAAACTTAACAGATAATACCCATTATAAATTTTTTTCAACAATCATATTTAAAAAGATTGTTTCTTCGGCTGGATCACAAAGTTTGATGGAGTTATTATCATTACACCCGGTGAAAACATTTTACATTAACTTAGACATTTAGATAATTATAAATCAACATATCTATAAAAAAAAACCTAAAAAACCTTAATGTACACAAACAAAACTCCTATATAGACAAAACTCATATATATATATATATATATATATATATATATATATATATATATATATATATAAATATATATATATATATAAATATATATATATGAGTTTTGTTTATGTCAATGAGGTGCATCCTAATAGTAGTATAAGCACAGATACAGCTGGAAAGAAATCTCATTTTATTTGATCAGATAGATAAAATTACCATATGATCAATAATCTGTCAGTATGATTCCACACCTTCACTAAGCATATGTTGACATTACTTTCAGTACATGAGATATTGTTACTGATCTATGTAAACTGGTCTACTAATTTTGTACATTTACAAAATAAGTATGTATACATGTTATTTAGTTTCTTTCAGCCAGAGAATCATTTTTTCCTTTATTCGATTTTGGCCTTTAGTTTAGTTTCATATTTAGGGAGTATTGAATGTAAACTAGAAAATAGAGACAAATATAATATTTTTGAAATATTATATCCTATTATATTATATATATTATATACACAGATACTATACTGATCCTATAGAGAAGTGCTGATCTGTACATATGTAAAGGTACCTTGACTTTTGGCACTCACTACTCTTGTCTTTTGAAGTCTGAAAATTACACGGACTTGCAACAGTTTACTTGATTTTATCACCTCATTTTAGATGAATCTGTATGAGTTGTGATATAAGAATTAACTTGTAAATAACACACCATTTCTTATAATACATTAGGTTATCCAAAAAAGTGTTACTGAATACAGAATATTTGATAGGAAGAACAGATAAGTGAATTATTCCTATGTAACATTTAATTCTACAACAAACAAGGAGGGGAACTAAGTTACTGTCCCAAGCTATAAAAAGGTCTGGTAAAATGGGACGGTACCATGTGCATCATTGGTGAGAAGCAAATGATCATGTCTGTGGCTTCTGAAGTCCTGTTCATGAAAGAGGTGGATTCTCAGGTTTGCCTTGTCACATGACCAAAAAGGGTTCATGACATGAGAGAGTGCCTCAAACACTGTGACAAGGGAGACCACTCCCTTTAGTCTCCCAACAGTGACATCATTGTGTGGAATTCTTTGATGCACTGTATATTGTGTTATTCAACTTAATACTTAAGGGAGAAAAACAATCAACATTTGATAGATCTTTTCCTAAAAAATAAACACAAAACTTATGCAGTTACCCCAGGACAAGAAATACCTGATGTACAGTTAGAATGTAATTCACATCCACCCTAAAAAGCAGTAATGTACCAAGTGACGTACTTAATAAATAAACTGCATTAAACTCTTTCAAAATACATAAAAATGTTATGTTATTCATATGTTTTGGGGAACAGAATGAATTATTTAAAATTTACAATGACTAACAAAAAAACCTACTTGTGACTTAAGTCGAAGTACCACTATTATATTGACATTTGTAATGGGTATTTTATATATATATATATATATATAAAGTGAAAATAATTCCTACATGGCCAAGAGCATTCTCAGGTTTCATCAAATGGCTCTTCAGGATCTCATCAACAGAATTATAGATTAAATATAAAGATTTACATATATATATATATATATATAAGGTTCATATTGATCATCAGTGGTGAACATCAAACCAAGCCCCACTCAGTATATGACCACAGAAGGTTTGTTTAATGTAGAGGCTTGTATAAAGCTAGGTATACGTTTTAGGTGAGCTGATAACAAAAGAATGGTACACAAATGTGCTACAGATTTTCCTAACAATTCTTCTCAGATTATGAATTAAGCATTTTTTCCATCTCCAAGACAAGTAGCATAAGCAAGGCTAGATAAACACAGACTGTCCTTCTATTCTACCAATAGCAGAAGGAAGAAGAGATGGATACATGTCTTTCCCAAGGGCATTAGCATGAAGTGAAATTTCAAAACAGCCTCATCAAGAATTTGAACTTGGCTCACTAAATCCACTTAACTAAATAATAACCATTATGTCATTCACACCTTTTATATATATATGTGTATGTGTGTGTGTGTGTGTGTGTGTGTGTGTGTGTGTGTGTGTGTGTGTGTGTGTGTGTGTGTGTGTGTGTGTGTGTAAAAATATAGCTTTCATATACTGACGTGATTGATATAGAAGAACTTGTTATTTGCTGAAAATATATTTACAACCTTTCCAGATCAATGTATTGCAGAAAAAAAATGTTCAAAATCAATATCCTGTGATCTATTGATAATGATAGATTACAATATTCAGATAAAAACTAGTGATGAAGTGGAGGATATTAACCCAAATAAGCCACTGAATTGCGCTGATATCAAATAAATATAGAAACCTGGCTTATATGATATCAATTTAGAATTTTACTTGTTTTAGTTTAGAATTTTTACAAAAATCTTGAAGAAATACCATAAAGTCTAAGTTTTATAAATTGGATTCAAATATGTTTACTTCAATTCCCACCTTCCTACCCCTGGGGCAGGATGTGACACAAAGTTGGAATAACACCAGGATTCAACAAAAGGGAGCCTCCCAGGTGGACAGGTATAAAAATTATTGAAATTTCATCCAAATATCCTCTTATGGAAACTCCTCAGGTTCTACCTGGGGGGAGGACCCTCTGAAACTGAACTTATTTTCAAAAATCTCATGCTGAAGTATGTGATTTTTCTTTTAAAAAAATGCTTAGTTGTTTTTTACTTGGCATAATATGTCATTCAGTAAATTAATAAGTGATTACTGAGGGTAACTATATAATTTATTACAATACTAGTACAGTTTCTCTAATTTCTGAGAGGATTATGGGTTTGAGATGATAACATCAGTTGTGTCTTCAATTTGAGAAAATAAGAGCATCAGTAAACTGAAATCCTTTCAAATCACTCAAGTAAATGAAAGAAAGAAAGAAAGAAAGAAAGAAAGAAAGAAAGAAAGAAATCACAGAGAGAATAAGTTAGGAGAAACTGACAAAGACAGATAGAACAATCTGATACAGAGAACAGAAAAGATTGAAACATAGTGAAAAAGGAAAAAAGATAGTAAAAGAGTAAAAGATAGATAGATAGATAGATAGAGAGAGAGAGAGAGAGAGAGAGAGAGAGAGAGAAGGTATATGTAGTCATTACTTTGTCTCACTCTTTCTTTGGCTTTGACTGGTGTGTAGTAATGCCTTGTGTTACTATAACAACAGAATTTCCCAATACTATATAGTGGGATTAAATTGCATGACCAATATTGTATTTTATATATAAGTAAATTATTTGTGTTGCAAATCTAATAAAGAAATGGGTTATTTTTCATTTTAATTTAGGCTTATTGATATTTTCCATTAAAAATGTTAACATTTTCTGTTTTCAGCAGTTTTTAGCTGCTGAAATTTTTTAAGTTATTGGAAAAAAGATAACAGATATTAGATTTTAATTAAAAACAAATGAAAGAAAAATTTGCTTTATTATTATTTACTCTTTAAGGGTTTTCACATCAATAATAACTGTTGACCTTCACTGAAGTACAAGAGACAACAAGTCTCCTCAGCTCTCCAGAACTCTTCTCAGTATACTAGCCAATACCAACAATGCTGTGGCCTGGACAGTCTCATAACTTCCCTTGATCACCAGTTCCTCCACTCTCTTTTGGATTGTTCCAAGTGCTTCAACAATGATTAGTATCACTTTCTCTTCTATGTTCCACAGTTTTTTCAGTTCTCTGCCAAGGTCCAGGTATTTATCCAGTTTTATACTTCAATTTAACTTCACTCTGTAGTCTGCTGGAATGGTGAAATTTATAAGCTGACAACTATAACAAAGTCTGGTCTGGATTGGGTGACATGCTTTTGTCTCAGAATCCCAGGAAATTTGTGTAGGTCATTTTAAGTTAAAGAAGAATAGAGTAGCACTGACTGATTGATTTATTGATTTTGACAGCATGTCAACCTGTCAAGGGGTAATTATGCTTACAGGTTAAGGAATTACATACATTGTATGCTCATATTAACATTTTTGGTGAAGTTTCTTAAGTTTTTTGCACATGGTTGCATGATATCAAGTATTCCTAATACAAATAATTTTTAAACAATTCTATTAGACTAATAAATGGGAACCTAACAGGTACAAGCACTCTAGATTAGGGTGGACCTGAGACTAATTGTAAATAAAGGATACTGCACACTCCCCAGATCTCTTTAACTGGGGCCTCACCACCAAATGCAGTTTTGTGTCATATGCAAAACATTCCTGTTTTGGAGGGGTCTTACTCCTCTGCAGGAGGGGATAAAGTCAGCATATTCTAAGCCCTACTGTCACAGAGGTGATGAAAAGTTCTCAACAAAGAACGAAATGACTTAAAAGCATGAAATATTAGTAGTTCAACACAATAGGTACATTGTTTTTCAGCTTTCTTTAACATGTAGGAGTTAGAAAAAATAGAAATAGATGTAGAATAAAATAAATTCAATAAGTGTTGAAATCCTCCAAAGCCCCTGACAGGAAGTAAGAGTGGTGTATGCTCAAAGAAAGGACTGTCCTTGCACAAAAGAGAAATTCTACTTATGCTGATAAGGTTTTGTGACTTGATACCTAGCTATGTCTGCTGCTAGTGAGCTGACACTGCCAAAACAAACATTATAAAAACACCCACTGGACAAGACCACCAAATTTGGATGTATCACCCACTGAAAATGAAGAATACATTTCAAGACACATGCTTGGGAGATGTGACTGTTCTTGAATTGTCCATGAAAACATTTCCTCTACAGAATAGCCATATGAAACCCCAAAATAAAGTAGAAATTTAAAAGGTATCCCTTTCTTTCCTTCGTTCAGTAATTCTTTTGCAGCCTTCTACAAACAAAGAAGATGCCAACAAGTTAAATGAGGTAGAAAAGAAAACAAATGGAGTCAGATATCTAAACCTAAATACCCACAGACTATGAAAACTAAAAACCAAATAATAACTGATCAAATCTTCTGATGCCCCATTAACACTTCCAAAGAGAGAGAGAGAGAAAAAATGTAATTGTTTTTTTTTTTTTGTTTGGTTAGGTTTCTTTCTTTATTTAATGCCTAACCCATCTTTCTAGAAGAATAGTAGTGGTACTATTTACCCCATAGCTAGAAGGATGAATGGGCTCATACCTTTCCCAAGGGTATTTGACCAAAAGTGAATGTAATAGTCCTTTTTTTGGTTAGGCTGAGAACTTATCAGTATCTCTTCATAATTATAAAATTAATCATTTTTCATAAAACATTTTATCATTATTATTAATGAATGACATAATCTTTTTCTGTTGAATTGGCGAATTGTTTGGAGATCTAAGGATCATAATTGTATATTTTTGTTGTTCCTTACTATCCTAGAATCTTTTGGGTTATATTTGTTTTGAAATATTTTACAGGCTGATTTATAGAGGTGTTTTATTACAGAAACAAATATCTGCAAAAATCAACTTCTGCTCTATTTTTTAGTAGAAAGCAAATCTAATAAAATTAAATGAATCAACAAAAGTCAATTTTGACTGATAGCTTTTAAAGTCATTTTTTACATATATGACACTGAGTAAACTTGCTAGCATCAAATCTCTAACAATGTGAAGCTATAAACAACAGATCAGATGATGTTATTTGATAAGAAGAAAAAAAGTATAGCAATATTGTTAAAAATAAAGTAGCGAAAGTAAAACTCATCAATATCACTATCATTTGTCTTCAATCTTTGAAAGACTTTTGTCTTCTATTATTAATTTCTGACTAGCATTTCTTTCATCTCAATTTCAGTTGCTTTTCATTACATTAGTAGTAATATTAACCAGAGTTTTTTTTTTTTTTGTGTTTTTTTTAATATGATGGAGCAATAGCAACTATTATTAATTTTTGACTAGCATTTATTTCAGATTAATTTTACTTGCTTTTTATTACTTCTGTAATATTAATAGTAACATTACCTTGAATTTTTATAAGATGAAGTATTGCCAATCATTACAAATTTTTAATGAGTATTTTTCTTTTGTTTTCTCAGGAATATTCAGACTTTCATTCTATAGCCATTATTAAACAATTTATATTAGAAACACTTAATAAGCTCTTGTTGAGACATAAACTCATATCACTTTTTCTTATAAGTCTATCAATGACAGCTACTCTGAGGTTTGAGGTACAAGAACCATCGAGTCAGAAATGAAATCTAACCATATAGATTTATACCTTTATTTTTCTTGGACACTCAGTACTGATATATCTATTGTTTTGTTTTTGTATTCACTAGTAGTATTAGTACTAATACTAACTTGAATTTTATCATGAGATAAAGCATTGTTAACTACTATTAGTAGAGATGCTCCAAAAATAAAGCCTCCTATATATTTCCACAGAAGCTACAACATATATAGGAAGCACAATAACAGCATTGGATGGAGCAAGTTTTCAGCTACAAAACAGGATTTTTTTTTCCTTATTCATCACCATTGGCAACGTGTTTTTACCAGTGATCAACAAGAACCTGCACAACTCCCTCATAAGGAAGTTGCTCTGAAAATAATGCCTCCTTCTTTATTATATTGTCCAGCAATATCAGAGGCGGATGTCGGTGGTATGGCAGTAGAGGATGACCTTCCTGCCAATAACCCATAACCTTTTTTTTGCCTTGTTACAGATAGCAGCTGAGCAGCAGTCTGGCAAAATTGCATCAGAATTGAAAGCAGAGGTGAGTCATTGAATTCCTCTATGTAGAAAAACTTGCACCCATTGACATTCATTGATGCTTGCTGCACTTTTATGGAGACTAAACATGAGCACAGTTAGGCAGTGGGTGATGCATTTTAGCAGTGGTGACAGCAATGTGAGTGACAAACCACTTTTAACACAGCTGTCCAATTGAAAATAGATAATGCTGCAATCAACTCATTTGCATGATTTAGGCTAATGAAAGATAGACTGTATGAATAATATTTTTCAAATGAAAATGCAATTACTACTGCAGTACAGATTTTTTTATAAGCGTGGCATGCAATATTTTGTTTACTGCTGGAGAAAATGCACATCTAATAGTGGTGACTATAAGGGAAAATAGTGATTTGTAGATGAAAACTTGCTCTGTTAAATAGTTATTGTGCTCCGTATATATATATTGAATTTTATGATGAAATAAATAGGAGACATTATGATAAGCATACCTTTTTTTCCTCACATTTCTTTCATCTTATTTTAATTACTTTTTAATTTTTCATCCAATCTGCCCTTTTTTACTTGACTTTGCTTCTAAAAATCATAAATGCTTCCAACACCACATTTCACAAATGCACAGTAATTTTGACATCATATATCATCAGCTTTTATATAAATTTTACTTATTTGCATAACTTTTATATGGTAGCCATTCAGTCTAATATTAACATTTAACTACTGAGATACTCTCTATTTTCTATTAAAAAATTACCATAGTAATATTCCTTCCAGAAAAATGGTTATTTAACTATCTTATAATAAACCTGGATTACTCAAAATTGTTTTAGAGAAAATAATAATTGAATAAAGAAGTATAAACGAATTTAAAGTGGTTATATTTTAAGAAGTAAGCTGTAGGTTCTCTAAAAATCTTAATAGTTTGGCTTGTGTCAAATAAGCACTTATGCTAAGTGAAATCTCCTTTTATAAAGATTGAAAATTTCTTGGCTTTACTCAGGTAGCATCAAATTTGTCATCTTCAATAGACAAACCATTTCACATCAGTAAAATTTAATTTTTTTTTCAAAAATGAAGTAGTGAATTTTCACACTGAAAACATGACAGCTATTTGTTTAAAATATTTATGCCTACTTTTATATCAATTAATGTACCTATAAAAGAACACACACACACACACACACACACACACACACACACACACACACACACACACACACACACACACACACACATTGGATTGTTTAGAAAATCATGTCCGATTTTATTACACATTTAAATAAATAAGTATTTTCCAAGCAATCAAATATATATTCAAATAGTTTAAACTCAGTGTAAGAACTGCTTTGAGAAAGAGATAATAGTGTTGAATTAGAAAAGAAAAATTAATCTCTGTATATATATATATATATATATATATATATATTTCCTTCAAGCTGTAGCCATATCAGAACTACTGCATGGTTGCACCACTTAGACTTTAACAAAACATTTGAGAAAAAAATAGGAACAAAAATAAGGATGCTGCATACTGTTTTGAAGAAATCTTGGAAGCAGCATCCTACAAAATAGCAGCTGTACAGCCACTTACCTCCCATCTTACAAACCATCCAAGTAAGATGAGCAAGACATGATAGGCACTGTAGAAGGAATGTTCTCCTCAGTACTCTTACACAAGGACACAGCAAAAAATTTTATTCATTGGCAACAACCAAAAAATGATATTCTGTGTGAAAACTGGGTACTGTCTAGAGGACTTACCAATAGCAATGGCCAAAGAGGATGAATTATGAAAGTGAATCAAAGTAATCTATGTTGTCAACACGCTATGATAATGATCACACAAACATACACACACATATATATGTGTGTATATATATGTATATATATATATATATAAGTAAGTAAACTTGGCTACTGTAGTCAGGGGCAACCAGAAGGCTCCCTTTTCAATAGCTACTACACCAAGGTGTAGGGGAGGGTACAACTCCTTTCTCTGGATTGCTCCATTTTATCCTTGATATGTACCTTATATTGCTGAGTGTTAAGCAAGGAGGTATCAAGTACTATTTTTAAAGATTTTGGCATGACGCGACCAGGGATTGAACCCAGGTCTCCTGGACCACTGATACCCGCCCATGGGTATAGGGGTCAGTGTTTACCAGTGGTCTGAGAGACAGGTGTCTATTTCATACAAAAGACTCAAAAAATGGTACTTAATGCCTCCTTGCTATACACTCAGCATGATAAGGTATGAATCAAGGGTAAGTGGAGCAATTCTGGAAAAAGGAGTAACACCCTTCCCCTACATCTTGGAGTAGTAGCTATTGAAA